>NC_069456.1:10419627-10517127 GCF_026875155.1 Cherax quadricarinatus
GGAAGGTACCTAGGGATTGACGGAGAGCATGTATAGTCCTTTATATAAAGGGAAGGGGGACAAAGAGAGATTGTAAAAATTAAAAAGGAATAAGTTTACTGGGTATACCAGAAAAAGTGTTCGGTAGGGTTATAATTGAAAGAATTAGAGGTAAGACAGAATGTAGGATTGCGGATGAGCAAGGAGGTTTCAGAGTGGGTAGGGGATGTGTAGATCAAGTGTTTACATTGAAATATGTATGTCAATAGTATTTAGATAAAGGTAGGGAAGTTTTTATTGCATTTATGGATTTAGAAAAGGCATATGATAGAGTGGATAGGGGAGCAAATGTGCAGATGTTACAAGTATATGGAATAGGTAGTAAGTTAGTAAATGCTGTAAAGAGTTTTTATGAGGATAGGCTGAGGTTAGGGTGTGTAGAAGAGAGGGAGACTACTTCCCTGTAAAAGAAGGTCTTAGACAGGGATGTGTAATGTCACCATGGTTGTTTAATATATTTACAGATGGGGTTGTAAAAGAAGTAAATGCTAGGGTGTTCGGGAGAGGGGTGGGATTAAATTATGGGGAATCAAATACAAAATGGGAATTGACACAGTTGCTTTTTGCTGATGATACTGTGCTTATGGGAGATTCTAAAGAAAAATTGCGAAGGTTAGTGGATGAATTTGGGAATGTGTGTAAAGGTAGAAAGTTGAAAGTGAACCTAGAAAAGAGTAAGGTGATGAGGGTATCAAATTATTTAGATAAAGAAAAATTGGATATCAAATTGGGGAGGAGGAGTATGGAAGAAGTGAATGTTTTCAGGTACTTGGGAGTTGACGTGTCGGGGGATGGATTTATCAAGGATGAGGTTAATCATTGAATTGATGAGGGAAAAAAGGTGAGTGGTGCGTTGAGGTATATGTGAAGACAAAAAACGTTATCTGTGGAGGCAAAGAAGGGAATGTATGAAAGTATAGTAGTACCAACACTCTTATATGGGTGTGAAGCTTGGGTGTAATGCAGCAGCGAGGAGACGGTTGGAGGCAGTGGAGATGTCCTGTCTAAGGGCAATGTGTGGTGTAAATATTATGCAGAAAATTCGGAGTGTGGAAATTAGTACAAGGTGTGGAGTTAATAAATGTATTAGAGGGCTGAAGAGGGGCTGTTGAGGTGGTTTGGTCATTTAGAGAGAATGGTTCAAAGTAGAATGACATGGAGAGCATTTAAATCTGTAGGGAAGGAAGGCAGGGTAGGGGTCGTCCTCGAAAAGGTTGGAAGGATGGGGTAAGGGAAATTTTGTGGGCGAGGGGCTTGGACTTCCAGCAGGCGTGCATGAGTGTGTTCGATAGGGGTGAATGGAGACGAATGGTATTTGGAACCTGACTATCTGTTGGAGTGTGAGCAGGGTAATATTTAGTGAAGGGATTCAGGGAAACCGGTTATTTTTATATAGCTGGACTTGAGTCCTGGAAATGGGAAGTACAATGTCTGCACTCTAAAGGAGGGGTTCGGGATATTGGCAGTTTGGAGGGATATGTTGTGTATCTTTATACGTATATGCTTCTAAACTGTTGTATTCTGAGCACCTCTGCAAAAACAGTGATTATGTGCGAGTGTGGTGAAAGTGTTGAATGATGAAAGTATTTTCTTTTTGGGGATTTTCTTTCTTTTTGGGTCACCCTGCCTCGGTGGGAGACGGCCGACTTGTTACATATATATATGTCATGTCATGTCTGAGAGCAATGTGTGGTGTGAATATAATGCAGAGAATTCGTAGTTTGGAAGTTAGGAGGAGGTGCGGGATTACCAAAACTGTTGTCCATAGGGCTGAGGAAGGGTTGTTGAGGTGGTTCGGACATGTGGAGAGAATGGAGCGAAACAGAATAACTTCAAGAGTGTATCAGTCTGTAGTGGAAGGAAGACGGGGTAGGGGTCGGCCTAGGAAAGGTTGGAGGGAGGGGGTAAAGGAGGTTTTGTGTGCGAGGGGCTTGGACTTCCAGCAGGCATGCGTGAGCGTGTTTGATAGGAGTGAATGGAGAAAATGGTTTTTAATACTTGACGTGCTGTTGGAGTGTGAGCAAAGTAACATTTATGAAGGGGTTCAGGGAAACCGGCAGGCCGGACTTGAGTCCTGGAGATGGGAAGTACAGTGCCTGCACTCTGAAGGAGGGGTGTTAATGTTGCAGTTTAAAAACTGTAGTGTAAAGCACCCTTCTGGCAAGACAGTGATGGAGTGAATGATGGTGAAAGTTTTTCTTTTTCGGGCCACCCTGCCTTGGTGGGAATCGGCCAGTGTGATAATAAATAATATATATATATATATAAAATTGTGTGTGGTTGTAGTATTCGTTACACTATGTATAGTATGTACAAATACCTGTTGTAATGGTGTGTATTATCACATCCCCGGGAAACTCTAGACTCGTAGGGGTCATACAAGGCTCAGGGAATGGGAAGTAACTGAGTATGAGCGGAGGAATTGAAGAATGTGTTAAATTAAGTGACTCAGAATTCCTTCAATAGTACTAAGATTTTTCAGTGTAGTACGAGGTACTTACCAGGTTGTACTTACCTGCATGTACTTACCAGGTTGTACTTACCTGCATGTACTTACCAGGTTGTACTTACCTGCATGTACTTATCAGGTTGTACTTACCTGCATGTACTTACCAGGTTGTACTTACCTGCATGTACTTACCAGGTTGTACTTACCTGGATGTACTTACCAGGTTGTACTTACCTGGATGTACTTACCAGGTTGTACTTACCTGGATGTACTTACCAGGTTGTACTTACTTGGATGTACTTACCAGGTTGTACTTACCTGCATGTACTTACCAGGTTGTACTTACCTGGATGTACTTACCAGGTTGTACTTACTTGGATGTACTTACCAGGTTGTACTTACCTGGATGTACTTACCAGGTTGTACTTACTTGGATGTACTTACCAGGTTGTACTTACCTGGATGTACTTACCAGGTTGTACTTACCAGGTTGTACTTACCTGGCTGTACAAATGTAATGGTGAAGGAAATTGGTCATGTTATGGAGGTGGTGAGGTTTAATTTGTCAGGAAAATGTCTGCTGACACTAGTCTTAGATAATATCTCCTGACACTGGTGTTTGTCAGACGGTGTCTCCAGACACTGGTGGCTGTCAGATGTCTCCTGACACTAGTGGCTGTCAGACGGTGTCTCCTGACACTGGTGGTTGTCAGAAGTCTATTGTGTTACCTCACCTGTGTTCACCATCCCGCATAAAAGCTGACTACACAGTAATGTTCTCAGAGGTGTGTGGTGAAGAGTGCCTGAGGCTGCATAACACTGTGTTACTTGGGAAGATGAGCTTAGTGACGGTGCCACTATCAGTGGCACTGCCAGTAGCACTGCCTGTGTGTGTGTGTGTGTGTTAGGGAGCTCCGTGGCACCTCCCCATGTTAAAGCTGCCTTGATCACCCACTCACCTACTGGTCTCTCCAGCCACCTCTCTCTCTCTCTCTCTCTCTCTCATCTGCCATTACTACCTTACTATCATAGCCTATCCTGTATTGCTGTGTTCTACCTTGCTTCACCATATCTTTTCCTACAACATATCCCGCCCTAGGTGTCCAAGTGGCCACCTCTGTAATTAGTATTTTATAACATGTAAACCACAAAATACCCAAAACCTATAAACCCCACATTGTAACCCTTATAGAGAATAAACTTGAATTGAATTGAAAAAATATCCTACCTAGTACTGCCATACTGTACTTTGTCATATCTTACCCAAAACTACCACATCCTACCATCTTCCTCTTTCCCTTCTCTCTTCCTCACATATACCTTTACCTTTGATATACCTTTGACGGGTTTCGAGAGCGTTCCTGCTTCCGCAGGCCAGCCTTAGGCCTGGCTTGTCTGGTGCTGGCCTGGTCAGTCGGGCTGGCCCATATATCTATCACAGCCAGATTGATCAAGCACTTTGTGGAAGCGGTTGTCTAGTTTCCACTTAAATAATTTTACTCTTGTTCTGGCAGTGTTTGATATTTTGTGGTAAGATGTTGATACAATGTTCTCATAGTGTGTCCTCGGCGCTTCTGTTTTTTACTGTGTTTATTCCACACATTGTCCCATATCTCTCATCCCAGTATGTTGATATGGCAGTATGCAGATTTGGGACTAGGCGTTTCAAATACTTTCCACGTACCAGTATATATTATCGTATCTCTCTCTCTCTCTCTCTCTCTCTCTCTCTCTCTCTCTCTCTCTCTCTCTCTCTCTCTCTCTCTCTCTCTCTCTCTCTCTCTCTCTCTCTCCTCTCCTCTGTGAGAACATACTATATTCAGGTCTTTGAGGTGTTTCCAGTAACATAAATGCTTTATTGGCTCTATGCAAGCCGTAAATGATCAACACTGAACAATGCTCCAAGCGAGAGAGCACAAGTGTCACTATTGACACAGTTTCCCTTGTCTTGAAAGTTCTCATTGTCCATCCTGTCATTTTTCCAGGCCGCTTTGATAATTTGCCTTAGTGTGTTTTTTAAAAGAAAGTTCAGCTTTATCAGAATCAGATCCTTCACACGTTTCTTTCGTTCTGTTTGATGCTCCTGTTGTGTTTTATATACGGTGTCCCCTTTTGAGTATTTGATTCTGTCTATATTTAAGCAGTTGAAACTTGTAACCATTGAAAGCCATGTTATTCTCCACTGCCTGCTGAAAGACTTCAGTTTTTCCGTGTCTTCTACCGCAAATGATACGAAACTGTGGAGTGTTTATATTGGTCCTTTTTGAGGGTAAGTAACAGTAAAGGCCCCAGGAATGTGCTTCGGGTACAGAACTTTTTACTTTGCTAATGTTCGACTACGCTTTAGTTACTACCGCTCTCTGTGGTCTGTATGTCAGAAAGTTCAACATTCATTTGCTTTCTTACACAGTTATGCCTATCAGCCTCAGTTTGTGTGGAATCATCCTATGATCGCATTTGTCAAAAGCCTTTCGCGAAATCTGTGTGCACTATATATGCTTGTTAAATATTTTCTTTCAGTCAGCGTGGAAGATGGAAGACTTAATACTGAGTATCACAATAATAATACACCTCGGAGTCCTTGAAAGTGTCACTTCAGTTAGTGACTGTTCTTTATCGCAACACTAGAGGTGCTGCAAAACTGGCGCATCGCAGCTTCATCTGCAGTATCCTTAGAGTCGGTTGTGTATATATTGAGGCCGTCAATACCAGCTGTTACGGTAAGATGAGTTATCCTTCCGTCGACCATGAACTTTTTCCGGTTGATTAGTTTCCTGTATCGCCTGGCCAGAATAGACAGATCACCAGAGTGCAGGATTGTGGTTGCTGTCGAGCGTTTTGCTCGTTTTGTAACCTAGAGCATTGGTGATTTGTATGACCCAGCTTGTTACAGTAGGACTACGTCACTCTTTGGGGACCTTTTTTGGGGGGTATCTGTTCTGACGCCGGGTTTTTTCTCTCTCCTGGCTCTTCACAGGTCTCCTGATTACAAGTGTCTCAGCCATCGTGCTGGCTCAGGTACAGAGGCCATTTGAAAATATAAATGACTCCAGCTGGGTCTTGCCTGAGATTTCCAAGACTTATTTAATAGCCTTTATTCAATTCCTCAGTATATCTCGTATGCATCCACCAAGTTACTTACCTCCTCGAGCGATGACTAGTTGTCATCTTTCAGATAAAGAGTGCATGTTGACGGGAAAGTCATCTATTATGACTAAAGTCGCCAACTTATCAGAGTTGCTACTTATCGTTGCTTCTCGACGCCACCACGAAAAGCTGTCTTTTTGGTCTGAAAAAAAAATCGTGATAGGTTTGCCATTCATTCGATGGACATCGCGAAATTTTGCAGGCACTTGGCGGGTACCAATGCATATCCTCATAAGACAGCAGCTTTTACTAAATCATAATTTCTGTACTCTTGAGAAGACATAGTGGCTATCCACTCCTGACCTTTACCCCGCGGCTGGGTATGCAGCAGCCAAGCTCAGTGTTGGTTTGGCTAATTCAGTGCAGCCGCCTTGTTTCGAATACATCGAAATATGGATCCAAGTCGGTCTCACTAAACTCTGGCAGCTACGCAGCTGCGCTACCTGTGTTAAATCTCAGCAGCGGTACGTTTACTTTTATATTTACATTCATATTATTTCCTAACAAATCTCTCTTAAGCCTTATTTCCCCCCTTCCTCTGCTAATTGTTTTTGGCTAAGAGCAGCTTGTGTTCCTTCACTAGGAACAGTGCTGAGGTACGACTTCTAGGTAGCTGGAACTGACTGGCCTCTTGTTGTTCTTAAGGGCTCCAGTATCCTGCTCAGCACTACCACGGTTTCGTATACAGAGCCAACAAGTAGATGAATAAAACATACGTGCAACACTTCGGTGTCTATTGCGGAGACGTTTCGCCAACCAGTAGTTTTTATCAGTCCCATACAAAGAATACTGCACACGGTACAAGACATGAAGTAATAGTATATTGTTTCTACAAGAAAGATACTGAAGTGTTGCACTTGCATTATTCAACTACCACGGTTTGTATCGTCATATTGCTCGGCTGGCAGGTTGGTATTATTCACGGGTTCATCCCAGAGCACTACGTGTTGGCCTTTCTGCCATCGAAAACATATTGAAGGGCACCGTTGACGTCCGCACTGAAGGGGAAACATCAGCCACACTAGTCAACCCAGCCACAGCAGTCAACCAAGCCACACCAGTCAACCCAGCCATAGCAGTCAGCCAAGCCACACCAATCAACCCAGCCACAACAGTCAACCAAGCCACACCAGTCACTTCACCTCTCTCAACCATATCCTCATGAACTTATTCAAACGTTCGTGTATTAACTCTTTCACCTGATACCTGGTTGTCCTACGCTTGTATAGAACCCTAACTAACCAACCAGTTTATGGCACTGTTGTAATGATCAAACTTCTAAATGGGCCCACTGAAAATTCATGGTGGAGTTGGTGATGGTGGTAGTGGTGGAGTTGGTGATGATAGTAGTGGTGGTGGTAGTTGTAGTGGTGGAGTTGGTGGTGGTAGTGGTGGTGATACCACTGGCAGAACGAGATCAAAGCTCTTTGTGGTTCATGCATTGTGCGTGAGCTTGTGGGTGCGTTTATAGGGGAGGATGCGGATGGCTTGGAGGCGTGCACGGGCGTGGGCGAAAGGCTGTGAGGGGCATGAGGGAGGGGCGTGATGGGAGGAGCGTGGGCGGAGGGGCGTGCAGGGGCGGTGTAGGTGTGAGACTCACCGGAGGCTGGAGTTTGGACCTCTGCCAACATCAGATGAATGGTTGGGTGCTGGGGAGGGGCGGGGTCGTGCTGGTTTTAGGGAGGGGCAGGGTCGGTGCTGGTGTTGGTGCTGGTTTTGGAGAGGGTCGAGGTCGTGTTGATTTTGGGAGGGGGAGGGGTCGTGCTAGTGTTAGTGCTGGCTTTTGGGGAAGGGCGGGGTCGTGCTGGTGTTGGTGCTGGTTTTGGGAGGGTCGAGGTCGTGTTGATTTTGGGGAGGGGGAGGGGGTCGTGCCAGTGTTAGTGCTGGCTTTTGGGGAAGGGCGGGGTCGTGCTGGTGTTGGTGCTGGTTTTGGGGAGCGGCGGGGTCGGTTCTGGTGTTGGTGCTGGTTTTGGGGAGGGTCGAGGTCGTGTTGATTTTGGGGAGGGGGAGGGGTCGTGCCAGTGTTAGTGCTGGCTTTTGGGAAGGGCGGGGTCGTGCTGGTGTTGGTGCTGGTTTTGGGGAGGGGCGGGGTTGTGCTGGTGTTGGTTTTGGGGAGGGGTGGGGTCGTGTTGGTTTTGGGGAGAGGCGGGGTCGTGTTGGTGGTGGTTTTGGGGAGAGGCTGGGTTGTGCTGGTGTTGCTTTTGGGAGAGGGGTGGGGTTTTGTTGGTTGTGGTTTTGGGGAGGGGGTGAGGTTGTGGTGGTGAGGGACGGGGTCGTGTTGGTGTTGGTGATTTGGAAAGGTGGGGTGATGGTATTGGAGACGGTAAGTAGTTTTGGTTGTGGCAGCGGTGGTGGTAGTGGAGAATGGTGGGGTCATGGTGCTGGTGGTGATGTGGGTGGGTTCATGTTAATGGTGGTGATGGGGAGGGATGGAGTAGTGTTAGTGGATAGATGGGTTGGGTTCTTGTTAGTGGTGGTGATGGGGAGGGATGGAGTAGTGTTAGTGGATAGATGGGTGGACTGAAAAGGCTTCCCCAGCAAAATATTCCGTTAATAAATATTTCCTCAGTAAATATCACATTTAAGAAAGTGGCCAGTGGACGTCACTTTCTTGTTTACTGTCATCACCATTAAACAAGTAATCACTTTTCTCAAGGACATTAATTTCCTATTTACCATCAACTCCTCGACCAAGTCCAATTTTATTTGACGTTTAACCTGTTTTCTTTCGAGGATAACTTCTAGAAAAAAAAATGGTGAGGTTATGGGCAACTTGCCCAGCACTGTTTTGGCCAATCTTTATCTTGAACATTTTGAAAGGGATCAATTCACCAGCACCATTTCCTGCAATGTTATGTGGGATAGGTACATCAGTGATGCGTTGGTCATTGCACCAAAACATTTCAACCTTCACAGTTTCGAAGATGAAATCAACCTTTTATTCATTTCGTATTGAAGAAGAACAGGATGACTGCTTACCTTTTCCGGATATCCTCATCAGAGATAATGTTTCTCTCAGACACAGAAAACTCACTAATAAAGACGAATTAATCCTCTACTACCGCTCGCATGACCACAGAGCAAACAAGAGACATAAGTGTCTTTCTACTTGTCCTCACGATCTGTAGCAGAGAGGTTAGGTTAGGTAAGGTTTGTCAGGAAACAGGACAAGTGTTTCCTGACACGAGTCTTAGTCAAATGATGACCTGTCATTGGAGCTTTTTTTCCTCTGACCGAGGCCTTCCGCTGGCTTAACCAGTCCACCCCCTTAAAAATTATGGTTATATTTATAACCAGCAGCGGTACGTTTAATATAGACAAATGCAAAGTTCTAAATGTTGGACAGGACAATAACCATGCCACATATAAACTAAATAATGTAGATCTTAATATTACGGATTGCGAAAAAGATTTAGGAGTTCTGGTTAGCAGTAATCTGAAACCAAGACAACAGTGCATAAGTGTTCGCAATAAAGCTAATAGAATCCTTGGCTTCATATCAAGAAGCATAAATAATAGGAGTCCTCAGGTTGTTCTTCAACTCTATACATCCTTGGTTAGGCCTCATTTAGATTATGCTGCACAGTTTTGGTCACCGTATTACAGAATGGATATAAATTCTCTGGAAAATGTACAAAGGAGGATGACAAAGATGATCCCATGTATCAGAAACCTTCCCTATGAGGATAGACTAAGGGCCCTGAAACTGCACTCTCTAGAAAGACGTAGAATTAGGGGGGATATGATTGAGGTGTATAAATGGAAGACAGGAATAAATAAAGGGGATGTAAATAGTGTGCTGAAAATATCTAACCTAGACAGGACTCGCAGCAATGGTTTTAAGTTGGAAAAATTCAGATTCAGGAAGGATATAGGAAAGTACTGGTTTGGTAATAGAGTTGTGGATGAGTGGAACAAACTCCCAAGTACCGTTATAGAGGCCAGAACGTTGTGTAGCTTTAAAAATAGGTTGGATAAATACATGAGTAGATGTGGGTGGGTGTGAGTTAGACCTGATAGCTTGTGCTAACAGGTCGGTTGCCGTGTTCCTCCCTTAAGTCAATGTGACCTGACCTGACTAGGTTGGGTGCATTGGGTTAAGCCGGTAGGAGACTTGGACCTGCCTCGCATGGGCCAGTAGGCCTTCTGCAGTGTTCCTTCGTTCTTATGTTCTTATTTAATTGTAGCAGTGAATACCTTCTTAATGAAGGAACCTTTTCATCTATGAAGTTTCCTTAACACACCATCCTCCCCTGCCAGAATAAAGCTCTTAATATCTTCACCAGTCCTAGTGAGAACACCAGTGATCACCTACTGATTCTACCCACTGGACAAATGGCGACTTCACTCACCTTTCTATACAGCGCTGACATGAGCGCCGTTGTCCTCGCCCTAGAGATTAGTAGGGAATTCAGCAGGTCACCCCGCCTCCACTAGGAGTAGTTTGTGTTTACAGAATCTTATGTGAGGGATGCAATCTTGATATATATATATATATATATATATATATATTATATATATATATATATATATATATATATATATATATATATATATATATATATGCAATAAGGTAACAGTAAACAGGTGATATCATAATATGCAGAATAACCACTGTGAAAAATATAGTTTCTTGATAATGTGAGAAATCACAAAAACACTTGAAATTTCACTATTTTTCACTGGTTATTATTCTTCATATATATATAATATATATATATATATAATTATATATATATATATATATATATATATATATATATATATATATATATATATATATATCGTGCCATATAGGTAAAATTTACGATTTTGTCTTAAATAGCAACGCTCTTTTTGCCGTATAAGACAAGCAAATCCTTGGCTAGCGCAGTGTTGTTATTGATCAATACCACTCGTTCGTGGTTACAATAATATATATATGCTGCTCGTAGGCCAGTACACCAAACATGGATGAATGATATTAGCTTGAAAGCTCGCACACTCTCCGTATGTCTTCGGACCAAGAGTAACACACCTAGCTTGGCTGGGTTCTTGGTTCTTCGTAGGATTGGGTGGTCCTGTGGGTTAAGGCGTCATGTGGTTCTCGCTCACACTGGCGGGCCAGTACAACATGGGTTCGAATCCTTGGCTAGCGCAATGTTATTAATTATATATATATATATATATATATATATATTATATTATATATATATAATATATATATATATATATATTATATATATATATATATATATATATATATATATATATATATATGCATGCGTGTGTGTATGTGTATTATCTACTCAGCCTGAATGTATGTGTGATGCACCGTAGTACGCGCTCACATCTTAGGAACTAGAAGCAAGCACATATGCTATGCCAGTAGATTGACACAGACAGACGACGGTGTTTAGAATCTGCAGTTATTTACGTCATTGATGCCATAACACAAAACAAGGATTCTCTCCTTCTGGCAAAACCTATTTCACAAACGACTTTGGATCGACACATGAAGTATAGAATCCAGGACCTGCTTTCCCTGCTCAGACCTCTCCTACGTCACCTGACATAAAGCGCAGTATACCTTGCTGCGCCTGAACTTTTTTGCGCCTCACCTCTTGCACCTGACGCCACCTCTCCTGCACCTGATGCATCTACCTTTTCAGCACTATGTATGTATATGTCGACGTTTTGCATATTTACTATACTTGACTAAGCCACAGGTAAAACATCGTAACATAAGGTCTTCTGCTCTTATCTTTTTCCACTATTCGTTTAGGTTACCTCTATATGTAGCATGTTAGTGCAGCATCTCAAAAACGGGAAAGAGAATCTAAAGTGTTTGGAGAGGAGGAAGAAAAAAACAAACACTCTTTGGCACTATATCCTGAAACAGGATGGCCAGACTTTAGAGAGATCTTTTTTTCTAAAGTTATCCTCACTCTTGCTTCCCATACCTCGTATCCTTCTTTGTTATCCTCACCCACCCCTGTACTGCCTTAAATCCTTCCCTGTTATCCTCACCTCTTGCCCCTCTGGCCTCCCTTGATACTCTTACAACCTCCTTGCCATTAATCCCCCTTGCTATCACCCCCTTTCCCCGTCCCTTGTACTTACTCTGAACGTCCCACTTAATTATAAATCTCATTAAGGTCTTCAGCTTCTTGGGACGTCTGCTGGTGCCATGTGTGTTATCGCTGAAGACCCGGGATCCGTGGTCCGTGACTCAGGGTCCATGGTCCGTAGCTTGGGGTCCAGGCTCTGGGCCTGACCACTGTTGTTCCTCGCTAAAGCTTACTCTCTCTTCTCTACACACTTATGCTCTCATATGCGTCTGTCTGAATATCTGTACTTTGATATACATCTGTATCCACGCAGCTGTGCTCATGTGCGTCTCTATACGCATCTACACTGATGTATGGCTGTGTCCACTATCATGTGCGTCTATGCTCTAATTGTGCATCTGTGTGATTGTGCACACACAAATCTGTAGCACAGCCTCCGGTAGAGGAATTAATGCCAAAAATTTAAAGAATCTTTAATAAAACGTCAAAAACTGTGCTGCACGTAATTTTGTTTCCAGAGTGTTGGCTCGGTAGGTGTTGTTTGTTGATGAAGCTGTAATAGATGGTGTTGATGTATGTACTCAGTTAGGTGAATGAGATATATGCGGCTTCACCTTGTTATGCTTGCAGGGGTCGAGTCATAGCTCCTGGTCCAGACTCTTGACTCATATCAATGGGCATTTGTTTACATACATCGGGGAAGCAATGATAGTGTGTATGTAAAACCCACAGTTTGACTGTTAAAGTCTTAACTGCGTCAACAACCTGGTTGATCAGGCAAGCACTGGACAAGCCTGGTCTAGGGCCAGGCTTTCAGCCTACGCTGTGTCACACTATGACACTAGAAGCATGAAAGCAACGATAATGAGATTCTTACCTTAGAGCGGCCAGACTTTTCATCACTGCTTTCCTTGAAGAGGAACACGCCTATATTCATCACATATTCTCTCATTTCCTCCCTCACATTTTATCAATGACTGTAGATCACTAATGATGATACACACGGCCAGACAGGACTGCTTATCAGTGACAAGCACAGCTAATACTCTGTCTAGCCACTCAACGTGTCATCATTAAGTCTGAAATTCTCACGTACGATTTTCATTAAATTTCTCCATTTACACTAATTAGTTTAGATTAGATTAGGTTACGTTAGATGAACGTCTAATATTCAAATTGAACTAATTATATAACACACCTGAACGTCTATAAATAAAACAGTAATGTACGTTGACGGTGCGGTTGACCCGTGGTTGCTCCTAGTTTTCTGTTCCCGTCATTTGATTACAATTCCATTTATTAATATTGACATAAGTTATAATTGGTTTATATTGACTGTTAGGCAAATTCTAACTTAACTACACTTAAGCTAACGAAGTTAAATATGAAATTTGATGTTAACAAGAAATGGCTAAAAGTTATGTTACGACTATGACTTAGGAAGCTTGGCGGCGCCGGGAGTAATATCAACAAAGCCACCATAACGTCCACCATAATTAAAGAACTAGTAAAAAAGAAAACCACCACATTCAGTGAATATAAAGCAGGAGTGTGTGCACTCCCGTGTGTAGCATGTGAGATGTATACGGGAAACGTCCGTAAGAGAGCGCAGGTGTACGTGTGGTATACATGACCAGGATATCTGTTTGGAGAACGAGTATAGTGATATGGGCAGTATATAGAAAAGAAACTTATACACATTTCAAACATTTATTGAGGAAATGTTTTGTTATGAGTGGCTTCAGTCCTAAAGAAGCCATTCACGACGAAACGTTTCCTCATTGAACGTCTTGAACTTTTCCAACGTGTCTATATCAACATATAGCCTACGTTTTCCACCGTAATTCACGCAATCAGCTTGTGAAGCTTGATGACGCCAGACTAATCTTCAGTGAAGGAAATCTGAGTAAACATCGTTGTCTGGAATTTGATACTAGAGATACCACTAATATTACTGTCACCCACAACACTGGTAGTTTGATCACTTCCTACACCTACCACAACTCTTATTACCCACAACACCGACAGACTCATCTCGGAAGTTTCGATTAAAATAATTTTGTCCGTCAGTACACTGTAATGATGACGAGTCAGAGTAGAAAGTTCCCTGCTCCTGCACCTAAACTCTCTTCCTCCCCCCTCTCCCCTCCCTCCTCTCTCCCTCCTCCTCCCTTCTCTCTCTCTCTCTCTCTCTCCTCTCTTCTCTCTCTCTCTCTCTCTCTCTCTCTCTCTCTCTCTCTCTCTCTCTCATCATTATATCAGCCATAGTTTACCTCTCTGTATTGATTTTATTAAGCTCCCAGAGAACTTCTTAATAAATACCCCAGAACTGCACGTGTGTCTTATTTGCATACTGTTCTCCCATGTACTCTTTCAAATTTCACTCATTTTGTTCTCTATTTTCCAAGTATGCTTTCATCTCTTTCCTGTTATCCTTCTTCCCTTTTTTCATTTTTTTTTCAATTCTTCTGTTTTCCTTCGTACCATATATATTTTTTCCATTTCTGTTATTCTTCCTATGTACTCTTTCATTTCTTCTGTTATACTTCTTGCCTGGTACTTTTTCATCTGGGTAAGTGCTTCATGCACCACAAGGTTCCTCATGTCAGCTCAGCCTGTTGCAGGTGTGTGTATTTTCTCGTATATATGTCACAGTTTAGACACCGCGTGAGGGAAATGAGTAGGCAGTGTCATTTGCTGGGCCAGGGTTCATGTTGTGGTGGGTGGTGACGGGGGATTGTGTGTGTATGTGTGTGTGTGTGTGTGCGTGTGTGCGTGTGTGCGTGTGTGTGTGTGTGTGTGTGTGTGTGTGTGTGTGTGTGTGTGTGTGTGTGTGTGTGTGTGTGTGTGTGTGTGTGTGTGAGACCCATCTGGCCAGCTAGAGGAGATAGAGAGATACATGCAAATGTGTAGCCGCTTCTCGCCCGCCTGTCTCATATATTCAACATACTCTTCCTGGCGATATGTCGAGTCCCAACACTCCCTCCATATGACCACCTCTCTCTCTCTCTCTCTCTCTCTCTCTCTCTCTCTCTCTCTCTCTCTCTCTCTCTCTTCTCCTCTCTCTCTCTCTCTCTCCCTCCCTGCCTCCCTCCTCTCCTTCATTGCTTTCTCCCTCTTCCCTTCATATCTTGGGTAACACTTTACGACTGTTACTCGGCTCGTGTCGTCCATTAATTATAAGTTTAAATGTTATATATTGGTTGTATTTTTGAGATAATAGGTTGTGCACATAGTAAAAGAAGTAACCAAACCTAACGAAAACCAACCTATCCTACATTAGCCTAGTCTAGTCTAGCCTAACCTAACCTAGCCTGGCCTACGCTATCGGTCCTGGCGCATTTTTGTTTAATTAATTCAGTCAGGGACGTGACACGACTCGGTACTAGGCGTTGATTGGCTCAGACGTGCTGCGCAACCAAAATTAATGCACAATTTTCGTTATTATCTTGCCATATAACAATTTGTACAAGAAACACTCACTTATTCCATTGTATACAATGTACATCGTCTGCTTGTATTGTG
The DNA here is from genome assembly GCF_026875155.1 of Cherax quadricarinatus. Classification (NCBI taxonomy): domain Eukaryota; kingdom Metazoa; phylum Arthropoda; class Malacostraca; order Decapoda; family Parastacidae; genus Cherax; species Cherax quadricarinatus. The sequence goes on from NC_069456.1 coordinate 10,434,838, forward strand.
AAACTCAACTGGTACGTGAGTTCCAGCCAGTAGTATATAATAACCTTACTTGTGTCTTGTTCTTACTCTCAGCAACTCTGCTACCTCTCTCCATCTCTGTCCTCCACTACTCCACCCTTCACTCCTCCACTCAACTCTTCATTCCTCCATTCCACCCTTCACTCCTCCACTCCACCCTCCATTCTTTCCTTCACTCCTCCACTCCACTCTTTCCTTCATTCCTCCACTTCATCCTTTACTCTTTCGTCCACTCCATTCCTACACTCTTCACTCTTTCCTCAACTCCTGCACCCTCCAGTCCTCGACCCTCCACGCTTTCCTCAACTGTTTCACTTTCCACTCCACTCCCGTCCCTCTTTCCTCCACCTTTCACTTCCCTGCACTTTTTCCTCTACTCCACTCTTACCTTTCCCCTCCCTGGTGAAGGGCTCTTGCTAACATTCCCTTTCCTCGGATCACAACTAATTATCTCCCATTCCCTGGTGCTGTATTCCCCTTACGATTTTAGCGCTTTCTTATGAATATTATAGTAGTAATAATAATGATAATATAAGTAATGATAAGTGATAATGATAATAGTAATAGTAATAAAGATAATAGTAATAATGGAAGTAATGATGAATAATAGTGATAATATTAATGTTAGTAGTAATAAGAATCATAATGATAATAGTAATACTACTAATAATGATATAATAATACTAGTAATAATGATATAATAATACTAGTAATAATGATAATCATAATAATAGTCACACCGTGCTAAAATGATGGGAATGTAATATTTCGGAGTATTTGTTATTAAATTCTCTGCAAATTTATGCTCAAATCTGTGTGAATTGACTGCTACGGCATTATTGTTTGTTTGTTTTGTATAAAAACTGTGGATAATTTTGTGTGTGCGTGTGTGTGCATGTCTGTGTGTGTGTGCGTGTGTGCGCATGTGTGTGTGTGTACTCACCTATTTGTACTCACCTATTTGTGGTTGCAGGGGTCGAGTCTTAGCTCCTGGCCCCGCCTCTTCACCGGTTGCTACTGGGCCCTCTCTCTCCCCGCTCCATGAGCTTTATCAAACCTCGTCTTAAAACTGTGTATGGTTCCTGCCTCCACTACGTCATTTTCTAGGCTATTCCACTGCCTTACAACTCTATGACTGAAGAAATACTTCCTAATATCTCTCTGACTCATTTGTGTCTTCAACTTCCAATTGTGGCCTCTTGTTTCTGTGTCCCCTCCCTGGAACATCCTGTCTTTGTCCACCTTGTCTATTCCACGCAGTATTTTATATGTCGTTATCATGTCTCCCCTGACCCTCCTGTCCTCCAGTGTCGTCAGGCCGATTTCCCTTAATCTTTCTTCATAGGACATTCCCCTTAGCTCTGGAACTAACCTTGTCGCAAACCTTTGTACTTTCTCCAGTTTCTTGACGTGCTTTATCAAGTGCGGGTTCCAAACAGGTGCTGCATACTCCAGTATGGGCCTGACATACACGGTGTACAGTGTCTTGAATGATTCCTTACTAAGGTATCGGATGCTGTTCTCAGGTTTGCCAGGCGCCCTATGCTGCAGCAGTTTATCTGATTGATGTGTGCTTCCGGAGACATGCTCGGTGTTATACTCACCAAGATCTTTCTCCTTGAGTGAAGGTTTGCAGTCTTTGGTCACTGAGCCTTACTCCTGTCTGTGGTCTTCTGTGCCCTCCCCTATCTTCATGCTTGCATTTGGCAGATTAAATTCGAGAAGCCATTTGCTGACCAGGTGTCCAGTCGTCCAGGTCTCTTTGAAGTCCTGCCTGGTCCTCATAATTTAATTCTCCTCATTAACTTACACATCAATGCAAACAGGGAGATCTAACCCTGCCATCATGTCGTTCACTATACCTAAAATATGCATGATCCTAGGACCGACCCTGTGGACCCCGCTCGTCACAAGTTGCCACTGTGTCATCATTACCGACATGACTCGTTGTTGCCTCTGTCAGGTGTCTCTGATCCATTGCAGTGCCTTCCTGTTTTAGTGTGTGTGTGTGTGTGTGTTGTGTGTGTGTGTGTTTGTGTGTGTGTGTGTGAGTGTTGGTGGGTTTGTGCGGTGCGTGTGCGTGTGTGCGTGCCGTGTGATGCGTGTGTGCGTGTGTGCGTGGTGCGTGTGCGCCGTGTGTGCTGCTTGTGCGTGTGCGTGCGTGTGTGGTGTGTGTGTGTGGTGTGTGTGTGTGTGTGTGTGTGTGTGCGTGTGTGTGTATGTGTGCGTGTGTGTGTGTGGGGCGTGTGTGCATGTGTGTGTGTGTGTGTGTGTGTGTGTGGTGTGTGTGTGTGTGTGTGTGCGTGTGTGTGTGCGGTGTGTGTGCATGTGTGTGTGTGTGTGTGTGTGTGTGTGTGTTTTATGTTACAGAGATGTGTAATGATTACTGATAATTGATGATTATATTAGGTTAACAGCAAGTTATCATTGTGATGATGACTTATTTGACAATATATTAGTAAGGATAACATTTATTGTGATGATTTATTTGACAGTATGTTAGTAAGGATAAGTTATCATTGTGGTGACTTATATGACAGAATATTAGTAAGGATAACGTCAAGTTATCAAGTATAGTAACAAAATAATAAATACAGCAAAAGCAATAAGGTAGTAATGTCAGATTTTTTTTTCAAAATGCTGAATTAGCAAGCAGTTGGTTCTCCTGGGTTCTGTAATATATAAATACAGTCAACTTCAATCCAACAGCACCTTCAAACTTTTCATCTCTTCAGTGCCTTTCCTTCCCCTTCAACACCCTTTCCTGTTATCTCTTCATTCTCTTTCCTTCACCCCTCCATTCCTCTTCCTCCTTACCCTCTATTCCCATCGTTCTGTCCCTCCCTCTACCTTTTTGCTTTACATTCTCTCTCTCACTCTCTCCCTCTCCCTCTCCGTTGATTCCTTTCCTACTCTCCCGTTCCTACTGCTTCCCCTTTCTTACTTACCTTCCTTCCTTTTCCCCTTCACTTATTTAATATAATAAACGAGACTGAAAAAAAATGACTAGAAGTTGAGAAACAAAACCAATATAAAGTGGCACACCTGCCTTAAGCACACCTGCTACACCTGCCCGGTCCCTTCATATATTGATAAATATCAATGATGTGATACGGAACACAGCGGTGTAAGCTTTCAAGAGATACCTGCAACACTACCTGCTCCAAGTGCCTGATCAACTAAATTGTGATGGTTATGTGGGCATGCGGGCCAATAGCATAGCGTCTGCGGTCATTGATGAAAGGAGAGGTGAAGCGTAGCTTAGGGAAGACCTGGTGAATATAGTCAGCTTTTCCCTCAAGTTATTCAAGATACATATCCTGTATGCCCTCAGAATCCGATGACAGTGACACGTGTTGTCTTGCTGTCATGGTCCAAGTGGCAGCGCAGTAAATCGTTCTTATTGCTCTTATAGTGATTTCGTGTATAGGGCAAGGAGGAATAACATCTTGTAGGAATGAAGAGGAGCGAGTTGTGAGTGTGGGGGAAGTTGGTAAGGCAGTGGGTAGATTGAAAGGGGGTAAAGCAGCTGGGATTGATGGGATAAAGACTGATATATTAAAAGCAGGTGGGGATATAGTTTTGGAGTGGTTGGTGCTTTTATTTAATATATCTATAGATGAGGGTAAGGTACCTAGGGACTGGCAGAGAGCATGCATAGTTCCTTTGTATAAAGACCAAGGGGACAAAAGAGAATGCAAAAATTATAGGGAAATAAATCTGTTGAGTATACCTGGTAAAGTGTGTATGGGAGAGTTATTATTTAAAGAATTAAGAGTAAGACGGAGAGCAGGATAGCAGATGAACAAGGAGGCTTTAGGAAAGGTAGGGGGTGTGTAGACCAGGTGTTTACAGTGAAACATATAAGTGAACAGTATTTAGATAAGGGTAAAGAGGTTTTGTGGCATTTATGAATATGACAGGGTGGATAGGGGGGCAATGTGGCAGATGTTGCAGGTGTATGGTATAGTAGGTAGGTTATTGAAAGCAGTGAAAAGTTTTTACGAGGATAGTGAGGCTCAGGTTAGAGTATGTAGGGAAGAGGGAGATTATATCTCAGTAAAAGTGGGCCTTAGAGACAAGGATGTGTGATGTCACCATGGTTGTTCAATATATTTATAAATGAGGTTGTAAGAGAAGTGAATGCTCAAGTATTGGCAAGAGGTTTGGGGTTAAAAGATGAAGAATCTAACACAAAGTGGGAGTTGCCACAGTTGCTCTTTGCTAATGACACTGTGCTTTTGGGAGATTCTGAAGAGAAGTTGCAGAGGTTGGTGGATGAGTTTGGTAGGGTATATAAAAGAAGAAAATTGAAAGCGAATATAGGAAAGAGTAAGGTGATGGGATAAAAAAAAATAGGTAACGAAAGATTGGATATCAGATTGGAGGGATAGAGTATGGAGGAGGTGAATGTATTCAGATATTTAGGAGTGGACGTGTCAGCAGATGATGAGGTGAATCATAGAATTGACGAAGGGGAAAAAGGTGAGCGGTGTACTGAGGAGTCTTTGGAGACAACTTTGTCCATGGAAGCAAAGAGGGTAATGTATGAAAGTATAGTTATACCAACGCTCTTATATGGGTGTGAAGCATGGGTAGTGAATGTTGCAACAAGGAGAAGGCTGGAGGCAGTGGAGATGAGTCTGAGGGCAATGTGTGGCGTGAATATAATGCATAGAATTCGTAGTTTGGAAGTTAGGAGGAGGCGCGGGATTACCAAAACTGTTATCCAGAGGGCTGAGGAGGGGTTGTTGTGGTTCGGACATGTAGAGAGGATGGACAAAAATAGAATGATTTCGAGAGTGTATAAATCTATAGTGGAGGGAAGGCAAGGTAGAGATGGAACTAGGAAAGGTTGGAGGGAGGAGGGTAAAGGAGCTTTTGTGTGCGTGGGGCTTGGACTTCCAGCAAGCATGCGTGAGCATGTTAGGAGTGAATGGAGACAAATGGTTTTTAGGACTTGACGTGCTGTTGGAGTGTGAGAAAGGTAATGTTTATGAAGGGATTCAGGGAAACCGGGAGGCCGCATTTGAGTCCTGGAGATGGAAAGTACAGTGCGGGCACTTCGAAGGAGTGTTAATATTGCAGTTTTATAACTGTATTGTAAGCGCGCCTCTGACAAGACAGTGGAGTGAATGATGGTGAAAATTTTCATTTTCGGGCCACCCTACCTTGGGAAACAGGCGATGTGTTAAAAAAAAATAAAATAGCTATTTAAGAGACAGCTTAACGTCCACAGGAGACAGGAGTACATCGAGGGAAGGAAGTTCCTTTATAATCTTCAAGAGTGAATATGATAGAAGACTCAACTGTGTTGAGTCTCTCTACTTTAGTCGTGAATGATGCTGAGCCTCTTGGATGCTCTGAGGAGGATGTCATCCACGTACTACACCCACGTAACATTGCTGGGGATGAAGGGGTGAATTTATTTTGCCTCCTGGTAGTCCATGTATATGTTAGCTACAGAGCACTAATGGGTCACCTCATTATCATGCCAAAACTGTGCAGGCACAGGTTACCATAAGAAAAATAATTAAAATTCACACACAGTTCAGTAAGATTTAGAAAACCCAGGCAGGGACAAAACCCAGGCAGAGACAAAAAGATCGTGGTCGTCATTGAACTTCCTACAAAGAAGTTAATAATAACCTTGATCGTGGGTACATATGTAAATAAAAAGGCTACATCAAGACTTGAAAATTTATTGAGAATTAGAATGAGAAAGAAGCTGTTTATCCTGTTCCATGCATTTCAGAATGTGTCTGGAAATATAAATGGAAATTATTTAGTAGTTTATTTCATTTACTGTTCTGTAGAGTTTCGTAGAAGCCCTTGGGCATAGTAGGTGTGAAGGTTCAAGGTGACTCCTCCTCCTACCTTGTATATCAATGGTAGGATATACTCACAAGTTTATTAATAAGGCATAATATGTGGTCGATGACATTTTATTGAGATGATGCAACAGAGAGTGTATCTCTTGCAAGATACAGAGCAGCCTTGACACTGACTTCACAACCTTGACAGTGGGCGTCAGTGCCAGTGGCCTTGCACAGTTGGCAATGACCCAGTTGCCTGGAGAATGAGACACTTGCCAGAACTCTCCGTAGCTCTGCCATATTCAACATCATCCTCCCTATCCTCCACCGTTCCTGTCTCTCATGTAATACACGATCTCCTCCGCCCTCAGAAGGATACCTGTATTTCGATATTTATTTATTTTTATATTTTATGGGCCGTCTGTTTAAAGTTACAACGATTATGTAATAGTAGTCTTCAAGAGAAAACTGGACAAGTATCTTTACCAGGTGCCAGATCAACCAGGCTGTGATGACCAAAGAAATCGTAATGACACGATTACAAACAAACCACGGTACGGGGGGGATTGAACACCGTGAGTTCAATCCCCGCCCGTACCGTGTTTTTGTTTTTTAGGCTGTGATGGATATGTGGGTTAACGGTAGGTAAGAGCAACAGCCTGCTTGACCAAGCAAGACTCAGACAAGCCTTGTCCTGGCCAGGCTCTGGGAGTGGGAAAACTCTCGAAACTCATCAAAGGATAAATGTATAGTAGTATTAGTTATAGTAACTGACAATTTTATTGGTTGATACTAGTAGTTGCGGCCTTCAGTAACTGATACTGGTAGTAGTAGTCAGTAAATGTTATAGTGGTATAATGGTGGTCTTTAGTAGGTGGCACAGTGGTTGTTAGTGACAGTAGTGATCTTCAATAAATGGTTGTTACACATAGACGTCTACCAGAGAATACCAGGTCAACCTATTTTTACCCTTCTAACATCTTCCTTCTTCCTGGCTTCTACATAGTAGGTGCATAGCTTATGACTATTCAATATATATATATATATATATATATATAATATATATATATATATATATATATAATATATATATATAATATATATATTAATATATTATATATATATATATATATATATATATAATATATATAATATATTATATATATATTATAATATATTATATATTATATATATACTATATATATATATAAATATATATATTATATATTATATATATATATATATATATATATATATATATATATATATATATATAATATATATATATATATATATAATATATATATATTTATTATCACACTGCCGATTCCCACCAAGGCAGGTGGCCCTAAAAGAAAAACTTTCACATCATTCACTCCATCACTGTCTTGCCAAAGGGTGCTTTACACAACATTTTTTAAACTGCAACTTTAAAACACCCCCCTTCAGAGTGCGGGCACGTACCCCCTCTCCGGACTCAATCCGGCCCTGCCGTTTCCCTAAACCCCTTTTCTAAATGTTACTTTGCTCCACTCCAACAGCACGTCAAGTATTAAAAAAAACCATTTGTCCCATTCACTCCTTTCAAACACGCTCATGCAACCGCGGGAAGTCTAAATATAATATATATATATATATAATATATAAAAATTTTTTTTATATATATATATAATATATATATTACAAAATAGGTACAGAAGATTTAAGGATACTTGTTAAATAAAGGGGGCAATAAGGAATATTGTTGCTTTGTTCACCGATTATAAGGCGAAAATCTCACCCAGCTCCCCAGGCGGGGGCGTGTGCCCAAAATGCAGCATGCCATTACCCCCTTTAAACAGCCGCACGAGCCGGGGTACAGAAAACAGCTGCCCTGGGATCCTATTACCCTGATATTTTTTTCCCCCCCTTAAAGGGAAATTAATGCACTCTTTCCCATGCCCCAAGGGGGTCCCGGGCCCAGGGGGAAAAAACTTAATGATGGGAAAGTTCCCCCAAATTTTTTCTAGATTTTTGGGACCCCTGAAGCTGGCAGTCCCCCCTCCTCCTCCCGGGTTATTGGAGATAGGTATCAGCCAAGGTAGACAATGTATAGTCCCCCCCACCTGCTTCCCCCTTTTCCCGGGTTGAAGGGTGATACCATTGGACGCTTCGGCTGCCATCAGATCTGCATAGTTTTAGGTGGCTCCCTTTCTGTGGGCCCCAGCTGTTTTGGGGGCTCCCTTTATAAGTTATTAAACCCCCTCATGTCTTCAATCTTTCCCTCGGATTTACGGGACACAAGACCATGGACCCGAATCGGGCTGCGCTTTACTGCCACAAATACACCTGTGTTCGGCGAGAAAGGGGCGGCAAGTCCCAAGGGCAAAACCATGCGGGGATATATAATATAAAATATTATATATATATATATAAATATAATAAAATATAAAATATTAATATAAATTTTATAATATTTAAAAATATAGAGAGAGAGAAGAGGGGAAAGAGAGAAAAGAAGAGAGATCCCCCCCTCTAGAACGTCGGGGACCCCATCCTCAGAAAAAGAATAAACTTTCTTCAGGAAAAAAACCAAAGGTTCTCCCTGAAGCGTTTGAAAATTTTCTCCTACCCCCCCCCAAATTTTCACTTGTTTATTAAAAACAGACACCACACAACACACACACACACACACACACACACACACACACACACACACACAACACACAACACACCAACACACCACACAAATTTTATAAATATAATAAGTGGTAGGGGGTCTGAATCAAAGTAGGAAAACTTTTAAGGGGTGTGGTAGGGAAGTTTTTGGGGTGCCAGTGTAAATGAAAGGGGGCCCTTGATTTAACTTTTTTAGAAAGGGGTTAGTTTGGTAAACATTTTAAAAAAAAGAGGATAAATAAGTATACAAGTATTTGGGGGAAATGACAGTATTGTTTGGGTTATGATTGGGAGATAAAAAGTTGAGTAGACTTGGATGTACATTTAAGAGGGGGCCCCAGATAGTCAGATCACTTTCCCGTTGTAGCTACACTGTGAAATAAAAGGGAGAAGGATACAAAGAAATAAAGCTCAGGGAAGAGAGAGGTGAAGGTTTATAAACTAAAAGAGGAGGGAGTTAGGGTAAGAAATAAACAGCTATTGGAGGATAGATGGGCTAATGAGAGCATAGGCAATGGGGTCGAAGAGGTATGGGGTAGGTTTAAAAATGTAGTGTTAGAGTGTTCAGCAGAAGTTTGTGCTTACAGGAAAGTGGGTGCGGGAGGGAAGAGGAGCGATTGGTGGAATGATGATGTAAAGAGAGTAGTAAGGGAGAAAAAGTTAGCATATGAGAAGTTTTTACAAAGTAGAAGTGATGCAAGGAGGGAAGAGTATATTGAGAAAAAGAGAGAGGTTAAGAGAGTGGTGAAGCAATGTAAAAAGAGAGCAAATGAGAGAGTGGGTGAGATGTTATCAACAAATTTTGTTGAAAATAAGAAAAAGTTTTGGAGTGAGATTAACAAGTTAAGGAAACCTAGAGAACAAATGGATTTGTCAGTTAAAAATAGGAGAGGAGAGTTATTAAAATGGAGAGTTAGAGGTGTTGGGAAGATGGAGGGAATATTTTGAGGAATTGTTAAATGTTGAATGAAGATAGGGAAGCTGTGATTTCGTGTATAGGGCAAGGAGAAATAACATCTTGTAGGAGTGAGGAAGAGCCAGTTGTGAGTGTGGGGGGAAGTTCGTGAGGCAGTAGGTAAAATGAAAGGGGGCAAGGCAGCAGGGAGTGATGGGATAAAGATAGAAATGTTAAAAGCAGTGGGGGATATAGTTTTGGAGTGGTTGGTGCAATTATTTAATAAATGTATGGAAGAGGGTAAGGTACCTAGGATTGGCAGAGAGCATGCATAGTTCCTTTGTATAAAGGCAAAGGGACAAAAGAGAGTGCAAAAATTATAGGGGGATAAGTCTGTTGAGTATACCTGGTAAAGAGTATGGTAGAGTTATTATTGAAAGAATTAAGAGTAAGACGGAGAATAGGATAGCAGATGAACAAGGAGGCTTTAGGAAAGGTAGGGGTGTGTGGACCAGGTGTTTACAGTGAAAGATATAAGTGAACAGTATTTAGATAAGGCTAAAGAGGTCTTTGTGGCATTTATGGATTTGTAAAAGGCGTATGACAGGGTGGATAGGGGGGCAATGTGGCAGATGTTGCAGGTGTATGGTGTAGGAGGTAGGTTACTGAAAGCAGTGAAGAGTTTTTACGAGGATAGTGAGGCTCAAGTTAGAGTATGTAGGAAAGAGGGAAATTATTTCCCAGTAAAAGTAGGCCTTAGACAAGGATGTGTGATGTCACCGTGGTTGCTTAATATATTTATAGATGGGGTTGTAAGAGAAGTAAATGCGAGGGTCTTGGCAAGAGGCGTGGAGTTAAAAGATAAAGAATCAAACATAAAGTGGGAGTTGCCACAGTTGCTCTTTGCTGATGACACTGTGCTCTTGGGAGATTCTGAAGAGAAGTTGCAGAGATTGGTGGATAAATTTGATAGGGTGTGCAAAAGAAGAAAATTAAAAGTGAATACAGGAAAGAGTAAGGTTATGAGGATAACAAAAAGATTAGATGATGAAAGATTGGATATCAAATTGGAGGGAGAGAGTATGGAGGAGGTGAATGTATTCAGATATTTGGGAGTTGACTTGTCAGCGGATGGGTCTATGAAAGATGAGGTGAATCATAGAATTGATGAGGGGAAAAGGGTGAGTGGTGCACTTAGGAGTCTGTGGAGACAAAGAACTTTGTCCTTGGAGGCAAAGAGGGGAATGTATGAGAGTATAGTTTTACCAACGCTCTTATATGGGTGTGAAGCATGGGTGATGAATGTTGCAACGAGGAGAAGGCTGGAGGCAGTGGAGATGTCATGTCTGAGGGCAATGTGTGGTGTGAATATAATGCAGAGAATTCGTAGTTTGGAAGTTAGGAGGAGGTGCGGGATTACCAAAACTGTTGTCCAGAGGGCTGAGGAAGGGTTGTTGAGGTGGTTCGGACATATAGAGAGAATGGAGCGAAACAGAGTGACTTCAAGAGTGTATTAGTCTGTAGTGGAAGGAAGGCGGGGTAGGGGTCGGCTAGGGAAGGGTTGGAGGTAGGGGGTAAAGGAGGTTTTGTGTGCGAGGGGCTTGACTTCCAGCAGGCATGCGTGAGCGTGTTTGATAGTGAATGGAGACAAATGGTTTTTTAATACTTGACGTGCTGTTGGAGTGTGAGCAAAGTAACATTAATGAGGGGTTCAGGGAAAACCGGCAGGCGGACTTGAGTCCTGGAGATGGGAAGTACAGTGCCTGCACTCTGAAGGAGGGGTGTTAATGTTGCAGTTTAAAAACTGTAGTGTAAAGCACCCTTCTGCAAGACAGTGATGAAGTGAATGATGGTGAAAGTTTTTCTTTTTCGGGCCACCCTGCCTTGGTGGGAATCTACCAGTGTGATAAAAAAAATAAAATATATATATATATATAATATATATATATATATATATATATATATATATATATTATATATATATATATATATATATATATATATTACCAGCACTGCACTATTCTGAGAACTTCAGTTGCATCCTTGCAACATTGCATAGCTCCTGATGAGGCACTGAGAAGTGTGAAAGTACTTGAGCTAAAGATAGAGAAGCCACGGGGGATGATTGTTAAGATCGTCTGCGATTGTTTATATATATATTTATATATGTACATTAGCATGAATTGTGTTTAACACGTTACTTTATATCCTGTTTATTTATCTTGTGTGCAATATTGTACTTTTAGCAATAAACTCCATCATTTGACATGTTACTGTACAACATTGTACTCGAAAGTACTAGAATAAGTAATGTTGAGTGTGTGTAGTGTGCGGCAGACTCAGCATAGGAAGTGACTAAAAAACCAACAATATCATAAATAAACTAACTTCTGATAGGCAATAAACACAGCTTGCTTCAGCAAGACAGCGACCAGCTCAACAAAGAGCAACATGCGCAAAATAGCCATGAGCAGCACAGAGTCAGTCAAGGAAGAGAGAGACAAAGTCTAGCTTGGGACAGTTGACAATTCTTCTATACAAGAAAAAAAAATCGCAACTTACCGAGCTGGAGTTCGGCAACTTCCAGTTCCCAACTATGACAGCGTGTACACGCCATTCAGTACAAAGATCGAGAGTTAAACTCTGGACCTGAATCACATTGAGCATCTCACGACGCAACCACAAAATGTAAGAAAATCACCAATTCTAAAAATGTCTCTGGGAAAATTGTGCCACAAAGAACAAAAGTATAACTGCTTACCAGTAAGATGATACTCCACTACAGATTGCGTCTACACGACGAGAACAAAGTTTTCGCAGATAAAGGTAAGAGGTCCTTCCACAACGACGACGACGACCAGCTAGAAGAGAGAATAACTCTGCCACCACAGACGTGGGGTCAGTACATGCCAGTGCTGCCATACGTCCCAGCATGCAAATTAGCGGGTGTGTAGCTGTGCAGAATAGCCATTCATAACTCACGAAATCGTAATGATACCTTCCTATGGTGTAGAAATATACCTAGTTGGACGAATCTTATTGAAGCTAGCTGGCCCAGTGGCTAACGCGACGGTCTGGAGTTTTGAGACTCTCTCACCGCGGGTTCAAAACCCACCCGTGGTATGGTTTGGCTAGCTTAGAAAGTGGACTGTGTGAAAAATCTTACCTGTCGGAGCAGCTAAATATTTAAGACAGTAATATAAAAAAAATGATATTTTCGGTTTAACTACTAACGAATATAACATGATGGATATAATATTAGACAAAATATTTGAAAGAATATAAAAATGTGTGTGCATATTTTCTCAATACACAGCACTGGCACGCTGGTTGGTACTGGTAGATGGGTTGATTTTTTAACTGGTAGCACTGGTTGAACCGGCTGGGTTGAATAATTGGATAAAAGTCTTGAGTGGAGCTGGATAATATCCTCGAGAGATGGGAAGGCAGAGACGAGGATAAGAGGATCAAGGGTAAGCATTCCTCTGAGCATTCCCATGAAGAATTTTCCTATTTGGAGTGTCTGAAAATTTTTATGGAGATTCTTTTGAGGATATTATGATGAAGGTTGAGTTAGAGAGAGAGAGAGAGAGAGAGAGAGCATTTGTGAGCGAGTTTGAGTGAAAGTTAACGTATGGGGGCAAAGGCTTACAGACGTGAATTAGAGGGAGAAAGAGAGCACAAAAGGGAGTAAAATGAGCAAGACGGGGAGAGGGAGGGAGAGAGAGAGAGAGAGAGAGAGAGAGAGAGAGAGAGAGAGAGGGAGGAGCTAGAAGTAGCGAGTGATAACTTTGCATAGAGTCAATATCTGTGTGAGCGTCTACGTTACTGGCCTCCATTTAATACTCTTTAGCGAACTATATGACCGCAGTGCCTCTTTCCAGAGTGCCACCTGCTGGCACTGATAGAGGAAGACTCCGTAATTGGCTCTTATATTAACCTGACCAATATATCTGTGTGTATATTAACCTAACCAGTATATGTGTTTGTATATTAATGTGACCAGTATGTGTTGTGATATTAACCTGACCAGTGTGTGTGTGTGTGTGTGTGTGTGTGTGTGTGTACTCGCCTAATTGTGGTTGCAGGGGTCGATTCATATCTCCTGGCCCAGCCTTTTCACTGGTCGCTACTAAGTCCACTCTCTCCCTGTTCCATGAGCTTTATCATACCTCTTCTTAAAGCTGTGTATGGTACCTGCCTCCGGTTCCTCACTTTCTAGACTTTTCCACTTCCTGGCAAATCTGTGGCTGAAGAAATACTTCCTAACATCCCTGTGACTCATCAGAGTCTTCATCTTCCAACTGTGACCCCTTGTTAGTGTGTCCCATCTCTGGTACATCCTGTCTCTGTCCACCTTGTCGATTCCTCTCAGTATTTTATATGGCGTTATTATGTTCTCCCTGTCCTCCAGTGTCGTCATGTCGGGTTCTCTTAACTTCTCCTCGTAGGACATTCTCTTAGCTCCGGGACTGGTCTCGTTGCAAACCTTTGTACTTTCTCTAGTTTCTTGACGTGTTTGGCCAGGTGTGGGTTCCAAACTGGAGCTGCATACTTCAACATGGGCTTGACGTACACGGTCCGAAATGACTTCTTACTCATATGTTGGAATGCTATTCTTAGGTTCGCTAGTCGCCCATATGATGCAGCAGTTATATGGTTGATGTGCGCCTCAGGAGGTGTGCTCGGTATTGTACACACTCCTAGATCTTTTTCTTTGAGTGAAGTTTGTAGTCTTTGGCTCCCTAGACTGTACTCTGTCTGCGGTCTTCTTTGCCCTTCCCCGATCTTCATAACATTGCACTTGGTGGGTTCATCTCCAGGAGCCAGTTACTGGACCAGCCTGCAGCCTGTCCAGATCCTTCTTTAGTCCTGCCTTATTCTCCTCCGACAGAATTTTCCTCATTAACTTCACATCGTCTGCAAATAGGGACACTTTTGAGTCTGTTCCTTCCGTCATGCTATTGACATATACCAGAAGCATCACCGGTCCTAGGACTGACCCCTCTGTGTGTGTGTGTGTGTGTGTGTGTGTGTGTGTGTGTGTGTGTTAACCTGGCCAGTACATGCTTATATGCGGACAAGACTAATATATGTGTAACTCAGGAGTTAACTAGATCTGTGTCAGTCGATGCACGATCTGTTAGAGGTATCCGTGTATCCCATAAGCTCAGCTTCCTCTACCTCAGTGCATACAGAAGGAATAGTAGAGATTTTTCTCTAAGCGTCCAATGCATTTAAAAATAATATCATTGAAGGTTTGAAGCCAATCGTAAGAGACATTCTCTAGTTATCCCAGTGACCAGTGTCCAAAATATAAACTGGCATTTTAAGTTGCCTAAAAGTTGCATTCTCAGCTTATCGGCGTTGAAAGTTTGATGCCAACCGGACGAGTTATTTCCAAGTTATAAACTACAACCGCGATATAAGGAAAATTATTATGTCGACCACTTAAAGTGAACACTGTGATATATCTGTGATAGTCCCTTAAGTGGTTGGCAGAACTTTAGGCATACCTGAAGGGATCTCTTAAGTGATTGACAACTATTAGATATCCCTGAAGTGATTGACAAATATTAGGTATCCGTGAAGGTATCCCTTAAGTGATTGACAAAACTATTAGGTATCCCTGAAGGGATCCCTCAATGGACATCTAATTACTTTCTTTTCTTGCAATCTTTCTTTCCGGGAGACAAATTGATTAAATTTGTTGATACACTTGACTGAAGTCAATTATTGTGGCGCAAGTTTTGATGGAAGTTGTCTTTCTTTATCTTTATCTTAATGTTATTTTTCTTTATTTAATTTTATTTATCTTGATTTATCCTTATCTTTCTTGAAATATATTTGTTATCGTTATTTGTGTCCATATTTCTTTTTTATCTGTTTTATCCGTAATTTATCTTTCTCTAGTTATCTTTATTTGTTGGGGTTTTTAATTCAGTGTTTTAATTTTTATTTGTTATTGTCAAGATAGGTTTTCCTCGGCTGGAACCTAATTACCTCCCATTTCCAAGGCTCTTTACCACCCCTACAATAATAATAATAAGGGGCGTGAATATCCATAGTTTATTATATTTGATGTAAGTGTCATTATTATTATTATCGTAATTATTACGTCTGATCGGTTTCAAGGTTTGTGCCCTAATATCAGTAATAATATTTATAATAACAACTTTAGTTATTAATACAAATAATATTAGTGACAAAACTAATACTTAAGCTGGTGTTATTTTGTGATAAAATCTACGGTGAACGAGTACCACATTTCATTATCTCCACGAGGAGAAAATTTCTTGCTGTCTCCAAAGCATCTCCAAAACATTAGAGATTGTAGTAGGTCTACTGACCTACTGCCAACAGGCCTACTGTGAACCAGTTTACTTGCACATGATGCACCTTACCTTTCAAGAGTTTCACTATCGGAGTCTGGTGCTTGCCTGGACAACCAGGCTGTTGCTGCTGGAGGCCCGCTGCCCTACATATCCATCACAGCCTGGTTGATCTGGCACCTGGTGAAGATACTTGTCCAGTTTCCTCTTGAAGGCTTCTACATTTGTTCCAGTCGTGTTTCTGATATCTTCTGGTAAGATGTGGAATAGTCTGGGACCCCGGATGTTGATACAGTGTTCCCTTATTGTTCCCACCGCACCCCTGCTCCACACTGGGTTTATTTTACACTTCCTCCCATATCTCTCACTCCAGTATGTTGTTATGGCAGTGTGTAGATTTGGGACCAGGCCTTCGAGTAATTTCCAGGTATATATTATCTCCTCCGCTCCAATGAGTACATGTTGAAGACTTGAAGGCATACCGGAAATCTTGCATATTTATGAGATAGAAAAAGAGACATCAGCAATCCTACATTCATGTAAAACAATTACAGGCTTTTGTTTTACACTCACTTGGCAGGACGGTAGTACCTCCCTGGGTGGTTGCTGTCTACCAACCTACTACCTAGGCATTGGGAAGACAGGTAGCAGATGACTTGGTAGCACACGGGGAAGACAGGTAGTAGATGATCTGGTAGCACATTGGGAAGACAGGTAGTAGATGATCTGGTAGCACATGGGAAGGACAGGTAGCAGATGACCTGGTAGCACATGGGGAAGACAGGTAGCAGATGACCTGGTAGTACATGGGAAAGACAGGTAGCAGGTGACCTGGTAGTACATGGGAAAGAAAGGTAGCAGAGGACCTGGTAGTGCACACCGAGGCTGTCTGCTGAGAAAAACTCTCTGATTGTACCTACATTAAGGACTATCATAAGCAGGGTTTTCCAGTGGACAGTGGAGAACAACATGACGTTCAGTGGTGATAGTTCCAGCTGCTTAGGTATCGATAGAATGAGGAACTCAAAAGGAACACTATATACAAAACTCAAGAGGGTCACCAAATAGAACGAAAGGAACACTTAAAAGACCTGGGAATAATTATGTCAGCTGACCTTTCTTTTAAGGAACATAAGACAAAGATCACTACAGCCAAGATGGTGATGGGGTGGGTATTGAGAACTTTCAAAACAAAGGAAATAGTGCTGATGGTGACACTCTTCAAATCGCTAGTGCTTCTTTACTTAGAATATTGCTCAGTGCTGACGACCCCGTTCAAAGCAGGAGAAATAACGGAGCTGGAACAAATACAGAGATCATTTACGGTTCACATTGAGCCAGTAAAGCACCTAAACTACTGGGAACGCCTTCAAGTCTTGAACATGTACTCATTGGAGCGGAGGAGAGAGAGATACATGATAATATATACCTGGAAAGTGCTCGAGGACCTGGTCCCAAATCTGCACACTGCCATAACAACATAGTACTGGAGTGAGAGATATGGAAGTGTAAAATAAACCCAGTGAGGAGCAGGGGTGCGGTGGGGACAATAAGGGAACACTGTATCAACATCCGGGGTCCCAGACTTATCAACATCTTACCAGAAGATATCAGAAACACAGCTGGAACAAATGTAGAAGCCTTCAAGAGGAAACTGGGCAAGTATCTTCACCAGGTGCCAGATCAACCAGGCTGTGATGGATATGTGGGGCAGCGGGCCTCCAGCAGCAACAGCCTAGTTGATCATGCAAGCACCGGACGAGCCTGGTCCATGGTCGGGCTCCGAGAGTAGTTAAACTCTCGAAACTCTTCAAAGGTATATCAAAGTTACGGAAAGTGACAGTAAACAAAACGAAATCCAGACTCGGCAAAATAAAAGTTGAGTGCTGCAAGGCACGGTGCTAGCACCAGTACTGTTTCTCATCATTGTGGCAGACATAGATAAGAACAGTGACCACATTTTTGTATAATCTTCTACGGATGACATCAAAGTAAGTATGAAGGTCTCTCAAGGGACTTTCACGGTCTGGTGACGGACCGGGCCGCGGGGGTGTTGACCCCCGAAAGCCGCCCTCCAGGCATACTCCAGTAGAAGACGCAGCAGGAATATTACAAGTAAATATCAGCAAAATCTTCCACTGGCTAGATAAAAATTAGATCATATTGATTGGTGATAAAGTTCAATTACCTGGATATATAGGAAGAAAAGATCTGAAAATGAGCAGTGTACAGAATGAAGGTAGACCAGGTAAGTTAAGGTAAAGTACAGAGGAAAGACTTAGGAAGACTAGTGTCACGGGATCTGTCATTGGGAGAACACAACAAAGCAAATACTGCAAAGGTCAGGAAAATAACAGGGTGGATTATGAGAACTTTCAAAAGAAAAAACAAACAATACCAGTGATTTTGCTTTTAAAGGCAGGAGAGAGAGAGAGAGAGAGAGAGAGAGAGAGAGAGAGCACAGCTGGAAAATACACTGAGGTCATATTCTGTCCACCTAAAATGTACAGAGATCGTATACTGTCAATTTTAAATATATAGAGAGGTGTTATACTGCTCACTTAAAATATACAAAGGCCGTATACTGCCCACTTAAATTATACAGAGATCTGATACTGTCCGCTTAAAATATACAGAGGTCGTATACTGAACACTTACAGTAAAGAAACTAAACTAATGAACACCTCACAGCACTGGGACGCAGGAGAGCTATACCTGTGACCGTTCTCGAGAGTGTTTATGCCCACGCTGCCCGGCCTGGGGCTTGTACATTGATTGCCTGTTCAATCAGCTTGTTGGTTCTGGTTGCACATTGGCTCACATGGCTATCACAAGCTGGGTGACACCTTGCTTCAAGGTACACACAACACGTCTAGGTACAAACAATATATTTAGGTGCACACAGTACATCAAGGTACACAAAATACATTTTCGTTTACATATATCTAAGTGCACACAATGCATCTAGGTACGTACAATACATCAGGTACGTACAATACATCAGGGTACATATATCTACGTACAGCCAATCGATCTAGGTATACACAATATTTTTAGGTAAACACAATACCCCCAGGTACACACAATACACTGGTAAACCAGCACAAGCATGCTCCTCACGTCTTAAGAAAGAATTGTTTAGAAACAAGTCTTAAGAAACATGGTTCAGCTCTTCAGTCCTGAAAACATTTATGCTGGAAAATTTTCGCTTCCTGGATGAGGGTTGTTTCTGGAATTGCCACCACGATTGTTAAGTTCAATTTATTAAAGGTCTGAAATTGGCATCAAGAGGCACTTCTTGTTGCAGCGAGGCAAGCACTGTAGTTTATTACTACTTTATTGACATTCTTGGCAGTTTATTATAACGGTGAGAACGAGCGTAGTTTGTGGTACGAGCAACACCGCCTTCGTTCACTTCACAGTTGGAACAGATTGAGATCATATACGGCCTGCATAGATCCGCTAAAAAATATTTAAATTACCAAAATTGCCTCAAAGTTCTCAATATATTTTCGCAGGAGCGAAGGAAAGATACGTGAAAATGTGTATGTGGAAAGTACTTGATGGTTTAGCCTCAAATATGCACACTGCCATAACAAAATACTGGAGTGGGAGATACGGGAGTAAATGTAAAGTAAGCCCAGTGAAAGGCAGAGACGCTGTGGGCACAATAAGAAAGCACTGTATCAACATTTGTGGTCCAAGACTGTTTAACAAAAAAACACTGCTGGAAGAAGCAAAGAAGTGTCCAAGAGGAAACTGGACAAGTACTTCCGCCAAGTATATGTGGACCAGCGTGCCGCCAGCAACAACAACCTGGTTGACCAGGGAAGCACCAGACAAGCCTGGCCCAGGACCGGGCTGCGAGAGTGGGAAAACCTCGAAGATTCTCAAAAGGTTCCGTCTTAATAAGCAGAGTTTTGGTCGTAATGTACCTTATTCAGGGTTATTATTCTTTAAACTTATCACTGGCTGTAGCACTTAACGAATAACAAGGCACAATACCCTGACTCGAACAATACACAAATAATCCATACATATCAGAATGAAACTTAACACGACGTATCGGTCCGACTTGAACCATTAACTAGCCACACACAAGTGTAAAGCGAAGGGAGCCAGTATATATACGGGAAGGGGTGGGGTGGATAACGAGAGGAGGAAGTATAATGGAAGAAGTGGTGATGAAAGTAGTAATAGTACTAGTAGTAAATAGTGGAATAATGCCAGAGGTGGCAATAAGGGAGTACTGGTAGTGGTAAAGGAGTCAGTGAAGAGAGGGAATAGTATTAGCAACAGTAGTAGTTAGGTTAGGTAAGGTTCGTCAGGAAACAGGACAAATGTTTCCTGACGCGGGTCTTAGTCAGTTGATGACCCGCCTTTGGAGCTTTTGGTCATCTGACCGAGGCCTTCCGCTGGCTCTAAGAAAGAAGAAAAAATGGAGCAATGCAGGAGAGCTAATGGCGCACGAGGGTGAGACTAACAACACAGAGGTAAACACAACTACCACCACCCTCGCCGCCACCACCACCCTCGCCGCCACCACCACCCTCGCCGCCACCACCACCCTCGCCGCCACCTCCACCCCCGCCGCCACCCACCACCCTCGCCGCCACCACCACCCTCGCCGCCACCACCACCCTCGCCGCCACCACCACCCTCGCCGCCACCTCCACCCCGCCGCCCACCACCACCCTCGCCGCACCACCACCACCACCCTCGCCGCCACCCACCACCACCCTCGCCGCCACCACCACCCTCGCCGCCACCACCACCCTCGCCGCCACCCACCACCATCCTCGCCGCCACCACCACCACCCTCGCCGCCACCACCACCACCCTCGCCGCCACCACCACCACCCTCGCCGCCACCACCACCCCTCGCCGCCGCCACCACCACCCTCGCCGCCACCACCACCACCACCCTCGCCGCCGCCACCACCACCACCCTCGCCGCCACCACCACCACCACCACCCTCGCCGCCACCACCACCCTCGCCGCCGCCGCCACCACCACCACCCTCGCCGCCACCACCACCACCCTCGCCGCCACCACCACCCTCGCCGCCGCCACCACCACCACCACCACCCTCGCCGCCACCGCCACCACCACCCTCGCCGCCACCACCACCCTCGCCGCCGCCACCACCCTCGCCGCCACCACCACCACCACCCTCGCCGCCACCACCACCCTCGCCGCCACCACCACCACCACCCTCGCCGCCACCACCACCTCTCCGCCACCACCACCACCTCCTCCTCCTCCTCCTCTACTTCCATTAAAGTACGTACTTCCTTCTGGTTCTCCAGGCCCCGCCCCCCTTTCGTATATACACTGGCACCCATCCCTTCACGCTTGTGACTAATTAATAGTCTAAGTCGGACCGAAACGTCGTCTTAATTTTCATTCTCATATGTGCTTTTTTTGTGTATGTGTATGTGTGTTTTTGTGTGTATGTGTGTGTGTGTCTGTTGTGTGTGTGATCACCTAGTTGTGGTTGCAGGGGTCAGCTCATAGCTCCTGGCTAGGCTGTGTTATTGTTGTTGTTGCACTTACTGCCTCAGATACTTCACTATATTGCTCCAATATGAAAACTCGATCCTCCTTCCGCTAATCGCGAGGCAAACACGCTACCTAACCATACTTACCTAGGAATTGACTCCCCAGCTTTCCTGACCAGAGAGAGAGAAAGTGAGAGAGGAAGGAACTGCAGCCTCTCCATCTCGGTTCTTCCACGGCCCCGCTCCTCGGTTCATCCACGGCCACTCCTCGGTTCATCCACGGCCCACTTCATCCGACCTTGGTTCATCCACTCCTGGGTCATCCACGCCCACTCCTCGGTTCGACCACGCCCACTCCTGGGTTGGACCACGCCCCATCTTCACTCTGACTACCCCTCCTCACTGTGGAGGCCGCCCCTCCATCCCGTGACACATGTTGGTGTGTGTACACAGTGCAACAGCAACGCCAGCAACACTACCAGTAGATACTGTTGCACCATCATGAACTGTAGCAACAGCAGCAGCAACAGACACACCAGAAGCAGCAGACACAATAGTAGCACCAGCAGCAGACATAGCAGAAACAACAACTGCAGACACAACAATACAGTACAGTACCAGCAACAGACACAGCTACAACAGACATAACAGTAGCAGCAGACACAGCAGTAGCAAAAGCAGCAGACACAGCAGCAGACAGCATTACCAAGAACAGCAGCAGCAGACACGTAATCTATCAGCCTTGTGGTATATCAGAGACGGAGAACGTTACAGAGTAAGAAAATACTTCTTTCTTGAGTTATTTGACATATATGTGGCTGTCATCTTTACTACACTAGGGTCATGTAGCCAGGCCAGGGGTGCTGACACTGGTGTTGATAGTATTGCTGACACTGGTGCTGATAGTACTGCTAGCAGGTGTGCTGATAGTGTTGTTGGCAAAGCTTCTGGCTGTGGTGATGGATAGTTGTGATCATGAGCTATCTGAAGGGCGGTAACAGAGATGACTTAGTTGGTGGCAGGGATGGGTAAGCTGGTAGCAGGGAAGGGTGAATTGGTGGCAGGGAAGGGTGAGCTGGTGGCAGGGAACCAAGATTGGAATGTGGCATTTGACAGACGCGATCATTGGGTGATTGCACACAAGATGAGGGCGTTAGATACAACGGGGAAGGTAGTAAATGGATATTCAACATTCTGATAGATAGACCACAAAGAATAACAGTAACCAGAGCAAAATCCAGCATTAGCAAAGCGAAAAGCTCAGTACCCCAAGTTACTGTCCTCATACCAAACATGATAAAAGCACTCGCCACAGTTTTGTATCATTTGCAAATGATATCAAATATGCAAGAAAAACCACGTCGGTAGAAAACGGAAAAAAATGCAAGAAGATAAAAGGAAGGTTTTCCAATGGGCAGTGGAGAATAACATGACATTCAGTGGTGACAAGTTCCAACTAGTACTTAGATATAGAAAGAATGAAGAATTCAACAGGGACACTGTACAAAGCGCAAAAGGATCACCAAATCGAACGAAAGGAACAGTGAAGGACCTGGAAGTAATAATGTAAACTGATCTTTCTCTCAAAGAAGACAATAAGGCAAATGTCACGACGCTGAAAAATTACTGGGCGGATAATGAGTACTTTCCAAACAAGGGAAATGGTGATACTATTCATATCTCATGTGCTCCCTTATTTAGTGAATTGTCCAGTGATGACGGCTCCGTTCAGGGCTGGAGTGATATCAGAGTTGGAACAGATACAGAGATCATTTACGGCTCACAAAGAGCCAATAAAACATTTAAATTACTAGGAGCTCCTAGGAGTCCTAAATATGTACAAGTTGGAGCAGAGAAGGGAGAACAATATGTGCGTGGAAGATACCTGGATATCACCATCCCTGGTCTCAGACTATTAAACATCTTACCAAGAGATATCAGAAACGCTGCCGGACCAAGTGTAGAAGTCTTTAAGAGGAAACTCGACACGTACCTTCGCCAAGTGACAGATCAACCAGGCTGTGATGAATATGTTAGCCAAAGGCCTTCCAGCAGCAACAGCCGGGTTGACAGGGCATCCACCAGACAAGCCTGGCTAAGTGCCAGGTTGCGAGAGTAGGTAAACTCTTGAAACCCGTCAAAGGCACATCAAAGGTAAAGGGGAAGGCTGCAGAGAATGTGGCAAGCTGACGTAAGAAGGGACCCGGGTTAGTTATACTGTGGTGGCAGAGCCGTTGGCAAGGTAGATGGCAAAGCTGACGGTACATGAGATTGCAGGGCTGCTGGCAGAGAGAGAGAGAGAGAGAGAGAGAGAGAGAGAGAGAGAGAGAGAGAAGAGAGAGAGAGAGAGAGAACGAGAGCGAGCGAGCATTGAGGCCAGGGACTATTGAGACAGGCTTCAGCACTCAAGAGAACGGTCCTGTTGAGCCTTGGATGTGATTGTCTCTTTGACACAGTGCTCAGCTTTGTGTTCTCAGGAAGTGAGAAAGGTGAACGGCTGTTAGTGTAGTGAACAGCTGTTCAAGTGGTGCCCAGCTATTGGTGTGGTGCACAGCTGTTGGTGTGGTGCACAGCTGTTGGTGTGGTGCACAGCTGTTGGTGTGGTGTACAACTGTTGGTGTGGTGCACAGCTGTTGGTGTGGTGTACAGCTGTTGGTGTGGTGCACAGCTGTTGGTGTGGTGTACAGCTGTTGGTGTGGTGTACAGCTGTTGGTGTGGTGCACAGCTGTTGGTGTGGTGTACAGCTGTTGGTGTGGTGTACAGCTGTTGGTGTGGTGTACAGCTGTTGGTGTGGTGCACAGCTTTGGTGTGGTGTACAGCTGTTGGTGTGGTGGTACAGCTGTTGGTGTGGTGTACAGCTGTTGGTGTGGTGTACAGCTGTTGGTGTGGTGTACAGCTGTTGGTGTGGTGTACAGCTGTTGGTGTGGTGTACAGCTGTTGGTGTGGTGTACAGCTGTTGGTGTGGTGTACAGCTGTTGGTGTGGTGCACAGCTGTTGGTGTTGTACACTGCTGTTGGTGTGGTGCACAGCTGTTGGTGTGGTGTACAGCTGTTGGTGTGGTGTACAGCTGTTGGTGTGGTGTACAGCTGTTGGTGTGGTGCACAGCTGTTGGTGTTGTACACTGCTGTTGGTGTGGTTTCACAGCTGTTGGGTGTGGTGTACAGCTGTTGGTGTGGTGTACAGCTGTTGGTGTGGTGTACAGCTGTTGGTGTGGGTGTACAGCTGTTTGGTGTGGTGTACAGCTGTTGGTGTGGTGTACAGCTGTTGGTGTGGTGCACAGCTGTTGGTGTTGTACACTGCTGTTGGTGTGGTGTACAGCTGTTGGTGTTGTACACTGCTGTTGGTGTTGTACACTGCTGTTGGTGTTGTACACTGCTGTTGGTGTTGTACACTGCTGTTGGTGTGGTGTACAGCTGTTGGTGTTGTACACTGCTGTTGGTGTTGTACACTGCTGTTGGTGTGGTGTACAGCTGTTGGTGTTGTACACTGCTGTTGGTGTTGTACACTGCTGTTGGTGTGGTGTACAGCTGTTGGTGTTGTACACTGCTGTTGGTGTTGTACACTGCTGTTGGTGTTGTACACTGCTGTTGGTGTTGTACACTGCTGTTGGTGTGGTAAATATGGTGATGTAACTATATATTACATTGACATGGCAATCTTGCCACATAAAGCTACACTTTCCTACGACACCACCTATGACCTGACCTCCCATGGTACCACCTGTGACCTGACCTCCCATGGTGCCACCTGTTATCTGACCTCCCATAATGCTACCTGTGACCTGACCTCCCATGGTACCACCTGTGACCAGACCTCCCATGGTGCCACCTGTTATCTGACCTCCCATAATGCTACCTGTGACCTGACCTCCCATGACCACCTATGACCTGACCTCCCATGGTGCCACCTGTGACCTGACCTCCCATAATGCTACTTGTGACCTGACCTCCCATGACACCACCTATGACTTGACCTCCCATGGTGCCACCTCTGACCTGACCTCCCACGGTGCCACCTGTTATCTGACCTCCCATAATGCTACCTGTGACCTGACCTCCCATGACACCACCTGTGATTTGACCTCCCATGGTGCCACCTCTGACCTGACCTCCCATGGTGCCACCTGTTATCTGACCTCCCATAATGCTACCTGTGACCTGACCTCCCATGACACTACCTGTGATTTGACCTCCCATGGTGCCACCTCTGACCTGACCTCCCATGGTGCCACCTGTTATCTGACCTCCCATAATGCTACCTGTGACCTGACCTCCCATGACACCACCTGTGATTTGACCTCCCATGGTGCCACCTCTGACCTGACCTCCCACGGTGCCACCTGTTATCTGACCTCCCATAATGCTACCTGTGACCTGACCTCCCATGACACCACCTGTGATTTGACCTCCCCCATGGATGCCACCTGACCTGACCTCCATGGTGCCACCTGTTATCTGACCTCCCATAATGCTACCTGTGACCTGACCTCCCATGACACCACCTGTGATTTGACCTCCCATGGTGCCACCTCTGACCTGACCTCCCATGCTGCCACCTGTGACCTGAACTCCCATGACACCACCTGTGATTTGACCTCCCATGGTGCCACCTCTGACCTGACCTCCCATGATGCCACCTGTGACCTGAACTCCCATGCTGCCACCTGTGACCTGACCTTACATGATGCTACCTCTGACCTGACCTCCCATGACACCACCTATGACCGTGACATCTCCCATCTCCATCTCACATGTATAATAGAATGATGAACAGAGATAATAGAATGATGAACGGAGGTAATAGAATGATGAACAGAGATAATAGAATGATGAACGGAGGTAATAGAATGATGAACAGAGATAATAGAATGATGAACAGAGATAATAGAATGATGAACAGAGATAATAGAATGACGAACAGAGATAATAGAATGATGAACAGAGATAATAGATGATGAACAGAGATAAATAGAATGATGAACGAGATAATAGATGAACAGAGATAATAGAATGATGAACGGAGATAATAGAATGATGAACAGAGATAATAGAAGAATGAACACAAGTAATACAAGGATGATGGAGGTGATAGAAGGATTAATAGAGTGATACAAGAATGAAGAAAAGTAATAGAAGAATGTTGGAGGTGACAGAAGGATGAGGGAGAGAAAGAGAGAATTCAAGTGCATGTTGACAGCCGGGATAAAGGGAGATTAAAAAAAAAGAATGAGGGAACAGATGGGAGAATGATAGATTAGAGATGAAAGACGAAGGAAAAATTTCGAGAAGGGTAGAGGGGAGAGATATAAGATGGAGAAACTGAAGAAGGGGGGGAAAATAATGGAGAAGAATGAGGAAGAAATGAGAGTAGAGTAATGGAAGAAGGGAGACGGATGGGGATGAAGGATAATGGAAGAGGGGGAGACGGATGGGGAAGAAGGATGATGGAAGAAGGGGAGAGACGGATGGGGAAGAAGGATGATGGAAGAGGGGAAGACGGATGGGGAAGAAGGATGATGGAAGAGGGGAAGACGGATGGGAAGAAGGGTGGATGGAAGAGGAGGGAGACGGATGGGGAAGAAGGATGATGGAAGAGAGGGGAAGACGGATGAGGAAGAAGGGTGATGGAAGAGGGGAGACGGATGGGGAAGAAGGTGATGGAAGAGGGGGAGACGGATGGGAAAGATGGGTGATGGGAAGAGGGGAAGACGGATGGGGAAAAAAGGTGATGGAAGAGGGGGAGACGGATGGGGAAGAAGGGTGATGGAAGAGGGGGAGACGGATGGGGAAGAAGGATAATGGAAGATGAGACGGAGGGGAAAGAGGAGATGAAGGGGGGAGACGATGGGGAAAAAAGGGTGAGGGAAAGAGGGGAAGAGGGGAGGAGAAAAAGGGATGATGGAAGAGGGGGAAGGGGGGGGAAAAAGGGGTGAGGGAAGGGGGGAGACGGAGGGGGGAAGAAGGATAAGGGAAAGAGGGGGGGGGCAGTGGGGGAAAAGGATGATGGAGAGGGGGAGAGGGAGGGGAAAGAAGGGATAATGGAAGAGGGGAAGGCGGAGGGGGAAAAAGGATGAGGAAGAGGGGGAGGCGTGGGGAAAAAAGGTGATGGAAGAGGGGGGAAGGATGGGAAAAAGAGGATAAGGGAAGGGGGGAAAGGGCGGATGGGGAAGGGATAGGGAAGGGGGGAAAAAGGGGTGATGGAAGGGGGAAAAAGGGGTGAGGGAAGGGGGGGGGGAGGCGTTTTGGGGAAGAAGGATGGGGAAGAGGGGGAGACGGAGGGGGAAGAAGGGTGATGGAAGAGGGGGGGAGGATGGGGAAAAGGGTGAGGGAAAGGGGGGGGGGGGAGAGGGAAAGGGGGAAAAAGGGAGATGGGAAGAGGGGGAGAGGAGGGGGGAAAAGGATAGGGAAAGGGGGGGCAGGGGGGGAAAAAAGGATGATGGAAGGGGGGAACGGTGGGAAAAAAGGATAATGGGAAGAGGGGAAGGCGGAGGGGGGAAGAAGGATGTGGAAGAGGGGGAAAAAAGGGGTGTGGAAGAGGGAAAAGGGTGAGGGAAAAGAGGGGGGGGCGTTGGGAAGAAGGATGGTGGAAGGGGGGAGACGGATGGGGAAAAAGGGTGGTGGAAGAGGGGAAAGGGTGAGGAAGAAGATGATGGAAGAGGGAAAGGGGTTTTTAAAAAGGGGTAAAGAGGGGGGGACGGAGGGGGGAAAAGGGGTGAGGAAGAGGGGAGACGGATGGGGAAAAGGGGTGAGGAAAGGGGGGGGGGGACGGTGGGAAGAAGGGTGAGGGAAAGGGGGGGAGAGGGAAAGGGGGAAAAGGGATGATGAAAAGGGGGGGAGAGGGAAAGGGGGAAGAGGGTGATGGAAGAGGAGGGGGGGACGGAGGGGAGAAGGGATGGAAGAGGGGGACGGAGGGGGGAAAAAGGTGATGGAAGAGGGGGGACGGATGGGGAAAAAGGGGTAGGAAGAGGGGAACGGATGGGGAAGAAGGGTGAGGGAAAGGGGGGGACGGGGGAAGGAAGGGTGATGGAAGAGGGGGAGACGGATGAGGAAGAAGGGTTGGGGAAAGAGGGGGAGAGGGATGGGGGAAAAAGGGATGTGATGAGGGGAGACGGATGGGAAGAAGGGTGATGGAAGAGGAGGAGACGGATGGGGGAAGAAGGAGGGGAAAGGGGGGGAGACGGATGGGGAAAAAA
Source organism: Cherax quadricarinatus (assembly GCF_026875155.1). NCBI lineage: Eukaryota > Metazoa > Arthropoda > Malacostraca > Decapoda > Parastacidae > Cherax > Cherax quadricarinatus. Next base: position 10,463,251 of record NC_069456.1, read on the forward strand.
GGATGAGGGAAAGAGGGGGAGACGGAGGGGGGAAGAAGGATGATGGAAAGGGGGGGAGGGATGGGGAAAAGGATGAGGAAGGGGGGAGAAGGATGGGAAAAAGGGGTGTGGAAGAGGGGGAGACGGTGGGGAAGAAGGATGAGGGAAGGGGGGGAGGGGAGGGGGAAGAAGGAGATGGAAAGAGGGGGGGAGACGGATGGGGAAGAAGGATATGGAAGGGGGGGGAGACGGATGGGAAGAAGGGTGTGAAGGGGGGGAGACGGTGGGGAAGAAGGATGAGGGAAGAGGGGAGACGGATGGGGAAAAAGGTGAGGGAAGAGGGGGAGAGGATGGGAAGAAGGAGTGGGGGGGGGGGGAGAGGAGGGGGAAGAAGGAGGGGAAAGGGGGGGGACGGATGGGGAAAGAAGGAGATGGAAGAGGGGGGGAGGGGGGGAAAAAGGGGTGAGGAAAAGGGGGGGAGACGGATGGGAAGAAGGATGATGGGGGGGGAGCGATGGGGAAGAAGGTGGTGGAAAGGGGAAGCGGGGGGAAAAAGGGGAGATGGAAGGGGGAAAAAGACGGAGGGGGAAAAGGATGGGAAAGGGGGAGACGGGGGGAAAAAGGGGTATGGAAGGGGGGAAGGGGGAGGGGGAAGAAGGGTGATGGAAGAGGGGGAGAGGTGGGAAGAAGGGTGAGGAAGGGGGAGACGGATGGGGGGAAGGGATGAGAAGGGGGGGAGACGGGGGGGAAAAAGGGTTGATGAAGGGGAGGAGAGGAGGGGGGAAAAAGGGATGATGGAAAGAGGGGGAGACGGATGGGAAAAGGGGTAAAAGAGGGGGAGAGGGAGGGGGAAGAAGGGTGATGGAAAGGGGAGACGGATGGGGAAGAAGGGTGAGGGAAGAGGGGGAGACGGAGGGGAAGAAGGGGGGGGAAGAGGGGGAGAACGGAGGGGGGAAGAAGGGTGAGGGAAAGAGGGGGAACGGATGGGGAAGAAGGGTGGGAAGGGGGGGGGAGACGGTGAGGAAAAAAGGGTGATGGAAGGGGGGGGGAGAGGGATGGGGAAAAAGGTGATGATAGAGGGGGAGACGGGGGGGAAGGGGGGTGAGGGAAAAGGGAGGAAGGAGGGGGGAAGAAGGAGAGGAAGGGGGGAGACGGATGGGGAAGAAGGATGAGGGAAAGAGGGGGAGAGGGATGGGGGAAGAAGGATGAGGGAAGAGGGGGAGGGGATGGGGAAGAAGGATGATGGAAAAGGGGGGGGGACGGGGGGAAGAAGGGGAGGGAAGGGGGGGGAGACGGAGGGGGAAAGGATATGGAAAGAGGGGGAGACGGAGGGGGAAAGAAGGATGATGGAAGGGGGGGAGCGGATGGGAAAAAGGATGATGGAAGGGGGGGGAGAGGGAAAGGGGGAAAAAGAAGGGTGAGGGGAAGGGGGGACGGAGGGGAAGAGGTGAGGGAAAAGGGGGGGAAAACGGGGGGGGAAGAGGATGAGGGAAAGAGGGGGGAGGGAGGGGGAAAAGGAGAGGAAGAGGGGAGACGGATGGGGAAGAAGGAGATGGAAGGGGGGGAGAAGGGATGGGGAAGAAGGATGATGGAAAGAGGGGGGACGGAGGGGAAGAAGGGTGGGAAGGGGGGGAGACGGGGGGAAAGGGAAGAGGAAGGGGGGGAGACGGAGGGGGAAGAAAGATGGAAGGGGGGGAGACGGATGGGGAAAAAAGGGTGATGGAAGGGGGAGAGGATGGGAAGAAGGGTTGGAAGAGGGGGGACGGAGGGGGAAGAAGGATGATGGAAGGGGGGGGAGAGGAGGGGGAAGGATGATGGAAGAGGGGGAGACGGATGGAAAAGGGATGTGGAAAGGGGAGACGGATGGGGAAAAGGATGATGGGAAGGGGGGGGGGAGAGGGATGGGGAAAAAGATGAGGGAAGAGGGGGAAGGATGGGGAAAAAGGGATGAGGAAAAAGGGGGGAGACGGAGGGGGGAAAAAGGTAAAGGGAAAGGGGGGAGACGGATGGGAAGAAGGTGTGGAAGAGGGGGAGACGGATGGGGAAAAAGGGAGGGGAAAGGGGGAGAGGAAAGGGGGTTTTGGAAAGGGTGGGAAGAGGTGAGAGAAATTGTTCAAACTGTAAATAAAGTGGGGAGAGTGAAGCAGTCTAACAGAAAACTCAGGGAGGTTTTTGTTACCTTCTGCTGCTGCTGGCTGCTGCTGCTGCGTATTTTTTTGTTGGGGCCCTCTACTGGTTTGCTGCGCTATGTTGTTGTGGCCCTTACTGCGCGCTGCTGCATCTTCTGCTGCTGACCTCTGTGTTTTTGCTGCCTTTGTTTTTGTCGCTGCTGCGCCGTTTTTGCTACCGCTGGTATGTGGTGTCTGCCGCTGGTAGACTGCCGTTGATGCTATGCCGCCGTGCTGCTGCCACTAACTACTACCGCTGCTGCTGTGCTCTGCCGCCGCCCTTTCTTTGCTGCACCACTATTCGTGCTGCTGCTGCGCTGCTGCCACTACTACTGCGTTTTTTTGTTGGTCATCTATGCTGTGGCGCCCCTACTACGCTGCTGTTTTCGCTGCCACTATACTGCATGTGCGCTGCCACTACTACTCGTGCGTTTTGCTGCCACCACTAATGCGTGCTGCTGCTGCTGCTGCTGCTTGTGATCTTAGATGTATGTGTGGGTAAGCAACAGCCTGAAGACACACAAGAAGTGAAGGAGAATAAGCCAGGTTTACCTCAGGCTTACTTTGTTTACCCTGAGAGGTGAGGCGGAGTGTGGTGCAGCTGGGTGGGCAAGAGGGAGTGATGGAGGCAGAGTGGAGAGAGAGGAATTAAGGCGGATGGAGGGTGGAAAGGTAGATTTTTTGTTAAATTAGATGTATCAACAATGTGTTGCTGTCCTTCTCTATGTAGTAGCTACATAGATTAAATTTTGCACCCGATATCCATCCTGTGGACGGTAGTGCAAGAGCCTATGGATGTACAAAAGTCTTAAAAATTAGACTCTAAAAGGGGTTTAATATGAGCGTCATTGTTACAATAAGAGAGCAATGTATCAGCAGCTGTAGGACCAGACTATTCAACCTGCTACAAGCAGATTTCAGAAATTCTGCCGGAACAAGTGCAGAAGTTCTCAAGAGAAAACTGGATCACTACCTCCACCGAGTGCCGGATCAACCCAGCTGAGATGGATATGTGGGCCGGCAAGCCGCCAGTAGCAACAGCCTGGTTAGTCAGGCACACACCAGAACAGCCTGATATCAGGCTTTCTGCACTAGGAAAACTCTCGAAACCGGTCACAGGTATATTACAGGCAGGCGTATATCTGGGAATATATTTACAGTTTGTTTCATCTGTTTTCAATAGATTTAGAATATTTGTGTAATATGTCTGGTATCTTATTTCCATTGACAAGATACCTTGACATATCACATGGATTATCATATTGTCTCAGTGTATCTTCCTCAGTAAATGGACATTCCCGTACATAGTGTTTAAGATAGTGACCATCAGAATGACCACACACTGTGCGTCTAGTGTGACCATCGTCTGTGTATATCACGAGCTACCAGAAGAGCTTGTAACCAAGTTTAATCTTGGCTACTACAACATCAGTCACTTTGCATATATTGCAAGTTGCTCTGTAAATGTACTTATCTACGTTCATATTGTAGTGGGTTATAGATGTATTCATAACTACATTCCTATGACATTCAGATTTATTATCTACTTCTAGTTTTTCCCCTGTCATATTCCATCACACAATATAGCATTTTTCCATCATGTGACGAGCTCTGTCAGCCTGATCTCTGAGACTTCAGCAGAACCATGAGGATATCTTCTTCAGAAGCTGCGGCAGCTTCAAATGTTTCCTTCCAGCAGAGCTGCGGTTACTGTTACTTGTGAATTTTCATCTCTCAGAAAGAGGGAGGGAGGGAGGGTGAGAGACAGAGGAAGATAAGACTGGAGCGCCAAAGGGAGGGTGAGGGTGGATATTGAGAAAGGGAGGGAAGGTGAGAGAGGGAACTAGAGATGGAAGACGTGTTTTTCTTTCCCTCTCTTTTTACGTATTTTTTTCAATATGTCGACTGAGACAATGATTTTGTAAATGAGTTTTTCCCACGGTGGGAACTGTGTAAATTTAGCCCTCCACCTCAGTCGGATTTTGTAAATGTAAATGTTTGAGTTGTCCATGATGATATGTCTGCAACTTAAGCGTTTTTAACAAGGATTATGTAAATACTGGACCACCAGAGTGGGAATGTTGGTAGGACGCCAGAGTGGGAATGTTGGTAGGACGCCAGAGTGGGAATGTTGGTAGGACGCCAGAGTGGGAATGTTGGTAGGACGCCAGAGTGGGAATGTTGGTAGGACACCAGAGTGGGAATGTTGGTAGGACACCAGAGTGGGAATGTTGGTAGGACGCCAGAGTGGGAATGTTGGTAGGACGCCAGAGTGGGAATGTTGGTAGGACGCCAGAGTGGGAATGTTGGTAGGACGCCAGAGTGGGAATGTTGGTAGGACGTCAGAGTGGGAATGTTGGTAGGACGCCAGAGTGGGAATGTTGGTAGGACGCCAGAGTGGGAATGTTGGTAGGACGCCAGAGTGGGAATGTTGGTAGGACGCCAGAGTGGGAATGTTGGTAGGACGCCAGAGTGGGAATGTTGGTAGGACGCCAGAGTGGGAATGTTGGTAGGGCACCAGAGTGGGAATGTTGGTAGAACACCAGAGTGGGAATGTTGGTAGGACGCCAGAGTGGGAATGTTGGTAGGACACCCGAGTGGGAATGTTGGTAGGACACCCGAGTGGGAATGTTGGTAGGACGCCAGAGTGGGAATGTTGGTAGGACGCCAGAGTGGGAATGTTGGTAGGACACCAGAGTGGGAATGTTGGTAGGACACCAGAGTGGGAATGACCCGAGTGGGAATGTTGGTAGGGCACCCGAGTGGGAATGTTGGTAGAACACCAGAGTGGGAATGTTGGTAGAACACCAGAGTGGGAATGTTGGTAAAACACCAGAGTGAGAATGTTGGTAGAACACCAGAGTGGGAATGTTGGTAGGACACCAGAGTGGGAATGTTGGTAGGACACCAGAGTGGGAATGTTGGTAGGACACCAGAGTGGGAATGTTGGTAGGACACCAGAGTGGGAATGTTGGTAGGACACAAGAGTGGGAATGTTGGTAGGACACCAGAGTGGGAATGTTAGTAGGACACCAGGGTGGGAATGTTGAGAGGACATCAGAGTGGGAATGTTGAGAGGACACCAGAGTGGGAATGTTGGGAGGGCACCAGAGTGGCAATGTTGGTAGGACACCAGAGCAGGAATGTTAGTAGGACAACAGAGTGGGAATGTTGGAAGGACACCAGAGTGAGAATGTTGGTTGGACACCAGAGCAGGAATGTTAGTAGGACAACAGAGTGGAAATTTTGGGAGGACACCAGAGTGGAAATTTTGGGAGGACACAGAGAGGGAATATTGAGAGGACACCAGAGTGGGAGTGTTGAGAGGACACCAGAGTGGAAATTTTGGGAGGACACCAGAGTGAGAATGTTGAGAGGACACCAGAGTGGGAGTGTTGGGAGGACACCAGAGTGGGAATGTTGGGAGGACACCAGAGTGGGAATGTTTTTAGGATAGAGGGGGAATGTTGTTAGGACACCAGAGTGAGAATGTTAGTAGGACATCAGACTGGTAATGGTGGGAGGACACCATAATGGAATGTTGATATGGCACCAGAGTGGGAATGTTGGTAGGACACCAGAGTAGGAATGTTGAGAGGAGACCAGAGTGGGAATGTTGGGAGGACACCAGAGTAGGAATGTTGAAAGGACACCAGCGTGGGAATGTTGGGAGGACACCAAAGTGGGAATGGTGGGACACAAGTGTGGGAATGTTGGTGGGACACCAGTGTGGGAATGTTGGTAGGACACCAGAGTGGGAATGTTGGTAGGACACCAGAGTGGGAGTGTTGGTAGGACACCAGAGTGGGAATGTTGGTAGGACACCAGAGCAGGAATGTTAGTAGGACAACAGAGTGGGAATGTTGGAAGGACACCAGAGTGAGAATGTTGGTTGGACACCAGAGCAGGAATGTTAGTAGGACAACAGAGTGGAAATTTTGGGAGGACACCAGAGTAGAAATTTTGGGAGGACACAGAGAGGGAATATTGAGAGGACACCAGAGTGGGAGTGTTGGGAGGACACCAGAGTGGGAGTGTTGAGAGGACACCAGAGTGGAAATTTTGGGAGGACACCAGAGTGGGAATGTTGAGAGGACACCAGAGTGGGAGTGTTGGGAGGACACCTGAGTGGGAATATTGGGAGGACACCAGAGTGGGAATGTTGGGAGGACACCAGAGTGGGAATGTTTTTAGGATAGAGGGGGAATGTTGTTAGGACACCAGAGTGGGAATGTTGGTAGGACACCAGAGTAGGAATGTTGAGAGGAGACCAGAGTGGGAATGTTGGGAGGACACCAGAGTAGGAATGTTGAAAGGACACCAGCGTGGGAATGTTGGGAGGACACCAAAGTGGGAATGGTGGGACACCAATGTGGGAATGTTGGTGGGACACCAGTGTGAGAATGTTGGTAGGACACCAGAGTGGGAATGTTGGTAGGACTCCAGAGTGGGAGTGTTGGTGGGACACCAGAGTGGGAATGTTGGTAGGACACCAGAGTGGGAATGTTGGGAGGACACCAGAGTGGGAATGTTGGTAAGAAACGAGAGTGGGAATCTTGTTAGGACACCAGAGTGGGAATGTTGGTAAGACACCAGAGTGGGAATGTTATGACACCAGATTTGGAATGTTGGTAGGACACCAGAGTGGGAATGTTGGTAGGACACCAGATTTGGAATTTTGGTAGGACACCAGAGTGGGAATGTTGGTAGGACACCAGATTTGGAATTTTGGTAGGACACCAGAGTGGGAATGTTGGTAGGACACCAGATTTGGAATTTTGGTAGGACACCAGAGTGGGAATGTTGGTAGGACACCAGATTTGGAATTTTGATAGGACACCAGAGTGGGAATGTTGGGAGAACACCAAAGTGGGAATGTTAGTAGGACACCAGATTTGGAATGTTGGTAGGACCCCAGTTTGGGAATGTTAGTAGGACACCAGAGTGGAAATGTTGTTAGGACACAATTGTGGGAATGTTGTTAAGACAACAGAATGGGAATGTTCGTCTGACACCAGAGTGAGAATGTTGGTAGGACACCAGGGTGGGAATGTTTTTAGAACACCAGAGTGGGAATATTGGTAGGACACCAGAGTTGGAATGTTGGTAGGACACCAGAGTGGGAGTGTTGGTAGGACACCAGAGTGGGAGTGTTGGTAGGACACCAGAGTGGGAATTTTGGGAGGACACCAGAGTGGGAATTTTGGGAGGACACCAGAGTGGGAATTTTGGTAGGACACCAGAGTGGGAGTGTTGGTAGGACACCAGTGGGAATTTTGGGAGGACACCAGAGTGGGAATTTTGGGAGGACACCCGAGTGGGAATTTTGGGAGGACACCAGAGTGGGAGTGTTGGTAGGACACCAGTGGGAATTTTGGGAGGACACCAGAGTGGGAATTTTGGAGGACACCCGAGTGGAATTTGGAGGACACCAGAGTGGAATTTTGGGAGGACACCAGAGTGGGAATTTTGGGGGACGACCAGAGTGGGAATTTTGGAGGACACCAGAGTGGGAGTGTTGTAGGACACCAGTGGGAATTTTGGGAGGACACCAGAGTGGGAATTTTGGGAGGACACCCGAGTGGGAATTTTGGGAGGACACCCGAGTGGGAATTTTGGGAGGACACCAGAGTGGGAATTTTGGGAGGACACCAGTGTGGGAATTTTGGGAGGACACCAGAGTGGGAATTTTGGGAGGACACCAGAGTGGGATTAGCTTGTGGTCAACATTAGGACAGGGACACTGAGAGAGACATAATAGTGTAGTTCATCACAGCCTGATTTCTCATTTCCCTGGTTTAAAATTTACTGACAACATTGCATGTGTTTCAGGCGCTGGGTAATCCAAGAAAGGTATCCCCTTACTGCATAACCCCGAGCTTTGTGTACCTTAATGGTTCAAGGTATCCCTTAATGCGTATCCCCAGCCATGTTTATCTATCTTTATGTACAAAAAGTAGGGTTACTTAGGTGCACAATCTTGTAAATACATTTTGTTTTTCAGGTAAGTGTGTGAGTGACCAGGTGCTGATCAGGTAAGTGTGCGAGTGACCAGGTGCTGATCAGGTAAGTGTGTGAGTGACCAGGTGCTAATCAGGTAAGTGTTCGAGTGTGACCAGGTAATTGTGTGTGTGTTCCAATGTGACTAGGTGTGTGTGTGTGTGTGTGTGTGTGTGTGTGTGTGTGTGTGTGTGTGTGTGTGTGTTTCAGTGTGAGCAGGTGCTAACCAGGTTAGTGTGTGTTCCAGTGTTACCACGTGCTCACCAGGTAAGTGTTTCCGTGATGAACTGGTGTGCCCATCAAGCAAGAGCGCTATGTATGCGACCGGACCACGGGGGCGGCGACCCCAGGAATCGACCACAGGTAGGTTACAGGTAGATAGATAATCACCTGTACTGCATATGTTGATCATACAAGTGTTACAATGCAATGCCATAATATGAACGCTGATGCCTAAGTTGTACTGCGGGAAGCTAGCACCAACAGCCTACTGATCAATATATCAACCAGGAGACTTGGTCTGAGACCAGAGGAGAAAGTTGATGTTGACGATGAGTATATTTAAGGGATAGCGCTATGGCCATATGGGTAATACAATGCCTAGGGACTGGTAGGACCTGGTGTGTAGTGTTGCAGGTGTTGTGACAGTCCTGGTGTGTAGTTGTGCAGGTGTTGCGACAGTTCTGGTGTGTAGTGTTGCAGGTGTTGTGACAGTTCTGGTGTGTAGTGGTGCATGTGTTGTGACAGTCCTGGTGTGTAGTGGTGCAGGTGTTGTGACAGTTCCGGTGTGTAGTGTTGCAGGTGTTGTGACAGTCCTGGTGTGTAGTGGTGCAGGTGTTGTGACAGTTCTGGTGTGTAGTGTTGCAGGTGTTGTGACAGTCCTGGTGTGTAGTGTTGCAGGTGTTGTGACAGTCCTGGTGTGTAGTGTTGCAGGTGTTGTGACAGTCCTGGTGTGTAGTGTTGCAGGTGTTGTGACAGTTCTGGTGTGTAGTGTTGCAGGTGTTGTGACAGTCCTGGTGTGTAGTGGTGCAGGTGTTGTGACAGTTCTGGTGTGTAGTGGTGCAGGTGTTGTGACAGTCCTGGTGTGTAGTGGTGCAGGTGTTGTGACAGTTCTGGTGTGTAGTGGTGCAGGTGTTGTGACAGTTCTGGTGTGTAGTGATGCAGGTGTTGTGACAGTCCTGGTGTGTAGTGGTGCAGGTGTTGTGACAGTTCTGGTGTGTAGTAGTGCAGGTGTTGTGACAGTCCTGGTGTGTAGTGTTGTGACAGTCCTGGTGTGTAGTGGTGCAGGTGTTGTGACAGTTCTGGTGTGTAGTGTTGCAGTGTTGTGACAGTCCTGGTGTGTAGTGGTGCAGGTGTTGTGACAGTCCTGGTGTGTAGTGGTGCAGATGTTGTGACAGTTCTGGTGTGTAGTGTTGCAGGTGTTGTGACAGTCCTGGTGTGTAGTGGTGCATGTGTTGTGACAGTCCTGGTGTGTAGTGGTGCAGGTGTTGTGACAGTTCTGGTGTGTAGTGGTGCAGGTGTTGTGACAGTTCTGGTGTGTAGTGATGCAGGTGTTGTGACAGTCCTGGTGTGTAGTGGTGCAGGTGTTGTGACAGTTCTGGTGTGTAGTAGTGCAGGTGTTGTGACAGTCCTGGTGTGTAGTGTTGTGACAGTCCTGGTGTGTAGTGGTGCAGGTGTGTAGTGGTGCAGGTGTTGTGACAGTTCTGGTGTGTAGTGGTGCAGGTGTTGTGACAGTTCTGGTGTGTAGTGATGCAGGTGTTGTGACAGTCCTGGTGTGTAGTGGTGCAGGTGTTGTGACTCCTGGTGTGTAGTGGTGCAGGTGTTGTAACAGTCCTGGTGTGGTAGTGAAAGTATTGTGACAGTCCTTGGCGTGTAGTGGTACAGGTGTTGTGACAGTCCTGGTGTGTAGTGGTGCAGGTGTTGCGACTCCTGGTGTGTAGTGGTGCAGGTGTTGTGACAGTCCTGGTGTGTAGTGATGCAGGTGTTGTGACTCTTGGTGTGTAGTGGTGCAGGTGTTGTGACAGTCCTGGTGTGGTAGTGCAAGTGTTATGACAATCCTGGTGTGTAGTGGTGCAGGTGTTGTGACTCCTGGTGTGTAGTGGTGTAGGTGTTGTAACAGTCCTGGTGTGGTAGTGAAAGTATTGTGACAGTCCTTGCGTGTAGTGGTGCAGGTGTTGTGACTCCTGGTGTGTAGTGGTGCAGGTGTTGTGACAGTTCAGTTGTGTAGTGTTGCAGGTGTTGTGACAGTCCTGTTGTGTAGTGGTGCATGTGTTGTGACAGTTCTGGTGTGTAGTGGTGCAGGTGTTGTGACAGTTCTGGTGTGTAGTGATGCAGGTGTTGTGACAGTCCTGGTGTGTAGTGGTGCAGGTGTTGTGACAGTTCTGGTGTGTAGTAGTGCAGGTGTTGTGACAGTCCTGGTGTGTAGTGTTGTGACAGTCCTGGTGTGTAGTGGTGCAGGTGTTGTGACAGTTCTGGTGTGTAGTGTTGCAGGTGTTGTGACAGTCCTGGTGTGTAGTGGTGCAGGTGTTGTGACAGTTCTGGTGTGTAGTGGTGCAGGTGTTGTGACAGTTCTGGTGTGTAGTGTTGCAGGTGTTGTGACAATCCTGTTGTGTAGTGGTGTATGTGTTGTGACAGTCCTGGTGTGTAGTGGTGCAGGTGTTGTGACAGTTCTGGTGTGTAGTGGTGCAGGTGTTGTGACAGTTCTGGTGTGTAGTGATGCAGGTGTTGTGACAGTCCTGGTGTGTAGTGGTGCAGGTGTTGTGACAGTTCTGCTGTGTAGTGTTGCAGGTGTTGTGACAATCCTGTTGTGTAGTGGTGCATGTGTTGTGACAGTCCTGGTGTGTAGTGGTGCAGGTGTTGTGACAGTTCCGGTGTGTAGTGGTGCAGGTGTTGTGACAGTTCTGGTGTGTAGTGATGCAGGTGTTGTGACAGTCCTGGTGTGTAGTGGTGCAGGTGTTGTGACAGTTCTGGTGTGTAGTAGTGCAGGTGTTGTGACAGTCCTGGTGTGTAGTGTTGTGACAGTCCTGGTGTGTAGTGGTGCAGGTGTTGTGACAGTTCTGGTGTGTAGTGTTGCAGGTGTTGTGACAGTCCTGGTGTGTAGTGGTGCAGGTGTGTGACAGTTCTGGTGTGTAGTGTTGCAGGTGTTGTGACAGTCCTGGTGTGTAGTGGTGCAGATGTTGTGACAGTTCTGGTGTGTAGTGTTGCAGGTGTTGTGACAGTCCTGGTGTGTAGTGGTGCATGTGTTGTGACAGTCCTGGTGTGTAGTGGTGCAGGTGTTGTGACAGTTCTGGTGTGTAGTGGTGCAGGTGTTGTGACAGTTCTGGTGTGTAGTTATGCAGGTGTTGTGACAGTCCTGGTGTGTAGTGGTGCAGGTGTTGTGACAGTTCTGGTGTGTAGTAGTGCAGGTGTTGTGACAGTCCTGGTGTGTAGTGTTGTGACAGTCCTGGTGTGTAGTGGTGCAGGTGTTGTGACAGTTCTGGTGTGTAGTGTTGCAGGTGTTGTGACAGTCCTGGTGTGTAGTGGTGCAGGTGTTGTGACAGTCCTGGTGTGTAGTGGTGCAGATGTTGTGACAGTTCTGGTGTGTAGTGTTGCAGGTGTTGTGACAGTCCTGGTGTGTAGTGGTGCATGTGTTGTGACAGTCCTGGTGTGTAGTGGTGCAGGTGTTGTGACAGTTCTGGTGTGTAGTGGTGCAGGTGTTGTGACAGTTCTGGTGTGTAGTGATGCAGGTGTTGTGACAGTCCTGGTGTGTAGTGGTGCAGGTGTTGTGACTCCTGGTGTGTAGTGGTGCAGGTGTTGTAACAGTCCTCGTGTGGTAGTGAAAGTATTGTGACAGTCCTTGGCGTGTAGTGGTGCAGGTGTTGTGACTCCTGGTGTGTAGTGGTACAGGTGTTGTGACAGTCCTGGTGTGTAGTGGTGCAGGTGTTGCGACTCCTGGTGTGTAGTGGTGCAGGTGTTGTGACAGTCCTGGTGTGTAGTGATGCAGGTGTTGTGACTCTTGGTGTGTACTGGTGCAGGTGTTGTGACAGTCCTGGTGTGGTAGTGCAAGTGTTATGACAATCCTGGTGTGTAGTGGTGCAGGTGTTGTAACAGTCCTGGTGTGGTAGTGAAAGTATTGTGACAGTCCTTGGTGTGTAGTGGTGCAGGTGTTGTGACTCCTGGTGTGTAGTGGTACAGGTGTTGTGACAGTCCTGGTGTGTAGTGGTGCAGGTTTTGTGACTCCTGGTGTGTAGCGGTGCAGGTGTTGTGACAGTCCTGGCGTGTAGTGGTGCAGGTGTTGTGACTCCTGGTGTGTAGTGGTGCAGGTGTTGTGACAGTTCAGTTGTGTAGTGTTGCAGGTGTTGTGACAGACCTGGTTTGGTAGTGCAAGCGTTGTGACAGTCCTGGTGTGTAGTGTTGCAGGTGTTGTGACAGTCCTGTTGTGTAGTGTTACAGGTGTTGTGACAGACCTGGTGTCGTAGTGCAAGTGTTGTGACAGTCCTGGCGTATAGTGTTGCAGGTGTTGACAGTCCTGGTGTGTAGTGTTGCAGGTGGCAGGTGTTGTGACAGTCCTGGTGTGTAGTGATACAGGTGTTGTGACAGTCCTGGTGTGTAGTGTTGCAGGAGTTGTGACAGTCCTGGTGTGTAGTGTTGCAGGTGTTGTGACAGTCCTGGTGTGTAGTGTTGCAGGTGTTGTGACAGTCCTGGTGTGTAGTGTTGCAGGTGTTGACAGTTCTGGTGTGTAGTGTTGCAGGTGTTGTGACAGTCCTGGTGTGTAGTGTTGCAGGTGTTGTGACAGTCCTGGTGTGTAGTGTTGCAGGTGTTGTGACAGTCCTGGTGTGTAGTGTTGCAGGTGTTGTGACAGTCCTGGTGTGTAGTGTTGCAGGTGTTGTGACAGTCCTGGTGTGTGGTGTTGTGACAGTCCTGGTGTGTAGTGTTGCAGGTGTTGTGACAGTCCTGGTGTGTAGTGTTGCAGGTGTTGTGACAGTCCTGGTGTGTAGTGTTGCAGGTGTTGTGACAGTCCTGGTGTGTAGTGTTGCAGGTGTTGTGACAGTCCTGGTGTGTAGTTTGCAGGTGTTGTGACAGTCCTGGTGTGTAGTGTTGCAGGTGTTGTGACAGTCCTGGTGTGTAGTGTTGCAGGTGTTGTGACAGTCCTGGTGTGTAGTGTTGCAGGTGTTGTGACAGTCCTGGTGTGTAGTGTTGCAGGTGTTGTGACAGTCCTGGTGTGTAGTGTTGCAGGTGTTGTGACAGTCCTGGTGTGTAGTGTTGCAGGTGTTGTGAGTCCTGGTGTGTAGTGTTGCAGGTGTTGTGACAGTCCTGGTGTGTAGTGTTGCAGGTGTTGTGACAGTCCTGGTGTGTAGTGTTGCAGGTGTTGTGAGTCCTGGTGTGTAGTGTTGCAAGTGTTGTGACAGTCCTGGTGTGTAGTGTTGCAGGTGTTGTGACAGTGTGGCACGGTGGTGTGTAGTGTTGCAGGTGTTGTGACAGTCCTGGTGTGTAGTGTTGCAGGTGTTGTGACAGTCCTGGTGTGTAGTGTTGCAGGTGTTGTGACAGTCCTGGTGTGTAGTGTTGCAGGTGTTGTGACAGTCCTGGTGTGTAGTGTTGCAGGTGTTGTGACAGTCCTGGTGTGTAGTGTTGCAGGTGTTGTGACAGTCCTGGTGTGTAGTGTTGCAGGTGTTGTGACAGTCCTGGTGTGTAGTGTTGCAGGTGTTGTGACAGTCCTGGTGTGTAGTGTTGCAGGTGTTGTGACAGTCCTGGTGTGTAGTGTTGCAGGTGTTGTGACAGTCCTGGTGTGTAGTGTTGCAGGTGTTGTGACAGTCCTGGTGTGTAGTGTTGCAGGTGTTGTGACAGTCCTGGTGTGTAGTGTTGCAGGTGTTGTGACAGTCCTGGTGTGTAGTGTTTGCAGGTGTTGTGACAGTCCTGGTGTGTAGTGTTGCAGGTGTTGTGACAGTCCTGGTGTGTAGTGTTGCAGGTGTTGTGACAGTCCTGTGTGTAGTGTTGCAGGTGTTGTGACAGTCCGTGGTGTGTTAGTGTTTGCAGGTGTTTGTGACAGTCCTGGTGTGTAGTGTTGCAGGTGTTGTGACAGTCCTGGTGTGTAGTGTTGCAGGTGTTGTGACAGTCCTGGTGTGTAGTGTTGCAGGTGTTGTGACAGTCCTGGTGTGTAGTGTTTGCAGGTGTTGTGACAGTCCTGGTGTGTAGTGTTGCAGGTGTTGTGACAGTCCTGGTGTGTAGTGTTGCAGGTGTTGTGACAGTCCTGGTGTGTAGTGTTGCAGGTGTTGTGACAGTCCTGGTGTGTAGTGTTGCAGGTGTTGTGAAGTCCTGGTGTGTAGTGTTAGCCTGGTGTTCGTGGACAGTCCTGGTGTGTAGTGTTGCAGGTGTTGTGACAGTCCTGGTGTGTTGTTGCAGGTGTTGTGACAGTCCTGGTGTGTAGTGTTGCAGGTGTTGTGACAGTCCTGGTGTGTAGTGTTGCAGGTGTTTGTGACAGTCCTGGTGTGTAGTGTTGCAGGTGTTGTGACAGTCCTGGTGTGTAGTGTTGCAGGTGTTGTGACAGTTCCTGGTGTGTAGTGTTGCAGGTGTTGTGACAGTCCTGGTGTGTAGTGTTGCAGGTGTTGTGACAGTCCTGGTGTGTAGTGTTGCAGGTGTTGTGACAGTCCTGGTGTGTAGTGTTGCAGGTGTTGTGACAGTCCTGGTGTGTAGTGTTGCAGGTGTTGTGACAGTCCTGGTGTGTAGTGTTGCAGGTGTTGTGACAGTCCTGGTGTGTAGTGTTGAGTGTTGTGACAGTCCTGGTTGTGTAGTGTTGCATGGTGTTGTGACAGTCCTGGTGTGTAGTGTTGCAGGTGTTGTGACAGTCTGGTGTGTAGTGTTGCAGGTGTTGTGACAGTCCTGGTGTGTAGTGTTGCAGGTGTTGTGACAGTCCTGGTGTGTAGTGTTGCAGGTGTTGTGACAGTCCTGGTGTGTAGTGTTGCAGGTGTTGTGACAGTCCTGGTGTGTAGTGTTGCAGGTGTTGTGACAGTCCTGGTGTGTAGTGTGCAGGTGTTTGTGACAGTCCTGGTGTGTAGTGTTGCAGGTGTTGTGACAGTCCTGGTGTGTAGTGTTGCAGGTGTTGTGACAGTCCTGTGTGTAGTGTTGCAGGTGTTGTGACAGTCCTGGTGTGTAGTGTTGCAGGTGTTGTGACAGTCCTGGTGTGTAGTGTTGCAGGTGTTGTGACAGTCCTGGTGTGTAGTGTTGCAGGTGTTGTGACAGTCCTGGTGTGTAGTGTTGCAGGTGTTGTGACAGTCCTGGTGTGTAGTGTTGCAGGTGTTGTGACAGTTCTGGTGTGTAGTGTTGCAGGTGTTGTGACAGTTTTGGTGTGCAGTGTTGCAGGTGTTGTGACAGTCCTGGTGTGTAGTGTTGCAGGTGTTGTGACAGTCCTGGTGTGTAGTGTTGCAGGTGTTGTGACCAGTCCTGGTGTGTAATGTTGCAGGTGTTGTGAGTCCTGGTGTGTAGTGTTGCAGGTGTTGTGACAGTCCTGGTGTGTAGTGTTGCAGGTGTTGTGACAGTCCTGGTGTGTAGTGTTGCAGGTGTTGTGACAGTCCTGGTGTGTAGTGTTGCAGGTGTTGGACAGTCCTGGTGTGTAGTGTTTGCAGGTGTTGTGACAGTCCTGGTGTGTAGTGTTGCAGGTGTTGTGACAGTCCTGGTGTGTAGTGTTGCAGGTGTTGTGACAGTCCATGGTGTTAGTGTTGCAGGTGTTGTGCAGTCCTGGTGTGTAGTGTTGAAAAGCTTGATAGCAAAATTTCTTCACTGAAAACGCCGATAACAGTCGTATTTCTAGGACCACTTGACGCAGACGGTGCGTCACTGACGCTGAAGTTTCCCCAGTGACCTTTGACCGGGTCATAGGTCACTGGGGAGCTGACGGTGGTTGTTAAAAGCTTGAAACTCTATTTTTTATATTTTTTCAGTGTTGCAAAACCCTGCACTGTCTTGGTGGAAGTGAGAAAGTGAGGGAGAATGAGGGAGATAGACAAGAACATTGAGGGGGATACAGAGGGATAGTGAGGGAGATGGCAGTTAGGGAGGGAGGAAGATGGAAAGGGAGAGATGAAGGGAGATGGGGAGAAACGGGGATATGGCTGAGATGAGGGGGGGGAGAAAATGGGAAGATGGAAAGAGAGAAAAGAGGGAGAGGAAGGAGATGTAAAACAAGAGAGAGGTGATGTTATAAAGAGTGAGGAATGGAAATGGTTGAAGTATGGAAAGTGAGCAGAGACGAGAGGACTGCAATGGGGGAGAAAGGAAATGGATAAACGGAGTCAATTGTGTGATGTGTGTAGTGTGTGTGTGTGGTGTGTAGTGTGTGTGTGGTGTTTGTGTGTTGAGAGAGAGAGAGAGAGAGAGGCTATTTTCTCTTGCTAGAAGTTATATCTAGTACAAAAATGTCATTGTGTCAAGAAACTCCAGAGTTTCTGGAAATATTCAAGTGTTTTAATATCCTCCCACCCCCACCCTTATCCACCCCACAACACCCTCAGTGTTCTCACATTGTGGTGGAACTAACGATGAAAAAATGGTTTGCTGACTGGCACTGCTGAGAATTTAGGATACTTATAGTGTGGTAGCGGTGGCATGATGTGTGGGCGTGTATGTTAACCTGGTGCCCTGGTGCTGGGCGGGGCGTGTATGTTAACCTGGTGCCCTGGTGCTGGACGAGGCGTGTATGTTAACCTGGTACCCTGGTGCTGGGCGAGGCGTGTATGTTAACCTGGTACCCTGGTGCTGGGCGAGGCGTGTATGTTAATCTGGTGCCCTGGTGCTGGGCGAGGCGTGTATGTTAACCTGGTGCCCTGGTGCTGGGCGAGGCGTGTATGTTAACCTGGTGCCCTGGTGCTGGGCGAGGCGTGTATGTTAACCAGGTGCCCTGGTACCGGGCGAGGCATGCATGTTAACCTGGTGCCTTGGTTCTGGGCGAGGCATGCATGTTAACCTGGTGCCCTGGTACTGGGCGAGGCGTGTATGTTAACCTGGTGCCCTATTGCTGGGCGAGGCGTGTATGTTAACCTGGTGCCCTGGTACCGGGCGAGGCATGCATGTTAACCTGGTGCCTTGGTTCTGGGTGAGGCATGCATGTTAACCTGGTGCCCTGGTACTGGGCGAGGCGTGTATGTTAACCTGGTGCTGGGCTAGGCGTGTATGTTAACCTGGTGCCCTGGTGCCGAGCGAGGCGTGTATGTTATCCTGGTGCCCTGGTACCGGGCGAGGCATGTATGTTAACCTGGTGCCTTGGTACCGGGCGAGGCGTGTATGTTAACCAGGTGCCCTGGTACCGGGCGAGGCGTGTATGTTAACCTGGTGCCCTGGTACCGGGCGAGGCGTGTATGTTAACCTGGTGCCTTGGTACCGGGCGAGGCGTGTATGTTAACCTGGTGCCCTGGTACCGGGCGAGGCGTGTATGTTAACCTGGTGCCCTGGTACCGGGCGAGGCGTGTATGTTAACCTGGTGCCCTGGTACCGGGCGAGGCGTGTATGTTAACCTGGTGCCCTGGTACCGGGCGAGGCGTGTATGTTAACCTGGTGCCCTGGTACCGGCGAGGCGTGTATGTTAACCTGGTGCCTTGGTACCGGGCGAGGCGTGTATGTTAACCTGGTGCCCTGGTACCGGGCGAGGCGTGTATGTTAACCTGGTGCCTTGGTACCGGGCGAGGCGTGTATGTTAACCTGGTGCCCTGGTACCGGGCGAGGCGAGTATGTTAACCTGGTGCCCTGGTACCGGGCGAGGGATTGTGTTCAGTCACCGCCCGTGTCCAGGTAAATACGGTGAAACTGGCGACTAGACTCAGCGATATACATTATTGCGTAATTTTCACAGTCACGCCCACACCGCTGCCACTGTCTGTCGTGAGGGTTCGTCAGGAGACATTGGAGTAAGAAATACACGTTGGATGTCTTGGAGGCGTTTAATTAAGAGAGTTTTGAAGAGAGGCCCAGGCCTGCCTGTCGAGTCTAAGCTTAGCGTTGAACTGGCCGTGAGGCCTCTGGCCTGCTGTTCACTTGTGATGGGTTTCATGACGTCACGGCTAGCAAGGGAGCATATCTATGAAGTAGCTGGGATTATCTAAGTATACTACACAGTACACAGTAACACTACTGACACATGCTGGTACATGTTTCTCCGCCTAGCCTTCTTCCACCTCCCACCTCGCATCACTCACTATACTTCTCCCATCCACCACCTTCCATCACCCACTATCCTTCTCCCACTCCACTATCCTCCCACCCACTACCAACTATCCTCACTCTTCACATCAACCTTTTCCCACCCATCACCCTCCATCGCCCACTATCTGTTTCCCACCTCGCATCATCCGTCACCCACTATCATTCTCCCACCCACTACCCTTCATCACGCACTATCTTCCCACTTCCCATCATCCTCCCACTACCCATCATCCTCCACTACCCGTCTGCCGCCTCCCATCATCATTCGACCCTCCCCCCATCTTTTCCATCTCTCTCTTAGCTCTTCTCACCCACTTCCTTTCTCCCACCAGCCATCTCCTCCCCCCCCCCCAAGTCATCCCCCTCCCACCTTCCCTCTACTCATTCACTGTCAGGTTCAACGACTTTCCCGGAAAATACGGGAATGTCCGTCTCTTGGGCTCACCAGTTTCCACAACATGAAAAAAATACGAAATTACATCGTATTTATTTGGCGTGTTAGATGTTTTATCTCTAATTACAAGTATATACAATCCTCAGTGAGGGACTAATTTATTTATGTCGTGGCTTCAACAAGTAGTGTTCATTTAGAAGATAATTTGTTATTTTAAGAGGAAAAGAGATAAAATGTTAAAGGAAGCTATCTTGAGGTACACCAGCCTTTGTTTACTGAAGACAGCTGATCGCTAGAGCAGCAGGGCATTATGGAAGGCGTCCGGATACTGGCCTTGGCTACGGCTTAACAGGCGCACAGGAAGAAGCCTGTCATACGGTCATTGGTCTTCGTTAACTTATGAGAGCAGATTGTCAGAACAAGGCATTATGGCAGACGTGTTCGAATACTAGCGTTGGCTAATGTTTAACACCGTCTGCCAAACGTAGAAGGAGAGGAATAATGTACGGTCATTGGGTTAGTTACGAGAGGTTATCGACAATGTGGCGGGGCATTGTGGGTACTGATGGCCGCGGCGTCGGCTTAAATAATGGTTTCAGACTCCACGACGTCGGTCACTGAGTATTGAATTAATTATGTCTCCATTGTGCTGTATGATGGTGTTCCATAATATATGAGATGGCAAGACTTCCCTATATTATATGGAAGTCACTTTATAATTATTTGTATTAGTTCAGTCTTTATTCCTTCATATTCCTCTTCCTATTTCTCCACCTCTTCGACTTTTTCCTCTTCATTCTTATCTTCTTCCTTGTCTTCCTTCTCATGCTCTTCCTCCTTCCTGTTCCTTTTCCTGCATCTCCTTTCTGCTGTTCCTAGTCCTCCTCCTCGTCCTCCTCCTCGTCTTCCTCCTCCTCCTCATCCTCCTCCTCGTCTTCCTCCTCGTCTTCCTCCTCCTCCTGGTCGTCCTCCTGCTCCAGGTCATAGTGTGTATGTGAGCAGCGGCAGACCAGGTACAATGGCTGCTTCCTCTGGGATCAACTCAGAGCAAATATCATTGTATATGTAAGAGGCCAGGGAGCAAGATGGTGGTGGGTGCCAGGGAGCAAGATGGTGGTGGGTGCCAGGGAGCAAGATGGTGGTGGGTGCCAGGGAGCAAGATGGTGGTGGGTGCCAGGAGCAAGTGGTGGTGGTGCAGGAGCAAGGTGGTGGTGGGTGCCAGGGAGCAAGATGGTGGTGGGTGCCAGGGAGCAAGATGGTGGTGGGTGCCAGGGAGCAAGATGGTGGTGGGTGCCAGGGAGCAAGATGGTGGTGGGTGCCAGGGAGCAAGATGGTGGTGGGTGCCAGGGAGCAAGATGGTGGTGGGTGCCAGGGAGCAAGATGGTTGGTGGGTGCCAGGGAGCAAGATGGTGGTGGGTGCCAGGGAGCAAGATGGTGGTGGGTGCCAGGGAGCAAGATGGTGGTGGGTGCCAGGGAGCAAGATGGTGGTTGGGTGCCAGGGAGCAAGATGGTGGTGGGTGCCAGGGAGCAAGATGGGTGGTTTGGGGGCCAGGGAGCAAGATGGTGGTGGGTGCCAGGGAGCAAGATGGTGGGTGTGGGTGCCAGGAGCAAGATGGTGGGTGGATGGTGGGTGCCAGGGAGCAAGATGGTGTGGTGGGTGCCAGGAGCAAGATGGTGGTGGTGATGGTGCCAGGGAGCAAGATGGTGGTGGGTGGGCCAGGGAGCAAGATGGTGGTGGGTGCCAGGGAGCAAGTTGGTGGTGGTGGTGGGTGCCAGGGAGCAAGATGGTGGTGGTGGGTGCCAGGGGGCAAGATGGTGGTGGTGTGGGTGCCAGGAGCAAGATGGTGTGGTGGGGCCAGGGAGTAAGATGGTGGTGGTGGGTGCCAGGGAGCAAGATGGTGGTGGTGAGGGTGCCAGGGAGCAAGATGTGGTGGTGGGTGGGTGCCAGGGAGCAAGATGGTGGTGGTGGGTGCCAGGGAGCAAGATGGTGGTGGTGATGGGTGCCAGGGAGCAAGATGGTGGTGGTGATGGGTGCCAGGGAGCAAGATTGTGGTGAGGTGCCAGGGAGCAAGATGGTGGTGGTGGTGGGTGCCAGGAGCAAGATGGTGTGGTGGGTGGGTGCCAGGGAGCAAGATGGTGGTGGTGATGGGTGCAGGAGCAAGATGGTGGTGTGTGGTGGGTGCCAGGGAGCAAGATGGTGGTGGTGGTGCCAGAGAAGATGGTGGTGTGGTGCAGGGAGCAAGTGGTGGTGGTGGGTGCCAGGGAGCAAGATGGTGGTGGTGGGTGCCAGGGAGCAAGATGGTGGTGGTGGGTGCCAGGGAGCAAGATGGTGGTGGTGGGTGCCAGGGAGCAAGATGGTGGTGGTGGGTGCCAGGGAGCAAGATGGTGGTGGGTGCCAGGGAGCAAGATGGTGGTGGTGGGTGCCAGGGAGCAAGATGGTGGTGGTGGGTGCCAGGGAGCAAGATGGTGGTGGTGGGTGCCAGGGAGCAAGATGGTGGTGGGTGCCAGGGAGCAAGAGGGTGGTGGTGATGGTGGGTGCCAGGGAGCAAAGTGGTGGTAGTGGGTGCCAGGGAGGAAGGTGGTGGTGGTGGGTGCCAGGGAGCAAGATGGTGGTGGTGGTGGGTGCCAGGGAGCAAGATGGTGGTGGTGATGGGTGCCAGGGAGCAAGATGGTGGTGGTGGTGGGGGCCAGGGAGCAAGATGGTGGTGGTGGGTGCCAGGGAGCAAGATGGTGGTGGTGGGTGCCAGGGAGCAAGATGGTGGTGGTGGGTGCCACGGAGCAAGATGGTGGTGGGTGCCAGGGAGCAAGAGGGTGGTGATGATGGTGGGTGCCAGGGAGCAAGATGGTGGTGGTGGGTGCCAGGGAGCAAGATGGTGGTGGTGGGTGCCAGGGAGCAAGATGGTGGTGGTGTGGGTGCCAGGGAGCAAGATGGTGGTGGTGGGTGCCAGGGAGCAAGATGGTGGTGGTGGTGGGTGCCAGGGAGCAAGATGGTGGTGGTGGGTGCCAGGGAGCAAGATGGTGGTGGTGGGTGCCAGGGAGCAAGATGGTGGTGGTGGGTGCCAGGGAGCAAGGTGGTGGTGGTGGGTGCCAGGGAGCAAGATGGTGGTGGTGGGTGCCAGGGAGCAGAGTGGTGGTGGTGGTGCCAGGGAGCAAGATGGTGGTGGTGGGTGCCAGGGAGCAAGATGGTGGTGGTGGGTGCCAGGGAGCAGATGGTGGTGGTGGGTGCAGGGGCAAGATGGTGGTGGTGGGTGCCAGGGAGCAAGATGGTGGTGGTGGGTGCCAGGGAGCAAGATGGTGTGGTGTGGTGCCAGGGAGCAAGGTGGTGGTGGTGGGTGCCAGGGAGCAAGATGGTGGTGGTGGGTGCCAGGGAGCAAGATGGGTGGTGGTGGGTGCCAGGGAGCAAGATGGTGGTGGTGGGTGCCAGGGAGCAAGATGGTGGTGGTGGGTGCCAGGGAGCAAGATGGTGTGGTGGTGGGTGCCAGGGAGCAAGATGGTGGTGGTGGGTGCCAGGGAGCAAGATGGTGGTGGTGGGTGCCAGGGAGCAAGATGGTGGTGGTGGGTGCCAGGAGCAAGATGGTGGTGGTGGGTGCCAAGGGAGCAAGATGGTGGTGTGGGTGCCAGGGAGCAAGGTGGTGGTGGTGGGTGCCAGGGAGCAAGATGGGTGGTGGTGGGTGCCAGGGAGCAAGATGGTGGTGGTGATGGGTGCCAGGGAGCAAGATGGTGGTGGTGGGTGCCAGGGAGCAAAGTGGTGGTGGTGGGTGCCAGGGAGCAAGATGTGGGGTGGTGCCAGGGAGCAAGGTGGTGGTGGTGGATGCCAGAGAGCAAGATTGTGGTGATGGATGCCAGGGAGCAAGATGGTGGTGGTGGTGGTGGGTGCCAGGGAGCAAGATGGTGGTGGTGGGTGCCAGGGAGCAAGATGGTGGTGGTGGGTGCCAGGGAGCAAGATGGTGGTGGTGGTGGTGCCAGGAGCAAGATGGTGTGGTGTGGGTGCCAGGGAGCAAGAAGTGTGGTGGGTGCAGGGAGCAAGATGGTGTGGTGGGTGCCAGGGAGCAAGATGGTGGTGGTGGGTGCCAGGGAGCAAGATGGTGGTGGGTGCCAGGAGCAAGAGGTGGTGATGGGTGGTGCCAGGGAGCAAAGTGGTGGTGGTGTGGGTGCCAGGGAGCAAGATGGTGGTGGTGGGTGCCAGGGAGCAAGATGGTGTGGTGGTGGGTGCCAGGGAGCAAGATGGTGGTGGTGGTGCCAGGGAGCAAGATGGTGGTGGTGGGTGCCAGGGAGCAAGATGGTGGTGGTGGGTGCCAGGAGCAAGATGGTGGTGGTGGGTGCCAGGGAGCAAGATGTGGGGGTGGGTGCCAGGGAGCAAGATGGGGTGGGTGCCAGGGAGCAAGAGTGGTGTGATGGTGGGTGCCAGGGAGCAAAGTGGTGGTAGTGGGTGCCAGGGAGGAAGGTGGTGGTGGTGGGTGCCAGGGAGCAAGATGGTGGTGGTGGGGTGCCAGGGAGCAAGATGGTGGTGGTGATGGGTGCCAGGGAGCAAGATGGTGGTGTGGTGGGGGCAGGGAGCAAGATGGTGGTGGTGGTGCCAGGGAGCAAGATGGTGATGGTGGGTGCCAGGGAGCAAGTGGTGGTGGTGGATGCCATGAGAGCAAGATTGTGGTGAGGGTGCCAGGGAGCAAGAGGTGGTGGTGGTGGGGATGCAGGGAGCAAGTGGTGGTGTGGGTGTCCAGGGAGCAAGATGGTGGTGGTGGGTGCCAGGGAGCAAGATGTGGTGGTGGGTGCCAGGGATGCAAGATGGTGGTGGTGGTGCCAGGAGCAAGATGGTGGTGGTGGGTGCAGGGAGCAAGATGGTGGTGGGTGCCAGTGTGCAGGGGCCATGAGTGTGATGGTGGGTGCCAGAGCAAAGTGGTGATGGTGGGATGCCAGAGAATGTTAGTGTGGCAGGAGCCAAGATGTTAGTGATGGTGGTGCCAGGATGTTAAGATGGTGGTGGCATGATGTAGTGATGGGGAGCCAAGATGTTAGTGATGGTGGTGGCCAAGATGTTAGTGGGTGGGTGGATGCAAGATGTAGTGATGGTGGATGCCAGTGCGATGTTGGATGGTGGGTGCCAGATGTTAGTGATGGTGGGATGCCATGATGTTAGTGATGGTGGTGCCAGTGATGCAGTGGTGGGTGGGTGCCATGAATGTGTGATGGTGGTGCCAAGATGAGTGGATGGTGGGATGGGCCACAAGATGTTAGTGATGGTGGATGCCGATGAAGTAGTGGTGGTGGGTGCCAACAAGTTGTGGTGGTGGATGCCAAGCAGTAGTGTGGTGGTGCCAGGAGCAATAGGTGGTGGTGGGTGCCAGGTAGCAAGATGGTGGTGGGTTGCCAGTGATGCAGTGTGGTGGGTGCCAGGATGCAAGATGGTGTGGTGCCAAGAGGTTAGTGATGGTGGATGCCAGAGCAAAGTTTGTGATGGTGTGCCAAGAATGTTGTGTGGTCGGAGCAAGATGTTGGTGGTGGGTGCCAACAAATGTTGGATGGTGATGCCATGGAGTGTAGGATGGTGGGTGCCATGATGTATAGTGTGGGTGCCAGTGAGTTAGTGATGGTGGGTGCCATGAGCAGTGTGGTGGGTGCCCGGATGCAGTAGTGATGGTGGATGCCAGGACGAGTGTGATGGTGGGTGCCAGGTCAGTGGTGCAAGTGGTCCAGTGACTAAATGTAGGTGGTGCCGGAGAAAGGATTAGTCTCAGAGCAAATTTGTGGTGCTAGTGGGATGTGTGTGGGGTCGGAGCAAATGTTGGTGATGGTGGTGCCATGATGTTATGATGAAGGATCCAAATGTTAGTGATGGTGATCCATGATGTTAGTGAGGATGCCATAAGTTAGATGATGGTGGATGCCTGATCTTAGTGATGGAGATTGCCTGATTTAGTGATGGATGCAAACTGTTTGATGGTGGTCCCTGATGTTAGTGATGGTGGATGCCATAATGTAGTGTAGTCGCGTGCCATGACTTAGTGATGATGGATGCCAAAATCTGTTGTGATGGTGGATGCCAAAATGTTAGTGATGGTGGATGCCATGATGTTAGTGATGGTGGATGCCATGATGTTAGTGATGGTGGGTGCCATGATGTTAGTGATGGTGGGTGCCATGATGTCAGTGATGGTGGGTGCCATGATGTTAGTGATGGTGGATGCCGTGATGTTAGTGATGGTGGGTGCCATGTGGTGCCACGGATGACCTACTTAAACTCAGTAAGCGGAAATTAGGAATTAGTCTACAACTAAATAATGCTGACTAGCTTGGGATGTGTGCGGCCGGCAGCAACAGCTTCATTGATCATGCATTGAAGAAGACAGACTAGCATCAGACCAGTTTGTCAGAGTACAACTCTCACCACCAGCAAGACACAGGTACTGCAACGTCATCCTTAGCACTAGATTCCCTTGTTTCTGCCTAATCACCTTGTTGCAGCCCCCAGTCACCTTTGTTGGATCATAATCACCTTGTTGCAGCCCCCAGTCACCTTTGTTGCATCATAATCACCTTGTTGCAGCCCCAGTCACCTTTGTTGCATCATAATCACCTTGTTGCAGCCCCAGTCACCTTTGCTGCATCATAATCACCTTGTTGCAGCCCCAGTCACCTTTGTTGCGTCATAATCATCTTGTTGCAGCTCCAGTCACCTTTGTTGCGTCATAACGACCTTGTTGCAGCCCCAGTCACCTTTGTTACATCATAATCTTGTTGCAGCTCCAGTCACCTTTGTTGCGTCATAACGACCTTGTTGCAGCTCCAGTCACCTTTGTTGCGTCATAACGACCTTGTTGCAGCCCCAGTCACTTTGTTGCGTCATACGACTTGTTGCAGCCCCAGTCACCTTTGTTGATCATAATCATCTTGTTGAAGCCCCAGTCACCTTTGTTGCGTCATAACGACCTTGTTGCAGCCCCAGTCACCTTTGTTGCGTTATAACGACCTTGTTGCAGCCCCAGTCACCTTTGTTGCGTCATAACGACCTTGTTGCAGCCCCAGTCACCTTTGTTGCATCATAATCATCTTGTTGAAGCCCCAGTCACCTTTGTTGCGTCATAACGACCTTGTTGCAGCCCCAGTCACCTTTGTTGCGTTATAACGACCTTGTTGCAGCCCCAGTCACCTTTGTTGCGTCATAATCACCTTGTTGCAGCCCCAGTCACCTTTGTTGCATCATAATCATCTTGTTGAAGCTCCAGTCACCTTTGTTGCGTCATAACGACCTTGTTGCAGCCCCAGTCACCTTTGTTGCATCATAATCACCTTGTTGCAGCCCCAGTCACCTTTGTTGCATCATAATCACCTTGTTGCAGCCCCAGTCACCTTTGTTGCATCATAATCACCTTGTTGCAGCCCCAGTCACCTTTGTTGCGTTATAACGACCTTGTTGCAGCCCCAGTCACCTTTGTTGCTTATAACGACCTTGTTGCAGCCCCAGTCACCTTTGTTGCGTCATAACGACCTTGTTGCAGCCCCAGTCACCTTTGTTGCATCATAATCACCTTGTTGCAGCCCTAGTCACCTTTGTTGCGTCATAATCACCTTGTTGCAGCCCAGTCACCTTTGTTGCGTTCATAAACGACCTTGTTGCAGCCCCAGTCACCTTTGTTGCGTCATAACGACCTTGTTGCAGCCCCAGTCACCTTTGTTGCATCATAATCACCTTGTTGCAGCCCCAGTCACCTTTGTTGCGTTATAACGACCTTGTTGCGCCCAGTCACTTTGTTCGCGTTATAACGACCTGTGCAGCTACCAGTCACTTGTTGCGTACATATCGACCTGTTGCAGACCCAGTCATTTGTATTACATAATCTTGTTGCGCCAGTCACTTTGTTGCTTCATAATCGCCTCTGTTGCAGTCCCAGTCCTCCTTTGTTGCGTTATAACGACCTTTGTTGCGCCCAGTCACCTTGTTGCAGTCATACGACTTGTTCGCGCCAGTCACCTTTGTGGCATACATAATCAACCTTGTTGCGCCCCAGTCACCTTATTGTTGCGTTAAACGACCATTTGGCAGACACCAGTCACCTTTGTTGCGTTATACGACCTTGTTGCAGCCCCAGTCACTTTGTTGCGTCATAACGCCTGTTGACAGCACCCAGTCACCTTTGATGCGTCTAAGACCTTGTTGCAGCCCAGTCACCTTTGTGCGTCATAACGACCTTGTTGCAGCTTGTTATCAGTACAACGCAAGATAACCAGGTCATTACATATACAACATTCGCCATGGTTGAAGACATTGTATTATTAACATACATTTTTTTTTGTTCTTTAAATATTTCGTGTCCTGCTGGTATTCATTTCCTTGTCCTTCCATTTTCTTATATTTTATGGATGTACGATATTAATTTTCCTGTGTGACGAGGGTGGAAAAAAACTGTGTTGATATTATCTGTGTAAAGAAAATTAGGGAGGGAAAGGTCCAGAGATTTGCAACCAAACTTGTTCCAGAGCTGAGAGGACGGAACGTGTTGAAAGATCTGAACCTGAGGATGTGAGGAGAGATAGGAGGAACATGACTCAGGATGAGCTGGAGGACAAAGTAGTGGAGGCAAATTGTATTCAAAGCTTCTAGAGTAGGTACGACAAATCCAAGGTACTATGAAGCAGTGATCCAAGAAACTGAAATGTCATGTAAACACTAACGAGGAAAAAAGAAGTGCACACAAAACTAACGAAATCATAACACGACTGTAAAGAAACCATTGTACGGGTGGGATTTGAACTCATGGCGAGTGAATGAGATTTACGACTCACTCGCCATGGGTTCAAATCCCACCCGTACCGTGGTTTAAGTGCACACAAGCCTGGCCTAGTTCCTGCGTGAGTTGTGCCTCACCTCGTGGGCGAGGAATGGAACAAGGAATAGCTGGGAGAAGTAGTACTCAAGGAGAGAAGGGAAATGAAAGAGGGAGAGAGATGGGAAGGAAAGAGATGGGAGGTGAAAGAGGGAAAGAGATGGGAGGGAAAGAGGATGAGGAAAGGAAGTGGGCCGGGCTGCAGGAATAGGAATAACTCTGGAAACACATTAATGGTATATCAAAGGTATACACAACCTCACGCTTTAGAAACTAAATTATCACGAATGACTGTCGTAGGAAGAGGAAGTGTGAACAATGAAGAGGAAGAAGGTGAAAGAAGAGGCCAGGAAGCTGTGAAGATGGTTATTATTGAAGGTGTGGAGCCAAGAGCTGTGCCTCAACCCCCGGAGAGAGAGAGAGAAAGAGAAAGGCAGTACAATAAGATCAAAGGTATACAATACCGATAAGTTGAAGAATAAGACACATGTACCACACCTGGGTTTCTTGAGTCCCGTTTCGCCCAACGGGGAATTTACCAACCTAATCTAAGATGGATGAAGCTGCTGGTGGGCGAAACGTCTCTCCATTAAAGGTAACCAGTTGTTGCACAAGTGTCTTATTGATGACTGGAGGGAGTAGGCTAAATCTGAGACATGACTCACCTAGCAGGTGTTGAAACATGACTCACCTAGCAGGTGTTGAAACATGACTCACCTAGCAGGTGTTGAAACATGACTCACCTAGCAGGTGTTGAGACATGACTCACCTAGCAGGTGTTGAGACATGACTCACCTAGCAGGTGTTGAGACATGACTCACCTAGCAGGTGTTGAGACATGACTCGCCTAGCGGGTGTTGAGACATGACCCACCTAGTGGGTGTTGAGACGACTCACCTAGCAGGTGTTGAGACATGACTCACCTAGCAGGTGTTGAGACATGACTCACCTAGCAGGTGTTGAAACATGACTCACCTAGCAGGTGTTGAGACATGACTCACCTAGCGGGTGTTGAGATGTGACTCACCTAGCGGTTCTTGAGACATGACTCGCCTAGCGGGTGAGACATGACTAAAATAGGTGTTGAAACATGACTCAGCAGGTGTTGAAACATGACTCACCTAGCGGGTGTTGAGACATGACTCACTTAGCGGGTGTTGAGACATGACTCAGCGGGTGTTGAGACATGACTCACCTAGCGGGTGTGGAGACATGACTCACCTAGCGGGTGTTGAAACATGACTCAGCAGGTGTTGAAACATGACTCACATAGCGGGTATTGAGACATGACTCATTTAGCGGGTGTTGAGACATGACTCAGCGGGTGTTGAAACATGACTCACCTAGCGGTTCTTGAGACATGACTCACCTACCGGGTATTGAAACTTGACTCACCTAGCAGGTGTTGAGACATGACTCACCTAGCAGGTGTTGAGACATGACTCACCTAGCAGGTGTTGAAACATAACTCAGGTAGCAGGTGTTGAGACATGACTCAGCTAGCGGGTGTTGAGACATGACTCGCCTAGCATGTGTTAAAACATGACTCACCTAGCAGGTGTTGAGACATGACTCGCCTAGCAGGTATTGAGACATGACTCACCTAGCGGGTGTTGAGACATGACTCACCTAGCGGGTGTTGAGACATGACTCACCTAGTGGGTGTTGAGACATGACTCACCTAGCAGGTGTTGAGACATGACTCACCTAGCAGGTGTTGAGACATGACTCACCTAGCAGGTGTTGAGACATGACTCAGCTAGCAGGTGTTGAGACATGACTCAGCTAGCAGGTGTTGAGACATGACTCAGCTAGCAGGTATTGAGACATGACTCAGCTAGCAGGTGTTGAGACATGACTCAGCTAGCAGGTGTTGAGACATGACTCAGCTAGCAGGTGTTGAGACATGACTCAGCAGTGTTGAGAACATGACTCAGCAGGTGTTGAGACACGACTCAGCTAGCAGGTGTTGAGACATGACTCAGCTAGCAGGTGTTGAGACACGACTCAGCTAGCAGGTGTTGAGACATGACTCAGCAGGTGTTGAGACATGACTCAGCAGGTGTTGAGACATGACTCAGCTAGCAGGTGTTGAGACACGACTCAGCTAGCAGGTGTTGAAACATAACTCAGGTAGCAGGTGTTGAGACATGACTCAGCTAGCGGGTGTTGAGACACGACTCAGCTAGCAGGTGTTGAGACACGACTCAGCTAGCAGGTGTTGAAACATAACTCAGGTAGCAGGTGTTGAGACATGACTCAGCTAGCGGGTGTTGAGACATGACTCGCCTAGCATGTGTTAAAACATGACTCACCTAGCAGGTGTTGAGACATGACTCGCCTAGCAGGTATTGAGACATGACTCACCTAGCGGGTGTTGAGACATGACTCACCTAGCGGGTGTTGAGACATGACTCACCTAGTGGGTGTTGAGACATGACTCACCTAGCAGGTGTTGAGACATGACTCACCTAGCAGGTGTTGAGACATGACTCACCTAGCAGGTGTTGAGACATGACTCAGCTAGCAGGTGTTGAGACATGACTCAGCTAGCAGGTGTTGAGACATGACTCAGCTAGCAGGTGTTGAGACATGACTCAGCAGGTGTTGAGACATGACTCAGCAGGTGTTGAGACACGACTCAGCTAGCAGGTGTTGAGACATGACTCAGCTAGCAGGTGTTGAGACACGACTCAGCTAGCAGGTGTTGAGACATGACTCAGCAGGTGTTGAGACATGACTCAGCAGGTGTTGAGACATGACTCAGCTAGCAGGTGTTGAGACATGACTCAGCTAACAGGTGTTGAGACACGACTCAGCTAGCAGGTGTTGAGAGCACAACACGAGAGTATATGAAGCCTATAAAGGTGACCACTCCTGGAGCCAGGAGGATGATCCAGGCATCAACCTTCCCTGATGAATATTTCCAGTAGCAACCACATCAGCAGTAACAACTGCAGCAGCAGTAACAACTGAAGCAGCAGCTGCAGTAGCAACTAAAGCAGCAGCTGCAGTAACAACTGAAGCAGCAGCTTCAGTAGCAACTGCAGCAGAAACTGAAGCAGCAGCTTCAGTAGCAACTGCAGCAGAAACTGAAGCAGCAGTAGCAACTGAAGCAGCAGCAGCAGCAACTGAAGCAGCAGCTGCAGTAGCAGCTGAAGCAGCAGCTGCAGTAGCAACTGAAGCAGCAGCTGTAGTAGCAACTGAAGCAGCAGCTGCAGTAACAACTGAAGCAGCAGCTGCAGTAACAACTAAAGCAACAGATGCAGTAACAACTAAAGCAGCAGCTGCAGTAGCAGCAGAAGCAGCAGCTTCAGTAGCAACTGAAGCAGCAGCTGCAGTAGCAACTGAAGCAGCAGCTGCAGTAGCAACTGAAACAGCAACTGCAGCAGCAGCATTAACTGCAGTAGCAGCAGCAGCAGCAGCAGCTGGAGCAACTGCAGCTGCAGCAGCAGAAGCAACAACTGCAGTGACAGCATTAAGTGCAGCAACAACAGCAGAAGAAGCAACAGCAACGGCGGCGGCAGCAGCAGGTGGCACGCATCATTTGGAAGAGTAGATCCGCTTTAGCTCAGGGAACTCTGGAAATGTTGGTGAAGGAGAGGAAGGTGGGTCCTTGGCCACAGTGGGTATAGGGGTACACACAGGTGGAGGAGGGCGTGTCCAGTGGGTATTCAGTGGTGAGGTGTGTCCAGGGGTATGTACTAAGGTAACTGTCCAGAAGGGCCCTTATGTAGGGTATGTCGAGAAGAGGTCTGTCATTTATTATTATTATTATTATTAGTAGTAGTAATTGTTATTATTGAATGAAGGGAGTCACAGGTAAGGACCCACTAGGGGTGATGGGGAAAGTAGGAGAGTAAACATATAGATGGGGGAGAGGAGAGAATTAGAGAAAGGAAGAGTCGGGGCTAAACCTAACATAAAGGAGGAACACTGCAACAGGCCTGTTGGCCCATACTAGGCAACAGCAAGGGCATTATTATTATTATTATTATTTATTATTATTATTATTGTTATTATTATTATTATTATTATTATTGTTATTATTATTATTATCAAGGTATCCTCGAATGAGGACCTTTAAATGGTTGCACTAATTTTGTTTCTTTTTTTTCTCCTTCCAACTTTTAGATATTTCTTAGCTCGTAACTCGAGAACCCCCTCATCCTATCGGATTCAAATTTTCAACTCTTACATTTGGTAAAGAGGATCAAATTCTAGTAAAATTTGTCATAGGCAGGTACCCTCAGTCCATTCCCAGCATCGTATAATGGATGGGATAATTTCCAAAATCCTCAGTGACGGAGCCTCAGACGTTCTTGAAAGACGTCTCTCAGTTCCACAACAGTGAAGAGTGAAACTCAAAAGGGTAGGAGCAGATTTGACAATTTTAAGTATACCTGGAGGGAGTTTTGGGGTCTCAACGCCCCTGCTGCCCAGTCCATAACCAGGCCTCGTGATGGATCAGGGCCTGATCAACCAGGCAGTTGCTGCTGGCCGAACGTAAACCGACGTAGGAGCCACAGCCCGGCTGGTCAGGTATTGACTTTAGGTGCTTGTCCAGCTCCCTCTTGAAGACAGCCAGGGGTATATTGGTAATCCCCCTTATGCTGGGAGGCAGTTGAACAGTCTTAGGCCCCTAACATTTATTGTGTTGTCTCTTAGCGTACTCGTGGCGCCTTTGCATGTCATTGGGTGATGTTGCATCTCCTGCATCACACGTGTAAAATTGTTTAAAATTTTTATTTCCGTTTAATTTTCACGATCAAAATAAATGTATCTACGTCTCCTGAACTGCTTGAGTATTTAATGACTAATGTATCTTATAGCCAGGATGGTATCCGCTTAGTTTAGTTTCTTGTAAATGGTAATGAATAAGACACATGTGCAACAGTTGGGTATCTTTATTGTTGAAACGTTTCGCCTGTGCTCTAGGATTCTTCAGTCAAATGGATTGAAGGCGGTAGAAGTGAAAAGGTAAAGCTGATGTAATCGGTTCATCAGCCTTGTAGAAATAGTTTGAGGTTATCAGTCCCTCAGGCTGATGATGCCTGAGGGACTGATGATGCAATCAGTCCCTCAGGCTGAGGGACTGATTGTATCATCTGCCTTCAATCCGTTCTCTATATTTGACTGAAGAAGCCTACCACGTAGGCGAAACGTTTCAACAATAAAGATGCCTAACTGTTGTAAATGTGTCTTACTCATCATGTCGGTATTGTATACCATATTTTTAACATGACATGGTGATACCGACGGACTCTGGAAAGAGACACTTGCGTACAGCATAGGACAGTTGTTAAATTGGAATATCTTAAGAAGCACAGAATAATTTTATTTAAATTTCTGCAGGGTTGTAGAAAATTGTAAAACAAAACTGCAAAAATAAAATCGAAAAATATTGAAAAAACTCGCGTTTTTAGTGTTTTTAAATTTCCTGAGTCGATTGAACCCTTAAATACTGCACGGCATGATGCCAGAGCCGTCCATCTGTTAATTACAGTTATACTCTTAAAGATTTTCATTTATAACTTCAAACCTGATCAACTGTAACTAGTTGAAGTTCGTAGATTTGACTTATGCAGGTGCTCACTGCTCAGTATTATATAGATCGTTCCCGAAATTGATTTCCATGAGATGGCTTTAAAGATCCACTTTTGATCGGCTTCACAATTTCAGGTATCACCGACTGATTGACTTATATTGTTATTGCTTATAGACTCGCATGTACTGTATACACAGGCACATGATGGTAGTGGTGAAGTGGCACTGGTGGTTGTAATAGCGATGGTGGTAATAGTAGTGGTGATGGACACATATATGCCTATAAACATTATCTCAGGCCCACAATGTGATTCGACTGTGTGTAGGTTCGAATCCTGTTGTGAACTGAGAGATAATGTTCGTAAATAATTTCGCCTACTTATATATAATCTCGTGCCGTATAGGTAAAATTGGTCAGTTAGCAAGAACTTTAAAATTAAGTCCTTTCAAAAATTTTCTCTTATACGTTTAAACATATTTTTTCATTTATGAAGTAAAAATTAATAATTTTGTACCAGAAGAATATTACAAAAACTTACCTAACCTTATTATAACAAGCACAATTTAATTTAGCCTATCCAACTAAGTATATTTTAGATAAGTTTACAGTAATTTAATAATAAACTAACACAGTGAAATATATTTTTTTTGTTAGTTCAGAATGATTTTTGCGAAATTATTGCATACATAAATTTTCGCTTGCCTTATTTGGCAAGAAGAGCGTTGCTATTTAAGCCAAAATCACAAGTTTTACCTATTCAGCACGATATATATATATATATATATATATATATATATATATATATATATATATATATATATATATATATAACATTATATATATATATGACACACTGGGGGTGGAAATCTTAGTTCAAGTACTTTCACAGTTTCAGTGCTTCATAGGAGCTGTGCAATGTTGCAAAGGTACCAACAAGAGAAATGAGAGGAAGTTTTCTCAGAGTATGGCAGCGTGAGTGACTCCCAGCATCTCTCTCTCAGAATGTAAGAGGCAGTTCCCTAAACCATTAAAGTAGTTGCAATCACCATGTTGCAGTCAGCTATGTGCACCTTTGTACCTAAATCACTGTTTACCTCTTTTTTTGAGCTATTCTACGATATCGATACATGCGCACCCATACCTAAATGAAGCCCCATTCCTATTTCCTTACTACTGCTGTTATATCGATCATATTGCAGTCATTGGTTACAACCACTAGGTCTAAAGTACCTGTAACCTTACGATACCTGTATCCAGTAGTAGCTGGGCGACTACTGGACGTTACGATACCTGTGTCCAGTAGTAGCTGGGCGATACTGGACGCTACGATACCTGCATCCAGTAGTAGCTGGGCGACTACTGACGCTACGATACTGTGTCCAGTAGTACTGGGCGACTACTGACGCTACGATACCTGTATCCAGTAGTAGCTGGGCGACTACTGGACGCTACGATACCTGTGTCCAGTAGTAGCTGGGCGACTACTGGACGCTACGATACCTGCGTCCAGTAGTAGCTGGGCGACTACTGGACGCTACGATACCTGTGTCCAGTAGTAGCTGGGCGACTACTGGACGCTACGATACCTGTGTCCAGTAGTAGCTGGGCGACTACTGGACGCTACGATACCTGTGTCCAGTAGTAGCTGGGCGACTACTGGACGCTACGATACCTGTGTCCAGTAGTAGCTGGGCGACTACTGGACGCTTACGACTGACCTAATATGATGTTATATTTCGACGTTCACGACGGACTTAACATGATGTTGAGTTAGTCTGAGCACTGAGCATCATGTTAGGCTCGTTAGGAACGTTTGGCGTCCCTCAATATGTGCTCCTTGGAACGTAGGTGAGAGAGGTACATCATAATCTACACCTGAAAAATTCTAGAGGGATTAATTCCAAATTTGCACACACAAATCATTCCATATGAAAATAAAAGGCTCGGCAGAAAGAAGGTGCCATATACACCTTATGAAAAACAAGGGGACGCGAAGTGGTAAACACTAAAGGTAACATCATTAAATGTGAAGGGACCAAGACTTCTCAGTACCCTCCAATTATATATACGGGGGGATTACCAACAAACCCCTGGCTGTCTTCATCGGAGAACTGGAAAAGTTCCTCAACTCATTTCGTGATCAGCCGGGCTGTGGTACATACGTTGGACATCGTGCGGCTAGTACCAGCAGCTTGGTTGATCAGGTCTTTTACCAGGAGGTCTCGTCTGAGACCGGGTCTCGGGGGCGTTGAGCCTCGAACACACTAGGAAGGTAGATTTACACGGAGAATAAGCTGTCGGGATTTCACCTGATTAGTGATGGAATGCAGGTTGTATGGGCGCGTGTGACGTGCACCTCATAAAAGCGACGTACTCGACGCACATCACGAGGTCCAAGTGCTTTGGAAGGTTAGGTTAGGTAAGGTTTGTCAGGAAATAGGACAAGTGTTTCCTGATGCGGGTCATATTATGGCCCGTAGCTGGACCTTTTGGCCCTCTGACAGAGGCCTTCCACTGGCTTACTAGTGCACCCCTTAAAAATTAAGGTTATAATTATAACCATATGTCTTTCAGAGGGTTTGTGTTGGCCGGGGAGAGAGAGAGAGAGAGAGAGAGAGAGAGCCTTGATATAGGGAGATGGGTGGTGAAATATAGGTTGGGAGAGTGGCGAGGTGTGAGAAGGGATGCTCTTCCAATTGTCCCTGAGTGAGTTCCTGCTTCCCACGTCTATCTTGCTGCTCATGACGGAAATGAATCAATCTGTTGCTCTCCAGCACTATTCTGTTCTCTCTAGCACTATACCGCTGCTCTCTAGCACTGCCGCTGCTCTCTAGCACTATGCTGCTGCTCTCTAGCACTATGCTGCTGCTCTCTAGCACTATGGTGCTGCTGCTCTCTAGCACTATGGTGCTGCTGCTGCTCTAGCACTATGCTGCTGCTGGTCTCTAGCACTATGCTGCTGCTGCTCTCTAGCACTATGCTGCTGCTGCTCTCTAGCACTATGCTGCTGCTCTCTAGCACTATGCTGCTGCTCTAGCACTATGCTGCTGCTGCTCTCTAGCACTATGCTGCTGCTGCTCTCTAGCACTATGCTGCTGCTGCTCTCTAGCACTATGCTGCTGGCTCTAGCACTATGCTGCTGCTGTACTAGCTGCTGCTGCTTTACTATGCTGCTGCTCTCTAGCACTATGCTGCTGCTCTAGTACTAGGCTGCTGCTGCTCTCTAGCACTATGCTGCTGCTCTAGCACTATGCTGCTGCTCTCTAGCACTAGGCTGCTGCTCTAGCACTATGCTGCTGCTCTCTAGCACTATGCTGCTGCTCTAGCTCTAGGCTGCTGCTGCTCTAGCACTAGGCTGCTGAAGCTCTAGCACTGTGCTGCTGCTCTCTAGCACTATGCTGCTGCTCTCTAGCACTATGCTGCTGCTCTCTAGCACTATGCTGCTGCTGCTCTCTAGCACTATGCTGCTGCTCTCTAGCACTATGCTGCTGCTCTCTAGCACTAGGCTCTGGCTCTAGCACATGCTCTGCTCACACTAGTGCTGCTGCTCTCTAGCACTAGGCTGCTGCTGCTCTAGCACTAGGCTGCTGCTCTCTAGCACTAGGCTGCTGCTCTCTAGCACTAGTGCTGCTGCTCTCTAGCACTAGGCTGCTGCTGCTCTAGCACTAGGCTGCTGCTGCTCTAGCACTAGGCTGCTGCTGCTCTCTAGCACTAGGCTGCCTGCTCTCTAGCACTAGGCTGCTGCTGCTCTCTAGCACTAGGCTGCTGCTGCTTCTAGCACTAGGCTGCTGCTGCTCTAGACTAGGCTGCTGCATAGCTCTCTAGCACTAGGCTGCTGCCTCTCTAGCACTAGGCTGCTGCTGCTCTCTAGCACTAGGCTGCTGCTGCTCTCTAGCACTAGGCTGCTGCTGCTCTAGCACTAGGCTGCTGCTCTAGCACTATGCTGCTGCTCTCTAGCACTAGGCTGCTGCTCTCTAGCACTATGCTGCTGCTCTAGCACTATGCTGCTGCTCTAGCACTAGGCTGCTGCTGCTCTCTAGCACTAGGCTGCTGCTCTCTAGCACTAGGCTGCTGCTCTCTAGCACTATGCTGCTGCTCTCTAGCACTATGCTGCTGCTGCTCTAGCACTATGCTGCTGCTGCTCTAGCACTATGCTGCTGCTCTCTAGCACTAGGCTGCTGCTGCTCTAGCACTAGGCTGCTGCTGCTCTAGCACTAGGCTGCTGCTGCTCTAGCACTAGGCTGCTGCTGCTCTCTAGCACTATGCTGCTGCTGCTCTCTAGCACTATGCTGCTGCTGCTCTCTAGCACTATGCTGCTGCTCTCTAGCACTAGGCTAGCTGCTCTCTAGCACTATGCTGCTGCTCTCTAGCACTAGGCTGCTGCTCTCTAGCACTAGGCTGCTGCTCTTCTAGCACTATGTGCTGCTGCTCTCTAAGCACCAGCTGCTCTCTAGCACTAGCTCTGCTCTCTAGCACTATGCTGTGCTCTCTAGCACATGCTGCTGCTCTCTAGCACTATGCTGCTGCTCTCTAGCACTAGTGCTGCTGCTCTCTAGCACTATGCTGCTGCTCTCTAGCACTAGGCTGCTGCTCTCTAGCACTAGGCTGCTGCTCTCTAGCACTATGCTGCTGCTGCTCTCTAGCACTGCTGCTTGCTGCTCTAGCACTATGCTGCTGCTCTCTAGCACTATGCTGCTGCTGCTCTCTAGCACTATGCTGCTGCTCTCTAGCACTGGCTGCTGCTGCTCTCTAGCACTAGGCTGCTGCTCTCTAGCACTAGGCTGCTGCTGCTCTCTAGCACTAGGCTGCTGCTCTCTAGCACTAGGCTGCTGCTGCTCTAGCACTATGCTGCTGCTGCTGCTCTCTAGCACTATGCTGCCTCTAGCACTAGGCTGCTGCTGCTCTCTAGCACTAGGCTGCTGCTCTCTAGCACTAGCTGCTGCTGCTCTCTAGCACTAGCTGCTGCTCTCTAGCACTAGTGCTGCTGTCTGCTGCTCTAGCACTAGGCTGCTGCTCTCTAGCACTAGCTGCTGCTCTCTCTAGCACTATGGCTGCTGCTCTCTAGCACTAGGCTGCTGCTGCTCTCTAGCACTATGCTGCTGCTGCTCTAGCACTAGGCTGCTGCTCTCTAGCACTAGGCTGCTGCTCTCTAGCACTAGGCTGCTGCTGCTCTCTAGCACTAGGCTGCTGCTGCTCTCTAGCACTAGGCTGCTTGCTCTCTAGCACTAGGCTGCTGCTGCTCTCTAGCACTAGGCTGCTGCTCTTGACTATGCTGCATGCTCTCTAGCACTAGCTGCTGCTCTCTAGCACTATGCTGCTGCTCTCTAGCACTATGCTGCTGCTCTCTAGCACTATGCTGCTGCTCTCTAGCACTATGCTGCTGCTGCTCTAGCACTAGGCTGCTGCTGCTCTCTAGCACTAGGCTGCTGCTCTCTAGCACTAGGCTGCTGCTGCTCTCTAGCACTAGGCTGCTGCTGCTGCTCTAGCACTAGGCTGTTGCTGCTCTAGCACTAGGCTGCTGCTGCTCTAGCACTAGGCTGCTGCTGCTCTCTAGCACTAGGCTGCTGCTCTCTAGCACTAGGCTGCTGCTGCTCTCTAGCACTATGCTGCTGCTCTCTAGCACTATGCTGCTGCTGCTCTAGCACTAGTGCTGCTGCTCTCTAGCACTATGCTGCTGCTGCTCTAGCACTATGCTGCTGCTGCTCTCTAGCACTATGCTGCTGCTCTAGCACTAGGCTGCTGCTCTCTAGCACTATGCTGCTGCTCTCTAGCACTATGCTGCTGCTGCTCTAGCACTAGGCTGCTGCTCTCTAGCACTAGGCTGCTGCTGCTCTCTAGCACTAGGCTGCTGCTCTCTAGCACTAGGCTGCTGCTGCTCTCTAGCACTATGGCTGCTGCTCTCTAGCACTAGGCTGCTGCTCTCTAGCACTAGGCTGCTGCTGCTCTCCTAGCACTAGGCTGCTGCTGCTCTACATATGCACTTACATGCTGCTGCTGCTCTAGCACTAGGCTGCTGCTGCTCTAGCACTAGGCTGCTGCTGCTCTAGCACTATGCTGCTGCTCTCTAGCACTAGTGCTGCTCTCTAGCACTAGCTCTAGCTGCTTGCTGGCTGCTGCTCTAGCACTAGGCTGCTGCTGCTCTCTAGCACTAGGCTCTGCTCTCTAGCACTAGTGCTGCTGCTCTCTAGCACTAGCTGCTGCTCTCTAGCACTAGGCTCTGCTGCTCTCAACATCAGGCTGCTGCTCTCTAGCACTAGGCTTGCTGCTCTCTAGCACTATGCTGCTGCTCTAGCATATGCTGCTGCTCTATCACTAGCTGCTGATTCTCTAGACTATGCTGCTGCTCTCTAGCACTATGTGCTGCTGCTCTTAGACACTAGCTGCTGCTCTCTAGCACTAGCTGCTTTTAGCACTTTCTCTTAGCACTGGCTGCTCTCTCTAGCTAAACTATCTTCCTGCCGCTCTCAGCACTCTCTGCCGCTCTTCACCTCTGCTGCTACTCTGCATTTCTGCTGCTCTCAGCACTATGCTGCTCTCTAACACCAGGCTGCTCTTCTCTTACTACAGTATGCTGTTGCTGCTCTGACTAGCTTTCTTTACTTAGTAGGCTGCTGCTTCTATCACATGCTGGCTGCTTCGAGACAGCTTGCTCTTGACAGCACTACGCTACTAGCTCTTCGACACTATTCTTGCTCCAGACAAATGCTGCCCTTTAGGAAACTAATTCGCTACTAGCCAGTGACTCTCTCTCTTACACTCAAACCTTTTTCCGCGCCTCACACCTCTCGCGTTCTCACCTCTTGGTCTCTATTCTTGATGAGCACAGCATATGTGCTCTCTATTCTTGAGAACACTGCTCTTTTCTCTAGTTCTACAGTATTCTGTTGTCCTCTGTAGTTCTTTATTCAGTTTTTAAGTCTGTTCTGCTGTTTATACACGCCACGCAAATGTCATCGAGGCAGCATCTAACAAAGCCTACGCCAACACTGAGCTTTTCCAGACACTCTTCTTCTTCCAAGACACTCTTGATCCCTTTACTGGAAACTAATCTTCCCTTCACTACCTTCCAGGAAATTCTTCTTCCGTCTTACACCTTGCCAGAAAACATCTTTGTTTTACCGGACGCACCAGACACCCGCGGCGGAAGGGATCATACAACACCCCGGGAGGAGGTAATCATTTTTGATCCGAGGAGCGGGGGGCATATGTAGCTACAATTTCTTGATATCTTGAGGGAACATGCTTTTCCAGGTTCCAAGATAAGTGGTGCTGGCGCAGGTAAAGTTGGCATTTAAGACAGACTTACAAACACACTTAACACTCTTCGTATTATAACATTGCCACAGAACGAGGTAATAGTGCCACTCGAGGGGAATTAACAAGGCATTACAAGTGCCAAGCTGACTCGTATGCGCACTTCCCTTTCCAGCGCCATTAATTTCCGGGAAACATTGGGATTGGCCGTTTGTCTCTTGTAATTGAGAACACAGCCAGTAGTGATGCTCCCCTCACCTTAACCTACAGTGTAGTTACTATCTCTCTCTATTTCTCTCTCTCTCTCTCTCTCTCTCTCTCTCTCTCTCTCTCTCTCTCTCTCTCTCTCTCTCTCTTCTCTCTCTCTCTCTCACACACACACACACACACACACACACACACACACACACACACACACACACACACACATATTCCGACATCTAAATATGGACTCATTCAGGACCCTGTACACTGTGTACTTTAGGCCCATATTGGAGTATGCGGCACCAGTTTGGAACCCACACCTAGACAAGCACGTAAAGAAACTGGAGAAAGTGTAAAGGTTTGCAACAAGACTAGTCCCAGAGCTAAGGGGTATGTCCTACGAGGAGAGGTTAAAGGAAATCGACCTGACGACACTGGAAGACAGGAGAGGAATGGGGGACATGATAACGACATATAAAATACTGAGAGGAATTGAGAAGGTGGACAGAGACAGAATGTTCCAGAGATGGGACACAGCAACATGGGGACAAAGTTGGAAGTTGAAAACTCAGATGAATCACAGAGATGTTAGGAAGTATTTCTTCAGTCACAGAGTAGTCAGGAAGCGGAATAGTTTGGGAAGCGATGTAGTGGAGGCAGGATCCATTCATAGCTTTAAGAAGACGTATGATAAAGTTCATGGTGCAGGGAGAGTGACCCAGTAGCGGCCAGTGAAGAGGCGGGGCCAGGAGCTGTGACTCGACATTCGCATCCACAACTAGGTGAGTACACACACAGATTATATATATATATATATATATATATATATATATATATATATATATATATATATATATATATATATATATATATATATATATATATGCAATAAGATCACAGTAAACAGGTGATTTTCAAATATGCAAAGCAACCACTGTGAAAGAGTAGTGAAATTCCAAGCGGTTTCGTGACTACTCACATTGTCCTTGACAATGTGAGTAGTCACGAAAGCGCTTGGAATTTCACTACTCTTTCACAGTGGTTGCTTTGCATATATATATATATATATATATATATATATATATATATATATATATATATATATATATATATATATATATATTATATATATATATTTAACAAGTCGGGCCGTCTCCCACCGAGGCAGGGTCACCCAAAAAGAAAGAAAATCCCAAAAAAGAAAATACTTTCATCATCATTCAACACTTTCACCTCACTCACACATAATCACTGTTTTTGCAGAGGTGCTCAGAATACAACAGTTTAGAAGCATATACGTATAAAGATACACAACATATCCCTCCAAACTGTCAATATCCCGAACCCCTCCTTTAGAGTGCAGGCATTGTACTTTCCATTTCCAGGACTCAAGTCCGGCTATATAAAAATAACCGGTTTCCCTGAATGCCTTCACTAAATATTACCCTGCTCACACTCCAACAGCTCGTTAGGTCCCAAATACCATTCGTCTCCATTCACTCCTAAAGAACACGCTCATGCACGCCTGCTGGAAGTCCAAGCCTCTCGCCCACAAAACCACCCTTACCCCTTCCAACCTTTTCGAGGACGACCCCTACCCTGCCTTCCTTCCCCTACAGATTTAAATGCTCTCCATGTCATTCTACTTTGAACCATTCTCTCTAAATGACCAAACCACCTCAACAGCCCCTCTTCAGCCCTCTAATACATTTATTAACTCCACACCTTGTACTAATTTCCACACTCCGAATTTTCTGCATAATATTTACACCACACATTGCCCTTAGACAGGACATCTCCACTGCCTCCAACCGCCTCCTCGCTGCAGCATTCACAACCCAAGCTTCACACCCATATAAGAGTGTTGGTACTACTATACTTTCATACATTCCCTTCTTTGCCTCCATAGATAACGTTTTTTGTCTCCACATATACCTCAATGCACTACTCACCTTTTTTCCTTCATCAATTCTATGATTAACCTCATCCTTCATAAATCCATCCGCTGACACGTCAACTCCCAAATATCTGAAAACATTCACTTCTTCCATACTCCTCCTCCCCAATTTGATATCCATTTTTTCTTTATCCAAATCATTTGATACCCTCATCACCTTACTCTTTTCTATGTTCACTTTCAACTTTCTACCTTTACACACACTCCCAAACTCGTCCGCTAACCTTTGCAATTTTTCTTCAGAATCTCCCATAAGCAACGAAAAAATTGGATATCAGATTGGGAGGAGAGAGCATGAAGGATATGAATGTCTTCGTGCATTTGGGAATAGACCTGTCAGCAGATGGGTGTATGAAATACGAAGTGAACTGTAGAACAGACGAGGGAAAATGATAGGTGGTGAAAGAAATTTACATAAGAGGCAGAAAGGGGGGCGGGGATATACCAGAGTAATGTGGCAGCAACACTTTCATTGAGGACACTGTTAACCTCCAAGAAGATATAAACTAAGTTTTTCAGTGGGCAACGGAAAATAATATGATGTTCGATATCGACAAATTTCAAGTACTTCGTTATGTTGTTAGGTAAGACACATATGCAACAGTTAGGTATCTTTATTTCGAAACGTTTCGCCTACACAGTAGGCTTCTTCAGTCGAGTACGGAAAAGTTGATAGAAGCAGAAGAGACTTGAAGACGATGTAATCAGTCCATCACCCTTAAAGTTTTCAGGTGGTCAGTCCCTCAGTCTGGAGAAGAGCATTGTTCCAAAGTTTGTTTCAAAACTTTAAGGGTGATGGACTGATTACATCGTCTTCAAGTCTCTTCTGCTTCTATCAACTTTTCTGTACTCGACTGAAGAAGCCTACTGTGTAGGCGAAACGTTTCGAAATAAAGATACCTAACTGTTGCATATGTGTCTTGCCTAACAATCTGTCGGTATTTTATACCATTTTAATATACTTCGTTATGGAAAACTGGAGGAGATAATAACTAGAACTGAGTGTGCTACAAGCGGAAAAGTAATGTGAAGGACCTAGGGGTGGTAATGTCTGAGGATCTTACTTTGAAAGATCACAACAGTGCCACTATCCCATCTGCAGGGAAAATGATAGGATGGATAATGAGAACGTTCAAAACTAGAGATGCTAAGCCAATGATGATCCTTTTTAAATCACTTGTTCTCTTTAGGTTGGAATATTGCTGTACATTATCTTCATTCAAAGCAAGTGAAATTGAAGATCTAGAGAAGATACAGAGAACCTTTACTGCACATATAAGTTCCGTCAAACACCTTAACTACTGGGAACGCTTGGAAGCACTTATGCTTACTGGAACGCAGGCGAGAGAGATACACCATAATCTATATTTGGAAAATTCTAGGAGTGGTCCCTAATTTGGACACATAAATCACTCCCTATGCAAGCAAAAGACTGGGCAGGCGGTGCAAAATACCCCAAATGAAAAGTAAGGGCTCCATTGGTACATTAAGAGACAACACAAAGTGTCTGGGGCCCAAGACTATTCAGCATCCTCCCACCAGGCATGAGGGGAATTACCAATAGACCCGTGGCTGCCTTCAAAAGGGAGCTGGACAGATAGTGCCCGATCAGTCGGGCTGTGGTTCATATGCTGGACCACGTGCGGTCAGCAGTAAGTCTGGTTGATCAGGCCCTGACCCACCAGGAGGCCTGATCGTGGACCGGGCCGCGGGGGCGTTGATCCCCGGAATACCTTCCAGGTAGACTCCAAGTATGGGTGTGAGGCGTGGGGGTTTCAACGCTGCATCAAGGAGAAGGCTGGAGGTAGTGGCGATGTTATGTTTGAGTGCAATGGCTGATGTGACAGTGCCTACACTCTGAAGGGAGGTTGATGTTATAGTGCAGGTCATTTGAACTGTGATGGCTGCATACTTTCTGCAAGACAGCTAATGATTGTGATGGTGAAAGTGTTTTATTTGTTAGGAGACGACTGTGTTAAAAAATATATTTCACCTGTGTATGGTCTTTATTTCACGTGTGTGTGTGTGTGTGTGTGTGTGTGTGTGTGTGTGTGTGTGTGTGTGTGTGTGTGTGTGTGTGTGTGTGTGTGTTCTGTATTTTGCCAGAGTATATTCAGAATTGCAACTGCTCTTTACGTTATGCGACATGAACATTTTACTCCAGCATT
The DNA here is from genome assembly GCF_026875155.1 of Cherax quadricarinatus. NCBI lineage: Eukaryota > Metazoa > Arthropoda > Malacostraca > Decapoda > Parastacidae > Cherax > Cherax quadricarinatus. The sequence continues at coordinate 10,507,912 of NC_069456.1, forward strand.
ATCTTCATATAGTTTTTTCCCGGTTTTTGTTGAGAGGTAAGAGCTTGTGTGTGTGTACTCACCTAGTTGTGGTTGCGGGGGTCGATTTACAGCTCCTGGCACCGCCTCTTCAACTGGCCGCTACTCAGTCACACTTCCCGCTCCGTGAGCTTTATCATATCTCTTCTTAAAGCTATGTATGGATTCTGCCTCCACTACATCACTATCCAGGTTATTCCACGTCCTGACAACTCTGTGACTGAAGAAATACTCCCTAACATTCCTGTGATTCATCTGAGTCTTCAACTTCTAACTGTGACCCTTTGTTACTGTGTCCCATGTCTGGAACATCCTGTCTCTGTCCACCTTGTCTATACCTCTCAGTATTTTATATGTCATTATCATATCACCCCTATCTCTCCTCGTAAGAGGACTAGTCTTGTTGCAAACCTTTGCACTTCCTCTAGTTTCCTTACTTGCTTGGCTAGGTGAGGGTTCCAAAGTGGCGTCGCATATTCCAATATGGGCCTAACGTACACAGTGTACAGGGTCCTGAATGAGTCCATATTTAGATGTCGGAATGCTGTTCTTACGTTTGCCAGGCGCCCATATGCTGCAGCAGCTATTTGATTGATGTGCGCCTCAGGAGATGTGCCCGGTGTTATATACACACCAAGATCCTTTTCCTCGAGTGAGATTTGTAGGCTCTGGCCCCCTAGATTGTACTCCGTCTGTGGTCTTCTTTGCCCTTCCCAACTAATGACTTTGCACTTGGTAGGGTTGAACTCCAGGAGCCAGTTGCTGAACCAGGCCTGCAGTCTGTCCAGATCCCTCTGTGTGCTGCCTGGCCATCGTCCGATTTAATTCTTCTCACCAACTTCACATCGTCTGCAAACAGGGACACTTCGGATTCTATTCCTTCCGTCATGTCTTCCACAAATACCAGAAACAGCACCGGTCCTAGGACTGATCCCTGTGGCACCCTTCTCGTCACAGGCGCCCACTCTGACACCTCTCCACGTACCATGACTCGCTGTTGTCTTTCTGACAGGTATTCTCTGATCCATTGTAATGCCTTCCCTGTTATCCCTGCCTGGTCCTCCAGCTTCAGCGCTAATCTCGTGTATGTGTGTACTCACCTAGTTGTATTCACCTAGTTGAGGTTGCAGGGGTCGAGTCCAAGCTCCTGGCCCCGCCTCTTCACTGGCCGATACTAGGTCACTCTCCCTGAACCGTGAGCTTTATCATATCTCTGCTTAAAGCTATGTATGGATCCTGTCTCCGCTACATCGCTTCCCAAACTATTCCACTTACTGACTACTCTGTGGCTGAAGAAGTACTTCCTAACATCCCTGTGATTCATCTGTGTATTCAGCTTCCAACTGTGTCCCCTTGTTGCTGTGTCCCATCTCTGAAACATCCTGTCTTTGTCCACCTTGTCAATTCCTCTCAGTATTTTGTATGTCGTTATCAAGTCCCTCCCTATCTCTCCTGTCCTCCAGTGTCGTCAGGTTGATTTCCCTTAACCTCTTCTCGTAGGACATTCCTCTTAGCTCTGGGACTAGTCTTGTTGCAAACCTTTGCACTTTCTCTAGTTTCTTTATGTGCTTGGCTAGGTGTGGGTTCCAGACTGGTGCCGCATACTCCAATATGGGCCTGACGTACATGGTGTACAGGGTCCTAAACGATTCCTTATTAAGATGTCGGAATGCTGTTCTGAGGTTTGCTTGGCGCCCATATGCTGCAGCAGTTACCTGGTTGATGTGCGCTTCAGGAGATGTGCCTGGTGTTATACTCACCCCAAGATCTTTTTCCTTGAGTGAGGTTTGTAATCTCTGGCCCCCTAGACTGTATTCCGCCTGCAGTCTTCTTTGCCCTTCCCCAATCTTCATGACTTTGCACTTGGTGGGGTTGAACTCCAGGAGTCAATTGCTGGACCAGGTCTGCAGCCTGTCCAGATCCCTTTGTAGTTCTGCCTGGTCTTCGATCGAATGAATTCTTCTCATCAACTTCACGTCATCTGCAAACAGGGACACTTCGGAGTCGATTCCTTCCGTCATGTCGTTCATAAATACCAGAAACAGCACTGGTCTTAGGACTGACCCCTGTGGGACCCCGCTGGTCACAGGTGCCCACTCTGACACCTCGCCACGTACCATGACTCGCTGCTGTCTTCCTGACAAGTATTCCCTGATCCATTGTAGTTCCTTCCCTGTTATCCCTGCCCAATTGGGCCTCCAGTTTTTGCACTAATCTCTTCCGTGGAACTGTGTCAGATGCCTTCTTGCAGTCCAAGAAAATGCAATCCACCCACCCCTCTCTCTTGACTTACTGCTGTCACCATGTCATAGAACTCCAGTAGGTTTGTGACACAGGATTTCCCGTCCCTGAAACCATGTTGGCTGCTGTTGATGAGATCATTCCTATCTAGGTGTTCCACCACTCTTCTCCTGATAATCTTCTCCATGACTTTGCATACTATACATGTCAGTGACACTGGTCTATAGTTTAGTGCTTCATGTCTGTCTCCTTTTTTAAAGATTGGGACTGCATTTGCTGTCTTCCATGCCTCGGGCAATCTCCCTGTTTCGATAGATGTATTGAATATTGTTGTTAGGGGTACACATAGCGCCTCTGCTCCCTCTCTCAGGACCCATGGAGAGATGTTATCCGGCCCCATTGCCTTTGAGGTATCTAGCTCACTCAGAAGCCTATTCACTTCTTCCTCGGTTGTGTGTACTGTGTCCAGTACGTGGTGGTGTAACCCACCTCTCCGTCTTTCTGGAACCCCTTCTGTCTCCTCGGTGAACACTTCTTTGAATCTCTTGTTGAGTTCGTCACGTACTTCACGGTCATTTCTTGTTGTCTTTCCTCCTTCCTTCCTTAGCTTGATTACCTGGTCCTTGACTGTTGTTTTCCTCCTGATGTGGCTGTATAACAGCTTCAGGGTTAGATTTGGCTTTCGCTGCTATGTCGTTTTCATATTGTCGTTGGGCCTCCCTTCTTATCTGTGCATATTCATTTTGGCTCTACGACTGCTCTCCTTATTCTCCTGGGTCCTTTGCCTTCTATATTTCTTCCATTCCCTAGCACACTTGGTTTTTGCCTCCCTGCACCTTTGGGTGAACCAAGGGCTCATCCTGGCTTTTTCATTATTCCTGTTACCCTTGGGTACAAACCTCTCTTCAGCCTCCTTGCACATTGTTGATACATATCCCATCATCTCATTAACTGGCTTCCCTGCCAGTTCTCTGTCCCACTGAACCCCGTTCAGGAAGTTCCTCATTCCCGTGTAGTCCCCTTTCTTGTAGTTTGGCTTCATTCTCCCTGGCCTTCCTGCTTCCCCCTCCACTTGTAGCTCTACTGTGTATTCGAAGCTTAAAACCACATGATCGTTGGCCCCAAGGGGTCTTTCATATGTGATGTCCTCAATATCTGCACTACTCAAGGTGAATACTGGGTCGTCTTGTGTGTGTGTGTGTGTGTGCACGCGCGCGTGCGCGTGCATGTGTATATGTAAGTAATAAACCTAGTCCCACGACCCTTTCTATCTTTCTCCTTCCCCCCTCTTCTCTTTCCTATCCACTCCTTCCTCCTGCCTCCTATCCTCTCCTCCTGCCTCCTATCCCCTCCTCCTGCCTCCTATCCCTCCTCCTGCCTCCTATCCCCTCCTCCTGCCTCCTATCCCCTCCTCTTGCCTCCTATCCCCTCCTCTTGCCTCCTATCCCCTCCTCTTGCCTCCTATCCCCTCCTCTTGCCTCCTATGCCCTGTACCTTTCTCCTACCCCTCCTCATACACCGAAGGAAAATATAGAATATAATTTGGTGTGTTTGTGTTTTTGATAAGAAATAAAATGGGAGAGAGTTAAAAAAGGGTTTAAAAAATGTTTATGATGCAGTTAGAAGCTAAGAGATGTTCCCCACTTTTGAAAACATAAATTTTTAGTAAGTACATTTATGGAGCAACTTGCAATGTTAGGAGACTGTTTGTAGTACCCGGCTTATCTTTTCTTCCCATTACTTTGGAATTGTTTGCACACATTCAAACCATAGACAAAGTATACGGGGAAAACCTTTGGTCACTATCTTTAACACTGTGTACTTAATACCCCTTATTGTGGAAAATAGAGACGTATAACAACCATGCATATGTCAAAATATTAATGAAAATAGATACCAGACATATTAAGCGAGTTTATAAATTTGCTTGAACAGATAAGTCAGTTTTAAATATAAACCCAAAAATTTTAATTTTTAACCCCTTTTGAGGCCCCCTTTTTTAGGCCTTCGTTGTACCTTGTACTTTTGCGTACCCTCCCAAAGGTGGATATGACGTGGACAGTAAATAACCATTCACTCTCCGTCCCCTCCTTTCCCCTACCCTCTCCATCTCCTCCTACCCCCTTTCCTTCTTTCCCCCACCCCTTCTTCCCTTTTCTACCCCCCCTTTCCCTTTCCCCCAAACCCCCCCCCTTTCCCCCCCTACCCTATCCTTCCCTTTTCCCACCACAATTTTTCCCTCTCCACCCCACTCCTTCCCTCTCCTACCAAATTTTCCCTTCCTACCCACTCCTTCCCCCACCTACCCCCTTCTTTCCCTTCCTACCCCCCTCCTTCCCCTCCCCCCCTCCCTCCCCTCCCACCCCCTCCCTCCCCTTTTCCCCCTTTTTTCCCGTCCACCTCTCTCCTCCCGGGGACAAAAAGAACAAATGTTTCACTGTTGCTTTTTCGTCCAGGTACAACATTTAAATTGTGGATCGGGAAAAGGTTTGAGGTGTGACCGCACCACCCAAAGGATCCGGGTTTTACCTGGCGATACCGGGTTTACCTGGCTGTACACGGGGTTTACCCGGTTGAACATAGGGTTCCCTGGGAGATACACGAATTTCCCGGCTGAAACGGGTTCATTGGCGGATACACGGGTTCACTTGGCTGATAATGGTTTCCCCGTCTGATACGACTTCACCTAGCTGATACAGGGTTCCCCCGGGCGGATCATGGCTTCACCTGGCGGATACAGGGTTCCCCTGGCTGAACAGGGTTTTCCCCTGGCTATATATGGCTTCCCCTGGCTGATCAGGCTTACCGGGCTGATACACGGCTTACCTGGTGAAAACCGGGTACCCTGGCTGAACAGGGTTTCCCCTGGTTTACCGGGTAAAACCTGGTGGATACACGTTTTCACTGGTCAATAACTGACCCACTTTCCTTTTTTGGTTTAAGAAAATGGAGCAAAACTAGAGATGGAGGTTGAACTTTGTTTTTGTGTTTCCAGGAGATAGTGTCCCGGGCACGCTGCCTACTGCTGCTGTGCTGCTGCGCTGGGCTATGCTCCCTGTTCTGCTGTTCTGCTGCTCCTGCATCTGCTGTGTGGCTGGCTGGGCTGCTGCTCCCCTGCTTCTGCTGTTTGCTGCTCCCGCATCTGTTTTGGCTGCGCGCTCACTGCGTGCTGCGCGCCTGCCGCATCTCCCTGTGCTGCTGTGCCTCTGCTTGCTGTGCTGTGCTCCCTGCCTGCATCTGCTGTGCTGCTGCCCCGCATCTGCTGTCGCTGCTGCTGCCTGCATCTCCGTGCGCTGCTCTGCTGCCTGCATCTGCTCTGCTGCTGTTTTTGGCATCTCTGTGCTGCAGCTACCTGATTGCTGTCTGCTGCTGCCTTCATCTGCTGTGCTGCGCTCCCTTACTGCTGTGCGCTGCTCCCTGTTTTCTGTTGTTTCTGCTGTGGACCTTTGATATACCTTGAAGGTTTTGAGGATTTTCCTACTATGGAGCGTGGCCGGCTTGTCGGTTTGGTTGCTGGGGGCCCGTCCCCCCAGATACCCATCCAGTTGGTTGGTCTGGTACTTGGGGAGGGTTTTTAGCAATTTTTCTAAAAAACCCCTGACTTGTTGTTTCTGATTTTCTTTGGAAAAGGGTTTTAAATAACCTGGACCACGGATGTTGTATAACGTTCTCCATTGTACCCCTGGCACCCCTTTTTTTCATTGGCTTTATTTCATTTTTACCATATCTCTCAACCAAAATTGTTATGACATACAGATTCGTTAAAGGGCCCCCAAGTACTTTTCGTATATTTATCATGTATATCTTCTACAAAAGGGGTACAGTAATTTAAATGCTTTATTGATTCTTGCCCCCTAAGAGGCCCTAAATGTTCTCAATATTTTTTTGCCTATCTCTCCTGCTTGAATGGAGTCTCAACCAAATGAAACTCTCTAATCGAGAGAGCACAAGTGATTTTAAAAGTCACCCCATTATTTGTTGGGGTTTTAAGAAATTCTGTGGGGCGCAAAAAGGGGTCTTATGCGACCCGCTATCCCCGGGACCCGTTCTCGTTCTCACCTATATAAAAGTTAAGTTTTACCCATATCTTACTATCCGTAACATCCCTTGTATGTGATTGTTGTGAGGGTAGTGTGATGGTGGTGGTGTTGAGGGTGGTGGTGTTGAGGGTGGTGGTGCACTGGTAGCGGAGGCATCAGCAGCAGCAACAGTAGTAGTAGCTGTAGCTTCAGCAGCAGCGGTGGTGATGTTGGCGGCAGCGGCTGCGGCGGTGGTGGCAGCAGCGGCGGCGGTGGTGGCAGCGGGTGCGGCGATGGTGGTGGTTGCTAGGGATGGGGGTGGTCGTGGGGGGCGTCGTACTCAACATTAAAGCTCTCCTACGATTACACCCAGCCTTTGTAGGACCTACTGTCCTGCTACTGTTGCTGCTGTTATTACTACTGTTGCTACTGTTCCTGCTTCTGCTCTTATTATTACCACCATTGCAATTACGTTTTTGCTGCTGCTGTTACTGTTACCATAGGTGCTGCTGTAGGTACTTTGCTTCTTCTGATGCTGCTGTTTATATATGCAAAACAACCACGGGCGGAGTTGATAGCTCTAGACCTTTCATGTTGCAACCAACACATCAGTAGCTTGCAATGTTGCAGAAAAAAATGAAGAATTTCAAGCAAAGACTCTTCCTCTGAACGTATTTGCTTGGAATTCCTCCTCTTTTCGGGAACACTGCAAGCTCCTGATGTGTTGATTGCAGCATGGAAGTCCTAGAGCTATCATTCAACTCCCCCTGTGTTTTTTTGCAATTTGTATCGCTTCTTCGCGATTATTTTATTATATATATATATATATATATATATATATTATATTATATATATATATATATATATATATATATATATATATATATATATATATATGTCGTATGAGGCGTGTCGTATGAGGCGACTAAAATGCCGGGAGCAATGGGCTAGTAACCCCTTCTCCTGTAGACATTTACTAAAAAAGAGAAGAAGAAAAACTTTATAAAACTGGATGCTTAAATGTGCGTGGATGTAGTGCGATTGACAAGAAACAGATGATTGCTGATGTTATGAATGAAAAGAAGTTGGATGTCCTGGCCCTAAGCGAAACAAAGCTGAAGGGGGTAGGGGAGTTTCAGTGGGGGGAAATAAATGGGATTAAATCTGGAGTATCTGAGAGAGTTAGAGCAAAGGAAGGGTAGCAGTAATGTTGAATGATCAGTTATGGAAGGAGAAAAGAGAATATGAATGTGTAAATGCAAGAATTATGTGGATTAAAGTAAAGGTTGGATGCGAGAAGTGGGTCATAATAAGCGTGTATGCACCTGGAGAAGAGAGGAATGCAGAGGAGAGAGAGAGATTTTGGGAGATGTTAAGTGAATGTATAGGAGCCTTTGAACCAAGTGAGAGAGTAATTGTGGTAGGGACCTGAATGCTAAAGTAGGAGAAACTTTTAGAGAGGGTGTGGTAGGTAAGTTTGGGGTGCCAGGTGTAAATGATAATGGGAGCCCTTTGATTGAACTTTGTATAGAAAGGGGTTTAGTTATAGGTAATACATATTTTAAGAAAAAGAGGATAAATAAGTATACAAGATATGATGTAGGGCGAAATGACAGTAGTTTGTTGGATTATGTATTGGTAGATAAAAGACTGTTGAGTAGACTATAGGATGTACATGTTTATAGAGGGGCCACAGATATATCAGATCACTTTCTAGTTGTAGCTACACTGAGAGTAAAAGGTAGATGGGATACAAGGAGAATAGAAGCATCAGGGAAGAGAGAGGTGAAGGTTTATAACTAAAAGAGGAGGCAGTTAGGGAAAGATATAAAACAGCTATTGGAGGATAGATGGGCTAATGAGAGCATAGCAATGGGTCGAAGAGGTATGGGGTAGGTTTAAAAATGTAGTGTTAGAGTGTTCAGCAGAAGTTTGTGGTTACAGGAAAGTGGGTGCGGAGGGAAGTGGAGCGATTGGTGGAATGATGATGTAAAGAGAGTAGTAAGGGAGAAAAAGTTAGCATATGAGAAGTTTTTACAAAGTAGAAGTGATGCAAGGAGGGAAGAGTATATGGAGAAAAAGAGAGAGGCTAAGAGAGTGGTGAAGCAATGTAAAAAGAGAGCAAATGAGAGAGTGGGTGAGATTTTATCAACAAATTTGTTGAAAATAAGAAAAGGTTTTGGAGTGAGATTAACAAGTTAAGGAAGCCTAGAGAACAAATGGATTTGTCAGTTAAAATAGGAGAGGAGAGTTTATTAAATGGAGAGTTAGAGGTATTGGGAAGATGGAGGGAATATTTTGAGGAATTGTTAATGTTGATGAAGATAGGGAAGCTGTGATTTCGTGTATAGGGCAAGGAGGAATAACATCTTGTAGGAGTGAGGAAGAGCCAGTTGTGAGTGTGGGGGAAGTTCGTGAGGCAGTAGGTAAAATGAAAGGGGTAAGGCAGCCGGGATTGATGGGATAAAGATAGAAATGTTAAAAGCAGGTGGGATATAGTTTTGGAGTGGTTGGTGCAATTATTTAATAAATGTATGGAAGAGGGTAAGGTACCTAGGGATTGGCAGAGAGCAGCATAGTTCCTTTGTATAAAGGCAAAGGGGACAAAGAGAGTGCAAAAATTATAGGGGATAAGTCTGTTGAGTATACCTGGTAAAGTGTATGGTAGAGTTATTATTGAAAGAATTAAAAGTAAGACGGAGAATAGGATAGCAGATGAACAAGGAGGCTTTAGGAAAGGTAGGGGGTGTGTGGACCAGGTGTTTACAGTGAAACATATAAGTGAACAGTATTTAGATAAGGCTAAAGAGGTCTTTGTGGCATTTATGGATTTGGAAAAGGCGTATGACAGGGTGGATAGGGGGCAATGTGGCAGATGTTGCAGGTGTATGGTGTAGGAGGTAGGTTACTGAAAGCAGTGAAGAGTTTTTACGAGGAT
>NC_069456.1:10522127-10644627 GCF_026875155.1 Cherax quadricarinatus
ACAGCAGTATTCCAGCCTAGAGAGAACAGGCGTCCCTAATTTTGGAGGCTCTCATTATACATCCTATCATTTTTTTGTAGCAGATGCGGTAAATACATTGTTGTGGTCTTTGAAGGCGAGATCCTCTGACATTATCATTCCCATGTCATTCACATTGCTTCTTGGCTCTATTGCATGGTTAGAATTTGTTGTATATCCTGGTACAGTTTGAATTTCCTCAAGTTTTTGATATCTGAGTAGTTGAAATTTCTCTTCATTGAACTTCATATTGTTTTGTGTGGGTCATTTGAAGATTTGGTTGATGTCTGCTTGGAGTCTTGCGGTGTCTTCATGGCAATTCGGGTGTCATCCGCAAAGGAAGACCCGGAGCTTACATCTTTGTCTATGTCAAATATGAGGATGAGAATGGGAGCGAGTACTGTGCCTTGTGGAACAGAGCTTTTTACTCTGTTTACTATTACTTTGTGTTTTATTTGTTAGGAAATTATAGATCCATCTACCAACCTTTCCTGTTATTCCTTTATCACGCATTTTGTGCGCTATTACACCATGGTCACACTTGTCGAAGACTTCTGCAAAGTCTGTGTATACTACATTTGCATTTACGTATCCTCTGCCTGTTCCAGCTACTGGACCATTATGGCCCAGTAGCTGGAACAGGCAGGAGCGATCTGCTCTAAACCCGTGTTGTCCTGGGTTTTGTAATTGACTGTATCTAGGTGGTTGGCGATCTTGCTTCTTAGAACCCTTTCAAAGATTTTTATGATATGAGATATTAATGCTATAGGTCTGTAATTCTTTGCATTTGCTTTACTCCCGTCTTTGTGGAGTGGGGCTATGTCTGTTGTTTTTAGTGAGTGTGGGATGACCCCCGTGTCCATGCTCCCTCTCCATAGAATGCTGAAGGCACGTGACAGGGGCTTTTGCAGTTCTTGATGAGCACGGAGTTCCATGACTCTGGTCCTGGGGCAGAGTACATGGGCATGTCATTTATTGCCTTTTCAAAGTCTTGTCGTGTTAGGATAACATCAGAGATATTTGAGATGACCAAATTTTGGGTCTCGTTCATAAAGAATTCATTTAGGCTGTCGGCCCTAAGTCAGGGTAACGGCTGGCTGAACAGTGAGTCGTATTGGGACTTCAGTATCTCACTCATTTCTCTGCTGTCATCTGTGTATGTTCCATCTCGCCTAAGCAGGGGCCCGATACTGAATGTTATTTTTTCCTTTAGATTTGGCATAAGAGAAGAGTTTTTTTTTTCAGTTTTCTTTATGGCTTTTAGCTCTTCCTGATATACTTGTCCCCTGCAAGATTCTTTCAGCTTAAATTCGATATTTGCTGTTTCACTGACCAGTGCCTCCCTTTGTATTTCAGATATATTGGTCCCTTTCAGCAGCTCTGTGACTCTTTTTTCTTAATGGAACGTACCTTGAGCAGATCTCAAGAACCACATAGTTAATTTTTTCTCGGCAAAGGTTCAGATCCATGTTGTTTAGGATATTTTCCGAACTTGTGTCATTTAGGACACGGGTGACTTGTTCCCATTGCATGTTTTTGTTATTGAAGTTGTGAATTTTGCGAAGACAACCTCATGACTGATCACATTTTGCTGGTCAGGAGCCCTGTACATACATGTCTGTACTTCTGTTATGTTGTGATCTGAGTGTATTGTCTTTGATACGGTTATATTACGTATCAGATCGTCATTGTTAGTGAAGATGAGGTCAAGTGTATTTTCTAGTCTTGTAGGCTCTAATATTTGATGGTTTAAGGTGAATTTGGTGCAGAGGTTAATAGCTCGTGTATGTGTGAATTTTCATCTGAGCTGCCTCCTGGGGTGATCTCTGCTAAAATATTATTTGCTACACTTCTCCATTTTAGGTATCTTAAGCCGAAATCTGGGGCAGGAGTTGGGAGATTTTCCAGACAGTGGTCAGTTTTCAAAAACTGTTCCCGGAATTGCTGGGAAGTTGCATCTGGAGGCTTGTATACTACCACAATGACAAGGTTTTGGTTTTCAATCTTTACTGCTAAAACTTCAACTATATCATTTGAGGTGTTTAGTATTTCTGAGCAAATAAGCGACTCTGTGATGTACGGGCCAACCCCCCCCCGCCCCCCATTCCCTTTGTTGCCTGTTTAGTCTGAATAGATTGTAACCTGGGATCCATATTTCGTTGCCAAAATGATCCTTTATGTGGGTCTCTGTGATAGCTGCAAACATTGCATTTGACTCCGTGAGCAGTCCATTGTTGTAAGGAATTTTGTATGTTGACGGCTTTAGACCCTGTATGTTTGCAAAGACAAATGTCGTTATATTGATGGAACTTAGGTTTTTTTTATACAAGGCTTCACAACTGGATATGACAAGACTCAGAATGCTAGGAAAGAATATGTCAGGCGAGTTGTACTCTGCGAGTACAATTCTGAGAGCAAATGTCCACTAGCAACACTTCACATCCGTCTAATTTGTACTTCAAATAGGTCTCTTGTGCTTTACACCTGTCAGGCTCTGACTGTGTGTTATTTATCATCTATCAGAGGCTCTTGTGTGTATGTGTGTGTGTTCTGTGAATTGTACATTTCCTGCTTGTAAAAGCACCAAAGTGAAGTTGGTGGTAGTGTAGTGCACACTTTAGTGTGGCAGGGAGTGTCAAAGGGAAAATATGTACTGGACAAGAAGATGAAGATGACGACAAGAAGACTGAGAGGAAAGAAAAGTAAAAGAAAAAGAAGAGTAAGAATAAAGACATCCAAAACCACAACAACAACAACAGTAACAGTAATAACAACAACAATTGCAACAGCAACAACAACAGCAGCAACTAACATTGTCTGGGTTATTAAACCGGGATAAAACAAGAAACCCAGCATTGTGGTATATTTCCGTTGTCGCACTTCCGTTGCTCCCCAGGATGTCAGGCAGTTAACTTATACTTAGTTACCTCTTCAGAAGCAGAAGGTGTAAGGAGACATGCCCATTCATCCCCCCCCCCACCCGGGAACCAAACCCGGGTCTTTTCGATTGCGAGCCTTGCACTGACAGGTGACCACATCCAGTCTTACAGTGAGGGAAAGATTGAACAGTAAAGGGAGAGTAACTGGAAAGGTAGTGAGGAAATGAAGGGAGAGTAAGGGAGAATATTAGGGAAGGGAGAGGAGAGAGACTGGGAGTGTTTAAGGGGGGTTAAGGGAGAAGAAGGGAGGGTGGGTAGCAGGATCGATGCGGGCGGCTCACGCCCGCACGCCCGCACACACACACGCGTGCTCACACAACCTGGGTGCTCTCTGAGGGAGGATAGGCGGGGCGGGAGACTGGAGAGAGAAAGAGAGAGAGAGAGAGAGAGTGTAGAGAGTGGTATAGAGAACAGAGGTGTAGAGGAGAGAGAGAAAGAGCATGAGAGAGACTAGAGGTGTGTGTGAGGGTTGTATACGATCTACACCTATGCAGGTGTAGGCGCTGTGAGGCATGTTACACACACACACCTGCCTCACACCTACACCTAGCAGGTGTAGCTGTTGTGAGGCATGTTACACACACACGTGCCTCACACCTACACCTAGCAGGTGTAGGCGCTGTGAGGCATGTTACACACACACGTGCCTCACACCTACACCTAGCAGGTGTAGGCGCTGTGAGGCATGTTACACACACACGTGCCTCACACCTACACCTAGCAGGTGTAGGTGCTGTGAGGCATGTTACACACACACCTGCATTATATCTACATCTAGTAGGTGTAGGTGTTGAGGCATGCTACCCACACCTGCCTCACATCTACATCTAGCAGATATGGTTCATGTTTGTTTAGTGGTTAAAGAGGTTAGGTGACGGTAGAGGGAGCTGCTACTCTGAACGCTACCTCCTCCTCCTCCTCCTCCTCCTCCTCCTCCTCCTCCTCTTGAGGGTTGCCGCTACGCTGGACTACCTCCTCCTCCTCTTCCTCCTCTTCGGAAGGTGATGGATATGTGGGCCAGTGAATGGTCAGCAGCAACAACCTGGTTGACCAGACAAGCACCAAAGAAGCTTGACCCGGAACTGTGCTGCGGCAGTAGACAAACATATTAAACGCATCAAAGATATATCAGATATCCTGCTCTTGTGGGGATCACCTCCTGTACAGGACGTTTCCTCTGGCAGTGACCTCTTCCTTAACCTGTGGAGGCCTGTTGCTACTCCAGTAGAGAGGACCTCTGATGCCTTCCTTCTCTTCTTCCTCCCCCTCCTCTGCCCCTTGGTGAGTCCTCGGGGTAAGAGGCGGTGTTGGGGGAGTGAGGATGGTATTCATAGTAATACGTACTATTACCTTCTCTCTCTTCTAGTGTTTGTTCTACCCATTTTGCTTTGTGTGTGTGTGTTTGTAAGAGTGAATGAGTGTGAGTGAGTGTGAGTGAGTGTGTGAGAGTGAATGAGTGTGAGTGAGTGTGTGAGAGTGAGTGAGAGAGAGAAGCGGGAACTATCACGCCCGCGCGCCCTCCTACTGAAGGAGCAGCAGTAGCAGCATCCACAGCGGCGGCGCCTGCCGCCCACCTCCCATACCTCCCTCCCTCCATCCTCCTCCTCCTCCTCCTCTGACTCCACCACTGGCACAGCCTCCGCCACTGCTTCTAGTTCTTTGTTTACATCGGTGTGGGCCCCTGACGTGAGAGCGGCGCCCCAGCGTGTGTCCCACTGCTCTCACCACCTCCACGCGCAACTAAACAACTCTGGGGCCTCTCTTTGGGCCAACAAAATGGTCTAGTGTCGTTCCGTTTGAAATAAAGTATGGCGGGTTTATGTTGGTAAAAATGCGACTGTGGGTAGCGGCTTGGGCGATGCGTGTGTGGAGTGGGTATAAGAGAGTGCTGATGAGGACATAAGAGGACGTCATTTACACTGAGGGCATGTGTGTTGTGCCTGGAGTGCCAGGCACTGTGTTGGGCTGGGCGTCATCTTTCCGACACCAGCCTCAACGCTACATACTGCTGACGCTATAGTGGTTATTACACTGACAATGTTGTCGTGTTCACCAACATCACCACCACTACCACCAGACCTCGTGTACCCCTCACTACCATAACCCTGGCACTAGTGTACCATCACTACTATCGTCACCTGGTCCTGGTTGACCTAGTGCCACAACAGTTGCACAGGCTACCTTCTCAGGACCTTTATTGCTCATTCACCTCTCGTAATTGTGACTCTCGCACTTGTAGACAGCAGCACAACCACCTCCGCCAGTGATGTCAGGGTGTAATTGCTTTCATTTCTATAGTAGTTATATCGTCTGTCACTGCAAACATTTTGGCACTGAGGCTGATCAACTTACACCTGGGTGACGATAGTAGACGTGGACCGCAGCTAGGGACATTGATTATTACCTGTTATACCAGGGCTCACGACCTGGTACTGGCACTGGTGATGTGGTGTTAGCACTGATAACGGCTCTGGCAACCAATCGGTGATATACAATACTGAAGTGAGTACCAGGAACCAGGACAATCAAGGGTGTGGTGGCCTTTATACCCAGGCACTATGCTACTGCTCTGAGTGCCACCCTGTGTGCCTCTTGAGCCTTCCTGGCACACTAACCCCCTCACTAATTATGTTCCTTTCCGCTCCGGCCGGAAAAACCAGAGTGAAACATTTTTTTGTGATGCCTGGGAATAATGTTGGAATATTAACCTGCCGCCAGAAAGGAGTCAAGTAGGAAAAAAAATTGTCTCTTTTCCAGAGGTATTATTTTACAGCCGAGCGTCACATAGTTACTCAAAAGTTGGGGTGAGTATGAGGCCGCTAGCGGTGCATGGGTCTGACCTGACTGTTGATATGTTACCATGGGTCTGACCTGACTGTTAATGTTACCATGGGTCTGACCTGACTGTTGATATGTTACCATGGGTCTGACCTGACTGTTGATATGTTACCATGGGTCTGACCTGACTGTTGATATGTTACCATGGGTCTGACCTGACTGTTGATGTTACCATGGGTCTGACCTGACTGTTGATATGTTACCATGGGTCTGACCTGACTGTTGATATGTTACCATGGGTCTGACCTGACTGTTGATATGTTACCATGGGTCTGACCTGACTGTTGATTGTTACCATGGGTCTGACCTGACTGTTGATATGTTACCATGGGTCTGACCTGACTGTTGATGTTACCATGGGTCTGACCTGACGTTGATATGTTACCATGGGTCTGACCTGATTGTTGATATGTTACCATGGGTCTGACCTGACTTGATATGTTACCATGGGTCTGACCTGACTGTTGATATGTTACCATGGGTCTGACCTGACTGTTGATATGTTACCATGGGTCTGACCTGACTGTTGATTGTTACCATGGGTCTGATCCTCACTGTTGATGTTTACAATGGGTCTGACCTTACTGTTGATATGTTACCATGGGTTTAACCTGACTGTTGTATGTCTGGTTGACCATGACTTTGAAGTTACCATAGACTGCTCTAGATATGTTAACATGGGTCTGACCTCACTTGATATGTTACCATGAGGTCTGACCTCTAGATATGTTAACATGGGTCTGACCTCACTTGATATGTTACCATAGGTCTGACCTCTAGATATGTTAACATGGGTCTGACCTCACTTGATTGTTACATGGGTCTGACCTCTAGATATGTTAACATGGGTCTGACCTCACTTTGATATGTTACATAGGTCTGACCTCTAGATATGTTACATGGGTCTGACCTCACTGTTGATGTGTTACAATGGGTCTGACCTCACTGTTGATGTGTTATAATGGGTCTGACCTTACTGTTGATGTGTTACAATGGGTCTGACCTCACTGTTGATGTGTTACAATGGGTCTGACCTCACTGTTGATGTGTTACAATGGGTCTGACCTCACTGCTATGTTATCATGGCTCTGACCTCACTGTTGATGCGCACCACGGGTCTGACCTCACTGTTTGTATGTTACTATGGGTCTGACTAGATTGTTACCATTGGTCTGACCTCACTGTAATGTGTTACCATGGGTCTGACCTCACTAGATATGTTACCAGGGTCTGACTACTGATGTGTTACCATGGGTCTGACCAACAAACTGTTGATTTACCATGGGTCTGACCAACAAACTGTTGATATTACCATGGGTCTGACCTCACTGTTGATGTGTTACAATGGGTCTGACCTTACTGTTGATGTGTTATAATAGGTCTGACCTTACTGTTGATGTGTTACAATGGGTCTGACCTCACTGTTGATACGTTACCATGAGTTTCACTTCACTGTTGAAATGTCACCATGGGTCTGTCTTCACTGTTATGCCACCATTGGCCTGATCTCACTGTTGTCATGTCACTATTGACCTGATCTCACTGTTGTTATGTCACTATGGGTCTGACCTCACTGTTGATATGTCACCATCCTCCCTGGTGGTGTCTGACGGCGCTGTAATAGGTATCTGAGGAATTTAGGCACAATGTGACTGCTGGTTCTGGTGACCAGGTGTTACCCAGGCAAGCACACCTGCTTGGTGTAACAGTACCTACAGTAACCACACCCATGCAGTATTTAAGATATTTTATGAGTATTTTTACCCCCAGTGAGCGATAGGTCTCAGAGTGAAATGTCCTGAGAGATTCGTCACTGTTTTTATTTTATCATAGACTGGACACCAGCTGTGTAATAATTACATAAATTTATATAGTAATTATTGAATTATTATTTTGATTATTATCATTATCTTCGTGGTGAAGAACTATATCCATCAGAATCATGCAGTGCACGGGGAAAGGTAGACAGGTTTGATCCCAGGAAGAGGAGGGGTAGCGCCTATTCCCCGGTTTGAGATCGGAGTATAGGCGGCACAAAAACTGAATTTCTATCAAAAGTGGCAGCCAAAAGAAGAAGAGGCAGCATCAGTAATAGCTGTAGTAATAGTAGCAGAAGTAGTAGTTGCAGTAGTAGTAGGAGTAGCAGTAGTAGTAATAGTAGCAGCAGTAGTAGTAGTAGCAGCAGTAGTAGTAGTACTGGTAGTAGCAACAGTAATAGTAGTACTGGTAGTAGCAACAGTAGTAGTAGCAGCAGCAGTAGTAGTGGTAGCAACAGCAATAGTAGTAGTAGCATCAGCAACAGTAGTTGTAGTAGCAACAACGACAGTATTAGTAGCAGTAGTAGTAGGAGTAGTAGCAGCAGCAGCAGTAGTACTAGTCGTAGTAGTAGTAGTAGTAGCAGTAGTAGCAGCAGCAACAGTACTTGTAGTAGCAGCAACAGTAGTTGTAGCAGCAGCAACAGTACTTGTAGTAGCAGCAGCAGTAGTAGTAGTAGTGGTGGTAATAGTAGCAGCAGCAGCAACAGTACTTGTAGTAGCAACAGTAGTTGTAGGAGCAACAGTAGTTGTAGCAGCAGCAACAGTACTTGTAGTAGCAGCAGCAGCAGCAGTACTTGTAGTAGCAGCAGCAGCAGCAGTAGTAGTAGTAGTACTAGAAGTAGCAGCAGGAAAAGTAGTAGTAGTAGCAGCAGCAACAACAGTAGTCGTAGTAGTACTAGTAGTAGCAGCAACAGTGGTAGTAGTAATAATAGGAGTAGTAGCAGTAGTAGTATAGTAGTACTAGTAGTAGCAGCAGCAACAGTAGTAGTAGCAGCAGCAACAGTAGTAGTAGTAGCAGCAACAACAGTAGTAGTAGCAGCAACAACAGTAGTAGTAGCATCAGTAGAAGTAGTAGCAGTAGTCGTAGAAGTACTATTAGTAGCAGCAGCAACAACAGTTGTAGTAGTAGTAGTAGTAGCAGCAGTAGTAGTAGTAGTAGTAGTAGTAGTAGCAGCAGCAGTTGTATTAGTAGTAGCAGCAGCAGCAGTTGTATTAGTAGTAGTAGTAGTAGTAGCAGCAGCAGTTGTATTAGTAGTAGTAGTAGTAGCAGCAGCAGTTGTATTAGTAGTAATAGTAGAAGTAGCAGCAGTAGTAGCAGTAGCAGCAGCAGTAGTAGTATAAGTATTAGTAGTGTCTGAGTGGCAGTATGAAAGAGGGTACCACAAGGGATCAGCACGGAGGGAAAGGATTTGTGTTATACATCATACAAGTCATTGTATATGCTGTGTGATGATAATCTATCAAATACACTGTTGTAGGTATTATCACAGGTGGTATTGCATGGTGGAACTGGTGTCTGCAGGTGTTGTGTGGTGGCACTGGTGTCTGCAGGTGTTGTATAGTGACACTGGTGTCTGCAGGTGTTGTTTGGTGTCTGCAGGTGTTGTATGGTGGCACTGGTGTCTATAGGTGTTTTATGGTGGCACTGGCGTCCGCAGGTGTTGTATGGGGGCATTGGTCTCTGCAGGTTTTGTATGGTAGCATTAGTGTCTGCAGGTGTTCTATGATGGCATTGGTGTCTGCAAGTGTTAGTCTGGTGACACTAGTTTTTGCAGGTATTAGTCTGTTGCCACTGGTGTTTGCAGGTGTTAGTCTGATGGCACTGGTGTTTGCATGTGTTAGTCTGATGGCACTGCTATTTGCCGGTGTTAGTCTGGTGGCACTGGTGTTTGTAGGTGCTAGTCTGATGACACTGGTGTTTCCGGATGTTAGGTAGCACTGGTGTTTGCAGGTGTTAGTCTGGTGGTACTGGTGTTTGCAGGTGTTAGGTGGTACTGGTGTTTCCAGGTGTAGCCTGGTGGCACTGGTGTGTGTGCAGGTGTTAGTCTGGTGGCACTGGTGTTTGCAGGTGTTAGTCTGGTGGCACTGGTGTGTGCAGGTGTTAGTCTGGTGGCACTGGTGTGTGCAGGTGTTAGTCTGGTGGCAGTCTGGTGGCACTGGTGTGTGCAGGTGTTAGTCTGGTGGCACTGGTGTTTGCAGATATTAGTCTGGTGGCACTGGTGTTTGCAGGTGTTAGTCTGGTGGCACTGCTGTTTGCAGATATTAGTCTGGTGGCACTGGTGTTTGCAGGTGTTAGTCTGGTGGCACTGGTGTTTGCAGATATTAGTCTGGTGGCACTGGTGTTTGCAGGTGTTAGTCTGGTGGCACTGGTGTTTTCAGGTGTTAGTCTGGTGGCACTGGTGTTTGCAGGTGTTAGTCTGTTGGCATTGGTGTTTGAAGATATTAGTCTGGTGGCACTGGTGTTTGCAGGTGTTAGTCTGGTGGCACTGGTGTTTGCAGGTGTTAGTCTGGTGGCACTGGTGTTTGCAGATATTAGTCTGGTGGCACTGGTGTTTGCAGGTGATAGTCTGGTGGCACTGGTGTTTGCAGGTGATAGTCTGGTGGCACTGGTGTTTACAGGTGATAGTCTGGTGGCACTGGTGTTTGCAGGTGTAGGTCTGGTGGCACTGGTGTTTGCAGGGGGTTAGTCTGGTGGCACTGGTGTTTGCAGATATTAGTCTGGTGGCACTGGTGTTAGTCTGGTGGCACTGGTGTTTGCAGGTGTTAGTCTGGTGGCACTGGTGTTTGCAGGTGTTAGTCTGGTGGCACTGGTGTTTTCAGGTGTTAGTCTGGTGGCAATGGTGTTTGCAGGTGTTTGGTGGCACTGGTGTTTGCAGGTGTTAGTCTGGTGGCACTGGTGTGTGCAGATATTAGTCTGGTGGCACTGGTGTTTGCAGGTGGTAGTCTGGTGGCATTGGTGTTTGCAGATATTAGTCTGGTGGCACTGGTGTTTGCAGGTGTTAGTCTGGTGGCACTGGTGTTTGCAGGGTTAGTCTGGTGGCACTGGTGTTTGCAGATATTAGTCTGGTGGCACTGGTGTTTGCAGGTGATAGTCTGGTGGCACTGGTGTTTTCAGGTGTTAGTCTGGTGGCACTGGTGTTTGCAAATATTAGTCTGGTGGCACTGGTGTTAGTCTGGTGGCACTGGTGTTTGCAGGTGTTAGTCTGGTGGCACTGGTGTTTTCAGGTGTTAGTCTGGTGGCACTGGTGTTTGCAGGTGTTAGTCTGGTGGCACTGGTGTTTGCAGGTGTTAGTCTGGTGGCACTGGTGTTTACAGGTGTTAGTCTGGTGGTACTGGTGTTTGCAGGTGTTAGTCTGGTGGCACTGGTGTGTGCAGGTGTTAGTCTGGTGGCACTGGTGTTTACTTTACTTTGCAAAAGCCTTCGGCAAGTGTGACCATGGCGTAATAGCGCACAAAATGCGTGCTAAAGGAATAACAGGAAAAGTCGGTCGATGGATCTACAATTTCCTCACTAACAGAACACAGAGAGTAGTCGTCAACAGAGTAAAGTCCGAGGCAGCTACGGTGAAAAGCTCTATTCCACAAGGCACAGTACTCGCTCCCATCTTGTTCCTCATCCTCATATCCGACATAGACAAGGATGTCAGCCACAGCACCGTGTCTTCCTTTGCAGATGACACCCGAATCTGCATGAGTGTCTTCCATTGCAGACACTGCAAGGCTCCAGGCGGACATCAACCAAATCTTTCAGTGGGCTGCAGAAAACAATATGAAGTTCAACGGTGAGAAATTTCAATTACTCAGATATGGTAAACACGAGGAAATTAAATCTTCATCAGAGTACAAAACAAATTCTGGCCACAAAATAGAGCGAAACACCAACGTCAAAGACCTGGGAGTGATCATGTCGGAGGATCTCACCTTCAAGGACCATAACATTGTATCAATCGCATCTGCTAGAAAAATGACAGGATGGATAATGAGAACCTTCAAAACTAGGGAGGCCAAGCCCATGATGACACTCTTCAGGTCACTTGTTCTATCTAGGCTGGAATATTGCTGCACACTAACAGCACCTTTCAAGGCAGGTGAAATTGTTGACCTAGAAAATGTACAGAGAACCTTCACGGCACGCATAATGGAGATAAAACACCTCAATTACTGGGAGCGCTTGAGGTTCCTAAACCTGTATTCCCTGGAACGCAGGCGGGAGAGATACATGATTATATACACCTGGAAAATCCAAGAGGGACTAGTACCGAACTTGCACACGAAAATCACTCACTAACGAAAGCAAAAGACTTGGCAGACGATGCAACATCCCCCCAATGAAAAGCAGGGGTGTCACTAGCACGTTAAGAGACCATACAGTAAGTGTCAGGGGCCCGAGACTGTTCAACTGCCTCCCAGCATACATAAGGGGGATTACCAACAGACCCCTGGCAGTCTTCAAGCTGGCACTGGACAAGCACCTAAAGTCGGTTCCTGACCAGCCGGGCTGTGGCTCGTACGTTGGTTTGCGTGCAGCCAGCAGCAACAGCCTGGTGGATCAGGATCTGATCCACCAGGAGGCCTGGTCACAGACCGGGCCGCGGGGGCGTTGACCCCCGGAATTCTCTCCAGGTAAACAGGTGTTAGTCTGGTGGAACTGGTGTTTGCAGGTGTTAGTCTGGTGGCACTGGTGTTTGCAGGTGTTAGTCTGGTGGCACTGGTGTTTGCAGGTGTTAATCTGGTAGCACTGGTGTTTGCTTCTCTTGGAACAGTCACGGGAAAATTCTAGCAGTGTTTCCTGTTGCTGGTGGTGGTGACGTTACTGCTAGTGAAGATGTTGTTGGTGGTGGTGACGTTACTGCTAGTGAAGACGTTGTTGGTGGTGGTGACGTTACAGCTAGTGAAGATGTTGTTGGTGGTGGTGACGTTACTGCTAGTGAAGATGTTGGTGGTGGTGACGTTACTGCTAGTGAAGATGTTGTTGGTGGTGGTGACGTTACTGCTAGTGAAGATGTTGCTGGTGGTGGTGACGTTACTGCTAGTGAAGATGATGATTGTGGTAACGTTACTGCTAGTGAAGATGTTGGTGGTGGTGGTGACGTTACTGCTAGTGAAGATGGTGGTGGTGACGTTACTGCTAGTGAAGATGTTGGTGGTGGTGACGTTACTGCTAGTGAAGATGTTGTTGTTGGTGGTGGCGTTACTGCTAGTGAAGATGTTGTTGGTGGTGGTAACGTTACTGCTAGTGAAGATGTTGTTGGTGGTGGTGACGTTACTGCTAGTGAAGATGTTCTTGTTGGTGGTGACGTTACTGCTAGTGAAGATGTTGTTGGTGGTGGTAACGTTACTGCTAGTGAAGATGTTGTGGTGGTGGGACGTTACTGCTAGTGAAGATGTTGTTGGTGGTGGTGACGTTACTGCTAGTGAAGATGTTGCTGGTGGTGGCGACGTTACTGCTAGTGAAGATGTTGTTGGTGGTGGTGACGTTACTGCTAGTGAAGATGTGTTGGTGGTGGTGACGTTACTGCAGTGAAGATGATGTTGGTGGTGGTGACGTTACTGTAGTGAAGATTTTGGTGGGTTGGTGACGTTACTGCTAGTGAAGATATTGGTGGGGTGACGTTAACTGCTAGTGAAGATGTTGTTGTGGTGGTGACGTTACTGCTAGTGAAGATGTTGCTGCTGGTGGTGACGTTACTGCTAGTAAAGATGATGATTGTGTAACGTTACTGCTAGTGAAGATGGTGGTGGTGACGTTACGCTATGAAGATTTGGTGGTGGTGACGTTACTGCTAGTGAAGATGTTGTGGTGGTGACGTTACTGCTATGAAGATGTTGTTGTTGGTGGTGCGGTTACTGCTAGTGAAGATTTGTTGGTGGTGGTAACGTTACTGCTAGTGAAGATGTTGTTGGTGGTGGTGACGTTACTGCTAGTGAAGATGTTTGTTGGTGGTGACGTTACTGCAGTGAAGATGTTGTAAGTGGTGGTAACGTTACTGCAGTGAAGATGTTGGTGGTGGTGGTGACGTTACTGCTAGTGAAGATGTTGTGGTGGTGACGTTACTGCTAGTGAAGTGTTGTTGGTGGGGTGACGTTACTGCTAGTGAAGATGTTTGCTGGTGTGGTGACGTTACTGCTAGTGAAGATGTGAATGTGGTAACGTTACTGCTAGTGAAGATGTTGTTGGTGGTGGTGACGTTACTGCTAGTGAAGATGTTGGTGGTGGTGACGTTACTGCTAGTGAAGATGTTGGTGGTGGTGACGTTACTGCTAGTGAAGATGTTGTTGTTGGTGGTGGCGTTACTGCAGTGAAGATGTTGGTGGTGGTAACGTTTACTGCTAGTGAAGAGTTGTTGGTGGTGGTGACGTTACTGCTAGTGAAGATGTTGTTGTTGGTGGTGACGTTACTGCTAGTGAAGATGTTGTTGGTGGTGGTAACGTTACTGCTAGTGAAGATGTTGTTGGTGGTGGTGACGTTACTGCTAGTGAAGATGATGATGGTGGTGGTGACGTTACTGCTAGTGAAGATGTTGCTTGTGGTGGTGACGTTACTGCTAGTGAAGATGTTGGTGGTGGTGGTGACGTTACTGCTAGTGAAGATGTTGCTGGTGGTGGTGACGTTACTGCTAGTGAAGATGTTGTTGGTGGTGGTGACGTTACTGCTAGTGAAGATGTTTGTGGTGGTGACGTTACTCTAGTGAAGATGTTGTTGGTGGTGGTGACGTTACTGCTAGTGAAGATCTTGTTCGTGGTGGTGACGTTACTGCTCGTGAAGTTGTTTGTGGTGGTGACGTTACTTCTAGTGAAGATGTTGCTGGTGGTGGTGACGTTACTGCTAATGAAGATGTTGGTGGTGGTGGTGACGTTACTGCTAGTGAAGATGTTGTTGGTGGTGGTGGCGTTACTGCTAGTGAAGATGTTGCTGGTGGTGGTGACGTTACTGCTAGTGAAGATGTTGCTGGTGGTGGCGACGTTACTGCTAGTGAAGATGTTGTTGTTGGTGGTGACGTTACTGCTAGTGAAGATGTTGTTGGTGGTGGTGACGTTACTGCTAGTGAGATGTTGCTGGTGGTGGCGACGTTACTGCTAGTGAAGATGTTGTTGGTGGTGACGTTACTGCTAGTGAAGATGTTGTTGGTGGTGGTGACGTTACTGCTAGTGAAGATGTTGTTGGTGGTGGTGACGTTACTGCTAGTGAAGATGTTGCTGGTGGTGGCGACGTTACTGCTAGTGAAGATGTTGTTGGTGGTGGTGACGTTACTGCTAGTGAAGATGTTGCTGGTGGTGGTGACGTTACTGCTAGTGAAGATGTTGTTGGTGGTGTGACGTTACTGCTAGTGAAGATGTTGTTGGTGGTGGTACGTTACTGCTAGTGAAGATGTTGCTGGTGGTGGCGACGTTACTGCTAGTGAAGATGTTTTTGGGTGTGGTGACGTTACTGCTAGTGAAGATGTTGCTGGTGGTGGCGACGTTACTGCTAGTGAAGATGTTGTTGGTGGTGGTGACGTTACTGCTAGTGAAGATGTTGCTGGTGGTGGTGACGTTACTGCTAGTGAAGATGTTGTTGGTGGTGGTGACGTTACTGCTAGTGAAGATGTTGCTGGTGGTGGTGACGTTACTGCTAGTGAAGATGTTGTTGGTGGTGGTGACGTTACTGCTAGTGAAGATGTTGTTGATGGTGGTGACGTTACTGCTAGTGAAGATGTTGTTGGTGGTGGTGACGTTACTGCTAGTGAAGATGTTGCTGGTGGTGGTGACGTTACTGCTAGTGAGATGTTGTTGGTGGTGGTGACGTTACTGCTAGTGAAGATGTTGCTGGTGGTGGTGACGTTACTGCTAGTGAAGATGTTGTTGGTGGTGGTGACGTTACTGCTAGTGAAGATGTTGCTGGTGGTGGTGACGTTACTGCTAGTGAAGATGTTGCTGGTGGTGGTGACGTTACTGCTAGTGAAGATGTTGTTGGTGGTGGTGACGTTACTGCTAGTGAAGATGATGGTGGTGGTGACGTTACTGCTAGTGAAGATGTTGCTGGTGGTGGTGGCGATAGTAATACCGTTACTGGTAGGGAGGGGGTTTATCTGTCAGTACCACCCCCACCAGTGTGTAGGTAAAGTACCTACACACCACAAGTGGTACTGGTGGTGGTTCATCTGGCAGTATTGGTGGTGGTAGTTTACCACCACCACCACCAGTGGTAATGGTGGTACTTTACCTACACTCCACCAGTAGTGGTGCTGGTGGAATATCAGAGTATTAATATTTTTTTCAGATTATGGTAAATACATGACACAAACTGTCATCCTTTCCTTGCCCTCTGTTGCTTCCTCCATCATTCACTCCCTCCCTTACCTCCATCCCTCGCCTCCTCCATCCCTTGCACGTTTCACTATCCCTCCTTACCTGTGCTCTGTATCAGACTTGTGCCTCATGGTGCCATCCTGGGCCACGTTTATCACAGTGGGTCATCACACCTGGTTGTTCATACAGTCTTGTGCCTCACAAGGCCATCACACCTGGTTGTTCATGCAGACTTGTGCCTCGCAGAGCCATCAGACCTGGTGGACTTGTGGCTCACAGAGCCATCAGACCTGGTGGCTCATACAGACTTGTGCCTGACAAGGCCATTAGACCTGGTGGTTCATACAGACTTGTGCCTCACAGAGCCATCACACCTGGTTGATTTGTGGCTCACAGAGCCATCAGACCTGGTGGTTCATGCAGACTTGTGCCTCACAAGGTCATCAGACCTGGTGGTTCATACAGACTTGTGGCTCACAGAGCCATCAGACCTGGTGGACTTGTGGCTCACAGAGCCATCAGACCTGGTGGCTCATACAGACTTGTGCCTGACAGGGCCATTAGACCTGGTGGTTCATACAGACTTGTGCCTCACAGAGCCATCACACCTGGTTGACTTGTGGCTCACAGAGCCATCAGACCTGGTGGTTCATACAGACTTGTGCCTCACAGGGCCATCAGACCTGGTGGTTCATACAGACTTGTACCTCACAGGGGCATCAGATCTGATGGTTCATACAGACTTGTACCTCACAGGGCCATCAGACCTGGTGGTTCATACAGACTTGTACCTCACAGGGCCATCAGACCTGGTGGTTCATACAGACTTGTGCCTCACAGAGCCATCAGACCTGGTGGTTCATACAGACTTGTGCTCACAGAGCCATCAGACCTGGTGGTTCGTACACACTTGTGCCTCACAGGGCCATCAGACCTGGTGGTTCATACAGACTTGTGCCTCACAGGGCCATCAGACCTGGTGGTTCATACAGACTTGTGCCTCGCAAGGCCATCAGACCTGGTGGCTCGTACAGACTTGTGCCTCACAGGGCCATCAGACCTGGTGGTTCATACAGACTTGTGCCTCACAGAGCCATCACACCTGGTTGACTTGTGGCTCACAGAGCCATCACACCTGGTGGTTCATACAGACTTGTGCCTCACAGGGCCATCAGACCTGGTTGTTCATATAGACTTGTACCTCACAGGGGCATCAGACCTGGTGGTTCATACAGACTTGTACCTCACAGGGCCGTCAGACCTTGTGGTTAATACAGACTTGTGCCTCACAGGGCCATCAGGCCTGGTGGTTCATACAGACTTGTGCTTCACAGGGCCTTCAGACCTGGTGTTCAACATACTTGTTCCTCACAGGGCCATCAGACCTGGTGGTTCATACAGACTTGTGCTTCACAGGGCCATCATCAGACCTGGTGGTTCATACAGACTTGTGCCTCACAGGGCCATCAGACCTGGTGGTTCATACAGACTTGTGCCTCACAGGGCCATCAGACCTGGTGGTTCATACAGACTTGTGCCTCACAGGGCCATCAGACCTGGTGGTTCATACAGACTTGTGCCTCACAGGGCCATCTGACCTGGTGGTTCATACAGACTTGTGCCTCAAAGGGCATCAGACCTGGTGGTTCATACAGACTTGTGCTCACAGTGCCATCAGACCTGGTGGTTCATACAGACTTGTGCTTCACAGGGCCATCAGACCTGGTGGTTCATACAGACTTGTGCTTCACAGGGCCATCAGACCTGGTGGTTCATACAGACTTGTGCCTCACAGGGCCATCAGACCTGGTGGTTCATACAGACTTGTGCCTCACAGGCCATCAGACCTGGTGGTTCATACAGTCTTGTGCCTCACAGGGCCATCAGACCTGGTGGTTCATACAGACTTGTGCCTCACAGGGCCATCAGACCTGGTGGGTCCTGTAAACGGGCATTAATATGTATAACGTTCTTCATATAACACCAAAAATCATTGCTTTGAGCTGACTCTGTGTAGCGCGAGGATAGACGCACAAACTGACCATAAGCAACTACTCGTGGTGATCCTGCTCCTCTGCAGTGTTTGGTATCAGTTGACTCTGGCGCATGATTTAATTGTTTGCATGTAGCTAACGCTTTTCGTCTTCGTGGGATTCGTGTAATCACAGGGTTACCGTTAGAACGTTAGAAAATGCTTTATTATTAACCATTTGTTGTTGTTGTTACGGTGACTTTAACTGGTATGAAAATCTTTTATTTTTTGTTGGTGTGGTTGTATTAATTTAATTTGTGAGTTAGTTTGATTTTAGAAAGTTATATGTTTACATGAATGATATTTGTATATTACTGGCACTGAATAACCGTTTGGTTCTCATTGTCTCAATGTTAAACCGTCCTTCCTTCTCTCGTAGCCCACCGTGCTTTCTCGTTGTTCATTCCTTGCCTTTCTTCATCTTTCCCTCCCTCCTTCCTTCCACTGCTCTATCCCTTCCTTCTTGCCTTTCCTCCCTGTGCTATAAGTAACTTTTGCGGTACATTGACTTTCGGGCCACATAATAAGTTTATACTAAGACAGGTCTGAAGTGTTCAGTTCAGCAGGAGGTGGGTATCTGGCCTCTTTTACCACAGATGGTTAGGTAATGGGGTTAAAAGTCTGTTGACTACACGAGAGACATTAAGGTTGCGTGTAACGTGTTCACCACCAGTCAGAATACTTTAATCACCACCAGAGTATATATAAGCGACATAACTGTTCGGAATTACGCTACGAGACGATTATCTTGTGATCGAGAACTGAGGCAGCTCCACCGACCAAAGTGATGTTTGCTGGTGATCCTGCCCCTCTCAGGGCAGTGTGTGCAATCTACTGCTGACCCTAGTTGTGGGAAAATATTGTAGATAGAATATAAGAATTAATACAGTGAAAAGACCACTGTTGGTCTGGGGTCTCATCTTTGTCGTTCATAGCTCAAGAGCCCAGCAGCCTCTCCCTGGGGTCTCCTCGGATCTCGGCTATCTTGGTTCCCACTGGGCTTAAGAGAGCGGGTTACTGTAATTATCACGCCCTCCTGATATATTATCGTCATATGTGCAGGTAATAGTTGGTGAGACCACGTTTGTTACCTGTGTTTGGGCGTTGGCCCTCTTTTCATGGCTTCGATGGTTAGCCTTATTCACCTAACATCTACCCTAGGCACCGCAATGATTTACTAGGCGGATGTTGGGTTGAATACAACTTACCTGGCTCATTGTATTACGTTAAACGTCTTAATTTCTGTCACTTCAGCATCGTTTAACGTCACCTGGCCATCACTGGTTCACGAGATTCAGTAATATGTCCGTGTTTAATTTTCACGGCAGGAAGAGCTTCGTTCTTGCTGGAGATTAGCGGTGCACCACTCGAGTTCCATGAAACACTGAGTTTACGAAGTGCACACGGATACGGATAAGGCCACGAATGTTCTACAGTTCTCCGCGGCGTGGCTTCGCTGGGGACGCTCGTTACGTCGTCGCTGATCGTATTCGCAATCTGCAATTTGTAATCTGGCTGTTGCACCCTCCTGCACTTCTATTTACAGTCAGGTTTCTGCTGTCATAGTGTCTACAGGCGTAGGTGCGCTCTGACGCTGAACGATGGAGCGATTCTTGGTTGCAAAGTGCAGGTTATTGGGTATAATGCCACTTGCTATATTATCAGGTTAGAAGCATATTTTTTTTTAAATTTTAACGGTCTTGGGAAATAGAAGATTCTTCAGGCAAGCACATGAATGTATTGTCTTGGAGATTCTCCTGTAAGGGTGGAGAGCTGGGCTGTGCATGCCCAAGGGTCATGTGATGATTTTGTCTGCTCTTGATCTATTTCTCATTCTGACTCATTTCTGACTCCGCAGAGTAAGTGAGATATATGGATGCTTCTGGTATGCTTTAATGGAGCTACGTTGTAGAACATTAGCTCATGCTTCATCTCTGTTAATGGAAAGAAGAGAAGTCATGACCCTCTCAGCCCACTTCTTGAAAAAGTTCCTGGAGAGTGAAACGTTGCCTCAATAAAATGTTACATTAGTTGCACTTGTGTCCTTTTACCTAACATATTGTCGGTAATTCTACCAACCTTATACACTCCTGTACAGCCGTTTTGCGAAAGTAGAGAAAGGGGTCGACGCTTCCTGTGAAGAAAATTTCTCCACACTAGTACACTGCTGACCCTAGTACATTACTGACCCTAGTACACGGCTGACCCTAGTACACTGCTGAATTAGTACGTTACTGACCCTAGTACACTGCTGATCCTAGTACACTGCTGACCGTAATACACTGCTGACCCTAGTACACTGCTGACCTTAGTACATGACTGACCCTAGTACACTGCTGACCCTAGTACACTACTTACCCTAGTACTCTGCTGACCCTAGTACATTACTGGCCCTAGTACACTGCTGACCCTAGTACACTGCTGACCTTAGTATAGTGCTGGCTGTGGTGTAGTGCTGACTGTGGTATAGTGCTGGTTGTGGTATAGTGCTGGTTGTGGCATAGTGCTGAATGTGGTACAGTGCTGGCTGTGGTATAATGCTGACTGGTATAGTGCTGACTGTGGTATATTGCTGAATGTGGTATAGTGCTGGCTGTGGTATAATGCTGACTGGTATAGTGCTGGCTCTGGTATAGTGCTGACTGTGGTATAATCCTGACTGGTATGGTGCTGACTGTGGTATAGTGCTGGCTGTGGTATAGTTCTGACTGGTATAGCGCTAACTGTGGTATAGTGCTGACTGTGGCATAATGCTGACTGTGGTATAGTGCTGACTGTGGTATAGTGCTAACTGTGGCATAGGGCTGATTGTGGTATAGTGCTGGCTGTGGTATAGTGCTGACTGTGATATAGTGCTGACTGTGATATAGTGCTGACTGTGATATAGTGCTGACTGTGGTATAGCGCTGACTGTTATAGTGTTGACTGTGGTATAGTGCTGACTGTGGTATAGTGCTGACTGTGGTAAAGTGCTGACTGTGGTATAGTGCTGACTATGGTATAGTGCTGACTGATATAGTGTTGACTGTGGTATAGTACTGACTGGTATAGTGTTGACTGTGGTATAGTGCTGACTGTGGTATAGTGCTGACTGTGGTATAGTGCTGACTGGTATAGTGTTGACTGTGGTATAGTGTTGACTGTGGTATAGTGCCGACTGTGGTATAGTGCTGACTGGTATATTGTTGACTGTGGTATAGTGCTGACTGTGGTATAGTGCTGACTGTGGTATAGTGCTGACTGGTATAGTGTTGACTGTGGTATAGTGTTGACTGTGGTATAGTGCTGACTGTGGTATAGTGCTCATTGTGGTATAGTGTTGACTGTGGCATAGTGTTGACTGTGGTATAGTGCTGACTGTGGTATAATGCTGACTGTGGTATAGTGCTGACTGTGGTACAGTGCTGACTGTGGTATAGTGCTGACTGCGGTATAGTGCTGACTGTGGTATAGTGCTGACTGTGGTATAGTGCTGATTGTGGTATAGTGCTGACTGTGGTATAGTGCTGACTGCGGTATAGTGCTGACTGGTATAGTGCTGACTGTGGTATAGTGCTGACTGCGGTATAGTGCTGACTGTGGTATAGTGCTGACTGTGGTATACTGCTGACTGCGGTATAGTGCTGACTGCGGTATAGTGCTGACTGTGGTATAGTGCTGTGGTATAGTGCTGACTGTGGTATAGTACTGATTGTGGTATAGTGCTGACTGTGGTATAGTGCTGACTGGTATAGTGCTGACTGTGGTATAGTACTGATTGTGGTATAGTGCTGACTGTGGTTTAGTGCTGACTGGTATAGTGCTGACTGGTATAGTGCTCTGGCATAGTGCTGACTGGTATAGTGCTGACTGTGGTATAGTGCTGACTGTGGTATAGTGCTGACTGTGGTATAGTGCTGACTGGTGTAGTGCTGACTGTGGTATAGTGCTGACTGTGGTATAGTGCTGACTGTGGTATAGTGATTGTGGTATAGTGCTGACTGTGGTATAGTGCTGACTGTGGTATAGTGCTGACTGTGGTATAGCGCTGACTGGTATAGTGCTGACTGGTATAGTGCTGACTGTGGTATAGTGCTGACTGTGGTATAGTGCTGACTGTGGTATAGTGATGACTGTGGTATAGTGCTGACTGTGGTATAGTGCTGACTGTGGTATAGTTCTGACTGGTATAGTGCTGACTGTGGTATAGTGCTGACTGGTATAGTGCTGACTGTGGTATAGTGCTGACTGGTATAGTGCTGACTGTGGTATAGTGCTGACTGGTATAGTGCTGACTGTGGTATAGTGCTGACTGGTATAGTGGCTGACTGTGGTATAGTGCTGACTGGTAAAAGTGCTGACTGTGGTATAGTGCTGACTGGTATAGTGCTGACTGTGGTATAGTGCTGACTGTGGTATAGTGCTGACTGTGGTATAGTGCTGACTGGTATAGTGCTGACTGTGGTATAGTGCTGACTGTGGTATAGTGCTGACTGGTATAGTGCTGACTGTGGTATAGTGCTGACTGGTATAGTGCTGACTGTGGTATAGTGCTGACTGTGGTATAGTGCTGACTGGTATAGTGCTGACTGTGGTATAGTGCTGACTGGTATAGTGCTGACTGTGGTATAGTGCTGACTGGTATAGTGCTGACTGTGGTATAGTGCTGACTGTGGTATAGTGCTGACTGTGGTATAGTGCTGACTGGTATAGTGCTGACTGGTATAGTGCTGACTGTGGTATAGTGCTGACTGTGGTATAGTGCTGACTGTGGTATAGTGCTGACTGTGGTATAGTGCTGACTGTGGTATAGTGCTGACTGGTATAGTGCTGACTGTGGTATAGTGCTGACTGTGGTATAGTGCTGACTGGTATAGTGCTGACTGTGGTATAGTGCTGACTGGTATAGTGCTGACTGTGGTATAGTGCTGACTGGTATAGTGCTGACTGGTATAGTGCTGACTGTGGTATAGTGCTGACTGGTATAGTGCTGACTGTGGTATAGTGCTGACTGGTATAGTGCTGACTGTGGTATAGTGCTGACTGGTATAGTGCTGACTGTGGTATAGTGCTGACTGGTATAGTGCTGACTGGTATAGTGCTGCTGTGGTATAGTGCTGACTGGTTTTAGGCTGACTGGTATAGTGCTGACTGTGGTATAGTGCTGACTGGTATAGTGCTGACTGTGGTAAGTGCTGACTGTGGTATAGTGCTGACTGTGGTATAGTGCTGACTGTGGTATAGTGCTGACTGTGGTATAGTACTGACTGGTATAGTGCTGACTGTGGTATAGTGCTGACTGTGGTATAGTGCTGACTGTGGTATAGTGCTGACTGTGGTATAGTGCTGACTGTGGTATAGTACTGACTGGTATAGTGCTGACTGGGGTTTATAGTGCTGATTGTGGTATAGTGCTGACTGTGGTATAGTGCTGACTGTGGTATAGTGCTGTGGTATAGTGCTGACTGTGGTATAGTACTGACTGGTATAGTGCTGACTGTGGTATAGTGCTGACTGTGGTATAGTGCTGACTGTGGTATAGTTCTGACTGTGGTATAGTGCTGACTGTGGTATAGTGCTGACTGGTATAGTGCTGACTGGTATAGTGCTGACTGTGGTATAGTGCTGACTGGTATAGTGCTGACTGTGATATAGTGCTGACTGTGGTATAGTGCTGACTGTGGTATAGTGCTGACTGTGGTATAGTGCTGACTGTGGTATAGTGCTGACTGGTATAGTGCTGACTGTGGTATAGTGCTGACTGGTATAGTGCTGACTGTGGTATAGTGCTGACTGGTATAGTGCTGACTGTGGTATAGTGCTGACTGGTATAGTGCTGACTGTGATATAGTGCTGACTGTGGTATAGTGCTGACTGTGGTATAGTGCTGACTGTGATATAGTGCTGACTGTGGTATAGTGCTGACTGTGGTATAGTGCTGACTGTGATATAGTGCTGACTGTGGTATAGTGCTGACTGTGGTATAGTGCTGACTGGTATAGTGCTGACTTGTAGACAGCCTGTACTGTCTGCACAGACAGCCCATGCTGTCTGCCAGCTTAGTTCATATTTCGCGCCACTCAGGTGCTGCCATCTATAGGCCTTGCCACTTCAGTATGCCCAGACTTGCCTCGCTCTCACGGACTCACACAGCGGCCTAGCAGGAAGTCACAAGTACTCCCAGCTCTCTCTCGTGGGCATGGCCCTGCCCGGGCCATGGGCACAAACACACAAGCCTGTGAACCCAACGCTAGTTGTCAATAAACAAAGAAGCCTCCGAAGAAGATATATCATTCATCACCGCTCTACAGTCACCCAAACAAACAACCTCGTTATAAATGGTGACAGCGGTACTCGCAGCAGTTGTGTTTGCCTGGAGAGAAGGAGGGAGAGTTATGAAGTCATCTTCACTTCATCACCCTACACAAGAAGCATCCGTCTCTCAACGAGTTATCCTGATGTCGTGTCTGCACGTTTGAGCATCCAGACACAGGTACAAGCAGGATCCAGCCGAAATTTATCGAAATTCTCCGAGAATTGTGAGTGGCGTCACAGTGACCCCACGCTACAGCGTCCCAGCGTCTCACGCTACAGTGTCCCACGCTGTTTCTCAAGTCACGTGTTCAGCGTCACTTGTATGTTGCTGTTGTTGTTCAGCTCAGCACAGCTGTTTCAGCAAGCCAGAGGTGAGTTTTGTGGTGATTTCTGCGTCCAGTGTGAGCTTCTCCACGTGGTTGTGGGTGGAGGAGGAGGAGGAGGAATGGCTAGATGCTCGCCCTGCCATACACTCACCACGCTCCTAGCCTACCATACACCACTCACCACTGCCCACTCCCTCTGCTGTGTTTTCTGCTGTTTTTCGTATGAATTCATTGCCAGTGCTGTGTATCCGAGTGCCCGAGGCCACTCGAAGCTACGTGGACATCGACATCACGTGGGTGTGGGCGATGTCGCGTAGACCTACAAAGCCACGTGAGTTACCAGATGTCCCAGGCCTCATGCTGTGGTCTGCTGCCCGCATCACATCGACGTCACCCACGATGCTGCCCGACTTCATGACGTCACGATGTCTGCTGACGTCACCTCACGATGTCTGCTGACGTCCCCTCACGATGTCTGCTGACGTCACCTCGCGATGTCTGCCTGACGTCACCTCGAGATGTCTGCTGACGTCACCCACGATGCTGCCCGACTTCATGACGTCACGATGTCTGCTGACGTCACCTCACGATGTCTGCCTGACGTCACCTCGAGATGTCTTCTGACGTCACCTCGAGATGTCTTCTGACGTCACCTCGAGATGTCTTCTGACGTCACCTCACGATGTCTGCTGACGTCACCTCACGATGTCTGCCTGACGTCACCTCGAGATGTCTGTTGACGCCACTGCTGCTGACGTCACCTTGCGACATCACGCCTGACATCACATGATGTCACATCAAGTGTTCTAGTAATTATTTCAGACCTCACGATGTCTGCTGACGTCACCTCACGATGTCTGCCTGACGTCACCTCGAGATGTCTGTTGACGTCACTGCTGCTGACGTCACCTTGCGACATCACGCCTGACATCACATGATGTCACATCGAGTGTTCTAGTAATTATTTCAGTATTATCGAGAAGATTGAGAGAAGATATATGTCGTGTGTTAATTAATTCCTCTCAGTCAGTGTTCTCACATTTTAGTGTGTCTTAGTCAGTTTTATGCGCAGAAAAGCATCATTTGCTAGTTAAGCCATGTTGTACCGTATGTACAGCGGTGTGTTTTTAAAGTTTCGTGTGTCCAGTGAGGTCTGTGGTCAGACCCTTGAGTTGTACCACTCAGTCACCCGCCTGACCAGTGTTTGACAGCTGATTTCTCAGCCCTGAGCGTACGAGCCCTCTTGTACAGAAAGCTTTTATGCTCGTCGCTCGTGTTGTTCTGCAGAATCGTACTGCTACGATTCCATCGAGATTTGTTTCACTTCACCTCCAGACCGTCAGAGTGCAGTTATATGTAGAGAAACAAGTCTGGGGACGCTTAGACTAACCTCTGCTATAACTTCATCTGTCGAGAGATGATACTCGTCAAGCCGCAGCCAGCCCTGTCGGCAGGCGCTGTGTCACCCTCGTGTCACAAGCTTCAGTGAGCAGCCTGCACAAAGAAGATGTCACTTTGACTGCTAGCTCTCTCACTGCAGTCTGGTGTATGATGTTACGACTCCCAGATGTTTCGCCCAGTCGTCTCTGCCACGACTCGCTCCACAACTCGCTCCACGCTCGCCGGCAGTGGGCAGCCCAGCAGTGACAGTACCAGTCGAGAAGTGTCCCTGAGTCGCTTGCCAGAAGTCCATGCCCAGTTGCCGAGTTTTGTCGACGCCTCACTCGAGGGCACCAGCATGTCGTGCCCCAGGTTGAGTGAAAACCTGCAGCGACTCCTACGATGTCTGCTTCAAACCGTTCCAGAGGAGACCGTACCCTGTTACGTCACAGCTCAGCCGCAGCGATGTCTCCCGTGTTGCAGTATCTGTCCGACGCAGGAAGGCGTGCAGTGATGGCCCTTCGACGCTCATTGCCTTTGACCACGATGTTTAGCACACCCCACATGTTTTTTTCTTCCCTCCCTGTAGGAAGTTTTTTTTTCCATGTCCATATGTATATATATGTTTTTATTTTGTGTTCTGTGCCCTGTTCCTACGAGAGACAGACCGAGTTTCTTTTACTACCAGTATTGTCGCGTCGGGACGACGCGCGATAGGTGGCCGAGCGTATGTAGACAGCCTGTACTGTCTGCACAGACAGCCCATGCTGTCTGCCAGCTTAGTTCATATTTCGCGCCACTCAGGTGCTGCCATCTATAGGCCTTGCCACTTCAGTATGCCCAGACTTGCCTCGCTCTCACGGACTCACACAGCGGCCTAGCAGGAAGTCACAAGTACTCCCAGCTCTCTCTCGTGGGCATGGCCCTGCCCGGGCCATGGGCACAAACACACAAGCCTGTGAACCCAACGCTAGTTGTCAATAAACAAAGAAGCCTCCGAAGAAGATATATCATTCATCACCGCTCTACAGTCACCCAAACAAACAACCTCGTTATAGACTGTGGTATAGTGCTGACTGGTATAGTACTGTGGTATAGTGCTGACTGGTATAGTGCTGACTGTGGTATAGTGCTGACTGTGGTATAGTGCTGACTGTGGTATAGTGCTGACTGGTATAGTGCTGACTGTGGTATAGTGCTGACTGG
This sequence comes from Cherax quadricarinatus, assembly GCF_026875155.1. NCBI lineage: Eukaryota > Metazoa > Arthropoda > Malacostraca > Decapoda > Parastacidae > Cherax > Cherax quadricarinatus. The sequence continues at coordinate 10,549,267 of NC_069456.1, forward strand.
TATAGTGCTGACTGGTATAGTGCTGACTGGTATAGTGCTGACTGTGGTATAGTGCTGACTGGTATAGTACTGTGGTATAGTGCTGACTGGTATAGTACTGTGGTATAGTGCTGACTGGTATAGTGCTGACTGGTATAGTGCTGACTGGTATAGTGCTGACTGTGGTATAGTGCTGACTGGTATAGTACTGTGGTATAGTGCTGACTGTGGTATAGTGTATTTTAACTGTTGTCGGGGAAGTTTTAAAATAATTATTTAATGTTAATTCGTTTATTTTTTCAACATGTACGACAGTGTTTTACTGTGTTTTATTGTGTACGACAGTGTTTTACTGTGTTTTATTGTGTACGACAGTGTTTTACTGTGCATGACTGTGTTTTACTGTGTACGACAGTGTTTTACTGTGTATGACTGTGTTTTACTGTGTACGACAGTGTTTTACTGTGTATGACTGTGTTTTACTGTATTTTATTGTGTACGACAGTGTTTTACTGTGCATGACTGTGTTTTACTGTGTACGACAGTGTTTTACTGTGTATGACTGTGTTTTACTGTGTACGACAGTGTTTTACTGTGTATGACTGTGTTTTACTGTGTACGACAGTGTTTTACTGTGTATGACTGTGTTTTACTGTGTATGACTGTGTTTTACTGTGTATGACTGTGTTTTACTGTGTATGACTGTTTTACTGTGTATGACTGTGTTTTACTGTGTATGACTGTGTTTTACTGTGTATGACTGTGTTTTACTGGGTATGACGTTTTTTTTGTTTTATGATGGGGTTTTTGTGTATGACTGTTTTATGTGTATGACTGTGTTTTGGGGTATGACTGTTTTTGTGTTATGACTGTGTTTTACTGTGGCTGTTTTACTGGTACGACAGTTTTTCTGTGGGATGAAATGTTTGAATGTGTTTTTTACGGGGTTTTACTGTTTAATGTTTTACTGTGTATGAATGTTTTTTTGGTTTTATGACTGTGTTTTTTGTGTTTGGGCTTTTTTACTGTGTTGGGGAATGTTTACTGTGTATGGGCTGTTTTAATGTGTAGGGGTGTTTTAAAGTGTTTTGACTGTCTTACTGTTTTATGACTGTGTTTTACTGTGTTTTGGGCTTTTTTTTACTGGGGTATGGGTGTTTTACTTTTGTATGACTGTCTTATGTGTACGGCAGTGTTTTAAAAATGTATGAATGTTTTACTGTGTTTTGACTGTGTTTTACTGTGTATGCTTGTTGTTTTCTGGGTATGACTGTGTTTTTTTCTGTGTTTGAGGTTTTTCCGTGTATGATGTTTTTACTGTGTATGACTGTGTTTACTTTTTGTATGACTGTGTTTTATGTGTTTTGACTGGTTTTTTCTGTGTATGGACTGTGTTTTATGGGGTATGCTGTGTTTTACTGTGTTTTGAATGTTTTTCTGTGTTGAATGGGGTTTTTTCTGTTTTTAAAGGGTGTGTTTTACTGTGTATGGGCTGTTTTACTTTTGTTGTGTTTTACTGTTTTATGACTGTTTTACTGTGTATGGGCTGTTTTACTGTTTTATGAAATGTTTTACGTGTATGGGCTGTGTTTTCTGTGTATGACTGTTTTTCTGGGGTATGGGGCTGTTTTTCTTTTGTTTTGACTGTTTTTTTTCTGTGTATGAAGTTTTATGTGTTTTGATGTTTTCTGTGTATGACTGTGTTTTACTGTGTATGGGCTTTTTTATGTGTATGACTGTTGGGTTTTTTGTGGGATGACTGTTTTTTCTGTGTTTTGGGCTGTTTTACTTTTGCAAAAATTAACCTTGCTTGCCCGACTTTTAAATTTGGGAATTTTTGGGGTTTTTCACAGAGCGCGGAAAGGGCGTTTTTGTTCCGTGCTCTGTAATTTTTTAAAATTGTTTTTCTTCCTTTTTCCCTCCCCTCTCTCCTTCCCTTCCCTCCCTCTCTTTTTTCCCCTTCCCCCCTCTCTCCCTTTCCCCTTTTTCCTCCCTCTCTCCTTTTTTCTTCCCTCCCTTTTTCCTTTCCTTTTTCCCTCCCCCTTTTCCTTTTTTTTTTCCCTCCCCCTCTCCTTACCCTTTTTCCCTCCCTTTTCTCCTTCCCTTTTTTCCCCCCCTTTTTTCCCTTCCCTTTTTCCATCCCTCTCCTTTCCCTTCCCCTTTTTCCCCCCCCTTTCCTTTTTCCCCCCTTCCCTCCCCTCTCTACTTCCCTTTTTCCCCCCCTTCTCCTTCCCCTTTTTCCCTCCCTCCCCCTAATTCCCTTTTTTCCCTCCCTTCTCCCTTCCCCTTTTTCCCTCCCTTTCCCCCCTTCCCTCCCTCTCTCTTTGGTCCCCTTTAAGTTCAATATTTGGGAAGGGGTTTTCAACGATTACCTGTGCGGGTGAAAGTGTGTGTGGTTTTTGTGTTGTTGTCTCTCTGTGTGTGCGGGGCGTTATGGGGTATGTATGTTTGGGGCTTTATAGTGAAGGAGGGGGTTCAATTTTTGAGAGGGGGATTTGTGTAACATGTATTAAAAGTGTTCCTCTCTCTTGTCAAACCCCCTCCCCCCAAAATTTCCCTTTTCCCCCATCATTCCCTCCCTCCCTCCCTTTTCCTTTTCCTCCATCATTCCCTTTCCTCCTTTATTCCCTCTCCTTTGTCCATTCCCCCTCCTCCATCAGCCTCTCGACCTCTAAAACACCTTTGCTTTCCCACACCTTCACTCAACCTCTTCTCTTCCATTCTCTTTTCTTTATTTTTTCCTCTCTTCTTCCTACTTCCTCTTTTCTTCCTCTGTTCCTTTCTTCCTCTTATTTTTTTCTTTCTCGTCTGTCTCTGTTCTTCTCTCTTCCTTCTTTCTGCTTCTCTCCCTCTTTCTTGCTGCTGTCCTCCTGTTCCTCCTTGATCCTCCCTCAAATGCTTCACTTTCCGTGTTACGACTGGTTTCTGTATCTTAAGTTACGCTCACTGTTACAAGTACAAGTATACTAAGAAAGACCTGTAGTACCTGGTCGTAAAATTCAGTTACCTGGCGAGGAACAAACCACCAGAATAAAGACAAAAGCCAACACCCAGGGTAAGTTTTTGAGCACTGGTAGAAGCAGCAGTGTAGACAGGTACCACATCAATCAGGGTAATAATGAGTGAGAGTAAAGCGAGTTCAGTCGCTGCTTTTGTCCAATCAAGGGAGGTTCCTTGATGCTGGTGAGGGGCTTTTGATGTAGGACATTGGATCTGTGCTCCAGTGTCCTGAATTGAGTCTGTCTTCCAGCACCCCCTCCCCTCCACAGGAGCTGTATAATCCTACGAATTTAGCGCTCCCCATGGTAATAATCGCTGCAGTTAGCTTACATCTCATACAAGAGAGACCAGCATATGTACTCAGCCTGCTAACGAGAGACTGACTCCAACCAATTGGTTTAAATATAACAAAAGTTCAGCTGGAATCAACCTCACCCATTTGGTTGATGGCTGAACCTGGCAAGGAATTAACCTAGCTGAGGTCCCCTACAGCCCCACCACTTTAACTGCTAGTTTGCTGGTACAGAGGTAATGGCAGGAAGTAGTGGTGTGACGAGCATCGTAGAAATTGTAACGTTCTCGGCGCACGCCACGCTCACCGCTCTGTGTTTGCAGGGGAAGTCATGTCCTGGCTCCTGGCCTCGTGTATCCTATTGCAGGCGACATAGACGCAACATGATAGATTCAGCGGTAGAGATAACATGGTAGATGCCCAGTAATATAGCACATGTGATGTGATGGATGTAATATAGGAACTGATGAGTGTCGGACCAGCCTGCGGGCTGCTAACATACAGCCTGGTTGACCTGTGGTCAGTAAGGAAGCTTGACCTCAAGCTGGCTTGCCAGGTAGAACTTACGAAACCAGTCACAGGTATCTCATAGTGGTAATAGATGTTACAGATGTGGTAGATGCAGGGTGATAGATTTAGCATTGTAGATACAGTATTGTAGATTTAGCATGATAGACGCAGGTGTAGCATGGTAGTTGTAGATGCAGCATGGTAGTTGTAGATGCAGCATGGTAACAAAAATAACAAAAAAAGACACAATACCGTGACTGGAACTATACACAAATAACCCGCACATAAAAGAGAGAAGCTTACGACGACGTTTCGGTCCGACTTGGACCATTTACAAAGTCACACAGTGTGAATGCAGCATGGTAGTTGTAGCATGGTAGCTGTAAATGTAATATGATGTCGCCATGATGAACTTGCTGGATGTGAGCATCCAGGTGTCGAGACTTGTGATTATTTCCTGTTTAAAGGCCGATGGTTGCTAGAAAAGGCAGAATGGCTGGCTGGCTGGCTGGTTTGTTAACTGGTTTTCGTGTTAACTGGTTGGTTTGCTGACTGGCTGACTTGCTAAATAGCTGACTTGCTAACTGGCTGCCAGCCAGCAAACCAGACAGCCAGACAGCCAGCCAGCCAGCCAGCCAGCAAGCCAGCCAGCCATGGAAGGTGTATATGTTCGCAGTAATCTTCATGTCAACTGTACCGTTCAGGGAGCACTGTAAGATGTTTGTGTGCGTAGTTGCGCGCGCGCGTCTGTGTGCACTTACCTAGTTGTGTTGGCAGGGGTCGAGTCTTGGCTCATGGCCCCCCGCCTCTTGAACCACAATCGCCGACATTTTTGGTTCATGGCCTCACGGGGCATATCATGGCCATCCTTGAAACTGTGTATTACGTTAGCCACTGCCAGTTCGTCTATGATCTCTTTCCTCCATGCCTCTCATTTAAAAAAAGTCTGTCCCTATCTTCACTGCCAGTCAAAGCCTCTGAGTATCATATATGTCGGAATTGTGTCTCCCATAATTCTTGTTTCTTCTATAGTTGTCAGGTTCAGTTGAGGGCTCCACGGCGGTGCTGCATACTTCATGATGGGTCTAACATATGTCATGTAAAGAGTCCTAAAAAGACTATTGAGGTTTTTGAAGGCAACACTGAGAGTGTCTGTGCTCCCTTGTACTACAGGTGCTATTTGATTTATATTTATGTCTGGTGATATGTTGTGTATGATGCTTACTCCAAGACCTTCTTCACCAATATCTGTAGTTTCTCGGATCTTAAGTTGTATTCCGCCTCTGGTCTCCTCTCTCCATCCCCAATTTTCATGACCTTCCCACTTTCTAGAATTAAACTTCAGTAACCACTTGTTTGACCATCTTGCAGTGTGTCCAGATCCAGATCTATCCTCTTCTGGTGGTATTCTTCTCAGTTTTGCTTCATGAGCGAAAAATAAGATATACGAGTCAGTTGACTCTGGCAGGTTATTTATATATATTAAGAATAAAGGTCCTATAACTGACCATTGGGGAACCCCACTTGATACACTTTTCCATCCTAAAACATCTACCCTTACCATCACCCCTCTGTCTTCTGTTAGGCATTCCGCGATCCACTGCAGAACTTTACCTCATATCCCTTCGTGTTCTAATTCGTGAATTAATCTCTGCTGGGGTACAGTGTTAAATGCTTTCCTACAGTCCAAGAATGTTCAGTCAGCCCATCCTTGTCTTATTTACTTGATTTCCTTTATTCTGTTGTAGAACTCCGGTAGGTTAGTAAAACAAGAATTATCTTCCCAAAATCCGTGCTGGTTTTCTGTTTATTCACGCTTCCTGATTATCATTTCCGATACTTTGGATAGTATACACGTAAGTGAAACTGGCTTATAATGCTCTACCTCTTGTCTGCCCCCATGCTTGTATATCGGAATCACGTTGCAGTTTTCCAGCTGTTGGTACCTTTCCTGTCTCCATTGACATGTAGGCCATTGCTATAGGTTCGTACATTTCTTCTACTCCTTCCAGTATCCATAGGGCCGTCAGGCCTCATGGCTTTTGATGTCTAGCGTATTTAGTAGATTCATTACTTTCCCCTTTGATGCAGAAATTCTATCCGATATATGCTTATTAGCTCTTTCAACCCTGGTACCATCTCTGTTTCACCAGTGAATACCTCCTCAAACCTTCTGCTTAATTTCTCACAAACTTCTCTAACATCTTTTGTGATTGCTCTCTCCTACCCTCCTTCCCTCCCTCTTTAGCATTATTGGTCTTTTACAGTCATATTCCTCATGAGACATTGTAGTTGTGTGTGTGTGTGTGTGTGATTGAAACCTACATGGAAACAAAAGAGGGTGTCGGTTTGGGAGCGAAATACCTATGGCGTTAGCAAGGTGGTGCCCAGAACTAATACGTTTGGTATCAGTCTGGTTGGTACTTGCTATGCCCTTGATACTTCCGGTGTGTTCTCAATTTCCTGCTCCTCGTGTCCCCTGCAATACACTGGTCGTCTGCCAATACTATCTGTTCCTCTTCTAGCCTTCACACACACTGTCTTGTTGAGTCGGTTCTTATACACAACACTTCTGACATTAATCTGAGTCCAGCTTTTGTTTCTGTTGATTTCTGCTTTACTCATTACATTGTCAGATGCTCTTGTCTTCAGAACACACTTTACCTGACCTAACCGTTGCATCTTCAGAACACATGCAATTTGACCTGAACTTAACATCTTCAGAGCACATGTCACTTGATCTGTACTTAACATCCTCAGAAACATGTCACTCGACCTGAACTTAACATCTTCGGAACACATGTCACTTGACTTTGAACTTCTCATCACCTCGTCTCCGTATTTGCCTTCTGGAAGTGTGTCTAGACTTCCTCCTCACCTGATCTATGATATACTTCTTACTGGTTTCGAGAATTTTTCTGCCGTGTTTCATGCTCTTCTGATGATTGCCTGTTCAACCAGGCTGTTGTTGTTGGCGGCCCACTGGCCCAAATAGCCACTGATCTGCTACTTAACGGAGGCAGTGATCCAGTTTCCTCTTGAAAACTTCTACACTTACTCCGGCATTATTTCTAATATATGCTAATACAAGGGTGAATAGTCTTGGACCACTGATGTTGTCACAGTGTTCACTGAATGTGCTCATGGCCCCCTTACTTGCCACATCTCTCACTCCATTACGCTGTTATGGTAGTATGTAGATTCGAGAAAAGGCCCTCAAGTATCTTCCATGTATATATTATGTATTTCTTTTTCGCTCTAAAGAGTACATTCAAAGTACTTTGAGGCATCCCTAGTAAGTTGAATATTTTGTAGGTTCTATGTGGGCAGTAAATGATCTCTGTACCTTCCCCTGCCTTGAATGGGGCAATCAACACCCAATAATATTCTAAAGGATAATCAATATTCTAAGCACAGGTGATTTGAATAGTGTTACTTTTGCTCTTGTTTTGAAAGTCCTCATTAATCTACCTTATAATTTTTCTGTCCTTCACGACATTTGTCTTATCCTGTTCTCTAAATAATAAGTCATGTGGCATTATTATACTCAGGTCTTTTATACGCTTTTTCTGCTCTATGAGACGGTTCGTCTGTGTCTTGTATTCAGTGTGACTTTGTAATGGTCCAAGTCGGACCGTAACGTCGTCGTAAGCTCCCCTCTCCTATGTGCGGGTTATTTGTGTATCCCAGTGACGATATTGTGCCTTTTTTGTTATTTATCCAGTGCTCCTTTTTTTTTTTAAGTTCGCCAATTTTTCCACATCTGAGCAATTTAAATTTGTCATTTAAAGTTGACCGCTGAGGTCAGTGGTCCCCTGCGGTCATACCTGTCCTAAGCTCTGGGAGTTAGCGTGGGGTGTTACCAAGCACCATGGCTTGTTGTAGTGTTTTAGAATCTCAGGTTAAAGTGTTGAAGAAGGAGGTTCTACTTCTTCAGGAGGAAAATAGGAGGCTGAAGCTTCGTCTAGATGAGTTTGGGAGTGAGTGTGAGAAGGATTTAGCTGGTAAGGAGGAAATGGTCACTAGCAGTGATAGTGGCAGCTGCTTTAAGTGGCAAGTGGTTCACAGTTCAGGAAGAAAGAAGATCAGGAGGGTTAACAGAGAAGATGTGAAGGTAGGAAACCGATTCTCTGTTCTCCAGGACGAGTGCACTTCAGTGGTTAGTGAAGTTGAAGGTACCACTGATTCCCCTGCTAATCAAGGTAAGAATATTTTAATAGTAGGAGATTCTCAGGTAAGATATATGGACCGTGCTTTTTGTAACAGAGACAGAAAGGTCAGACAGTGTGTCTTCCTGGAGCTGGTGTTGGTGACATAGTCAGCAGGTTGGATAATATTATGTCAGGTAATGGGAACAAGCCCATTATCTGTCTTAGTGCTGGGGGTAATGACATTGGGAAGGGCAGGAGACAGGAGCTGCTGGATAAGTAAATAATGACATTGGGAAGGGCAGGAGACAGGAGCTGCTGGATAAGTACAGGTCAGCCATAGAAATAGTTAGGTCTAAGGGAGGAATCCCAGTCATATGTAGCATCTTGCCTAAAAAGGGAGTGGGCAATGAATGAATGTCTATGGCAATTGGTATAAGTTGCTGGCTAGACAGGTACTGCAAGGAACTTGCAATCCCATTCATTGATAACTGGGACCTATTCTTTGGCAAACGTGATATGTATGTAAGGGATGGGGTTCATCTCTCTGGGGATGGAATGGTTGCATTAGCCAATTTGATTGAGAGGGTAATTGATGACTTGTCTAGGAATTTAAACTGATATATTATAGAGGTATTGGTGTTTGTGGGGAAACAATCAGTCTGCAGTATTAGGGTTAAAAACAGCAGTTATTACCGGGATACCTCAGGGATATGTTTAAAAGACAATATTCAAAATAAAGTTGCTAGTAATGGCAAATCAATTGATCAACAAACAAAGAGAGATATCAGAGGGCAACGAGTGACTAGCTCCCTTAAGGTTTACTATACAAATAGTAGGAGTCTAAGAAATAAGATAGATGAGCTAAGATTACTTGCAAGTGTAGGTAATATAGATATTATTGGTATAACAGAGACCTGGTTCAACCTGAAAGATAGAGAAATGCCTTCTTAATGCAACATACAGGGTTATAGACTATTCCACACTGATAGGGTCAACAGGAAGGGTGGTGGAGTGGCGATGTATGTCAGAGAAAATTTAAATTGTTTTCTTAGACATGATATAAGATTAGAAACATCGAACACAGTTTCTCGAGGGACGTGACAAATTAATTTTGGGTGTCATTTATAGGCCCCCAAACCTTGATAGAGAGTGCAGTAAGCTGTTATAGGACGAAATTCATAAGGCATCTAGATATGAAAATGTTGTGATAATGGGAGATTTTAACTTTAGACAAATTGATTGGAACAATATGACAGGAAATCTTGAGACTAGTGACTTTTTTGGGGGAGGGGGGGTTCAGGATTGCTTTTTAGAACAGTTTGTGACAGAACCAACTAGAGGAAACAATCTGCTTGACTTGGTTCTCGGCAACAAAGAGTCACTAATTAATAATCTTGGGGTTTAAAGGAGCTTGGGGGAAATGATCACAAACCCTTAGTTTCAATATATCATGGAATTCCCCAGATAACTACAAAAAAATCTCTGTCCCAGATTTTCGTTTGGGGCCGTTTCATGGGACTTAAAAAATTCCCCTGGGTGGCAAAATTTGGGGATGCCCTGACTATGGGTCAGGTAATGATTTTGGTTTGCCAATAGCGTTTTTCAGGCATAGTTCTAGCTGCCCAGACAACTTTTGTTCCAAGTAGGAAAAATTAGATTAAAAAAAATGATCCCAAAGGATGAAAAATAGATTTAAAGCATCTCATTGGTCAAAAGAGGGCATATAGGCGTATCAAAAGGGGGGATGGGCAGTTAAGAAATTAATATATTCAATTGAAGAGAAAAATAAAGAAAGAATAAGAAAAGCAAAAAGGATTATGGGGGCTAAGGTCGAAAGGGGATTCAAGACTAACCCCAAAAGAATTCTTTCAGGTATCAAAGAAAAGATTGGGGAAAAGATTGGCCATTAAAGAACTCGGGTCAGATCACTGACAGTATAAGGTATGTGTGAAATTCTCAATCCTGTTCCTTCTTTTTTACCCAGGAAAATACTGGGAATTTCCTGAAATAATAATTTGTAAAAAGGGGGGGGGCGAAAAAAAACTAATCACTATTGCGGTAACGTGACATGGCCTCAGAAAAATAGAGAAATTTTAAAAACCCTAAAAAATCCCACCCTGAGAACTGTTTGCAGGGTGTTAAAGGAAGTAAAGGGGGAACTTAGCATACCTTTGGGCTAATTTTTTTTAACATACACTACAAACGGGCATAGTGCCTGAAAAGTAAAAATGGCAAATGAAATACCTTTTTACAAGGCAGTGCGGTCCTTGGCTTCGAATATAGCCAATAACCTGACCTCCATAGGGGGAAAATTTAGGGAATAAATAATTGCCGAAGAAATTTCGTAGCCACTTGCAGGCATAGTTTGAGTAATAAACCCAAACACGGTTTTAAAAGGGGTATTCCTGTCTACGAATTTACAAAATTTTTTTCACAAAGGGGTTTTTGAGGAGGTAGATCATGGTAATGAAAGATTTTTGTATATAGGACTTCATAAAGCTTTCGATAAATTCCCTTCAAGGTATTGAGGAAACTTAAGCACATGGAATGGGAGAATTTTTTTCCGGGGTAAGGCATGGCGGGCAAATAGGCAGCAAGAGTTTGCATAAATGGGGGAAAATCAGAATGGGGGCACGTCAAAGCGGTGTTCCACGGGGTCAGTGTTGGGCCCGTTTTTTGTTCACAATTTACATAAACGACATTTTGGGAATAATAGCGACATAAAAAATTTTGCTGATGACACCAAAATAGGCCGTCCAATTATTCTAATGAGCACTAACACTCCAGGATGATTTGAATAGACAAATACAATGGCGGGAAATGGAAATGATTTTAAATATAGACAAATGAAAAGTTTAAATGTTGGACAGGAAAATAACCATGCACAAATTTAAAATAAATAAAGTTTAAACTTAATACTACCGATTTCGAAAAGATTTAAGTTCTGGTTAGCAGTAACCTAAAAACCAAAAACAACATGCATTAGTGTTCGAATAAAGCTAACGAATTCTTGGGTTCATACAGAAGTAAAAAATAAAAGAAGCCTCATTGTTCTTTCAACTCTATATACCTTGTTAGGCCTCATTTTTGACATGCTGCTCAGGTTCTGGTACCTATTACAAATGGATAAAATCTCTGGGAAAAAGCAGAGGGGGATGACAAAGATACCCCTGTGTCAAAATCTTCCCCATAGGGTAGACTTTGGGGCCCGAATCTGCACTTTCTCGAAAGGTGTAGAATTAGGGGGATATGTCGAGGTGTATAAAAGGGAAAAAAGGAATAATCAAGGGGATTAAATAAGTGCTGAAAAATTTCCAGCCAAACAGGACTCGACATTAGTTTCAAGTTGGAAAAATTCAGATTTCGGAAGGAATAGGAAAGCCGGTTTGGGACGGAGTTTTGGGGTGAGTAAACAAACTCCCCCGGGGCGGTTATTGAGGCAAAATTTGTGTAGTTTTAAAAATAGGTTAATAAATACTAGTGGGTGTGGGGGGTGGGTTGGATTGACTAGCTTTTGCTGTGGTCTGGGGCCGTGCTCCTTCCTTGAGTGGAGGTGACCAGACGGGTGGGTCTTGGGCTAATCCGGGGGGACATGGGCCTGCTCCACATGGGTCAGTAGGTCTTTGCAGTTTTCTTCTTTCTTATGTTCTTAACAACATATGGGAATCTTTAAAAAAACGTTTCGCCACACAGTGGCCTTCACCAGTCCAATACAAAGCAGGGGGGTATAAGGAAGGGGGAGTTTAAGTAATCAGTCCCCCCCAAAACCCGGAATCGATTTTTCAGTCCTCACTCTTGAGAATACAGCATAGGGCCGAAATCTTTATATGCGTCGGGTGAGTCGAAGGGAGGAGGGGGGGGGGCACAGGACCGTCCATCGTGTAAGTAGGTTGTCGCCCAAAAGTTGGACAAGTGTTGAAGAATTATTTTTATCAAAACCCTACTTTCAGTAGGGAAAATTTCCCCCTGTGACCCGCCGCCTCCTGCTTCGACTCCCTACGCAGTATATAAGCCACTTCCTTTGGGCCCCATGCTTTTTTCCTACAAGAGTGTGGACTTTCTATTGTACACTGGAAAAATTTCATTGGTTTTCTGAGGAAAATTTTCCGTTTCTTTACCGAGGTGACTTTCGTGGTATTTTGTAATGTTCGTAAAAGGATGAAGTGAAGCTGTGGCTATTGTTATCCGTGTTTGCTGTGAGGATGAGAAATAGTAAAGGTACATAACCATGTCTTGGTGTGCTGAACTGTTTACAACATGCTGAAGTTACATTTTACTTTCTTTTGTCTACTGTTTTTTTATTCGTTTACAAACAGAATAAGTAGTTTTATTGGACTTTTCTTGTTATACCAGTTAACCTTATTTCTTCAGCTATCACTTTATTCACATTGTCAAACACCGAAGTGAAGTTCATGTGCAACACATTACTGTTTTGGTTTTCTTCGAAAGTCTCCATAATTCTGTCATAATGATCATTGTAAAGAAAATGCCATCAAGAAATTAGATTATTAGGTATTGAAATCTCAATCCAGGTTGAAGGTAGTGAAGGATGTAATTAGTTTGTTATTGTGTTTTAATGCAACAGATGATTTTAAGTGCAAGCTTATTACAATAAGCATATTAAAATAAAATTTGTAATATGGCGCCTCACCACGGACAGGTACTCAAATGTAGTGAATCAGTTTCACTTGTTTTAATTGTGATTAAAAGTGAAAGACGTTCTTTCTGAAAGGAGTCTCACTCCTTTGGTTAAACTATCTCACTCAGCTATGAGAATTTATTCTGAATCACACAATCATGCACTAGAAAAGATGATTTTAAAAATATATCTAACACAGCACAATACTTTAGATTTAAGCATTTATATATATATATATAGTAATATTATATATATATATATATATATATATATATTATATATATATATATATATATATAAATATAAAAGATTTATATATATATAAATATATATATATATAAATTAAAATATATATATGATATAATATATATATATTAGAGTATATTATATATAAATATAGTATATATATATTATATATATATATATATATAATATATTATATATATATATATATATATATTATATATATATTTATATATATAATATTTATAAATATATATTTTTATTTATATATATATAATATAGTTTATATAAATTATAGGTAGAAATGGTTGTAACAGCAACCGCCCAGGGAGGTACTACCCGCCTGCCAAGTAGTGTAAAACGAAAGCTGGTAATTGGGTTTTACAATGATGGTAGGATTGCTGGTGTCCTTTTCTGTCTCATGAACATGCAAGATTTCAGGTAAGTCTTGCTACTTCTACTTACACTTAGGTCTCACTAACACATACATGTACAAGCACATTATGTCACACCCTCTGGGTTTTCTTCTATTTTCTTTCTAGTTCTTATTCTTGTTTATTTCCTCTATCTCCATGGGGAAGTGGAACAGATTCCTTCCTCCGTAAGTCTGCGTGTTGTAATGAGGCGACTAAATGCCGGGAGCAAGGGCTAGTAACCACTCTCCTGTATATATTACTAAATGTAAAAGGAGAAACTTTTCGTTTTTTCCTTTTGGGCCACCCGCCTCGGTGGATACGGCTGGTGGTGTTGAAAGAAAGAAAGATTTATATATAGTATATATATATCTTCTCTATAAATAATTTGATATATATATATAATATATATATATATAAATATAAATATATAAATATATATTTAATATATATATATATATATATATAGAATATATAGTATATATTAATAATATATAAATTATATGCAATAATCACAGTAAACAGGTGATTTCAGAATATGCAAAACAACCACTCTGAAAAAAATAGAGAAATTCCAAGCGCTTTCGTGACTACTCACATATCAAGGAACATGAAAGTAAGGCCATCCAAGAAGGCTATATAAGGGGTCTGCCGCACCTCACTATCAGATCCCACAACGGTTTACACACGTGACGCGCGGCGAGTCCAACTTGGATAGGTCCTTGCACACTCACCCCACAAACCTATTCTAACCCAAGAATAAGAAATTTTAAAGATTATTTGTCGCAGTGTATTATGAAAAATCTCCAATTCTAATTAATTATAAATGGATCTAATTTATTATAAAACCAAAGAAATATTCATATTATTCAAAACTGCTTTTTATGGAGAACAAGATTCAATTATATTCCTGTCGACCGATGGACTTGCTTGATACGTACTTTCTCAACTTTTTAAAATCAATTGGATGGTGTAAAAAAAATTTTATCCCTTACATGAATAAATAGAGCATTGGAATCTTGTCGCATTTCTAATGCCTATATTTATTTTGTTTTAAATCTTAGTTCGAGATTTTTTACCATTTGAACCGTATAAACTTTATAGTATCGCAATTTTACCAGGAATCTTATAACACACATCCATCAGCATTTGGTGGGGAATTCTTTATCAAAAGTTTTTTTACTGTATCAAGATTTTTGAATACAACTTTAATATTAAAAGTCTTTAAGAAGAGAAGGCATACCAACCGAAGTTTTTCAGGTAAGGGAGAACCCGAACCCATATTATTTAGTTGAATTAAGGCCTGGTTGTCCCTTTGTTGGATTGTAAAAATTATTTGCTAGCAACTTAAAAAGATTTAATCAATTACAGTCTGGGTATTTTAAATCTTACTATTTCATAAATTTTGGAAATTTCCTCATCTATGGAACTCAGGACAACAAATCGTAAGCTCTCAAATACATTGATGAAAAACAGCAGTTTGCTCTACTTATGCGAGAGAAAAATATTGGACATAGGAACAGTTATTTGTAGGTTTTTCTGTAATTTTAATTTGAATTCATATTACCCTTATATAAGAAAACATCTAGAATAAGGCAATGAGTTATTTTCCTTCAAACTCAACAGTAAGTTTTATAGAATGGGCTAAGCTATTTAATTTTCCTAGTCAATGGTGTATATTCACATTTTTGGGACATAAGACACAAAATAACATCACATATCTGAACCATTTAGCTCTATTAGGTGAGGATTGTGGTTAAGCAAACCTTGTTTTCAAAAATTTGCCATTATAGGGTACAAAGAACAGGTGAAAGAGGATTTCCCATTCCAAACCATACTATTCTGAGTGTAAAACTTATCATTAAATACAAATTTTGCATCAACGAGTGCAAAGTTTAAATAAGTTTTAATGATAGTAGAAACTGGCAATGGTAAATCATAGTAACGAGTTCTTCAGATAAGAACTATACATACAGAATCAACAACGGGAACTTTCGTAAACAGGAAGTAACATCAAAACTAACCATGTTAGATATCATTTAAGTCAGTCAAGGAGCTTAGTTTAATCAAACCAAGTCATGTTTGTTTTTAACATTTAAGTTAGAAATATTGACAATCAATAGGGCGTCAAAATATCAACAAGCCATTTGATAATTTATATGAAAACTGACCCTATGGAGCTAATACTTGTCTGACTGTTCCCTGTTTTGGTGAGTTTTTATTAGTCCATACATGGAGGCAAAGAGGATTAGTGGAAGTAAGAATTGTTTGACTAATTCATCTTTGCCTTTCAGTAGAAGTTTTTATTGTTTGTTATTGAAATTGCTGTTAACGTTTCTAGGGATTTTTCCTAAGTTTAGAATCGGTTTCAGTATCATCTAAGTAGATTATTCATTTTTTCTCTGGTAATACATTTTCTTTCATAATTAACTATTGCATTTATTTTGTCTGCTTAAGTTAAGGGGCAAATTTTTATTGTTATTAAGTGTATCAAAAGTTAAAGAATCTATGAGGTCAATTGGGAATGTTTGGTTTTAACATAGAGCTATATACCATTCCTTTACTAATATTAATTCATTAGAGGATAAAACAGAAAATTTTTCAAAGTTACAAAAAGGCTTTGCAATTTCGACATTATTACGTTTTTTTGAAGTTGCAAACTTAAGCCAAAACCTAGAGCACAGTTGTAATGTTTTCTAAAATTTCATCTTGATAAGTTAAATTTTTACAAAATTGTTATTAGCAAGCTTTGTCCAATCAACTATTTTCAATTCAAAAGTACTAATTTTCTTTGTAGTTTGCTCTTTAGATCATTACAAAATTCTTCTGAGTTTTATTAAAGCAATGATCCAACATACGTGTTTTCCATTCTGCATATTCCAATTTTGCATATTCTGAAATCACCTGTTTAACTGTTGATCTTTATTGCATTAATGGATTACCACACGACTCTTGCAAATGTTCTCGATAAACTTTCCTAATCATATATCGTTTTGTTTCATCAGTTTTCCTTCTGCCACTGATCAAGTCCCACAAGTTAAAAATTCGACTTAATATTCTTAAAAAATTGTTTAAAATGGAACAGAGTTTTCTGCCCAAGTCCTCTTTTAACCCAATAGACTCCTTGACATGAGAGACGTCCTTTTTATGATTTTTATGAGAATTATTCTTCAGAAAACATATTGAAATAACTAAAATACAGGAGAAGTAAGCATTCAAAAATATTGGAGAAACAAACAATACTTCTGATAAGTCATGCCATTCCATCAATGGAAACACAGTAATGTTGGATCATTGCTATAATAAACTCAGAAGGAATTTGTAATGAACTCAAGAGCAAACTACAAAGAAAATTAGAACATTTTAAATTGAAAGTAGTGATTGGACAAGCATGCTAAAAACAATTTTGGGTAATTAACTTATCAGAGTGAAATTTGGACAACAATACAACTGCGCTCTAGGTTTTGGCCTTAAGTTTTGCAACCTCAAAAAACGTTAATAATGACGAAATTGCAAAAAGCCCTTTTGTAACTTTGAAAATTTTTCTGATTTATCCTCTGATGAAATTAATATTAGTAAAGGAAATGGTATATAGCTCTTGTTAAAAAGCCAAACATTCCAATTGCCCTCAAAGATTCTTTAAGTCCTTATATACCCTTAATAACAATAAAAATTTGCGGCCTTACTAAAGCAGACAAAATAAATGCAATAGTAATTATGAAAGAAAATGATTACCAAGAAAAAATGAATAATCTCTTAGATGATACTGAAACCTTTCTAAACTTAGGAAAAATCCCCTAGAAAAACCGTTTAACAGCAATTTCAATAAAAACAATAAAACTTCTACTGAAAGGCAAAGATTAATTAGTCAAACAATTTACTTCCACTAATCCCTTGCTTTGCTTGACATGTATGGACTAATAAAAAACACACAAACCCGGAATCCAGTCAGACCAATTTATTAGCTCCATAGTGTCAGTATCAATAAATTATCCAAAATGGCTGTTGAATATTTTGAAGCCCTATTGTAGGCAAAATTTCTAATTTAATGTTAAAAACAACGATAGACATTGTTTGATAAACTAGCTCCTTGACTGACTTAAATGATTTTAACATGTTAGTTTTTGATGTTACTTCTTGTTTTACGAAAGTTCCTGTTGTTGATTTATTAAGTTTCTTATCTGAAAACTCGTTAACTTTGATTTACCATTGCCCATTTTCTACTATCATTAAACTTATTAAACTTTGCATTGTTGATGCAAAATTTGTATTTAATGAGAAGTTTTTACAGCTCAGAAGTTTGGTAGGGCAATGGGAAATCTCTTTTCACCTTTTCTTAGTAACCTATACTTGGAATTTTTTTTGAAACCAGGTGCTTAACACAATCTCCCTAATTAAGAGCTAAATGGATCATATATGTTGAATGAATTTTGTGTCTTAAGCCCTAAAAATGTAGATATACACCATTTCCTAGGAAAAATTAAATAGCTTAGCCCATTCTATAAACTTTACTGTTGAGTTTGAAGAAAGTACTCATTCCTTTTCTAGATGTTTTAATTATTAAGGGTAATAATGAATTCCAATTTAAAATTACAGAAAACCTACAAATAACTGTTCCTATTGTCCACTATATTCCTCGCATCAAGATAGAGTCCAAACTGTCCTGTTTTCTCATCAATGTTTTTTGAGAGCTTTACGAATTTGTATCCTGAGTTCATAGATAGGAAATATCCAAAATTTAATGAAATAGAGGTAATGATTTAAAATACCCAAGAAATGTAATGATAAATCTTTTAAGTGTGCTTAGAAATACTTTTTAAATCCAAAAAGGGAAACCAGCCTTATTCAACTAAAAATATTTTGGATCTCCCTTACCATGAAAACATTGGTTGATATGCCTTCTCATCTTAAGACTTATAATATTAAAGTTTGAATTCAAAAATCTTGATACAGAAAAAAAACTTTTGATAAAGAATTCCCCCACAAAATGCTGTGGATGTGTGTATAAGATTCCTTGTAAAATTTGAGATAAGTTTATTACGGTCAAACTGGTAAAAATCTCGAACTAAGATTAAAACAACATAAATATACATTAGAACTGGACAAGATTCCAATGGCAACTAGTTTTCTTCATGTAGGTATTTTAACCTCCTATTGATTTTTCCAAAAAAAGTTTGAGAAAGTAGTATCAAGCAAGTCCATGGTCGACAGGGAATATATTGAATTCTTGTTTCATAATAAGCAGTTTTGAACAATAAATGAAAATTTCCTTTGGTATTAATATAAATTAGGAGTCCAATTATAATAATAGAATTGTGGAATAATTTAATATTACACTGGACAAATAATCTTTAAATTTCTTATTTCTGTGGTAGAAATAGTTTTTTGGGTGAGTTGTGGCCAATGGACCTATCCACGTTGGCTCGCCGCGCGTCACGTGTTTAACCGTTGTGGGATCTGATAGTGGGAGGTGCCGGCCTAACCCCTTATATAGCTTCCATTGGATGGCCTTCTTCCATAGTTTTCCATGATAATAGGTGAGGGTAGTCACGAAAGCGCTGGAATTTCTCTATTTTTCAGAGTGTGTTTGCATATATATTATATAGTATAAGATGACGGTAGAGAATAATATTAGTTATATATGAGGAGATATATATATATTTATATATATATATATATATATAAATATATATATATATATATATATATATATATATAAATAAATATTATATATATATAATAAAAATAAATAATTTTATAATAAATATATATATATATATAAATATAAATGAGTATTATATATGAATATATAGTAATATATAAATATATATATATAAATTATATAATATATAAATATATATATATATAATATAACTATATATAGATATATATTATATAAATATATATATATATAAATATATATATATATATAATATAGTATAATAATATATATATATAAATATATATATATATAATAAATATATATATATAAATATATATATAATATAATAAATATAATATAAATATATAAAATAATAAATATATATAAATATATATATATATATATATAAATATATATCTATATATTATATATATACTGTTTGTCCAGAGGGCTGAGAAGGGTTTGTTTGAGGGTTTCGGAACATGTAGAGAGAATGGAGCGAAACAGAAAGACTTTCAAGGGTGTATCATTCTGTAGTGGAAGGAAGGCGGGGTAGGGGTCTCCTAGGAAAGGTTGGAGGAGGGGGTAAGAGGAGGTTTTGAGGCGAGGGGCTTGGGACATCTCACAGGCTTGCGTGAGCGTGTTTGATAGGGAGTGAATGGATACGAATGGTTTTTAATACGTAGACGTGGTGTTTGGAGTGTGGAGCAAAGTAACATTTATGAAGGGGTTCAGGGAAACCGCAGGCCGGACTTGAGTCCTGAGATTGGGAAGTACAGGCCTCACTCTGAAGGAGGTGTTTTGAATGTTGCCGTTTAAAAACCTGAATGTAAAGCTCCCTTCTGGGCAAGACAGTGAATGGAGTGCATGATGGTTAAAGTTTTTCTTTTTTCCCGGGCCACCCTGCTTGGTGGAATCGGCCAGTGTGATAAGAATTAATAATAAATATATATATATAATATATATAATATATTTAGATATAAAATTATATTATATATATATATATTATATATATATATATATATTAAAGTATATGTGATGTAAGAGTTGTTACTATGATATTGGGAAATGTGAGACAAATTTATGAATAACGATATAAAGGCTGGAATCCGTGCTTGTACATTAGGTAAAATCACCTGTATATATCAGCGTGTGACTTATTGCTGCTACACCCTGGTAACGCTATATATAGTTCACAGCCCAACCGGTCCTTAGCGTCCACTGGATTATATCGTGTTTGTCACTAATGAGGTACGTATATTCCCCTCTACTAATGCGTATTATCGCGTATTTCTATTGCGTACTGTGGTTGAGTAGAGTACTTTGTGTACCGTAATTAGACAGCATATTTGGAGTGGGTGTTGTAGCTGTATCATGCGTTTGGATGGCACTTTTGAGTTGCGTATTTTCAATACATGTTGTAGTTGGAAGGTGCATTTGGAGGCGTATTGCATTTGGCTAGCGTATTTTGAATGCGTTCAACATTGCGATCCGTACGTTCCCTGGGACAGCAAGCGGGTCAGTATACCCCCCACGATCCCAACAGTGCTTCCCTCTGCCTCGGCCTCTCCCCGCCAGATTCCCCTTCCTCACCCCCTATGTCCCTCTCCCACTACCCCACCACCACTACCAGTTGCTGCTGCGCTGATGCCAGCTTCTCGTTACCCATGGTAAATGTCCCTTTTCCTTTCAAACGCCAAAACACCATCCCTCACACACACACACAACACAAACCCACACTTCACACACACATATATATATATATATAATATATAATAATATATAAAATATATATATATATAAATATATATATATTATATATATAGATAATCAGATCTCACGTACATCTTTATCGCACCTCTCACGAACATCTCCCATACACTCCATCCCGTCTCCTATTCTCCCCTTCCATCTCCCTCCCTCTCTTCCCTCTCCCCCTCCCTCCCTTCCACCCTGTGAGTGTAGCAACACAGGCTGGGGTGATCAACGACCCACCCCAACATACATGTATTATTCATTGGTGTCAGTATGGGAGGGGGTTGGCTGGGTGTGTGTGGGTATATATAGGGTTAGTAGGGATGAGGAGGGGTGGGTATATATGTGGATATTAGGGGTTATGAGGGGAGGCTGGGTGGAATAGGAAAGAGTTACGTAAAGAAAAGATGAGATGGTTCCTCCTCCACCACCACCACCCCCGCAACCCCCTCCCCAGAACCCCCACCACCACATGCGCCAACACACGCACCATCACCACTACCACCACAAACATACGCACCATCACCACTACCACCTCAAACACACGCACCATCACCACTACCACCACAAACACATGCACCATCACCACTACCACCACAAACACACGCACCATCACCACTACCACCACAAACACACGCACCATCACTACCATCACCAACACATGCACTAATCACTTCCAACACATGCACCACCGCCACTACCACTACCAACACATGCACCACCACTACCACCACCAACACATGCACCACCACTACCACCACCAACACATGCACCACCACTACCACCAACAACACATGCACCACCACTACCACCACCAACACATGCACCACCACTACCACCACCAACACATGCACCACCACTACCACCACCAACACATGCACCACCACTACCACCACCAACACATGCACCACCACTACCACCACCAACACATGCACCACCACTACCACCACCAACACATGCACCACTACTACCACCACCAACACATGCACCACTACTACCACTGCCAACACATTCACCATCACTACCACCACCAACACATGCACTATCACTACCAACACATGCACCACCACCAACACATGCACTATCACTGCCAACACATGCACCACCGCCACTACCACTAACAACACATGCACCACCACTACCACCACCAACACGTGCACCACCACCAACACGTGCACCACCACTACCACATCCACTATCACTGCCAACACATGCACCACCGCCACACCACTAACAACACATGCACCGCCACACCACCACCAACACGTGCACCACCACTACCAC
This sequence comes from Cherax quadricarinatus, assembly GCF_026875155.1. Taxonomy (NCBI): domain Eukaryota; kingdom Metazoa; phylum Arthropoda; class Malacostraca; order Decapoda; family Parastacidae; genus Cherax; species Cherax quadricarinatus. The sequence continues at coordinate 10,571,195 of NC_069456.1, forward strand.
CACCAACACATCCACTGTCACCACCAACACATGCACAACGACTACCACCACCAACACATGCACAACGACAAACCACCACCAACACATGCACAACGACTACCACCACCAACACATGCACCATCACTACCACCACCAACACATGCACCATCACTACCACCACTACCACCACCAACACATACACCACTAACACCACCACCACACACCTTCACAAACCAACACACGCATCACCACCACCACCACCAACACACGCATCACCACCACCAACACACGCCCCACCAACACACACAACAATGACATATGCACCACCACCTACAACAACAGTGACACATGCATCACCAACAACAGCACAACACACATACCACCACCAACAGCAACAATGACACATGCACCACGACCACCACCAACAACAACAACACACGCAGGACCACCACCACCACCACCAACACACGCCAGCAGCCCACCACTAATACACGCACCACCACCAATACACGCACAACCACCACCAACAACAACACACGCAGCACCACCACTAATACACGCACCACCATCAATACACGCACCACCATCAATACACGCACCACCATCAATACACGCACCCCATCAATACACGCACCACCACCACCAATAACAACACGCAGCACCTCCACCAACAACAACACATTCACCACCACCAACAACAACACACGCACCACCACCGCCAGCAACACCAACACACGCACCACCACCACCACCAACACATGCTCCACCAACAACACACGCACCAACAACAACAACACACGCATCAGCACCAACAACAAACAACAACAACAGTACACTCACGACCACCAACAACAACATCTCCATGAATGATTAATTTTCCTTTCAATTAAAGGTAATCGACCACACTGTAGTAAAGTTATTTCCGCCTCGCTGCTAAATTACCTTTGATTCAAAGTAACAACGACTTGGTAGTTAGAGGTTGTGAAGGTGCAGGTTATTATGACTGTCTCCCAGTGTGGCCAGGTTTAACACACAATATATTAACCACTCTTGGTTTAATGCATTATCCTCACTTACGTTTTAATGTCTGAGTCTTGTATTTTTAAGATCCAGAACAGTATATATATATATATATATATATATATATAATATATATATATATATATATATATATATATATATATAAAACAACCACTCTGAAAGAATAGAGAAATTCCAAGCGCTTTCGTGACTACTCAGATAATGTGAGTAGTCACGAAAGCGCTTGGAATTTCTCTATTCTTTCAGAGTAGTTGTTTTGCATATTTTGAAATCACCTGTTTACTGTGATCTTATTGCATATATATATATATATATATATATATATATATATATATATATATATATATATATATATATATATATATATATATATATATATATATAATAACCCTTTCTCTTTCACCCTCCTTCCTTCCTTCTTTCCACCAATCATGTCACCTAACATTACCACATCGTTGCAATATCAACACACACACACACACACACACACACACACACACACACACACACACAACACCCCCCCACACACAACAACACCAACCAACGAGGAGAGGTTAAGGAATCAACCTGACGACACTGGAGGACAGGAGAGATAGGGGGGACATGATAACGACATACAAAATACTGAGAGGAATTGACAAGGTGGACAAAGACAGGATGTTCCAGAGATTGGACACAGTAACAAGGGGAGATAGTTGAAAGCTGAAGACACAGATGAATCACAGGGATGTTAGGAAGTATTTCTTCAGCCACAGAGTAGTCAGGAAGTGGAATAGTTTGGGAAGCGATGTAGTGGAGGCAGGATCCATACATAGCTTTAAGCAGAGGTATGATAAAGCTCACGGTTCAGGGAGAGTGACCTAGTAGCGACCAGTGAAGAGGTGGGGCCAGGAGCCCGGACTCGACCCCTGCAACCTCAACTAGGTGAGTACAACTAGGCGAGTACACACACTCCACGCGTTCAGCCCGCCACATTTCACTACTATCAAACTCTCCAGTAGCACCTCTGATATTAGTTATGAAGGTACAGGAGGTCGAGTCTCAGCGCCTGGCCCCGGATACAACAGTATGTGTATGTGTGTGTACTCACCTATTTGTGGTTGTAGGTGTCGATACACAGCTCCTGGCCCTCCCCTGTGTGTGTTTGTACTCACCTACATGCAACCACATATAGGTGAACACACAACACAACCCACAACACACACACACACACACACACACACACACACACACACACACACACACACACACACGTAATCACGTGGAAGGGGTCATAGAAGGAAGATAAAGACTCGCATGAGTCACCGGAGAGTACTCATGAAGTGGAACAGTTAAGAGGTAGTATAACCGACTGTACGCAGCTTTAAGGAAAGGCACGACAATACTCATAAAAGCAGGTTACTAGTTTAAGTGGTAGGGTGCGCTTAAGAGAGTGACAGTTATGTAGTGTGTACTGTGCAAGTATCCACTATGAACATTACTGCCTCCTTCCTTCATTCCTTCCTTCCTTCCAACATTACTGCCTCTTTCCTATATTACTACTTCCTTCCAACATTACTTCTTTCTTTCGTTTTCTTCTTCCTCCTTCCTTATTACTACCGCCTCCCTAACTCCTTCCTCCTTCCAACACTATTACCTCCTTCCTTTGTCTCACCTTTTCCTGTTACTGACTCCTTTCTAACTCCTTCCTTAGCATCCTTCCTCATTTCCTTATTATTTCTTCCTACCTTTCCCTGTTGTTCCAGTCTTTAGTAGTCCCCAGTTCGTCCTCCCTCTCTTCCTTCTATTCTCCTTTCCCCTGAAATATCATAACCACAGGAACCCCACAAACCCCCAGGAACCCTATAAACCCCCAGGAACCCCATAAACCCTCAGGAACCCCATAACTGCGTCAAGAAGACCCCAGCTCTCCCACTGTTACACCCCAGGTGCAGGACTTGTGTGTTAGCGGCAGTCATTCCACTCTGTTATTGCCTCACACGAAGGATAGAGGAGCCGAAGGATAAAGAGAGGAACCAGGAAAGATGAATCGGTGTATTGAAGAAAGGAGTCTTCAGGATCCTACCTGCGGGAGAGAAGTCTTCAGGATCCTACCTGTGGAAAGAAGTCTTCAGGATCCTACCTGCGGGAGAGAAGTCTTCAGGATCCTACCTGTGAGAAAGAAGTCTTCAGGATCCTACCTGCGGGAGAGAAGTCTTCAGGATCCTACCTGCGGGAGAGAAGTCTTCAGGATCCTACCTGCGGGAGAGAAGTCTTCAGGATCCTACCTGGGAAGAAGTCTTCAGGATCCTACCTGCGGGAGAGAAGTCTTCAGGATCCTACCTGTGAGAAAGAAGTCTTCAGGATCCTACCTGCGGGAGAGAAGTCTTCAGGATCCTACCTGCGGGAGAGAAGTCTTCAAGATCCTACCTGCGGGAGAGAAGCCTTCAGGATCCTACCTGCGGGAGAGAAGGAAGTTTTCATCTCCGTTCTCTAATAAAGAAGACGCTCTTTGGAATTATTAACCCAATAACAACGAGAGTTATTAACCCATTAACCACGAAGGTTAACCCAGAATACCTCAGGAAAGCCACACTGTGTGGCTTATTTTCATTAAGCTTTATTTGGGGGGGGGGATGCGACAAACAACTATTATTTAACAGAATGTTAGACAACTATGAAGGTATTGATGTCTATATAGCAGGTATTGTCGACAGATATGGGAGGAATTGTTGTCACGTATGGCAGGTATTGTTGACAAATCTTGCAGATGTTGTCATATATGGCAGATATTGTCAAATATGACAGATATTGTTGTCAAGTATGGCAGGTATTGCTTTCAGTTATGGAGCAGGTGGTATTGTTGACGAGAGAGAGAGAGAGAGAGAGAGAGCAAGAACGAAAGATAAGAGACTAGTCATGCGTGTTCCTACAGTAAGGATTTTTCGGATTAAGGGTACGTGACCTCTGTTATTATCATCTGCATCTGATAACTTAAAACAAACACACACACACACACACACACACACACACACACCGGTGATAACAAGCTATCGCACTTGGAAAGAGTGGAGAGAGAGAGAAAACATGATCTTGTGTTTTCAAATAAAGTACTTGACTAGTGGAATGCATTGAGAGTCGAAGTAGGTATTGTTATTACCATTGGTGTGTGTGTGTGTGTGTGTGTTATATATATATATATATATATATATATATATATATATATATATATATAATATATATATATATATATATAAACTTGCGGCCTTCTTGCCGAATAAGGCAAGCGAAAATTTGTGTATGCAATAATTTCGCAAAAATCATTCTGAACCTAACGAGAAAAAATATATTTCGCTGTGTTTGATTATTAAATTATTGTAAACTTATCTAAAATATATTTAGTTGGATTAGGCTAAATTAAATTGAGCTTGTTATAATAAAGTTAGGTAAGTTTTCTAAGGTTCTTTTGGTACAAAATTATTAATTTTTACATTAACATAAATTAAAAACAATATATATATCTTTAAACGTATAAGAGAAAATTTTAGAAAGGTCTTAATTTTAAATAAGTTCTTGCTAATTGACCAGGTTTACCTATTCGGCACGACATATATATATATATATATATATATATATATATATATTAAATTAATTGGGGAATCAAATTCAAAATAGGAATTGACACAGTTACTTTTTGCTGATGATACTGTGCTTATGGGAGATTCTAAAGAAAAATTGCAAAGGTTAGTGGATGAGTTTGAGAATGTGTGTAAAGGTAGAAAGTTGAAAGTGAACATAGAAAAGAGTAAGGTGATGAGGGTATCAAATGATTTAGATAAAGAAAAATTGGATATCAAATTGGGGAGGAGGAGTATGGAAGAAGTGAATGTTTTCAGATACTTGGGAGTTGACGTGTCGGCGGATGGATTTATGAAGGATGAGGTTAATCATAGAATTGATGAGGGAAAAAAAGGTGAGTGGTGCGTTGAGGTATATGTGGAGTCAAAAAACGTTATCTATGGAGGCAAAGAAGGGAATGTATGAAAGTTTAGTAGTACCAACACTCTTATATGGATGTGAAGCTTGGGTGGTAAATGCAGCAGCGAGGAGACGGTTGGAGGCAGTGGAGATGTCCTGTCTAAGGGCAATGTGTGGTGTAAATATTATGCAGAAAATTCGGAGTGTGGAAATTAGGAGAAGGTGTGGAGTTAATAAAAGCATTAGTCAGAGGGCAGAAGAGGGGTTGTTGAGGTGGTTTGGTCATTTAGAGAGATTGGATCAAAGTAGAATGACATGGAAAGCATATAAATCTATAGGGGAAGGAAAGAGGGGTAGGGGTCGTCCTCGAAAGGGTTGGAAAGAGGGGGTAAAGGAGGTTTTGTGGGCGAGGGGCTTGGACTTCCAGCAAGCGTGCATGAGCGTGTTAGATAGGAGTGAATGGAGACGAATGATACTTGGGACCTGACGATCTGTTGGAGTGTGAGCAGGGTAATATTTAGTGAAGGGATTCAGGGAAACCGGTTATTTTCTTATAGTCGGACTTGAGTCCTGGAAATGGGAAGTACAATGCCTGCACTTTAAAGGAGGGGTTTGGGATATTGGCAGTTTGGAGGGATATGTTGTGTATCTTTATACGTATATGCTTCTAAACTGTTGTGTTCTGAGCACCTCTGCAAAAACAGTGATAATGTGTGAGTGTGGTGAAAGTGTTGAATGATGATGAAAGTATTTTCTTTTTGGGGATTTTCTTTCTATTTTGGGTCACCCTGCCTCGGTGGGAGACGGCCGACTTGTTGAAAAAAAAAATATGTATAATATATATATATATATATATATATATATATATATATATATATATATATATATATATATATATAGAGAGAGAGAGAGAGAGAGAGAGAGAGAGAGAGAGAGAGAATATAGGGTGAGTGTGACATCTGGAACCGTTGTGAACAAGAAATGGTCGTGAAACAGCAGGGAAGGAGGGAGGGGGTCGACAGCTTTCCTCGTAGGTTTTCAGGGATTGTCTCGCGCAAAAGCCTAAGCAAATCAGTGTAATGTTCATATGGTTTCTACTGATGTTAGGACTCAGGGTGATAGTGATGGATCCATGTTTCATCCATGGCTACAAACCGTAGCTTAAATTTATCCCCAGTATAGATTGATCAGTTCAATATTCTTCTCTGAACATCAGTTCAGAGGAGTCAATATTTTCGGCAGCCAGTGAGTACAGACTTTGTAGCCAAATATTTATGGAGTGGATTCATCTGAGCCGTAACTGGTCGTCAGGGTTACGGTCTGACGCTCCCTCAATCTTCCATCCTCCATCGCAGTTAGCTCTATGGCCTAAATTTTTCCTTTATCAATATCCAATGCCTGCCAGACTTGGGCTCGTCTTCGTCATGTCTTCCACGATGGAACTGTCTACTTACCTCTTGATCTTAGAACATGAACGTGGAGACTGGTACTGGTACACATTGTTCATGCCAGCATGAATCTCCCAGGGCGTGATTTTATGTAGTGTTAAAAATTCGATGAGATCATGATGCTCTGTTATGACGTTTTCAGAATTCATGTCCAGACGGATCTAAGACAACAAACATACAGTTCATCATAAAAGCTAGAAACCAATAATGTGCACTTTTTAATACACTTGATATAGACTTAAGACATTAAAATAATGCAACTGTTGGATTGCCCGTTAAGGGTCAGTCTCAGAACTGTTTTGATCTCACCTCGTATATAATAAAGTATTGAGGTCGTAATACTATGAACATAGCCCTGCACTTGTAGCTACGTAACCGTAATTGCACACGTTATCTCTCTCTCTCTCTCTCAGCTAAAACATTAGAATAATTTGTCCTTGAATTTATATTCATTAATATTTCCCTTGCTTGCAATGTGTTGCAGTGTTTCTCCAGACCTCGTAATTCTTATTGTTCGTGGTGTTAATAATCTTCCCAGTTTATCATTTTCCTCTCTCTCTCTCTCTCTCTCTCTCTCTCTCTCTCTCTCTCTCTCTCTCTCTCTCTCTCTCTCTCTCTCTCTCATTTCCAGCTATGTTAACATAAGATGGTTTTTCTCACAAAGATATACGAGAATTTTGCCAATTTCTAACTTTTCATTTTCGTTTTTTTTTCCATGTATTCTACAGTATTCCGTGGTAACGATACTATTGTTTTGAAAGGTACAACCCATTCCATTTTTGCCTCCTGACAATTTCTTTTAAAAGTTCAGACATTTTTAAGTTATTTGACAAAGTTAATTTGCAACTACAGTAAGAGCTGGTCCAGAAGACCACTTTCAGAATACAGTGATCCATCATGATTATCTGGTTGGGACGTCTGTCAGAGTTAGTGTTGATAGTGACTTGCTTTACTCCTCATTATATCTCACTTTATCATTGCACGTTTAATAACTTTACCATTATCCCATCTTCCATGTAATGTTCTTAATACTTGTGATGATCTTAATGCTTGTATTGAGCTTCCTGCCGCCTAGGACTGCTTGTGATGGCTTTCCTGCCGCCGAGGACTGCTTGTGATGACTTTCCTGCCACGGAGGACTGTTGGTGATGACCTTGTCACGGAGAACTGCTTGTAATGACCTTCGAGCCACGGAGGACTGCTTGTTATGACCTTGTCACGGAGAACTGCTTGTAATGACCTTGTCACGGAGAACTGCTTGTAATGACCTTCGAGCCACGGAGGACTGCTTGTTATGACCTTGTCACGGAGAATTGCTTGTAATGACCTTGTCAGGAAGAACTGCTTGTAATGACCTTCGAGCCACGGAGGACTGCTTGTAATGACCTTGTCAGGGAGAACTGCTTGGAATGACCTTGTCAGGGAGAACTGCTTGTAATGACCGTCGTGCCACGGAGGACTGCTTGTAACTGCTACTATCATCTCTGTATGGATCTGGAATTTCGTGAATCTTGTTTTTACAAGAGTCACAGCTTGTCTTAAATTAAGATCATGTCTCGCGATAAACCTCTTTGAAGGCAGAAGACATAATGGAGTTGTAGCTGAGTCTGCTTCATCAGGTCAAGTGGTGGACGGGAGGCGCGGCGGCGGTGGTTACGGCAACGGCGGCGGCGGCTCTACAGTCGTCTGGTGTTGTAGTTGGCCCCTGGGAGTGACATTGTCCAAATATCTTTCTCTTTCCTTTTTCTCTCTTACTTTTTTTCTTTTCGAGCTCTTTCTTTTGTGTTCTTTCTATATCTCCCTTTCACCTGTTTTCCCTCTATTTTTTTTCTCTCGCACACGAGGCACGCCACCCAGGGGAAGGGGGGTGGGGACACCAGCCGACCTGGTGCCACACTGGGTCACCACACATCCCGTTATTGTGTAGTGCCTCTTTTCTCTTTGGTACCTCTCATTAGTGGCACTCCTTAATGACACTTCCAGACTCTATCACAAGCCAACCACACCTAATTTGTGATCCCCCCCCCCCTCTCTCTCATTTGAGGAGCGTTCCTTTTTCGAGTGTTTCTCGAATGTTGAAAGGAGATATTGTGGTGAAGGTGACCTTTGACATATTAGTGTTGTACGTCTTTGGGAAAACCAGAGGTCGCCTTATTTTAAAGCAATGCGTCGTCGTACACCTTTATGAAACGTATGTATTGTATTATTTATCCCCTGAGACGTCAAACCTCGCCACCTACTCTGCAAGTTTACGGTTGTTAGTTTTGAGAGTGATGGACCGTTCTTATGTCAGGTGTAAATCATTGATGCAGGCATGATAAGAACATAACATAAGAAAGAAGGAACGCTGCAGCAGGCCTACTGGCCCATGCGAGACAGGCCCAATTCTCCCACCTGCTTAAGCCAATGCCTTACCCTAGTCAGGTCAATCACATTCACTTGAGGGAAGAGCACGGCATCTGACCTAGTAACACAATCTAGTCAGGTCCAACTCACACCCACCCACACCCACTCATGTATTTATCCAGCCTATATTTAAAACTACACAACGTCTTAGCTTCTGTGATGGTACTCGGGAGTTTGTTCCACTCATCCACAACTCTATTACCAAATTAGTGCTTTCCTATATCCTTCCTGAATCTGAATTTTTCCAACTTAAAACCATTGCACGCTATTTACATCCTCTTTATTAATTCCTATTTTCCATTTATAAACCTCAATCATATCCCTCCAAATTCTACGTCTTTCTAGAGAGTGCAGATTCAGGGCCCTCAGTCTGTCCTCATAGGGAAGATTTCTGATACATGGGATCATCTTTGTCATCCTCCTTTGTACGTTTTCCAGTGCATTTATATCCATTCTGTAATACGGTGACCAGAACTGTGCAGCATAGTCTAAATGAGGCCTAACCAAAGATATATAGAGTTGAAGAACAACCTGAGGACTTCTATTATTTATACTTCTAGATATGAAGCCAAGAATTCTGTTAGCTTTATTGCGAACACTAATGCACTGTTGTCTTGGTTTTAGATTACTGCTAACCAGAACTCCTAAATCCTTTTTGCAATCAGCAGTATTAAGATCTACATTATTTAGTTTATATGTCGCATGGTTATTTTCCTGTCCAACATTTAGAACTTTGCATTTGTCTATATTAAACTACATCTGCCATTTCTCCGACCATTGCATCAGTCTATTCAAATCATCCTGGAGTGCTCTAGTGTCTTCATTAGAATGAATTGGACGGCCTATCTTGGTGTCATCAGCAAATTTGCTTATGTCGCTATTTATTTCCTCATCTATGTCGTTTATGTAAATTGTGAACAACAACGGGCCCAACACAGACCCCTGAGGAACACCGCTTGTGACGTGGCCCCATTCTGATTTCTCATTTATGCAAACTCTCTGATGCCTATTTGTCAACCATGCCTTTACCCAGGAAAAAATTTCTCCTATTCCGTGTGTCTTAAGTTTCCTCAATAGCCTCTGATGTGGAACTCTATCGAAAGCCTTACTGAAGTCCATATACACAATATCATATTCGATACCATGATCTACCTCCTCAAATACCTTAGTGAAGATGGCTACGAGTTGCTTCGGCAATTATTGATTCCATAAATTTTCCCACTATGGAGGTCAGGCTTATTGGTCTATAGTTCGAAGCTAATGACTTGTCACCTGCCTTGTAAATAGGTATTACATTTGCCATTTTCCACTCGTCTGGCACCATGCAAGTTTGTAGTGCTATATTGAAAAGATTAGCCAAAGGTATGCTAAGTTCCTCTTTACATTCCTTTAAAACCCTCCCAAACAGTTCATCAGGGCCTGAGGATTTGTTAGGTTTTAATTTATCTATTTGTCTGAGGACCATGTCACTAGTTATCCCAATAGTGCATAGTTTATTATCGTCCTCTTCTATATAATTTATTATTTATGAAATTTCGCTAGTATCCTGAGTAAAAACTGAGAGGAAGCGTTGAAAGGTTCACACATTTTCTTATCAGTGTCAGTGATCTGACCAGAGTTACTCTTAAGTGGGCTTATCTTGTCCCTAATCTTACTTATGTATACCTAAACGAACCATTTTGCGTTAGTCTTCGAATCCCTTGCGACTTTAGCCTCATAATCCCTTTTTGCTTTTCTTATTCTTTTTTTTATATCTTTAATTGAACATATTGATTTTTTAACTGCCCATCCCCTCTTTTGATACGCCTATATGTGCCTCTCTTTTGACCATTGAGATGTTTTAATCTATTGTTTATTCATTTGGGATAATTTTTTTAGATCTGATTTCCCTACTTGAAACAAAAGTTGTCTGGGCAGCTAGCACTATTCTCTGAAACACGTCATATTGGCAACCAACACCATCTACCTGACCCATAGTCAGGTCATCCCATTTTAGCCCACCTAGGTAATTTCTCAGTCACATGAAATTGGCCAAGCAGAAATCTGGGACAGAGACTTGATTGCAGTTATCTGGGTAATTTCATGATACATTGCAACTACATGATTTGTGATTGCTTTCCCCACGCTCATTAACATCAAGATTATTAAGTAGTGATTCCTTGTTGGCAAGAACCAAGTCAAGCAGGTTGTTTCTCTACTTGTTTCTATCACAAACTGTTTTAAAAAGCAGCCCTGGACTGTATCAAGAAAGTCAGTAGACTCAAGATTTCCTGTCACATTGTTCCAGTCAGTTTGTCTAAAGTTAAAATCTCCCTTTAACACAACATTATCATATCTAAATGTCATGAATTTCGTCCCATAGCAGCCTACCGCACTCTCTATCAATTTTTGGGGCCTATAAATCACACCCAAAATGAATTTTTCGTGACCTTCGAGAAACTGTAGCCAAACAGATTCTGTGTCCGATGTTTCTAATCTTATATCTTGTCTAACACAACAATTTAAATTATCTCTGACACACATCGCCACTCCACCACCCTTCCTGTTGACCCTATCAGGTGGAATAGTTTATGACACTGTATGTTGCATTCAGAAGGCATTTCTCTATCTTTCAAGTTGAAGCAGGTTTCTGTTATAGCAATAATATCTATATTACCTGCACTTACAAGTAATCTTAGCTCGTGTATCTTGTTTCTTAGACTCCTACTATTTGTATAGTAAACCTTAAAGGAGCTAGTCATTGCCCTCTACTATCTCTGTTGAACAGTTGTTTTGCCTTTACTAGCAACTTTATTTTGAATTTGTCTTTTAAACATATCCCTGGGGTATCCTGGTAATATCTGTTGTTTTCATCCCTAGTATTGCAGCCTGATTGTTTCCCACAAACACCCATACCTCTATAATCTATCAGTTTAAATTCCTAGATAAGTCATCAATGAACTCCTCAGTCGAATTGGCTAATTCCACCGCTCCAGCCCCAGAGAGATGAACCCCATCCCTTGCATAAATATCATGTTTGCCATAGAATTTGTCCCAGTTATCAATGAATGGGATTGCAAGTTCCTTGCAGTATCTGTCTAGCCAGCAATTTGTATCAATTGCCCTAAACATCCATTCATTGCCCACTCCCCTTCTAGGCAAGATGCTACATATGATTGGTATCCCTTCCTTAAACCTGACTACTACTATGGCTGACCTGTACTCATCCAGCAGCTCCTGTCTCCTGCCCTTCCCGATGTCATTTCCACCAGTAGATAATGGGCTTGTTCCCATTACCTGACATAATATTATCCAACCTGCTGACTATGTTGCCAACAGCAGCTCCTGGGAGGCACACCCTCTGTCTGACCTTCCTATCTTTGTTACAAAAAGCACGGTCCATACATCGTACCTCAGTCTCTCCTGCAATTAGAATATTCTTACCTTGATTAGCAGGGGAGTCAGTGGTACCTTTAACCTCAGTAACCACTGAAGTACACTCGTCCTGGATGGAATTGATGGAATTGCGTCACTCAGGTGTGTGACACTGATGTGCACACCACTCAGGTGTGTAACACTGGTGTGCATGCCATCACTCAGGTGTGTAACACTGGTGTGCACATCATGACTCAGGTGTGTAACACTGGTGTGCACACCATCACTCAGGTGTGTAAAACTGGTGTGCACACCATCGCTCAGGTGTGTGAAAGTCATCTCTCAGTTGTGGCCTGTCTCTGTATTCCTTCCTTCCTTCCAGCCTGCTTTTTTGTATAAGTAGCAGCCTTTCTTCCAGTCTACTTGAGTGTCTAAGTAGCATCCTGCTTGCCTGCCTGCCAGGTTACAGCCTTGCTACCTACCACTGCAGCGTGGTGTCCAGCACTCATCTTGCAATATTCACCCAGCAGCTATATTTAGACAGATAGACCCTTTAGGTTTTGTGAACAGCGCCACGCCTGCTGTTGTGTGCTGCTGCTGCTACTGTTGATGCTGCTGTTGTTGCTGTTACTGTTCATGCTGCTGTGTGCTGCTGTTGTTGCTGTTAATGCTTCTGCGTGCTGCTGCTGTTGGTGTAGTCTGCGGCTGCTACTCCTGCTGTTATTACTGCTGTGGTAGCAGCAACAGCAACAGAAGTAAATTCAGTACAAAGCTTCAAGAATAGGTATGAAAAGGCCCATATGCCATAAACAAAAATATTGGTCGAAGTATCTATAGAGGTGAAGATAGTAGTTGATCCTGCAAAAGGTATATGGAAGAAAAGGACCTGGAAGTCGACAGCACAGCGAACGTATCGCTGGAGCTCTTCATTCTGGTGACAGGGTCTTGACTCAAGAAACTGGAGCTACACTTCCCTTGAATTAAATTTGATTTTCAGCTGGGACAAATTTAGGTTGTTCAGACATAAAAATAATAAGTAACTCACAAGTTTAACACAGAATACCAAACACAAGTGCCTTGACAACCGGCAACTAACAGGAAGGTCACCCCATAGAACGACAGGAACATGTATAAGACCTGTGTGTAATAACATCAGCTGACCTATCTTTTATAGAATACAGTAAATCAAATGTTTGTTAAGCCAGAAAATGACGGGGTCGATGAGGAGAACTTTCAAAAAAGAGAAATAATGCCAGTGGTAATACGATTGATATAATTTATTCACCTTGAATATAATGGTAGGCACTTATGAATGATTTTGGGACACTATGACGGTGGTGAATGTGTCAGGAGTGAGTTGAGAAGGTAGAAGTAAAAATTGGTGTCAAGGGTGAGGGAGGTGTAGAGGGAAGTAGGTACAGGTATCAGATGGGAGATGGTACATGGAAGGAGGTTCAAGTGTTATAAGAGAGGAATAAAAGAAACCCCTCCTCAACCAATAAACACCACCTACTACATCAACACACCTCCCCAAAGGACCCACAGGATGTCCCTCCAACAAAGAGTCCAACGTTTCATTTATCCACAAGGAGAGCTTCCCGAGACCAAAGATTTTGAGTGATTTCCCTGAAGATATAGAAGAATGGGTACCACCAGAGCCATTCTATGTCCAAGACGGATAAAAACCACCCCAAGTATGGAGACATTGCTTCTAACCAAGTAACATTTACATCTAACCATGGAGCATCTGTAAACCTCCTTTGGCCAGACCGCCTCAGAAAAAAGTTCAGCCAACCACCAGCTGCTGCAAAACAGCCGACCACCAACTCCAGGAAGTGCCCTGCAACCACCAGCTCTAGCAGGCGCCCTGTTACCAGCCCCCTGTGCAAAAAAAGGCAATAGTAAACACTATACCTACTACCAATTCACCGTCATGCATTTAAGCAAATTGTATACATGTGTGCCTCTGACGGGTAGTGTGGTATACCCCATCCTGTGATTATCATGAATAACACAACACACACACACAACTTTATTAATATGCGCCAAAGTGGTTAGGCCACTTACCTTTATTGCCCCCCTCTCCCCACCCCCAACCACCCTTTTTCCACATTCCAGTCTTACCTATCCTTCTAGGGTAGGGTAAGGAAGGTTCATAAATCAAGGGTGAGGGAGAAGGATGACGATGATAGGGTAAGGGAGGTACAACAAGTGTCAAGTGGACATCTTTTTCAAGTGAGAATGGTTGGATCTGAGAGGGACGTGACCTCTCAGTGATCACATTCTTCCATCTGCTAGGTTGTGCCTCTCCTTCGGACAGTATATAAGTCTCAACACTGTCGCTTGATCTTCACATTGTTTCAAATTATGGAACAGAACTCTTCTCCAGGCTGAGGGACTGACAACCTCAATTCTACATCTGCAAGGGTGATGGACTGATACATCGTCTTCACATCTCTACCGCTCCTGCCTACTTTCTATACTCGACTGAAGAAGCCTACTGTGTAGGAGAAAAGTTTCGGAATAAAGTTGCCTAACTGTTGCTTATGTGTCTTACCTACCAAGTGTCAAGGGTGAGGGAGATGGTAGGGTAAGGGAGGTACAAATGTCAAGGGTGAGGGAGATGGTAAGGTAAGGGAGGTACAGGTGTCAAGGGTGACCACAAGGGTATAAAGAGGAGCTACAGTCCGTATAGCCAGTGTCAGTCAAGAAATCATTGAATCCACATTAAAGGTGGCACCTTCAGAGGGAGCATGTCAGGGTGTTGAGGGTGGCACCTTAACTGTGAGAATGTCAGGTTATTGAGGGTGGGACCTTAACTATAAGAATGTTAGGGTGTTGAGGGTGGGATCTTAAGTATGAGAATGACAGAGTTGTTTAGGGTGACACCTCCGGAGTGAGCATGTCGGGGTGTTGAGAAAGAGGTGATATATGTAGGCGGCATTCTATCTCATCAAAGGGATCATCAGTCGAAACACGCTAGGCTGTCAGCACATGTCAAAATGTCAGCACAAGCTGACAGTTCTGCAGAATGGTGCTGGATGACTCTCAGCAAGCTGACAGGCTTGAATCCTCACGATAGCTTTCAGGAATCGTTAAGACAGAATCTTTTGTGCACGTTATACAGAACGTAAGACATTTGAAAAGTTTTCACATCTCGTGGAGCCCATCTGACATAGCACGTTTAAAAGCTTGAAAAAGTCCAGAGGTTTACAGTAAGACTGGACGATGAACTTCAAGACGAAGATAAAAAATTGATGCTAACGACGTTGGAAGGACCAGGGAAGACGTGACTGTAATGCAAACTTAGTTTGCCCAGAGGTAGAAAACCAAAATAGCGAAGTTTGTATAATAATAATAATAATAATAATAATATATTATTATTATTATTATTATTATTATTGTTATTTAAGCATTACACACACACACACACACACACACACACACACACACACACACACACACACACATATAACACAAGCCACGGGGGGTGAAAATCTTTCTTGCATTGTTAAGATCACCTGTCTGCGATTGTTTTGCATATACATATAATATATATATATATATATATATATATATATATATATATATATATATATATATATATATATATATATATATATATATATATATGTATATATATATATATGTATATTGCACCGCTCGGTTAACAGTATCTATGCAGATTAAAAAACTATTTTGTCAAATTTATTTGGAACTTTTGAAAGTGAAAGTAAAATATTTCATATGACGTCTGAGTCAGGTAAAGAAGTAATTAGAGCGGGTTTTATCCAGCCAGTTTCATGAACAACGAGGGTTTTTTTAAACGCTCACTTAGTTCAGAAACTGTTTCGGGTATCCCCAAAGGGATACGTTTAATTGGTTACCTGATATTTTTTCCTTCTCCGTTTTTGTTTATAACTCTGAACGCCTCATCCGATCGATTTGAACCTTGAACGTCAGTGTACCGTAACTAAGGAATGTTTCATGTGACCAGTGGTTAATTTTACTTAGACTATTCTTTGATTCTTTACCTTGCGATAACTTGAGAAAGCCTCTGCTGGTTGACTTTAAACTGTCATCACTGGTATATCTTAGAAGGTTGGGACTGTTATTCCAGTGTGGTGGCATCAACTTGTCAAATTTAGTTTTTAAATTGTGTATTCTTTTAATCAAATAACTTGAGTATCGCTTTTCAAAATAACTTCAGTTTTTAAAGTCTGATGCGTCTCCTGGAGAGGATGATGATGAGTCTCCTGGAGAGGATGATGATGAGTCTCCTGGAGAGGATGATGATGAGTCTCCTGGAGAGGATGATGATGAGTCTCCTGGAGAGGATGATTATGAGTCTCCTGGAGAGGATGATGATGAGTCTCCTGGAGAGGATGATTATGAGTCTCCTGGAGAGGATGATGATGCGTCTCCTGGAGAGGATGATTATGAGTCTCCTGGAGAGGATGATTATGAGTCTCCTGGAGAGGATGATGATGAGTCTCCTGGAGAGGATGATGATGCGTCTCCTGGAGAGGATGATGATGCGTCTCCTGGAGAGGATGATGAGTCTCCTGGAGAGGATGATGCGTCTCCTGGAGAGGATGATGATGCGTCTCCTGGAGAGGATGATGATGAGTCTCCTGGAGAGGATGATTATGAGTCTCCTGGAGAGGATGATTATGAGTCTCCTGGAGAGGATGATGAGTCTCCTGGAGAGGATGATGATGAGTCTCCTGGAGAGGATGATGATGAGTCTCCTGGAGAGGATGATGATGAGTCTCCTGGAGAGGATGATGATGAGTCTCCTGGAGAGGATGATGATGAGTCTCCTGGAGAGGATGATGAGTCTCCTGGAGAGGATGATGATGAGTCTCCTGGAGAGGATGATGAGTCTCCTGGAGAGGATGATGATGAGTCTCCTGGAGAGGAGGATGATGAGTCTCCTGGAGAGGATGATGAGTCTCCTGGAGAGGATGATGATGTCTCCTGGAGAGGATGATGAGTCTCCTGGAGAGGATGATGAGTCTCCTGGAGAGGATGATGAGTCTCCTGGAGAGGATGATGATGAGTCTCCTGAGAGGATGATGATGAGTCTCCTGGAGAGGATGATGAGTCTCCTGGAGAGGATGATGATGCTTCTCCTGGAGAGGATGATGATGCGTCTCCTGGAGAGGATGATGCTTCTCCTGGAGAGGATGATGATGCTTTTCCTGGAGAGGATGATGATGCGTCTCCTGGAGAGGATGATGATGCGTCTCCTGGAGAGGATGATGATGCTTTTCCTGGAGAGGATGATGAGTCTCCTGGAGAGGATGATGATGCTTCTCCTGGAGAGGATGATGATGCGTCTCCTGGAGAGGATGATGATGCGTCTCCTGGAGAGGATGATGATGCGTCTCCTGGAGAGGATGATGATGCTTCTCCTGGAGAGGATGATGATGCGTCTCCTGGAGAGGATGATGCTTCTCCTGGAGAGGATGATGCTTTTCCTGGAGAGGATGATGATGCGTCTCCTGGAGAGGATGATGATGCGTCTCCTGGAGAGGATGATGATGCTTTTCCTGGAGAGGATGATGAGTCTCCTGGAGAGGATGATGATGCTTCTCCTGGAGAGGATGATGATGAGTCTCCTGGAGAGGATGATGATGCTTCTCCTGGAGAGGATGATGCGTCTCCTGGAGAGGATGATGCTTCTCCTGGAGAGGATGATGATGCTTTTCCTGGAGAGGATGATGATGCGTCTCCTGGAGAGGATGATGATGCGTCTCCTGGAGAGGATGATGATGCTTTTCCTGGAGAGGATGATGAGTCTCCTGGAGAGGATGATGATGCTTCTCCTGGAGAGGATGATGATGCGTCTCCTGGAGAGGATGATGATGCGTCTCCTGGAGAGGATGATGATGCTTCTTGTTGCGTACAGGGCAACTACTTAAGCCTGTTTAACCCTTTCTTGCAACAAATAAACAGGATTGAATATCCTGTTCTAGATGAAATCATTCAAGGGTTCAGTAGTAAACAATCACAATGTTTATTTCTGGTTTTTTATTAAGTTTCTTAATAAACCATAGAAGGGTTTTATATTAACTTTAAAAAGGTCGCACCATAAAACAGAGTACTCATGAAATTTATAATTTAGTTCACTTAAAAGATAATACACAGTATTATCTTGATTATAGTACTGAACGGCTCTAGTATCATAACACCTTCGCTTCACATAATAACACTTTGCTTAACTCAATCCAAATGAGACAGAAAACGTGACACTTCCATAATAATTCACTCTTATTCAACTTTCATAATATACTAAGTGAGATTAGGAATATTTTACACTTAAAGGAGTTTTGAGGCGAGTCTGTCTCCCATGACTTTTTCACCGTCCCCTTTGAACCAATACTGCTTAAACTCGCTCCTAGCAGAGCTAGGGACAGTCACCAGCGTCTCCAATACAGCAACACACACTTCGTCCGAGACGTTTCTGTCTGATACCGTCCGAGGTACTGGAGGGTCACTAGGGAACCTCATGTGGGACCAGAAGGTTAAATCCTGGAATTAAGGAGCTTCTCTCACGAGAGGTGAGAGTGGACTGCCCTATAACAGAATTCTCAGACTGACGTCACCTCGGATTAAGAGGGGACAGTGGCTAAACGACAGCCGGGTAGTAAACAACTGTACCCGTAGTTTACAACACCGAAACATCCTATCTATTTACACAGCTAAATAAATTAAGGCCAGATAATATTATAAAGTACTCTATCCTCATTTTAGCTACTAATGAGGCTAGAAATAATATATTAAGTGAAAAAGCCCGTTACTTATACATCATACCTGACCTAGAAGGTTCACAAACGAGGTGCGTAACATCCCCTCCCCCTTTACGACCAAATGTCGCACCAAGAAAAACAATCAACTAAACAATAGTTCACCTATAAAACAGGATTATCACTAAAAACCTTTCATGACAAATAGTAACATTTTTATCCCCTCAATATTCTAGTCACTCTTGTGGGTCTTCATATCCCAATCTCCCTCACGACACCATGTCTCAGAGTGGAACAGGAAGAGGACATAAGTCCCACGTCGTCACCTCACGACTCATACTAGTATCACGTGATCTTGGGATTCAGTGTGTTTCCACAGTAGGGCCAACCGAAGTTGAAAGTTTCAGTGAATAGCAATTAGGTCCACAGCTCTTTGTTCTGCAATCGTTAGAGCAAGCACACAACTGCAGATGAAAAATTGAAATATTAAACAAGATAAAAAGAATAGGTTGAGACCCTAGTTTCAGTTCCTACTACTTCTAAACTCTTAAGGACGGGATAATGCGTCTGCTATAACATTGTTTACCCTTTATGTGCAAGATTTTTATAGAAAAGGGCTGGATACGGAGAGCCCATCTTTGTATCCTTGCATTCCTAGACTTCATTGAGTTAATGAAAATAAGGGGATTATGATCTGAAAAGATAGTGACTTTATGAGGAGAAGTTCCGACGTATACATCAAAATGTTCAAGGGCCAATACTAAAACTAATGGCTCTTTTTCTACTGTGGCATAGCTTCTTTGATGGGATTTTAATTTAGAGGAATAATAAGCTATGGGATGGAGAACATCAGAGGTTGTCGACGGCTGCAGCAACACAGCTCCGACTGCATAGCTACTGGCATCAATATGCAGAAAAAAGGGGATGTCAAAATCGGGGCTACGCAAAACTGGGCTAGAATTAAGTAAACGCTTTAGCCTTAGGAAAGCTAGATCACACTCGGCAGTCCAATTAAATTTAACTTTAGCACTAGTGAGTTCACAGAGTGGAGCTGCCACTTGTGCGAAGTTCGGGCAAAACCTATAATAACTGGCCATGCCTAAAAACCGTTGAACCCCTTTTCTGTCCAGAGGTACCGGAAATTCTGTAATGGCCTTAACTTTAACATTCAAAGGTACGACCGCACCCTGCCCTATCTTAAACCCTAAATACTTTATCGTAGCCTGTCCGAATTTGCATTTTGCTAGGTTAACCGTGAAATTATACTTCTCCAGTTCTTGAAACAGGGCCTCTAGACGGGACAGATGTGACTCCCAGTCATCACCGACAATCACAAGATCGTCCAGGTAGGCCTCTACCCCCTCAAGGCCATGGGTAAGTTGGTTCATCAGTCGTTGGAAGGTGGAAGCCGCGTTGCAGAGGCCGAAAGGGGTCACTAGATAGTTATACAATCCCCCATGTACAGTAAAGGCTGAAATCTCCTGGGCTCGGGAGGTCAGCGGAACCTGGTAGTAACCTCTCAGCAGGTCCAAACGGCTCACAAACTTTGCTCCAGATACTCGGTCAATTAAGTCATCTACCCGTGGCAATGGGTAACCATCCGGCACTGTGACAGCGTTCACCTTCCTATAGTCAGTGCACATCCGATATGTCCCGTCTAATTTCGGGACCAAAATACAGGGCGAGGCCCAGGGACTCTGACTAAGTGCAATAAGTCCATTAGATAGCAGAAAATCTATTTGTTCCTGCAAAATTTTGTGCTTAACTGGACTTAGGCGGTATGGAGCTTGTTTAATCAGGGCAGCGCCTCGGACGTCTACATCATGAGTTCCCAACGTACAACGTTTGGGAATGTCCCCAAATAGCATTGGGAACCGCTCTATCAGTTTCTTAACTTCTTTCACTCTGTCGACGCTAAGGTCACCCAGGAAAGTGTCCAAGGCTTGGAGTACTTCCGAATTTTGGAGGCGGATTTCTATCCCTCTCGAGCAATCTTCTTCAGCAGGAATAGGGATGACAGGAGTGGTGGGAACAGGTTTCCCGTAGTATCTCTTCAGCTGGTTAACGTGGTAGGTGTGGGTCGATTTCCTCTTTCCTGGTGTTCGTACTTGGTAGTTCACTTCACTCGACTTTTTAACCACCTCCATCGGTCCTTCATATCTCGGTGTCAAGGAGTGTCCCGGAACTAACTTCTGTGCTAGTACTTGGTCTCCTGCTTGAAATGTACGCGGTACTGCACGCTTATCATAACGTTCCTTCATCGTAGCCTGGGCTTTGACTAAGTTCCTTGAAACTAAATCTCTTGTGAAGGCTAGATGCTCTTGCATCAAATCAGGAGAGACTCGTTAAGTTGGTTTAGAGCACCCGGTCCACACGTCCTTTAACATGGCTAGGGGACCGCATACAGTGTGGCCGTATATCAGTTCGAATGGGCTGTAACCCAAGCTCTCTTGTTCACTTTCTCTTATTGCTAAGAGAAGAAATGGAAGACCTTCGTCCCAATCTTTGCTGGACTGCTCGCAATAAGAACGTAGCATCGTCTTCAGGGTACGATGGAACCTTTCTAGGGCTCCCTGGGATTGGGGTCGATAACTGGTAGCCCGTATTGACTTTACTCCCAGACGCGACAAGGCTTCTTTGAAGATCTTTGAGGTAAAATTGGAGCCCTGGTCCGACTGGATTTCATAGGGCAACCCCACATGAGAAAAAAACCTGACCAAAGCTCGTACTATGGTCCTGGCATTTATCCTTCTCATGGGTATGGCCTCTGGATACCTGGTTGCAGAGTCCATGATTGTAAACAAGAATTGGTTCCCCAGCTTGGTTTTGGGAAGCGGGCCCACACAATCAATAATCAGGCGGGCAAACGGTTCTCCGTCTGATGTGATGGGGATAAGTGGAGCTGGAGGAGGAGTATGCGCGGGCTTGCCCACCACTTGGCATACCCGACAATGATGCAAGTGATCCACCACGGTTTCTCTCATTTTTGGCCAGTAAAAGTATTTTGACAATTTTCCTGTTGTCTTCCTTATGCCCAGATGCCCTCCCATGGGACTGTTGTGGGCAACACCCAGGGCAAGTTCTCTGAAAATCGCTGGCAAAACTAATACATGTCTAACCCTAGGCAAAGAGTCACCTAGGGAACCTCTAAGCATGGATTTTTTCATCAATATCTCTCCCTGATAGTAAAAACAGTCCTCCAGTCCTTCCGCTTCGTCCTTCGACATTACTAACTTCTTTATCCCTGCTAGAGATGGGTCTTCCCGTTGCCCCTGTATTAAGTCTTCCGGCCAAAGGGTTTTGGTGCCAGGTGACTCTAGATGTGAAGAGAACTTGGCAGGTTCTGTATCTTTGGACTTGGGTAGATGGGTTTCAATGAATAATAAATTTAATCCCATATCTGCATGATCTTCTCACTGGAGAAGAATGTCGGGACCGGGCCATGGCTCTCGTGACGATTCCGAGAGGGAATAAAGATGGTTCCTTTCCACAAACTTCGAGTGCATAATTATCGCTTGAGGCATTATCTATGACCACCGGCTCTTTACTAATTCCTTCTAGGCTTAAATCGTTCCCTATCAGAAGATCTACTGATTTGATTGGGAAACCTTCCGATATGCCCACTGCAGCATACCCTTCGTAGCCATCAACCTTCAGGTATATCTTGTGTGAGAGGGACCCTAGAAACATTCCCACCATAGGCTTTTAGGAGTACGTCCATCTTGGTATAAGTTAGGTCGGTTAAAGGCAGGACACCTTTCCTCAAGAGCGTAAGGTAACTCCCAGTGTCTCAGTAAACCTTGACCTCCACAACCCGAGATTCATCCATCCCAACACTCCCAGTAGAAAAATAAGGCTTCATCGCCATCTGAACCTTTAGCTCAGACACTTTCATAGGTCGCTGGTCATCTGGATAAAGAATCTCCTTGGCCCACAGTAACTTGCTTTGTTCTTGGATCTTCTCGGCCTTGGGACGTAGAAGCAACCATCTGCATCGGGGTGCCTTTCTGAGCCTGTCTTCCTGTATCGTTTTCCAACTTATAACAATTGCTCCTGCTATGCCCCCTTCTCTGGCAGTAGGAACATGTTAGAGCTTTTCTCGCTGGGAGAGCTTCTCTGTTACTTCTAGTCACTGATCTAACACAGTGGCGGGGCGGTGAGAAGGCACGAGCAGCAGCCTCTGGAGGAAATCTCTGGCGAGGTCCTTCTCTTGATGAAGGTGTTCGATCCTTTAACCTAAACTTCGGGTTCTTCTCCTTGGGAGGCTTACCACTAATCAGCTGACTTGAAATTTCGTAATGGTCGGCCAAAGCGGCAGTTTCCATCACATCTAGACCCTGATGATTTATCAAGAATTTGCGCAGATCTCCCGAAATGGCATTGTAAAAATCTTCCTGCAGGATCAACTGGATCAGGCTGTTTACTGTATGGCATCTCGAGGCCCGTTGCCATCTCTCGAATGCTATCTGTTTTTGTCGGGCGAAGTCCACCCATGTTTGTCCTGGCAGCCGCTGGAGGGTACGAAAAGCCTGCTGGTAGCTTATCGGGAGCAGGTCATACGTTCTCAATATCACTTTTTTAACGACCTGGTACTGTATATATTGATGGTAAGGCAATGCAGCTGCACACTTCTAGCCTTCCCCGTCAAAGTGGTATGCAATAGCGTAGCCCAGTATCTCTGGGGCCACTGCATAGCACGAGCCTGATTCTCGAACGTGGCAAAAAACGAGTCCAAGTCGGCCTCGAAAAATTTGGGTACCAGGGAAGCCGCTCTATGTATGTCGAAATATGGACTCTCATGAGCATGCGACCTCCCAATGTCTTCACCTTGTTGGCGCTCGTAGCGTATGTTCTCCTGCTTAAACTCCTCATCATTCAGCTTACGTTGGGCCTCAATTTGAGCAGTTTGTAAGAGTATAAGGCGCTCCATCCTCCCAAACTGGTCTTGAGAGATGGGGCTAGATAGTAGTGGAAAAGGAGAGAGTATTGCAGGCTGCTCCTTCGGACGAGCACCTCCCCCAGGCTGCCTTACCTCATCCTCCTTTGCAGGCGAGTCTGCGTCTCTAGCTATTTCTCCCGGTTCTGTTGTGGTTCCTCTATCAGAGGGTTAAAAGGTTTGCGTTTTCCCAGGAGCAAGTCCCAACGCTCCCATCGAGCCTTCTGAATCTTCTAGCAAGGACACGTGGTCGAGCTGAGAAACGAGGCTCTCTACGTCCGAATCTACCTCCTTAGGGACATTCAGCTGTAGGGGGAAGAGAATATTCCATATAATAGAGCGAGTTGTCTCTGCGGTATAGTGCTGATTGTAAGTCTGACGTGTCTTACTATCTGCCAGCACTTCTGCAGTGGCAAGGTCTCCAACGTCGTTAGAGTCAATTCCCGATCATTTGCTGTACAGTGTCGTCCATGATGAAGTTGGGTTGGCGCTGGTCCAGCAGAAGGTACCCTTTCTCCGGGACCTTGAATCAAACACATCCCGGACAGGCCCCCATTTTGTTGCGTACAGGGCAACTACTTAAGCCTGTTTAACCCTTTCTTGCAACAAATAAACAGGATTGAATATCCTGTTCTAGATGAAATCATTCAAGGGTTCAGTAGTAAATCACAATGTTTATTTCTGGTTTTTTATTAAGTTTCTTAATAAACCATAGAAGGGTTTTATATTAACTTTAAAAAGGTCGCACCATAAAACAGAGTGCTCATGAAATTTATACTTTAGTTCACTTAAAAGATAATACACAGTATTATCTTGATTATAGTACTGAACGGCTCTAGTATCATAACACCTTCGCTTCACATAATAACACTTTGCTTAACTCAATCCAAATGAGACAGAAAACGTGACACTTCCATAATTCACTCTTATTCAACTTTCATAATATACTAAGTGAGATTAGGAATATTTTACACTTAAAGAAGTTTTGAGGCGAGTCTGTCTCCCATGACTTTTTCACCGTCCTCTTTGAACCAATACTGCTTAAACTCGCTCCTAGCAGAGCTAGGGACAATCACCAGCGTCTCCAATACAGCAACACACACTTCGTCCGAGACGTTTCTGTCTGATACCGTCCGAGGTACTGGAGGGTCACTACGGAACCTCATGTGGGACCAGAAGGTTAAATCCTGGAATTAAGGAGCTTCTCTCACGAGAGGTGAGAGTGGACTGCCCTATAACAGAATTCTCAGACTGACGTCACCTCGGATTAAGAGGGGACAGTGGCTAAACGACAGCCGGGTAGTAAACAACTGTACCCGTAGTTTACAACACCGAAACATCCTATCTATTTACACAGCTAAATAAATTAAGGCCAGATAATATTATAAAGTACTCTATCCTCATTTTAGCTACTAATGAGGCTAGAAATATAATATTAAGTGAAAAAGCCCGTTACTTATACATCATACCTGACCTAGAAGGTTCACAAACGAGGTGCGTAACACTTCTCCTGGAGAGGATGATGATGAGTCTCCTGGAGAGGATGATGATGAGTCTCCTGGAGAGGATGATGATGCTTCTCCTGGAGAGGATGATGAGTCTCCTGGAGAGGATGATGATGCTTCTCCTGGAGAGGATGATGATAAGTCTCCTGGAGAGGATGATGATGCTTCTCCTGGAGAGGATGATGAGTCTCCTGGAGAGGATGATGAGTCTCCTAGAGAGGATGATGCTTCTCCTGGAGAGGATGATGATGAGTCTCCTGGAGAGGATGATGATGCTTCTCCTGGAGAGGATGATGATGAGTCTCCTGGAGAGGATGATTAGTCTCCGGGAGAGGATGATGATGCTTCTCCTGGAGAGGATGATGATGCTTCTCCTGGAGAGGATGATGATGAGTCTCGGGGAGAGGATGATGCTTCTCCTGGAGAGGATGATGAGTCTCCTGGAGAGGATGATGATGCTTCTCCTGGAGAGGATGATGATTCTCCTGGAGAGGATGATGAGTCTCCTGGAGAGGATGATGAGTCTCCTGGAGAGGATGATGATGCTCCTCCTGGAGAGGATGATGAGTCTTCTGAAGAGGATGATGCTTCTCCTGGAGAGGATGATGCTTCTCCTGGAGAGGATGATGATGCTTCTCCTGGAGAGGATGATGATGAGTCTCCTGGAGAGGATGATGATGCTTCTCCTGGAGAGGATGATGATGAGTCTCCTGGAGAGGATGATGATGCTTCTCCTGGAGAGGATGATGATGCTTCTCCTGCAGAGGATGATGATGAGTCTCCTGGAGAGGATGATGATGCTTCTCCTGGAGAGGATGATGCGTCTCCTGGAGAGGATGATGCGTCTCCTGGAGAGGATGATGCGTCTCCTGAAGAGGATGATGCATCTCCTGGAGAGGATGATGCGTCTCCTGGAGAGGATGATGCGTCTCCTGCAGAGGATGATGCGTCTCCTGGAGAGGATGATGCGTCTCCTGGAGAGGATGATGCGTCTCCTGGAGAGGATGATGCGTCTCCTGGAGAGGATGATGCGTCTCCTGGAGAGGATGATGCTTCTCCTGGAGATGATGCTTCTCCTGGAGATGATGCGTCTCCTGAAGAGGATGATGCGTCTCTTGGAGAGGATGATGCGTCTCCTGGAGAGGATGATGCGTCTCCTGGAGAGGATGATGATGCGTCTCCTGGAGAGGATGATAATGCGTCTCCTGGAGAGGATGATGCGTCTCCTGAAGAGGATGATGCGTCTCCTGGAGAGGATGATGAGTCTCCTGGAGAGGATGATGCGTCTCCTGGAGAGGATGATGCGTCTCCTGGAGAGGATGATGCGTCTCCTGGAGAGGATGATGCGTCTCCTGGAGAGGATGATGCGTCTCCTGGAGAGGATGATGCGTCTCCTGCAGAGGATGATGCGTCCTCCTGGAGAGGATGATGAGTCTCCTGGAGAGGATGATGCGTCTCCTGGAGAGGATGATGCGTCTCCTGGAGAGGATGATGAGTCTCCTGGAGAGGATGATGAGTCTCCTGGAGAGGATGATGATGCTTCTCCTGGAGAGGATGATGCTTCTCCTGGAGAGGATGATGATGCTTCTCCTGGAGAGGATGATGATGCGTCTCCTGGAGAGGATGAGTCTCCTGGAGAGGATGATGATGCTTCTCCTGGAGAGGATGATGATGAGTCTCCTGGAGAGGATGATGCGTCTCCTGGAGAGGATGCGTCTCCTGGAGAGGATGATGATGCGTCTCCTGGAGAGGATGATGCTTCTCCTGGAGAGGATGATGCTTCTCCTGGAGAGGATGATGATGCTTCTGGAGAGGATGATGCGTCTCCTGGAGAGGATGATGATTAGTCTCCTGGAGAGGATGATGCTTCTCCTGGAGAGGATGATGATGAGTCTCCTGGAGAGGATGATGATGAGTCTCCTGGAGAGGATGATGATGAGTCTCCTGGAGAGGATGATGCGTCTCCTGGAGAGGATGATGATGCGTCTCCTGGAGAGGATGCGTCTCCTGGAGAGGACGATGCGTCTCCTGGAGAGGATGATGCGTCTCCTGGAGAGGATGATGCTTCTCCTGGAGAGGATGATGATGAGTCTCCTGGAGAGGATGATGAGTCTCCTGGAGAGGATGATGAGTCTCCTGGAGAGGATGATGCGTCTCCTGGAGAGGATGATGATGCGTCTCCTGGAGAGGATGATGATGCGTCTCCTGGAGAGGATGATGAGTCTCCTGGAGAGGATGATGATGCGTCTCCTGGAGAGGATGTTGATGCGTCTCCTGGAGAGAATGATGATGCGTCTCCTGGAGAGGATGATGATGAGTCTCCTGGAGAGGATGATGATGAGTCTCCTGGAGAGGATGATGATGCGTCTCCTGGAGAGGATGATGATGCGTCTCCTGGAGAGGATGATGATGCGTCTCCTGGAGAGGATGATGATGAGTCTCCTGGAGAGGATGATGAGTCTCCTGGAGAGGATAATGATGCGTCTCCTGGAGAGGATGATGCGTCTCCTGGAGAGGATGATGCGTCTCCTGGAGAGGATGATGATGCGTCTCCTGGAGAGGATGATGATGCGTCTCCTGGAGAGGATGATGATGCGTCTCCTGGAGAGGATGATGATGAGTCTCCTGGAGAGGATGATGCGTCTCCTGGAGAGGATGATGATGCGTCTCCTGGAGAGGATGATGATGCGTCTCCTGGAGAGGATGATGCGTCTCCTGGAGAGGATGATGAGTCTCCTGGAGAGGATGATGATGAGTCTCCTGGAGAGGATGATGCGTCTCCTGGAGAGGATGATGATGCGTCTCCTGGAGAGGATGATGATGCGTCTCCTGGAGAGGATGATGCGTCTCCTGGAGAGGATGATGATGAGTCTCCTGGAGAGGATGATGATGCGTCTCCTGGAGAGGATGATGATGCGTCTCCTGGAGAGGATGATGATGCGTCTCCTGGAGAGGATGATGATGCGTCTCCTGGAGAGGATGATGCGTCTCCTGGAGAGGATGATGATGAGTCTCCTGGAGAGGATGATGATGAGTCTCCTGGAGAGGATGATGATGCGTCTCCTGGAGAGGATGATGATGAGTCTCCTGGAGAGGATGATGATGAGTCTCCTGGAGAGGATGATGATGCGTCTCCTGGAGAGGATGATGATGCGTCTCCTGGAGAGGATGATGCGTCTCCTGGAGAGGATGCTGATGCGTCTCCTGGAGAGGATGATGATGCGTCTCCTGGAGAGGATGATGATGAGTCTCCTGGAGAGGATGATGAGTCTCCTGGAGAGGATGATGCATCTCCTGGAGAGGATGATGATGCGTCTCCTGGAGAGGATGATGATGCGTCTCCTGGAGAGGATGATGATGAGTCTCCTGGAGAGGATGATGATGCGTCTCCTGGAGAGGATGATGATGCGTCTCCTGGAGAGGATGATGATGCGTCTCCTGGAGAGGATGATGATGAGTCTCCTGGAGAGGATGATGATGCGTCTCCTGGAGAGGATGATGATGCGTCTCCTGGAGAGGATGATGCGTCTCCTGGAGAGGATGATGCGTCTCCTGGAGAGGATGATGATGAGTCTCCTGGAGAGGATGATGATGAGTCTCCTGGAGAGGATGATGATGAGTCTCCTGGAGAGGATGATGAGTCTCCTGGAGAGGATGATGAGTCTCCTGGAGAGGATGATGATGAGTCTCCTGGAGAGGATGATGATGAGTCTCCTGGAGAGGATGATGAGTCTCCTGGAGAGGATGATGAGTCTCCTGGAGAGGATGATGAGTCTCCTGGAGAGGATGATGAGTCTCCTGGAGAGGATGATGATGCGTCTCCTGGAGAGGATGATGATGAGTCTCCTGGAGAGGATGATGAGTCTCCTGGAGAGGATGATGAGTCTCCTGGAGAGGATGATGATGATTCTCCTGGAGAGGATGATGATGCGTCTCCTGGAGAGGATGATGAGTCTCCTGGAGAGGATGATGATGAGTCTCCTGGAGAGGATGATGCGTCCTGGAGAGGATGATGATGAGTCTCCTGGAGAGGATGATGATGAGTCTCCTGGAGAGGATGATGAGTCTCCTGGAGAGGATGATGAGTCTCCTGGAGAGGATGATGATGAGTCTCCTGGAGAGGATGATGCGTCTCCTGGAGAGGATGATGATGAGTCTCCTGGAGAGGATGATGCGTCTCCTGGAGAGGATGATGAGTCTCCTGGAGAGGATGATGACGAGTCTCCTGGAGAGGATGATGATGAGTCTCCTGGAGAGGATGATGATGAGTCTCCTGGAGAGGATGATGATGAGTCTCCTGGAGAGGATGATGAGTCTCCTGGAGAGGATGATGATGAGTCTCCTGGAGAGGATGATGATGAGTCTCCTGGAGAGGATGATGATGAGTCTCCTGGAGAGGATGATGAGTCTCCTAGAGAGGATGATGATGCTTCTCCTGGAGAGGATGATGATGCGTCTCCTGGAGAGGATGATGATGCTTCTCCTGGAGAGGATGATGATGAGTCTCCTGGAGAGGATGATGATGCTTCTCCTGGAGAGGATGATGATGAGTCTCCTGGAGAGGATGATGATGAGTCTCCTGGAGAGGATGATGATTCTCCTGGAGAGGATGATGAGTCTCCTGGAGAGGATGATGATGAGTCTCCTGGAGAGGATGATGATGCGTCTCCTGGAGAGGATGATGCTTCTCCTGGAGAGGATGATGAGTCTCCTGGAGAGGATGATGATGCTTCTCCTGGAGAGGATGATGATGAGTCTCCTGGAGAGGATGATGATGAGTCTCCTGGAGAGGATGATGAGTCTCCTGGAGAGGATGATGATGAGTCTCCTGGAGAGGATGATGATGAGTCTCCTGGAGAGGATGATGATGAGTCTTCTGGAGAGGATGATGATGAGTCTCCTGGAGAGGATGATGATGAGTCTCCTGGAGAGGATGATGATGAGTCTCCTGGAGAGGATGATGATGAGTCTCCTGGAGAGGATGATGATGCGTCTCCTGGAGAGGATGATGCGTCTCCTGGAGAGGATGATGCGTCTCCTGGAGAGGATGATGATGCGTCTCCTGGAGAGGATGCGTCTCCTGGAGAGGATGATGCTTCTCCTGGAGATGATGCTTCTCCTGGAGATGATGCGTCTCCTGAAGAGGATGATGCGTCTCTTGGAGAGGATGATGCGTCTCCTGGAGAGGATGATGCGTCTCCTGGAGAGGATGATGATGCGTCTCCTGGAGAGGATGATAATGCGTCTCCTGGAGAGGATGATGCGTCTCCTGAAGAGGATGATGCGTCTCCTGGAGAGGATGATGAGTCTCCTGGAGAGGATGATGCGTCTCCTGGAGAGGATGATGCGTCTCCTGGAGAGGATGATGCGTCTCCTGGAGAGGATGCGTCTCCTGGAGAGGATGATGCGTCTCCTGGAGAGG
Source organism: Cherax quadricarinatus (assembly GCF_026875155.1). Classification (NCBI taxonomy): domain Eukaryota; kingdom Metazoa; phylum Arthropoda; class Malacostraca; order Decapoda; family Parastacidae; genus Cherax; species Cherax quadricarinatus. The sequence goes on from NC_069456.1 coordinate 10,601,995, forward strand.
ATGATGCGTCTCCTGCAGAGGATGATGCGTCTCCTGGAGAGGATGATGCGTCTCCTGGAGAGGATGATGCGTCTCCTGGAGAGGATGATGAGTCTCCTGGAGAGGATGATGAGTCTCCTGGAGAGGATGATGATGCTTCTCCTGGAGAGGATGATGCTTCTCCTGGAGAGGATGATGATGCTTCTCCTGGAGAGGATGATGATGCGTCTCCTGGAGAGGATGATGAGTCTCCTGGAGAGGATGATGATGCTTCTCCTGGAGAGGATGATGATGAGTCTCCTGGAGAGGATGATGCGTCTCCTGGAGAGGATGCGTCTCCTGGAGAGGATGATGATGCGTCTCCTGGAGAGGATGATGCTTCTCCTGGAGAGGATGATGATGCTTCTCCTGGAGAGGATGATGATGCTTCTGGAGAGGATGATGCGTCTCCTGGAGAGGATGATTAGTCTCCTGGAGAGGATGATGCTTCTCCTGGAGAGGATGATGATGAGTCTCCTGGAGAGGATGATGATGAGTCTCCTGGAGAGGATGATGATGAGTCTCCTGGAGAGGATGATGCGTCTCCTGGAGAGGATGATGATGCGTCTCCTGGAGAGGATGCGTCTCCTGGAGAGGATGCGTCTCCTGGAGAGGATGATGCGTCTCCTGGAGAGGATGATGCTTCTCCTGGAGAGGATGATGATGAGTCTCCTGGAGAGGATGATGAGTCTCCTGGAGAGGATGATGAGTCTCCTGGAGAGGATGATGCGTCTCCTGGAGAGGATGATGATGCGTCTCCTGGAGAGGATGATGATGCGTCTCCTGGAGAGGATGATGATGAGTCTCCTGGAGAGGATGATGATGCGTCTCCTGGAGAGGATGTTGATGCGTCTCCTGGAGAGAATGATGATGCGTCTCCTGGAGAGGATGATGATGAGTCTCCTGGAGAGGATGATGATGAGTCTCCTGGAGAGGATGATGATGCGTCTCCTGGAGAGGATGATGATGCGTCTCCTGGAGAGGATGATGATGCGTCTCCTGGAGAGGATGATGATGAGTCTCCTGGAGAGGATGATGAGTCTCCTGGAGAGGATGATGCGTCTCCTGGAGAGGATGATGCGTCTCCTGGAGAGGATGATGCGTCTCCTGGAGAGGATGATGCGTCTCCTGGAGAGGATGATGCGTCTCCTGGAGAGGATGATGCGTCTCCTGGAGATGATGATAAGTCTCCTGGAGAGGATGATGATGCGTCTCCTGGAGAGGATGATGATGCGTCTCCTGGAGAGGATGATGATGCGTCTCCTGGAGAGGATGATGATGCGTCTCCTGGAGAGGATGATGATGAGTCTCCTGGAGAGGATGATGATGAGTCTCCTGGAGAGGATGATGCGTCTCCTGGAGAGGATGATGATGCGTCTCCTGGAGAGGATGATGCGTCTCCTGGAGAGGATGATGCGTCTCCTGGAGAGGATGATGAGTCTCCTGGAGAGGATGATGATGCGTCTCCTGGAGAGGATGATGATGCGTCTCCTGGAGAGGATGATGATGCGTCTCCTGGAGAGGGTGATGATGCGTCTCCTGGAGAGGATGATGATGCTTCTCCTGGAGAGGATGATGATGAGTCTCCGGAGAGGATGATGATGCGTCTCCTGGAGAGGATGATGATGAGTCTCCTGGAGGAGGATGATGAGTCTCCTGGAGAGGATGATGATGCGTCTCCTGGAGAGGATGATGATGCGTCTCCTGGAGAGGATGATGATGCGTCTCCTGGAGAGGATGATGATGCGTCTCCTGGAGAGGATGATGATGAGTCTCCTGGAGAGGATGATGATGCGTCTCCTGGAGAGGATGATGCGTCTCCTGGAGAGGATGCTGATGCGTCTCCTGGAGAGGATGATGATGCGTCTCCTGGAGAGGATGATGCGTCTCCTGGAGAGGATGATGATGCGTCTCCTGGAGAGGATGATGATGAGTCTCCTGGAGAGGATGATGATGAGTCTCCTGGAGAGGATGATGATGAGTCTCCTGGAGAGGATGATGAGTCTCCTGGAGAGGATGATGAGTCTCCTGGAGAGGATGATGATGAGTCTCCTGGAGAGGATGATGATGAGTCTCCTGGAGAGGATGATGAGTCTCCTGGAGAGGATGATGAGTCTCCTGGAGAGGATGATGATGAGTCTCCTGAGAGGATGAGAGTCTCCTGGAGAGGATGGATGATGAGTCTCCTGGAGAGGATGATGATGAGTCCTCCTGGAGAGGATGATGATCTCCTGGAGAGGATTGATGATGAGTCTCCTGGAGAGGATGATGAGTCTCCTGGAAGGATGATGATGAGTCTCCTGGAGAGGATGATGATGCGTCTCCTGGAGAGGATGATGAGTCTCCTGGAGAGGATGATGATGAGTCTCCTGAGAGGATGATGATGAGTCTCCTGAGAGGATGATGAGTCTCCTGAGAGGATGATGATGAGTCTCTCCTGGAGAGGATGATGATGCGTCTCTGGAGGATGAGATGAGTCTCCTGGAGAGGATGATGCGTCTCCTGGAGAGGATGATGATGAGTCTCCTGGAGAGGATGATGATGAGTCTCCTTGGAGGATGAGTCTCCTTGAGAGGATATGATGAGTCTCCTGGAGAGGATGTATGATGAGTCTCCTGGAGAGGATGATGAGTCTCCTGAGAGGATGATGATGAGTCTCCTGGAGAGATGATGAGTCTCCTAGAGAGGATGATGGATGCTTCTCCTGGAGAGGATGATGATGCGTCTCCTGGAGAGGATGATGATGCTTCTCCGGGAGAGGATGATGATGAGTCTCCTGGAGAGGATGATGATGCTTCTCCTGGAGAGGATGATGATGAGTCTCCTGGAGAGGATGATGATGAGTCTCCTGGAGAGGATGATGATTCTCCTGGAGAGATGATGAGTACTCCTGGAGAGGATGATGAGTCTCCTGGAGAGGATGATGCGTCTCCTGGAGAGGATGATGCTTCTCCTGGAGAGGATGATGATGAGTCTCCTGGAGAGGATGATGATGCTTCTCCTGGAGAGGATGATGATGAGTCTCCTGGAGAGGATGAAGATGAGTCTCCTGGAGAGGATGATGATGAGTCTCCTGGAGAGGATGATGAGTCTCCTGGAGAGGATGATGATGAGTCTCCTGGAGAGGATGATGATGAGTCTTCTGGAGAGGATGATGATGAGTCTCCTGGAGAGGATGATGATGAGTCTCCTGGAGAGGATGATGATGAGTCTCCTGAGAGGGATGATGATGAGTCTCCTGGAGAGGATGATGAGTCTCCTGGAGAGGATGATGATGAGTCTCCTGGAGAGGATGATGCCCAACACACTACAGTTCTGCACATATACAGTTGCCAGTTTCCTAATGAATTTAATAAATTTGGAAACAATGGATTCCGAACAATAACTGGAGAAGTCCACTTCTGTGGCTTTACTCTCTCTCTGATGTGGCTTTACTCTCTCTCTGATGTGGCTTTACTCTCTCTCTGATGTGGCTTTACTCTCTCTGATGTGGCTTTACTCTCTCTCTGATGTGGCTTTACTCTCTCTGTGGCTTTACTCTCTCTCTGATGTGGCTTTACTCTCTCTCTGTGGCTTTACTCTCTCTCTGATGTGGCTTTACTCTCTTTGATGTGGCTTTACTCTCTCTCTGATGTGGCTTTAACTCTCTGATGTGGCTTTACTCTCACTGATGTGCCTTTACTCTCTCTCTGTGGCTTTACTCTCTCTGATGTGGCTTTACTCTCACTGATGTGGCTTTACTCTCTCTCTGTGGCTTTACTCTCTCTGATGTGGCTTTACTCTCACTGATGTGGCTTTACTCTCTCTCTGTGGCTTTACTCTCTCTGATGTGGCTTTACTCTCACTGATGTGGCTTTACTCTCACTGATGTGGCTTTACTCTTTCACTGATGTGGCTTTGCTCTTTCACTGATGTGGCTTTACTCTTTCACTGATGTGGCTTTACTCTTTCACTGATGTGGCTTTGCTCTTTCGCTGATGTGGCTTTACTCTTTCACTGATGTGGCTTTGCTCTTTCACTGATGTGGCTTTACTCTTTCACTGATGTGGTTTTACTCTTTCACTGATGTGGCTTTACTCTTTCACTGATGTGGCTTTACTCTTTCACTGATGTGGTTTTACTCTTTCACTGATGTGGCTTTACTCTTTCACTGATGTGGCTTTACTCTTTCACTGATGTGGCTTTACTCTTTCACTGATGTGGCTTTACTCTTTCACTGATGTGGTTTTACTCTTCACTGATGTGGCTTTACTCTTTCACTGATTGTGGCTTTACTCTTTCACTGATGTGGCTTTACGTCTTTCACTGATGTGGCTTTACCTTTCACTGATGTGGCTTTACTCTCTGATGTGGTTTTACTCTTTCACTGATGTGGCTTTACTCTTTCACTGATGTGGTTTTACTCTTTCACTGATGTGACTTTACTTTCACTGATGTGGCTTTACTCTTTCACTGATGTGGCTTTACTCTTTCACTGATGTGGCTTTACTCTTTCACTAATGTGGCTTTACTCTCTCTCTGATGTGGCTTTATTCTTTCACTGATGTGGCTTTACTTTCAATGATGTGGCTTTACTCTTTCAATGATGTGGCTTTACTCTTTCAATGATGTGGCTTTGTTCTTTCACTGATGTGGCTTTACTCTCAGTGATGTGGCTTTACTCTTTCACTGATGTGGCTTTACTCTTTCACTGATGTGGCTTTACTCTTTCAGTGATGTGGCTTTACTCTTTCACTGATGTGGCTTTACTCTTTCACTGATGTGGATTTACTCTTTCACTGATGTGGCTTTACTCTCTCTCTGATGTGGCTTTACTCTTTCACTGATGTGGCTTTACTCTTTCACTAATGTGGCTTTACTCTTTCACTAATGTGGCTTTACTCTCTCTCTGATGTGGCTTTTACTCTTTCACTGATGTGCTTTACTCTTTCACTAATGTGGCTTTACTCTTTCACTAATGTGGCTTTACTCTTTCACTAATGTGGCTTTACTCTTCACTGATGTGGCTTTACTCTTTCACTGATGGGCTTTACTCTTTCACTGATGGTGGCTTTACTCTTTCATGATGTGGCTTTACCTTTCACTAATGTGGCTTTACTCTTTCACTAATGTGGCTTTACTCTTTCACTAATGTGGCTTTACTCTTTCACTAATGTGGCTTTACTCTTTCACTGATGTGGCTTTACTCTTTCACTGATGTGGCTTTACTCTCTCTGATGTGGCTTTACTCTTTCGTTGATGTGGCTTTACTCTTTCACTGATGTGGCTTTACTTTCAATGATGTGGCTTTACTCTTTCAATGATGTGGCTTTACTCTTTCAATGATGTGGCTTTGTTCTTTCACTGATGTGGCTTTACTCTCAGTGATGTGGCTTTACTCTTTCACTGATGTGGCTTTACTCTTTCACTGATGTGGCTTTACTCTTTCACTGATGTGGCTTTACTCTTTCACTGATGTGGCTTTACTCTTTCACTGATGTGGCTTTACTCTTTCACTGATGTGGCTTTACTCTTTCACTGATGTGGCTTTACTCTTTCACTGATGTGGCTTTACTCTTTCACTGATGTAGCTTTACTCTTTCACTGATGTAGCTTTACTCTTTCACTGATGTAGCTTTACTCTTTCACTGATGTGGCTTTACTCTTTCACTGATGTGGCTTTACCCTCACTGATGTGGCTTTACTCTTTCACTGATGTAGCTTTACTCTTTCACTGATGTGGCTTTACTCTTTCACTGATGTGGCTTTACTCTTTCACTGATGTAGCTTTACTCTTTCACTGATGTAGCTTTACTCTTTCACTGATGTGGCTTTACTCTTTCACTGATGTGGCTTTACTCTTTCACTGATGTGGCTTTGCTCTTTCACTGATGTGGCTTTACTCTTTCACTGATGTGGCTTTACTCTTTCACTGATGTGGCTTTACTCTCTGATGTGGTTTTACTCTTTCACTGATGTGGCTTTACTCTTTCACTGATGTGGCTTTACTCTTTCACTGATGTGGCTTTACTCTTTCACTGATGTGGCTTTGTTCTTTCACTGATGTGGCTTTACTCTTTCACTGATGTGGCTTTGTTCTTTCACTGATGTGGCTTGCTGTTTCCCAGTGAATGGGGGCTTACTCTTCATTAATGTGACTTTACTCTCTCATTAATGTGGCTTTACTCTCTCATTAATGTGGCTTTACTCTCTCATTAATGTGGCTTTACTCTCATTAATGTGGCTTTACTCTCTCATTAATGTGGCTTTACTCTCTCATTAATGTGGCTTTACTCTCTCATTAATGTGGCTTTACTCTCTCATTAATGTGGCTTTACTCTCATTAATGTGGCTTTACTCTCTCATTAATGTGGCTTTACTCTCTCTTTTAATGTGGCTTTATTCTCTCATTAATTTTGGCTTACTCTCTCTTTAAAATGTGGCTTTACTCTCTCATTAATGTGGCTTTACTCTCTCATTAATGTGGCTTTACTCTCTCATTAATGTGGCTTTACTCTTCATTAATGTGGCTTTACTCTCTCATTAATGTGCTTTACTCTCTCATTAATGTGGCTTTACTCTCTCATTAATGTGGCTTTACTCTCTCATTAATGTGGCTTTATTCTCTCATTAATGTGGCTTTACTCTCTCATTAATGTGGCTTTACTCTCTCATTAATGTGGCTTTACTCTCATTAATGTGGCTTTACTCTCTCATTAATGTGGCTTTACTCTCTCATTAATGTGGCTTTATTCTCTCATTAAATGTGGCTTTACTCTCTCATTAAGTGGCTTTACTCTTCATTAAGTGGCTTTACTCTCTCATTAAGTGGCTTTACTCTCTATTAATGTGGCTTTACTCTTTTCATTAATGATCTTTACTCTCTCATTAATGTGGCTTTATTCTCTCATTAATGTGGCTTTACTCTCTCATTAATGTGGCTTTACTCTCTCATTAATGTGGCTTTACTCTCTCATTAATGTGGCTTTACTCTCTCTTTAATGGGGGCTTTACTCTCTCTTTTAATGTGGCTTTACTGTCTCATTAATGTGGCTTTATTCTCTCATTAATGTGGCTTTACTCTCATTAATGTGGCTTTACTCTCTCATTAATGTGGCTTTACTCTCTCATTAATGTGGCTTTACTCTCTCATTAATGTGGCTTTACTCTCTCATTAATGTGGTTTTTACTCTCTCATTAATGTGGCTTTACTCTCATTAATGTGGCTTTACTCTCTCATTAATGTGGCTTTACTCTCATTAATGTGGCTTTACTCTCTCATTAATGTGGCTTTACTCTCTCATTAATGTGGCTCTTTACTCTCATTAATGTGGCTTTACTCTCTCATTAATGTGGCTTTACTCTCTCTTTAAATGTGGCTTTACTCTCTCATTAAGGGTGGCTTTACTCTCTCATTAAGTGGTTTTAAACTCTCTCATTAATGTGGCTTTATTCTCTCATTAATGTGGCTTTACTCTCTCATTAATGTGGCTTTACTCTCATTAATGTGGCTTTACTCTCTCATTAATGTGGCTTTACTCTCTCATTAATGTGGCTTTACCCCTCTCATTATTGTGGCTTTACTCTCTCATTAATGTGGGCTTTATCTCTCATTAATGTGGCTTTACTCTCTCATTAATTTGGCTTTATTCTCTCATTAATGGGGCTTTCCCTCTCATTAATGTGGCTTTCTCCTCATTAAGTGGCTTTACTCTCTCATTAATGTGGCTTTACTCTCATTAATGTGGCTTTACTCTCTCATTAATGTGGCTTTACTCTCTCATTAATGTGGCTTTACTCTCTCATTAATGTGGCTTTACTCTCTCATTAATGTGGCTTTACTCTCTCATTAATGTGGCTTTACTCTCTCATTAATGTGGCTTTACTCTCTCATTAATGTGGCTTTACTCTCTCATTAATGTGGCTTTACTCTCTCATTAATGTGGCTTTACTCTCTCATTAATGTGGCTTTACTCTCTCATTAATGTGGCTTTACTCTCTCATTAATGTGGCTTTACTCTCTCATTAATGTGGCTTAACACAAAGAAAGATTCTCATTGTATTTCGGCTGTGTATATTGAAATTTGTAAATTTTATTAAATTGGTTTCCATACAGCATCTGGAGAATGGCTCTTCTGATCGGCTTCAAACCCTCAAAATCCTGGTGTATCTTAAGTAGATACATTTTTGGGATTGATATTAGGCTGTGTAAAAGTCATTTCTCAATTTTATGGGAAAAATTGGAATATCCGTGGGCCAAGAAGTAATGTAAAAAGACTATGTTTGAAGCATACCTGGAGTACATCTGGAGGGAGTTTTGGGGGTCAGCGCCCCCGTGGCCCGGTCCGTGGCCCGGTCCGTGGCCTTTCAGGGCCTCACCTACATGTGATGACGCTTCCTGTAGCTGCAGCTTTGTGTTAATGACAAATTTTCTTTTTGTTATACGTAAGACATAAGACTGGAGGAACACTGCAGAAGGCCTACTGGCCCATGCGAGGCAGGTCCTTATCAAAACGACTACTACTTAAAGCTTCCCTAGAAATAACTCCCGTACCCAATGACATAAGAACATAAGAACATAAGACAAAAGAAGAACATAAGAACATAAGACAAGAACATAAGAACATAAGACCAAGAACATAAGAACATACGTGGTGTTTTCCATTATGTTTAAGGGGCACATAAGTTCCCCCGTCTTCTAATAGCATGTTTATTTTTCCACCTTGTAGAGGTGTGAGCATAGCTCACACCTCTACAACATAATTGTCCTCAAAGATTTGTTAAGTTATACCATGAATTAAGGAAAGATTCTAGACTTCACCTTACGAAACAGACAAAGCAAATGTGATAGTAATTATGGACAAGGTAGATTATAGTGGAAAAATGAACATGTTATTAGAAGACGGTGGAATTTAGGTGGCTCTTAAGGCTGCCCAGCCTTAGTGAACCCAGAAGTATAAAAGACACAATAACCCGACATGGAACCATTCACAATTAACTGGACCACGTTTCGGTCCCTTTTCGACGATGTTTCGTTCCCTCCTCGACCATTACTACATCAAGAGTAATCGTAAAGAAACTTAGGTAATATGAAGATATATGAATTGTAATGTGTATATGCTCATTCATGTGTATATGAGCAGTATACATGCACATTCATGTGTATACGAGCAGTATACATGCACATACGCTGTTTGTGTCGTCTGCTCTCCGTGTTAAGGAAATGTGAATTGCAATTTTTGTCAAAGAGGGATATTGGACACGCAGAGAGGCGTGTTGTTGCTGCCAAGTGTACTGGCAAGTGTGAGGGTGTAGTGTGTGTGTGTGTGTTTAGGATGTACCGAGGGCAGGGTACACTCCGTCTGAAACCAATGTTTTTCTGTTGATTGCCTGTTCAGCCAGTCTCTTGCTGTTGGCGGCCCACTGGCCCACATAGCCATCACAGCCTTGTTGATACGATACTTGGTTGATGCAGCGATCTACTTTACCATTTAAAACTTCAACAGTTGTTCCGGCAGTGTTTCTAATATCTGCTGGTTCAAAGTTGAAGAGTCTTTGGCACGGATGTTGACACAGTGGTCTCTTATTGTGTCCATGGCTCTTCTGTTTTACACGGGGTCTATTTTGCAGTTCCTTCCATATTCCTTACCCCAGTACAGTGTTAAAGTGGTATGTAGATTTGGGAGTAGGCCCTCAAGTATCTTCCATGTATATATTATCAAGTATCCCGTAACTCGAGTGCTAGCTCACTCACCTCACACATTGAGGTCCGGGGTCGATCCCCGGTACAGTTGGAAACAGGACGTGTTTGCTTAAGGCACCTGATATCCATGCTCAACTATCAGTAAAATAGGTACTTGGGTGTTAGTCGGCTGGTGTGGGTCACATCCTGGGACAAAATTGACCTAATTTGCCCGAAATACTCTGCATAACAAGCGGCTTTCTATATAGTAGTATGTCACTGATGTCAGCTAGGTCTGTATACCTTGTACATGTAGAAATAAAGATCATCCTCATCAGTCTCTCTCCTTCGCCCCAGAGAATACATTCCATAGACTTTTAAGGCGTTCCCAGTAGTTTACTTATTTTTTATCTCTCTACCTTTTTCAGCTCTGATACTGTGTATCTCTCAGTCCATAAATGAAGCTGTTTATACCGTACACAATAGTAAACGAGCACAAGGATTGAATGGTGTCACCATTTCCATTACTTCTCTTATTTTGAAAGTTCTCATTATCCTAACTTTCATTTTTCTGGCCGTCGGGGCATTCGGCGCGTTATGATCTGGAAATGATTGCTCATCTGAAATTCTTATATTCAAATCTTGAACATGTGTACTCAATGTTAATTATAAGTTCACCATTCCTTCCATTTCAGAGTAATTGGAATTTGTCACCATTGAACATCATGTTAGTTTTCCATTCCCCAGTCGAAGACTTTGCTGATATCTGCTTACAGATTAAGAAACATGTACAACAGTTGGGTATCTTTACTTATGAAACGTTTCGTCTACACAGTAGGCTTCTTCAGTCAAATATAAGGAGAGCAGTAGTAATGAAATAAAGATGATGTAATCAGTCCATCAACCTTGGAGAAAAAGTATTTGAGGTGACCAAATACTCAAATACTTTTCGTCAAATACTTTTTCTCTAAGGTTGATGGACTGATTATAATATCTTTATTTCATTACTACTGTTCCCTTTGTATTTGACTGTTGAAGCCTACTGTGTAGGCGAAACGTTTCATCAATAAAGGTACCCAACTGTTGCACATGTTTTAATCTTCAGCTTGTCGGTATTTTATAGCATTTTCAACAATATCTGCTGACAACTTTGCCGTTACTTCTACTAAAGCTACTTTCATTCTCATTCTCGTATCGTCCTTAAAGGATGACGCAAAGTTGTGGCTGGTGTGTGTCTGTATCTGCTAAATAAAGGACCTCCAAGAGAAATTTTGCAAGGCGGAACAAGGCTGCTTTGGGGGCCCCTGAGGCCCAGTCTAAGTGAATTTTACATAATTATTTTTCTAAATAAGCTAAAAATAGTTGAAATTGCCTAAGAAAAATCAAATAAAAAATCAGAATGAAAAGTCTATGGCTATGAAGGCCTTTCAGAGATTCCGAGCGCCGGACCAGTGTACCGGCTCAACCTCCCTCTCATAGATCCTTCACTATGATTATGACAACAGTAAAGGAGTCAACACTGTGTCTTACGCTACTCAACTTTTACTTTAAGGATAATTTTTTCTTTGTTTACTAATACTTATTGTGTTCTGTTCTTTAGAATATTGAACATTCTGTTTGTGTTTCCTTGTTATGCCTGTTGGCCTTATATGTTGTTACTCTTTGATTACATATGTCCGATACTCTCTCTCTCTCTCTCTCTCTCTCTCTCTCCTACCGCTCCGACATCTCCTCCCCCATCTCTCTCTCACCTCAACCAACCCCATCCTCAACAACATCCGTCCCTCATATTTTCATAGGCATGTCCCTGTCCTCTCTATCCCATCATCTCTTCCTCTCCATCCCTCTCTCTTCTCTTCTTTTCCTTTACTTTCATCTCTCTCTCACTCCCGTTTCCTATACTCTTCTCACATTACTTCTCAGTCTTCCTTGCACACTTCACTTCTTTCTTTCTCTTTCACGAAGCCTGGTCACGGACCGAGCCGCGGGGGCGTTGACCCCCGAACCCCTCCAGGTATACTCCAGGTATTTCTTTCCTTTCACCCATCTCCGTTTCATCCTCCCTCCCTATCCACTTCGCACCCTCCTTTTATCTATTCCTTACACTGTTTTCATCTATCCCTTATACCCGTCGTTCCTCACTCCTTTACACTATTCTATCCTTCGTGCTGCCATGCTTTTCACCCTTCCTGCCTCTCTCCCTTTCACCTTCCTCTTCTCCGTGCCTTATGCCCTCCTATTCTCTCTTCCTTACACCCTCCCTCATGCCCTCCTTTAAACTCACCCTGCCTTGCACACTTCCTCTCACCCTGCCTTGCACACTCCCTTTCACCCTGCCTTGCACACTCCCTTTCACCCTGCCTTGCACACACTCACCCTGCCTTCGTCTCACTCTTTCCAGTTATGATCGTGATTCCTCATGAAGGCTCTTCACAACCCTCCCACTATTATCCTGTTAAGCCACTTAGCTCCTTCCTATGCAACCTCTCTCTCTCTCTCTCTCTCTCTCTCTCTCTCTCTCTCTCTCTCTCTCTCTCTCTCTCTCTCTCTCTCTCTCTCTCTCTCTCTCTCTCTCTCTCTCTCTCTCCTACGAAGATCCTATCCTGTGGTGTGCATGTGTAATTACCAGGTTGCAATTACAGTGTTCCTAGAAAGTCATTTGCATACAGCAGGAGCGGTAATGGTGCCAGTGCTGATCCTTGTGGCACCTCACCAGTTATGTCTGCCCATCCCCATACTTGTGCTCTCGCCATGACTATATTTCTTTCTATATTTATTTCTTTATCCATTCTGCTCAACTCGGTGTCAGTGAGAGGTGTTGTGAGACAGTGTTAGATGCGTCCTGGCAGTAAAGAAATATGCAGTCTGCCTGTCTAATATCCGTCTATCCTTTGTAGAAATATATTAGATTTCTGAGGTGGTTAATAGGGAGGCGAGTGTTTTAGTGAGCAACGAGGAAAGAGCAGTTTGTGGTAGTGAGTAGGGTAGGGGAAGGGTGAGTGTATTGGTGAGGTTAGGGGAGGAAGATGAGTGTGGAAGTGAGACGGTAGGGAGAGGGAGTGACAGGGGTGCTGCTGTATACAGAAGTGTCATCAAGAGATTGGCTGAAGAAGTATTAGCTTGGTCAAGCACTCCACCTGTGCCTGCTCGCCTGCCTGCCTGCCTGCCTGCCTGCCTGCCTGCCTGCCTGCCTGCCTGCCTGCCTACCTGCCTGCCTGCTCGTCTGCCTGTCTACCTGCCTGCCTGCCTGTCTACCTGCCTGCCTGCCCGCCTGCCCGCCTGCCCGCCTGCCCGCCTGCCCGCCTGCCTGCTTACCTACCCGCTCGACTGTTTATTTCCTCTTTAGGTTTACTAAATTTAGGGTCTTGAAAGGCAGTTCTTACATATTCTAGTAGTGTTTTCTCTGTGTTTATGTGCGCCTGTAGAAATAGGTTAAGAGTAGTGCCCACCCCTAGGTCCCTGTTTGTGTGTAGTTAGAGTTGGTTCCCTCCCCTGCCCTCTCGCCTTCCTGCCACAACCATTTTTACCTCCCCTTCTCCAGCCACCCCCCCCCACCCGCACATCTAAGCTTCCCCTTTCCACCACATTCACCACCATCATTATCAATTTCTAACCCCATACACTCACCATTAATGAACCTTTTCATACCCTCACTGAATGAGACCCCCCCCCTCTCTCGTTCTCTCTCTCTCATTCTATCTCTCGTTCTCTTTCTCTCTCTCTCTAGCACGTTTAGTTATCTTGTATCAGATCTAGTTATCTTCTAGGTCTAGTTATCTTGTAGCAGGACTAGTTATCTTGTAGCAGGTCTAGTTATCTTGTAGCAGGTCTAGTTATCTTGTAGCAGGACTAGTTATCTTGTAGCAGGTCTAGTTAGCATCTAGAAGGTATAGTTATCTTGTAGCACGTTTAGTTATATAATAGCACTTCTAGTTATATTGTTACACGTTTAGTTATTTTCTAGCAAGTCGTTATCTTCTAGTAGGTCTAGTTATCTTTTAGCAGATCTAGTTATCTTCTAGTAGGTCTAGTTATCTTTTAGCAGATCTAGTTATCTTCTAGTAGGCCTAGTTATCTTCTAGCAAGTCTGGTTATCTTTTAATAGGTCTAGTTATCTTTTAGTAGATCTAGTTATCTTCTAGCAGGTCTAATTATCTTCTATCAGGTCTAGTTATCTTCTAGCAAGTCTAGTTATCTTCTAGCAAATCTAGTTATCTTCTAGTAGGTATAGTTATCTTCTATCAGGTCTAGTTATCTTTTGAGATTAAGACACATGTGCAACATCTGGGTATCTTTAATGTAGACGTTTCGCCATCCAGTGGCTTTATCAATACAAATTCTAGGACATAACTTGAAGACAGTAGAACTATGTACAGAAGATGAGGTAATCAGTCCCTCAACCTAGGAGTAGGTGCGAAGAGCACCATAGTCGTGGAGATTCTGAAGCAGAAGAAAGGAGCCTGGCACTTATATAGTAACGTCAGGTGTAGCAGACGAGGGCATATTCACTGGTAGGCGGGATTCCCCAGTGGAAGTAGGTCCTTCCCAAAGAGGTATTATATACCATTATATATACCATTATATATACCATTCGTACACAACTTGTCAGACACTGCAACATCGTGGAATCTTAATTCTGAGGACATATACATAACCTTCACGACTACGACAACTACTACTACAACTAACCCATCTCTTTGGGAAGGACCTACTTCCACTGGGGAATCCCGCCTACCAGTGAATATGCCCTCGTCTGCTACACCTGACGTTACTATATAAGCGCCAGGCTCCTTTCTTCTGCTTCAGAATCTCCACGACTATGGTGCTCTTCGCACCTACTCCTAGGTTGAGGGACTGATTACCTCATCTTCTGTACATAGTTCTACTGTCTTCAAGTTATGTCCTAGAATTTGTATTGATAAAGCCACTGGATGGCGAAACGTCTACATTAAAGATACCCAGATGTTGCACATGTGTCTTAATCTCATCTTGTCGGTATTATATACCATTCGTACACAACTAGTTATCTTTTGCAGGCTAGTTATCCTCTAACAGTTAGTTTTCTTTACAGGTTAGTATTTCTAGAAAGTCTATTATCTTTACAGGTCTACGTATCTTTTAGCGGTCTAGTTATCTTCTAGCAGGTCTACGTTCTTTAGCCTAGTTATCTTTGCGGTCTACGTATCTTCTAGAGGGCTAGTTATCTTCTGGGGAGGGGCTAGTTTTTCTGCAAAATTTGTTTTTCTTTAGTAGGGGTTTGTTATCTTTTACGGGTTGTTATCTTTTTGCGGTCTAGTTATCCCCCTAGCAGGTTTGTTATCTTTTAAACAGGGTTTGTTATCTTTTAGCAGGTCTGTTATCCTGCAGGGTTTGTTATCTTTTAGCGGGCTAGTTACTTCTAGCAGGGCTAGTTTCTTTTAGCAAGTCTATTATTTCTAGAGGTCTACGTATCTTCCCAGCAGGTCTAGTTATCTTCTGCAGGTTAGTTATCTTTAGCAAATTAGTTTCTTTAGTAGGGGTAGTTATTTCTATGGGTCTAGTTATCTTTTGCAGGTTAGTTATCTTTTAGAGGTTATTATCTTTGCAGGTTAGTTTTTTTTTAGCAGGTTAGTTATCTTCTAGCAAATTAGTTTCTCTAGTAGGTATAGTTACTTCATAGGTTAGTTTCTTTTAGGGGGGCTAGTTATCTTCTATGGGCTGTTTTTTTTTAGCGGTCTAGTTATCTTCTATAGGTCTATTTATCTTTTAGCGGTCTAGTATTTCTATCGGGTCTAGTTATCTTTTACCCAGGTCTAGTTATCTTCTAGCAGGTCTAGTTTCTTCTAGCAGGTCTAGTTATCTTCTAGCAGGTCTAGTTATCTTCTAGCAAGTCTAGTTATCTTCTAGCAGGTCTACGTATCTTCTAGCAGGTCTAGTTATCTTCTAGCAGGTCTAGTTATCTTCTAGCAAGTCTAGTTATCTTCTAGTAAGTCTAGTTATCTTCTATCAGGTCTAGTTATCTTTTAGCAGGTCTAGTTATCTTCTATCGGGTCTAGTTATCTTTTAGCAGGTCTAGTTATCTTCTAGCAGGTCTAGTTATCTTCTAGCAGGTCTAGTTATCTTCTAGCAGGTCTAGTTTTCTTCTAGCAAGTCTAGTTACTTCTAGCAGGTCTACGTATCTTCTAGCAGGTCTAGTTATCTTCTAGCAGGTCTAGTTATCTTCTAGCAAATCTAGTTATCTTCTAGTAGGTATAGTTATCTTCTATCGGGTCTAGTTATCTTTTAGCAGGTCTAGTTATCCTCTAGCAGGTCTAGTTATCTTTTAGCAGGTCTAGTTATCTTTTAGCAGGTCTAGTTATCTTCTAGCAGGTCTAGTTATCTTCTAGCAAGTCTAGTTATCTTCTAGCAGGTCTACGTATCTTCTAGCAAGTCTAGTTATCTTCTAGCAAGTCTAGTTATCTTCTAGCAAGTCTAGTTATCTTCTAGCAGGTCTAGTTTTCTTCTAGCAAGTCTAGTTATCTTCTAGCAGGTCTAGTTATCTTCTAGCAAGTATAGTTATCTTCTAGCAGGTCTAGTTATCTTCTAGCAGGTCTAGTTATCTTCTAGCAAATCTAGTTATCTTTTAGCAGGTCTAGTTATCTTCTAGCAGGTCTAGTTATCTTCTAGCAGGTCTAGTTATCTTCTAGCAAGTCTAGTTATCTTCTAGCAAGTCTAGTTATCTTCTAGCAGGTCTAGTTATCTTCTAGCAGGTCTAGTTATCTTCTAGCAAGTCTAGTTATCTTTTAGCAGGTCTAGTTATCTTCTAGCAGGTCTAGTTATCTTCTAGCAGGTCTAGTTATCTTCTAGCAGGTCTAGTTATCTTCTAGCAGGTCTAGTTATCTTCTAGCAGGTCTAGTTATCTTCTAGCAAGTCTAGTTATCTTCTAGCAGGTCTAGGTATCTTCTAGCAAGTCTAGTTATCTTCTAGCAAGTCTAGTTATCTTCTAGCAAGTCTAGTTATCTTCTAGCAAGTCTAGTTATCTTCTAGCAGGTCTAGTTATCTTCTAGCAGGTCTAGTTATCTTCTAGCAGGTCTAGTTATCTTCTAGCCAGTCTAGTTATCTTTTAGCAGGTCTAGTTATCTTCTAGCAAGTCTAGTTATCTTCTAGCAGGTCTAGTTATCTTTTAGTATGGTAAGCCACAGGAATTAACCTTAAAATAAAAATTAACAAAAATCAGCGTTAATAGAACACCAGAAAAATAAGCAAAAGAGGATACCATCAATCTATTATCAGTCATCAATCTGTCATCAGTCTATCATCAACATGCATCATTGATGCTGACAATGTAGGTGTACTAGGTAGCTCCAGGTACAGTCACTCCTGGTCTGGGTTTGTTTTTCTAGTTTCTGTGATTTTTGTGTGACCAAACCTAACCTAAGCTAGGATAATGTAACCTAGCCTATCCTAAGCTAAGATAATGTGACCTTGCCTTATCTACTCCAACGTAACCTGACCTAAATTGAATTCACTTTAATTTAAAACAAAGAAAATAGCATTTATATGAAAAATAAGAAGAGCTGAAATATTAATTTCGTAAATCTAGAATGTATTGCTGTGTTACTATGTTTACCGTCGTGTTGATGTAGTGTACATGGTGGCGACCTCAAACGTTGCATACTGTTGTTCTCTGACGCGTGTGGCAGTATCCAGTGAAGTTTTTCCTTTGTAACATTTGTCATAGCCATTGGAAGGAATGTTGTGGACATGGTAACGATGGCTTGCAAAATACTCAGGGAATTTGATAAGATGGATGTGAATAGATTATTGGAGAGGCGGGATACAGGTACACGAGGGCATACTGGGAAGTTCAAGACTGAGTTGAATCACAGGGATGTCAGGAAGTGTTTCTGGAGGAAGTACATCAGTCTGATGGTGGTTAGGAAGTGAAATAACCCGGGCGATAAAGTAGTGGAGACAACCTTCATACATAGGTTTAATAGGTATGACAGAGCCAACGAGTTTATGAACCGTGAAGCCAGCAAGTGACAGATTTAAAGGAAAGGATAGGAGCTGTGATTCGACCCCTACAGCCACATATAGGTGAGTGTGTATACACACACACACACACACACACACACACACACACACACACACACACACTGTGGTAAAATTAGATCTTCCTGGATGGGAGCTAAAACTGTGTGTAATTACCTCTTCTATTTTCAAGACCAATGAAGTTAAGGGGTTGTAGTGAGTTAAGTGGTGTTATTGGTGTGTGTTGTATGATATTAACATTGTTAAACACTTGGGATCATTTGATTTGATCACTTTATGAAGAATAAGTTTTATGATAGGCTTCAAACTCAGAGTTGATGGAGTTTATTGAAATAAATTTTGACTCACGTTCAGCTGTGTATATTTCAATTTGTCAGTTTTATTCAGTTGGTTTCCGTGCAACAACTAGAGAATGTCTCGTCTTACCTTTGTGAGTTCCTAGAGTTTTTATATTTCCATAGCTCGGCCATGGACCAGGCTTGTCTGGTGCTAGCCTGGTCAACCAGGCTGTTGCTGCTAATGGCCCGCTGACTAACATATCCATCACAACCTGGTTGATCTGGCTTCAACACACTAAGCACTGGTGTGTCTTAATTTAATGTATTTTTATTTTGGATTTGAACATCAAAATGGTATACAATACCGACAGGTTGGTGGGTAGGACACATAGGCAACAGTTAGGCAACTTTATTCCGAAACGTTTCGCCTACACAGTAGGCTTCTTCAGTCGAATACAGAAAGTAGGCAGGAACAGTAGAGATGTGAAGACGATGTAATCAGTCCATCACCCTTGGGTGATGGACTATTTTGGATTTGTTCTTTGTAGGTGCCATTTCCCCATTTTTTAATAAAAAATATACCAAATTAAACCACCTTAAAAAACACAAAATCCAGTATTTTTTCTTGCAATGTGAAGACCTTTAGTCTCAGGTTATTGTGCAACGCCCTCACTAGACGAGCCTGGAGCATGGCCGGGATCCGGGAATAGAAAGACTAGAAACTCATCAAAGGTATATCTGTGTTACTCAGGGCAAGGAAAAGCGTAGGCTTGATTCTCCGTTTACACAGTGATCATAAACGTTACATAATTGTACGCACATGCAGTTGTTAACTGTAGGCTGGAATACTTGTTAATAACTGTTCACTTTAGCTCCGATATTGGAACGTGACAGGACGTTACCGTAGAGTTAATTAGATACTGGAAAAAAGGAATTTTAAGCAGCATGCGTGGAGATACCAACGCTGGCAGTGTGCGTAGAGATACCAACGCTGGCAGTGTACGTAGCAATACCAACGCTGGCAGTTTGCTTAGAGATACCAACGCTGGCAGCGTGCGTAGAGATACCAACACTGGCATTGTGCCTAGAGATACCAACGCTGGCAGTGTGTGTAAAGATACCAACGCTGGGAGCGTGCGTGGCGTGAATACATTTAGGCATGCGAGGCCGGGACTGACTGATAACTTCAGGTATTTACAGTTTTCAAAGAACATGACTTCGAAAAAAATCCATTAATATTACCCAGTGAAATTGTTTAAAACATTGACTTTAAAACGCTGGAAAGCAAACGTAGTTTAATAAAGCGTATTTTTTTTACCCCGGTGTTAAACCTGTAGAAGTGTAAATTGTGACTAATATGTTTGTATGTTTGGAAATAGGTTGGATCAATTATTTTATTTTGAATTTGCGACTTGCGTTGTTTGTACACTGTACTCACCTAATTGTGGTTGCGGGGGTCGAGACTCAGCTCCTGGCCCCGCCTCTTCACTGATTGCTACTAGGTCCCTCTCTCTGCTTCCTGAGCTTTATCATACCTCTTCTTAAAACTATGTATGGTTCCTGCCTCCACTACTTCACTTGCTAGGCTATTCCACTTCCTGACGACTCTATGACTTAAGAAATACTTCCTAACGTCCCTGTGACTCGTCTGAGTCTTCAGCTTCCAGTTGTGACCCCTTGTTCCAGTGTCCCCTCTCTGGAACATCCTATCTCTGTCCACCTTGTCTATTCCCTGCAGTATCTTGTATGTCGTTATCATGTCTCCCCTGACCCTTCTGTCCTCCAGTGTCGTCAGTCCGATTTCCCTCAACCTTTCCTCGTACGACATTCCCTTGAGCTCTGGGACTAGCCTTGTTGCAAACCTTTGTACTTTCTCTAACTTCTTGACGTGCTTGACCAGGTGTGGGTTCCAGACTGGTGCTGCATACTCCAGTATGGGCCTAACATACACAGTGTACAGTGTCTTGAACGATTCCTTATTAAGGTATCGGAACGCTATTCTCAGGTTTGCCAGGCGCCCGTATGCTGCAGCAGTTATTTGATTGATGTGTGCCTCCGGTAACGTGCTCGGTGTTATGGTCACCCCGAGGTCTTTCTCCCTGAGTGAGGTCTGTAGTCTTTGTCCACCTAGCCTATACTCTGTCTGCGGTCTTCTTTGCCCCTCCTCAATCTTCATGACTTTGCATTTGGCAGGATTGAATTCGAGAAGCCAGTTTCTGGACCACATGTCCAGCCTGTCCAGGTCTCTTTGCAGTCCTGCCTCATCCTCATCCGATTTAATTCTTCTCATCAACTTCACATCATCTGCGAATAGGGACACTTCAGAGTCTATTCCTTCCATCATGTCGTTCGCATATATCAAAAATAGCACTGGCCCTAGAACTGACCCCTGTGGGACCCCGCTCGTCACAGGCGCCCACTGTGATACCTCTTCACGTACCATGACTCGTTGCTGCCTCCCTGTCAGGTATTCCCTGATCCATTGCAGTGCCCTCCCTGTTACATGCACCTGATCCTCCAGCTTCTGCACTAATCTCTTGTGGGGAACTGTGTCAAAGGCCTTACTGCAGTCTAGGAAAACGCAATCAACCCACCCCTCTCTCTCGTGTCTTCTGTTACCTTGTCATAAAACTCCAGGAGGTTTGTGATACAAGATTTGCCTTCCATGAACCCATGCTGGTTTTCATTTATAATCTTGTTCCGTTCCAGGTGTTCGACCACTCTCATCCTGATAATCTTCTCCATGACTTTGCACACAATACATGTCAGAGACACAGGTCTGTAGTTTAGCGCCTCGTTTCTGTTTCCTTTCTTAAATATGGGGACTACATTTGCTGTCTTCCATTTCTCAGGTAGTTGCCCAGTTTCAAGGGATGTGTTGAAGATTGTGGTTAGAGGCACGCACAGCATCCCTGCTCCTTCTCTAAGGACCCATGGGGAGATGTCCGGTCCCATCGCCTTTGAGGTATCAAGGTCACTTAGCAGCTTCTTCACCCCCTCCTCGGTTGTTCGTATGTCATCCAACACTTGGTGGTATATTCCCTCTTGATGTTCCCTTCTGTGCTGACTTCCCACAGCCCTTCCTGTCTCTACTGTAAAAACTTCCTTAAATCTCCTGTTTAGCTCCTCACATACCTCCTGGTCATTTCTTGTGAGTTCTCCTTCTGTCCTTAATCTGATCACCTGGTCTTTGACTGTTGTCTTCCTCCTGATGTGGCTATACAACAGTTTCGGGTCAGTCTTGATTTTCGATGCTATGTCATTTTCATACTGTCGCTGGGCCTCCCTCCTTACCTGTGTGTGTGTGTGTGTGTGTGTGTGTGTGTGTGTGTGTGTGTGTTGTGTGTGTGTGTTATTGTGTACTAACCATAATGAAATTTATAAACACACATCAACAGCAGTTAGAAAGTTTATTAAGACAAAGTTCTAACCAGCTAGTCAGAATTTTATTCAGACTTTATGAAGTCTGGTGTGAAGGGGAAGCATTATCTTGCCATTATAACGCAGTTGTGTTTGAGAGAGTCTAGGAGTGAGTGGTGCAGGTTATCAGTGTTGTGAACCAGGTGTGTGCTGCTTATAACATTCGTAAGAAAATAGTAGTCATTAAAGGAAGGGGAAGGTATAACAAGTACGGAGGGGTGAGGGAAGAGAGGGGAGGGGGAGCGCGCTGCTGGGGGCTTGCCTGCGTAATCTGTTGATCAATATTAGACACAAGTTCCGCCCTGTACAACTGACCCCCAAGCATTGTGGCAGGGTCACCACTTACCTTCTTCCCTTGCCCTGTCATACTCTACCCTGCCCTCACCTCTCATCTCCCCTCACCTGTCCTCGTTACCCCCTCACTTTCACTCACCTTGTCTTACCTTAACTCATGAGCTCTCCCTAACTCTCACCTGCCCTCCCTGCTCTTACCTCCACTTATCAACCCTCCCTTGCTCTCTCCTGCCGTCACTTGCTCTTATCTCCACTCATGAACTCTCCCTTGCTCTCTCTCCTGCCCTCACCAGCTCTTATCTCCACTCATCATCCCTTCCTTCCTCTCTCCTGCCCTCACCTGTTCTTCCTCCGGGATGACAAGTCCTTCCTTGCTAACTGAATGTTATGAGAAACTCTGGAAGATCAAACAGTATAGAACATGAGCAGAATGATTGTTCGGTAGTTCTTAAGAGGGGAGCTCTTCCCCCTAGGGGGGCGTGAATAATTTTCATGGGGGCTCGAACCCAGAGCAGAAATAAGAACTATGTTGTGTATTATCGATCTGCTCCTTAAACAGACTCTTTTGAATAGTTTAAAATAATATGCAAAGAAATAAAACTACTTTCTCAATTTCCTTATTTAAATAAAGAGGACTTTTTTTTTTTTTAATTTTTACTCTTAGAATTTTATATAAAGGAAGAAGTGGTGTGAGATTGAGGAGCAACTCTGTTAGGATGGACGACCCAGAATAATTGATCAAGAACGACCACCGTGGGAAGACCTATTACACAGTTTCCCAGCAGAGACTGAACCATTAGTACCTCAGGGCCTCGATGAACCTTACAAGAAGAAAAGATTATGAGCAGCGTGGGCATGAGAGTTTGTGAGGTCCCTCAAGGATCAGTATTATGGCTCTTGGTGACTGGGGCAACACACATTGAGCTTTATCACGCTTGGTGAAGCTCACTTCTGAACAAGGTCGTCTGAAGTAAATGTTTGGTCTGTCTTGTGTGTTTTATACCCATTAATGAAAAATTAACTATCATTAAGTCAGTAGTTCATCCAGTTATGTAGAAGAGTATGGAAGAGAAGCAAGAGAAAATAGTGTAAAATAAACTCAGTGGGAAGCAAGGAAGCCATGGGCACAGTACCATAACACTGTGCCAACATACGTGGACTTCGGCTATGCAACCTGCTACTAGCTGGCTTCAGAAATACTGCACTAACAAGTTTAGAGTTTTCAGAAGGAAACTGTATCACTGTCTCCGACAAGTGGCCGATGAACCAAGCTGTGATGGATATGTAGGCCATCTGGCCGCCAACAGCAAAAGCCTGGTTGATCAGGTGAGCAGACAAACTTGCCTCAGGGCCAGGCCGCGGCAGTAGCAAGAATCTCGAAACCGGCAACAGATGAAAGGTATATAACAGGACATGGTATAATGAAGAGTCCGAGAAGTAACAGAAAACGACAACGAAAACAAATAGAAATAAATGCATGAGAATTGAAAGGGAAACAGAGATAATTTAAATATGATGTGTGATTGACAGTTAATATGTATCAGAAACGACACAATAGTCACATAGAGGAAGTGAGTGCACGGGACTAGCTTGTATGACTATAACAGAAGGAAGGAACTCTCATGGAGAATTGCTACCAAGCTTGTGAGGAACTACACACAATGTTTAATGAGTATTTATAGTCGAACAGAAAAAATGTTTAGTGGGTGTAGAGGTGAACAGCAGGACCTAGGAACTGCCCCAATGACGGAGGAGTGTAGAAAATTATTCAAGGAGCAAGATGCAAGAAAATCAATGGTTCCTGACATGTCACTATGGGTACTGCAAGAAATAACACAGATTTTAAGTGTTTCTGTAACAAGGATTTTCAACGTGTCACCGGAGGCTGGACCGATGCTAGAATTCTGGTAAAATGTGGTTCCTATATTAAAAAAAAAGGACAGGAATCTGACCTACTAACCAGTGTCAGTGATATGGATTAATGTTAAAAGTTTTGGATAAGATTGTAAAGAGGACGTTAGTGGAGCACCCTGAGGGAAGATTTATTTGAGAAAACCAACGTTAATTTACGAACGGAAAATCGTGCCTAGCAAATCATGATATCAGTGGGTTAGAGGTAAAACATGAACAACAAGGTTGGACAGATATTTTGTAAACCAGAGATTATCCACAAGCTAGAAAAACAAGCAAGAATTAAAAAAAAATTGCTGAAGTTTATCAAGTAACAAACTGCAGGCAGGAAACCGAGTGAGAACGTAAAGAATTAATGTGTGAGGAATGGGGTACCACAAGAAACCTCTAATGTTTCTAGTATACGTAAACAATATAACTGATAGGATTGAATCATGCCTGTTACTTTTTGATGTCTATGTAAAACTAATGAAAACAAAAACATTGGAGAACGGCAACTTAGTCCAAGAGAACTGAAATGGTTAAAAAGAGGATCAGGCAGTTATCTACTGGAATGTAACCTTGATAAATGAAAGTTAGCGAGGTTCTGAGAGGGAGAGGAAAGATAAAAGATGCTACGTAGAGAAGAAACTGTTCTAGTCGCAGATGAAGAGTGACCTGGGAGTAAACATATAAACAAACATCACCACATTAGCAGAACACAGCAGCACTTCGCCGCTTGTACATTTTCAATCAAGTTAAAGAACCTTCTGTTGACTTGACAGTATACATACTTAGGGACGCTTAAGTACAGGCATTGCTTAAGGATATTAGAGAAGCCTGGGTAAAGGATGTCTTTCCATGCAATTACAACTGTATAGTGATATTCTCAGGAAGGAGAGACTGGTGTTAGTCTGCTGGGTAAGAGCAGAGCATCAGCAGTTGGAGTATTATAGTGTCTTGATCATCCCAGTTTTCCTTATTTGTCGGGTATTATAGTAATCTACACTTCGTTGAAATAGTATCTTATTGTTAGTGATTTTAGCATTGCTACCAGTTTACTATCGAGTACTAATGTAATACCTTTTTATTGCTGGGTTCATAAACCAGAATGTCAGGCTTTGTAAAACTAGCCGCTGTTCTAATTACCGGTTCTTCTAAAACACTGCGTTTTTTGTTGCGCAGTCCTTAACGATTGCACAGGCGATTCTGTCATGACTTTCCACCCTCTACTCGTGTGTTCTTGGGCAGTTCTGGAGTATGTAGACCAGAAATTTCCTCTGGCCACATCGTATACAAGGAATATTAGCTATTACCATTGAACCTCGTTATTTGCATGTTGTCATTGGCATTAAATTACGTTTAAAATTACTCTCATGTACGAAATCAGTTCTCGTCATCGGTGAAGTACCACCCCGTGTTCATGAATGTGCTTGCGGAACTGTGGAATGTTCATGACAACCTCTGCCATGTTTTGTCTTCATTCAGAGTGCTAGGAAGACTAGCACTCTGAATGATCTGTAAAATATTCGTGTAAGAAAGCTTGTGTAATAGGTGCGCTGGTGTCAGATAGTAATTCGAATTGATGCAGTGTAAGTAAAGGTACTGTCGTGGCCAGGTAAACACGACCCGGGGCTCCAGATAAAACCATCACTCACGGACGCATCCTTAGTTAATTTCAACCAATCTCGAATCTTATTATATATTAGTTTATCTGCTGCTAGGGAGGGTATTCTGCTGAACTCCACCTTGCACTATCATATGTATGATGCCGGGTGTCACATAGAACTTAATTATAAACAGTTTCCAAGTTAATGAATAAACTAGTTTTCCAAAAGGAACTCTTTCCCTTTCCAGTAGAGGAAAAGTGCATGGCTAGATAGTTATATACTTCAGTGAGCTTTAACGTTCTCACTGCTCTATCTCTAATACACGTAACATAACATTTATTTTGTCTTGGTACGTT
This sequence comes from Cherax quadricarinatus, assembly GCF_026875155.1. Lineage (NCBI taxonomy): Eukaryota > Metazoa > Arthropoda > Malacostraca > Decapoda > Parastacidae > Cherax > Cherax quadricarinatus. The sequence continues at coordinate 10,627,535 of NC_069456.1, forward strand.
ATTTTCAGCATAGTTCACTTCCCGGGACTGGCTTCCAGGCCAGACCATACAAGGTTGTTAATAAAATTTTATATGTGCACTTACACTCTCCCCTGTCAGTCTTGGCCAACAGTTTACTAGACTAACAATTACAGAACAGCCTTCTAGAACTGAATAAATGATGAGACATTATTTGACGCAAACTCACTCACTCTCTCTCTCTCTCTCTCTCTCTCTCTCTCTCTCTCTCTCTCTCTCTCTCTCTCTCTCTCTCTCTCTCTCTCTCAGGGTACTGATGAAGGAAATTGGACCTTCTTTATGGCGGGAGTAATGTAAAGCTATTTTTGTGATTGTTGTAACCATTTCTGCTGCACCACCTGTTACTGCTGCACCACCACCTGTTACTACTACACCACCACCTGTTACTACTGCAACACCTGTTGCTATTGCACCACCACCTGTTACTGCTGCAACACCACCTGTTTCTACTGCAGCACCACCTGTTACTACTGCACCAGAACCTGTTACTACCGCAACACCACCTGTTACTACTGGATCACCACCTGTTACTACTGCACCACCTGTTACCACCGCATCACCACCTGTTACCACCTCATCACCTGTTACCACTGCACCACCACCTGTTACTACCCTGCACCACCACTGTTATCTACCCCAACTGTTACTACTGCAACCAACTGTTACGCTGCAACACCACCTGTTACTGCTGCACACCACCTGTTACACTGCACCACCACCTGGTACCACCGCACACCACCATGATTCTACCACCTGCATCAACACACTTTTACACGCTGCAACACCACCTGTTACTCTGCAACCACCGCCTGTTACTACACTGACCACCACCTGTTATACCACGCACACCACTTGTTACACTGCATCACCACCTGTTACACTGCAATGCCACTGTTACACTGCAACACCACCTGTTACAACTGCATCACCACCGCTGTTATACACTGACCATCCTACCTGTTATACCACTGCACCACCACCTGTTACTAATGATACCGCACTGTTACTACTGCAATGCCACCTGTTACTACTGCAACACCACCTGTTACAACTGCATCACCACCTGTTAGTACTGCATCACTACCTGTTACCACTGCACCACCACCTGTTACTACTATAATACCGCCTGTTACTACTGCATCACCACCTGTTACTATTGCATCATAACCTGTTACTACTGCAACACCACCTGTTAGTACTGCATCACCACCTGTTACTACTGCATCACCACCTGCTACTACTGCATCACCGCCTGCTACTACTACATCACCACCTGTTGCTACTGCACCATCTGTTACTACTGCAAAACCACCTATTACTACTGGAACACCACCTGTTACTACTGCATCACCTGTTACTACTGCAACACCACCTGTTAGTACTGCATCACCACCTGTTACTACTGCATCACTACCTGTTACTACTGCACCACCACCTGTTACTGCACCACCACCTTTTACTGCCACTGCCCCACCATCTGTTACTGCTACTGCACCACCATCCGTTACTACGCCACCACCTGTTACTACTGCAGGACAGACTTAGATAATCAACAGTGTTGAACCCTACGTTTAACATGACCCAACACTGGTTACAACTACGTGGGATCTAAAGGTCAGTATATCTGCTGACCTGTCAAATAATCGTCAGGGTGTCCAGTGGTGTGTAACGTCTCCCCTGATACAGGATGGGGAAGGGAGGAAGAATGTGGGGGTTAGGAGTGGTTTATTTCTGAAATAGGGGGGGGGGAGTGGGTGCATGTGGAACTGGTGATTATACCCTGGGAAAGGGGTGGTCGTCCCTTCAAGAGGCAGGGAAAGAGGTCGTTCTGGAAGGGGTTGCCATCCCCGGCAATAGGCGGAGGAGGGGAGGGAGGAAGTAACGTTAAGTGTTGTATTGTCCCGTGGAAGTATAGACCTTGCTACCTACAAGTCAATGTTTCCTCACATGGAGAGAGAGAGAGAGAGAGAGAGAGAGAGAGAGAGAGAGCGCAAGAGCAAGCAAGGGATTACGCCCACAGGATAAATATTTGAGACAGGAATTTGAGAAAGATTGTCATTAAATTTAAATTTGGTAGTATTGTGTGCACACTGAGTGTTGTATTTACAAGTAGCACACATCGTGTGAGCAGTCGGTTGTATATACACCGAGTGATGTGTGTATCTTTATTTTACAGTCATGTCATTAGTCGTTTCTTAATGGAGTGGATGGTCAGCTGGAGTAAGTCCGTGAATATTGGGAGTGAGATGTGATTTTATTACACCCATTCCTGGAGACAACTTATATACCACCACTGTGGCAACTAGGAAGACTGGCACCACCACTGTGGCAACTAGGAAGACTGGCACCACCACTGTGGCAACTAGGAAGACTGGCACCACCACTGTGGCAACTAGGAAGACTGGCTCCACCACTGTGGCAACTAGGAAGACTGGCACCACCACTGTGGCAACTAGGAAGACTGGCACCACCACTGTGGCAACTAGGAAGACTGGCACCACCACTGTGGCAACTAGGAAGACTGGCACCACCACTGTGGCAACTAGGAAGACAGGCACCACCACTGTGGCAACTAGGAAGACTGGCACCACCACTGTGGCAACTAGGAAGACTGGCACCACCACTGTGGCAACTAGGAAGACTGGCACCACCACTGTGGCAACTAGGAAGACTGGCACCACCACTGTGGCAACTAGGAAGACTGGCACCACCACTGTGGCAACTAGGAAGACTGGCACCACCACTGTGGCAACTATGAAGACTGGCACCACCACTGTGGCAACTAGGAAGACTGGCACCACCACTGTGGCAACTAGGAAGACTGGCACCACCACTGTGGCAACTAGGAAGACTGGCACCACCACTGTGGCAACTAGGAAGACAGGCACCACCACTGTAGCAACTAGGAAGACTGGCACCACCACTGTAGCAACTAGGAAGACTGGCACCACCACTGTGGCAACTAGGAAGACTGGCACCACCACTGTGGCAACTAGAAGACTGGCACCACCACTGTGGCAACTAGGAAGACTGGCACCACCACTGTGGCAACTAGGAAGACTGGCACCACCACTGTGGCAACTAGGGAAGATTGGCACCACCACTGTGGCAACTAGGAAGACTGGCACCACCACTGTGGCAACTAGGAAGACTGGCACCACCACTTTGGCAACTAGGAAGACTGGCACCACCACTGTGGCAACTAGGAAGACTGGCACCACCACTGTGGCAACTAGGAAGACTGGCACCACCACTGTGGCAACTAGGAAGACTGGCACCACCACTGTGGCAACTAGGAAGACAGGCACCACCACTGTAGCAACTAGGAAGACAGGCACCACCACTGTAGCAACTAGGAAGACTGGCACCACCACTGTGGCAACTAGGAAGACTGGCACCACCACTGTGGCAACTGGGAAGACTAGCACCACTACTGTGGCAACTAGGAAGACAGGCACCACTACTGTGGCAACTAGGAAGACTGGCACCACTACTGTGGCAACTAGGAAGACTGGCACCACTACTGTGGCAACTAGGAAGACTGGCACCACTACTGTGGCAACTAAGAAGACTGGCACCACTACTGTGACAACTAGGAAGGCTGGCACCACCACAGTGGCAACTATGAAGACTGGCACCACTACTGTGGCAACTAGTAAGACTGGTACCATTATGGCAACTAGGAAGACTGGCACCACCACTGTGGCAACTAGGAAGACTGGCACCACCACTGTGGCAACTAGGAAGACTGGCATCACTACTGTGGCAACTAGGAAGACTAGCACCACTACTGTGGCAACTAGGAAGACTGGCACCACTACTGTGGCAACTAGGCAGACTGGCACCACCACTGTGGCAACTAGGAAGACTGGCACCACCACTGTGGCAACTAGGAAGACTAGCACTACCACTGGGGCAACTAGGAAGACTGGCACCACTATTGTGGCAACTAGGAAGACTGGCACCACTACTGTGGCAACTAGGAAGACTGGCACCACTACTGTGGCAACTAGGAAGACTGGCACCACTACTGCAGCAACTAGGAAGACTGGCACCACCACTGCGGCAACTAGGAAGACTGGCACCACCACTGTGGCAACTAGGAAGACTGGCACCACTACTGTGGCAACTAGGAAGACTGGCACCACTATGTGGCAACTAGGAAGATTGGCACCACTACTGTGGCAACTAGGAAGACTGGCACCACTGCTGTGGCAACTAGGAAGACTGGCACCACCACTGTGGGAACTAGGAAGACTGGCACCACCACTGTGGCAAGTAGGAAGACTGGCACCACCACTGTGGGAACTAGGAAGACTGGCGCCACCACTGTGGCAGCTAAGAAGACTGGCACCACTACTTTAGCAACTAGGAAGACTGACACCACCACTGTGGCAACTAGGAAGACTGGCACCACCACTGTGGCAACTAGGAAGACTGGCACCACCACTGTGGCAACTAGGAAGACTGGCACCACCACTGTGGCAACTAGGAAGACTGGCACCACCACTGTGGCAACTAGGAAGACTGGCACCACTACTGTAGCAACTAGTAAGACTGATACCACTACTGTGGCAACTAGGAAGATTTGCACCACCACTGTGGCAACTAGGAAGACTAGCACCACGACTGTGGCAACTGGGAAGACACCACTACTGTGACAACTACGAAGATTGGCACCACTACTGTGGCAACTAGGAAGACACTGTCACAGCTAGGAAGACACCACTATGGCAACTAGGAAGACTAGCCCCACTACTGTGGCAGCTAGGAAGACTAGCACCACTACTGTGGCAACTGGTAAGAGTAACACCACTACTGTGGCAACTGGGAAGAGTAACACCACTACTGTGGCAGCTAGGAAGACTAGCACCACTACTGTGGCAACTAGGAAGACTAGCACCACTACTGTGGTAACTAGGAAGATGGCACCACTACTGTGGCAGCTAGAAAGACTAGCACCAAATACTGTGGCATCTAGGAAGATATCACTATTGTGGCAAATAGGAAGACACTACTGTGGCAACTAGGAAGGCACCACTACTGTGGCAACTAGGAAGACTAGCACCATTACTGTGGCATCTAGGACGACATCACTACAGTGGCACCTAGGAAGACACTACTGTGGCAACTATTAAGGCACCACTACTGTGGCAACTATGAAGACTGGCATCACTGCTGTGGCAACTAGGAAGACTAGCACTACTACTTTGGCATCTAGGAAGACTGGCACCACTTCTGTGGCATCTAGGAAGACTGGCACCACTTCTGTGGCATCTAGGAAGACTAGCACCACAACTGTGGCAACTAGGAAGGCACCACTACTGTGGCAACTAGGAAGGCACCGCTACTGTGGCAACTAGGAAGACTTAGCACACTACTCTGGTATCTAGGAAGACTCGCACCACTACTGTGGCAACTAGGAAGACTAGCACCACTGCTGTGGTATCTAGAAAGACTAGCACCACTACTGTGGCAACTAGGAAGACTAGCACCACTACTGTGGCAACTAGGAAAACTAGCACCACTACTGTGGCAACTAGGAAGACTAGCACCACTACTATTGGAACAAGCAAGACAACATTACTGCTGTTGGAACAAGCAAGACATCACTATTTTTGGAACAAGCAAGACAACATCATTATTGTTGGAACAAGCCAGACAACCCCTATAATGCTGGCACAACCCAGACAACACCTCTACTGTTGGAACAAGCAAAACATCACTACTGTTAGAACAAACAAGACATCACTACTGTTGGAACAAACAAGACATCACTACTGTTGGAACAAACAAGGCATCACCACTGTTGGAACAAACATCACTACTGCTGGAACAAACAAGACAACACTACTATTGTTGGAACAGTTACGGTGACAGATAGATCTTTCAGGCGCTCTTGGAGGGAACTGAAGAGGAAGTGAAGGTGTTTGAAGGCGATCCTACTATCCTGTGTCTAACCTTCCTGTAAGAGGATGAAGGAAAGGTGGAGAATGGAGGGTAGGGAATAGATCCTACTATCCTGTGTCTAACCTTCCTGTAAGAGGATGAAGGAAGGATAAAGCGTGGAGTGTAGGGAGCAGGTGCTTCTATCTTGTGTCTAGCCATTCTGTAAGAGCGTGAATGATAGAGAGTGGAGGGTAGGGAGCAGATCCTTCTGTCGTGTGTGTGTGTGTGTGTGTGTGTGTGTGTGTGTGTGTTGTGTGTGTGTGTGCATGCGCGCAGATGTACACATTTGTTATTCATCATTGTGAAGGAAGAGAAGGAAGAAAAGCAACAGATGCAGTCTGGGAACAGATAAATATGGACACAGCCAGAAGGAGAGAAAGAATACACACTTGAAGAAGAATACTCCCTCCCCAAATACTGCATTTGTTCAACACACTGGATAGAAGAGGAGCACTTACAGTCTTACACCAACCGGTGTACAACATGATGGAATAGTACTGGACACAATATTGTTCCAGACTATGGAGCTGAATTCTCCAGGCTGAGGGACTGACCACCTTCTCTCTCTGTCTCTCTCTTACACACACACACACACAACACACACACACACACACACATGAACTCTGAATCGACCCCTGCAACCACATATAGGTGAGTACACACAAACACGAACGCGTGTGCTGTCTTCTTTTTATTCACTATCTGACTGAAGAAACCTACCGTGTAGGCGAAACGTTCCAACAAAGATAACTAACTGTTGCACATGTATCCCCGTCCTCTCTTTAATAGTATTGTATACCATTTTAACAATTAAAACAGATAGAGGAAATAGTTACAGATGGAAAATCTTGTGGTAGTAAGACATATACGTATAGTTAGAACATTTATTGTAGCAGTAAGTGGAAGAGTAGTAACTGGAAGAGTAGCAACAGTAAGTGGAAGAGCAGTAACTGGATGAGCAGTGAGTGGAAGAATAGCAGCACCAGCAGCAATAACTGGAAGAATAGCAACTGAGAAACTAGTAGCAGTAACTGGAAGAGCAGCAGCAGTGACTGGAAGAATATTAGCATCTGGAAGAGTAGAATCAGTAACTGGAAGAGTAGCAGCAGTAACTGGAAGAATAGCTACTGGAAGAGTAGAATCAGTAACTGTAAGAGTAGTAGCAATTGAAAGAGTAGCAGCAGTAACTGGAAGAGTAGCAGCAGTAACTGGAAGAGTAGCAGCAGTACCTGGACGAGTACCAGCAGTAGTAACTGGAAGGGCAGTAAGTGGAAGAGTAGTAGCAGTAACTGGAATAGTAGCAGCAACTGGAAGAGTAGCAGCAGAAACTGGAAGAGTAGCAGCAGTAGTATCTGGAAGAGTAGTAAGTGGAAAAGTAGTAGCAGTAACTGGAAGAGTAGCAGCAGTAACTGGAATAGTAGCAGCAGCAACTGGAAGAGCAGTAGCAGCAGCAACTGGAAGAGCAGTAGCAGCAGTAACTGGAAGAGCAGTAGCAGCAGCAGCAGGAGGGAGGCGGTGAAGGGCAGGGTGAGCACTTGTAGCGCGGGAGGTGGCAGGGAGGGAGACAGGGAGGGAGAGAGGGAAAGTGGGAGGGAAGGCGTTAGTAGGAGGGTAGAGCGGCAGTTGTGGTGTGGCAGGCGGCGCTGGTGTTGCTGCTGCAGCTGCTGCTGCTGCTGTACCCTAGTTCAAGTCTCGCCACTGTCTGCTGTGTGTGTGTATGTGTGTGTGTATGTACGTCGTGGCCGCCGCCCCTCGCTCCGCCCGGCTCTCTAACCTTGGTAACCTCGCTTGTACCTCCGTCGCAACAGCGACAGCGCTGCCTTCCGCAGCAGCACTGCCCTCTGTTGAGGAGGGCAAAGCTGACTTGACCACCTAGTTATCTCGTGCTCTAGTCGTGTTATCTCTTGCCGCAGTCGTGTTATCTCTTGCCCCAACCGTGTTATCTCTTGCCTCAGTCGTGTTATCTCATTCCATAGTCGTTTTATCTGCCACCTCAGCCGTGTTATCTTATTCCCAGTCGTGTTGTCGTGGGAATGTTATTGCGTATGATCATTTCACTATTGTATTGACTTTGTGCCGTTAAGGTGACTTGTGCAGTGTCTTGTACAGTGTGTTAGTGCGTGTGCTTACTTAGTGCTGGCTAGAAGACTTCACGCACTCAGGCTTCACGCATTCAAGTTGAGTGCGTATGCTCGGTGCTGCTTAGAAGACTTCCGCGCACTCTAGCTGTGTGTATGCGTGTGTTCTTGTCCAGTGAACGCCGTCTAGACATTGTTCCACGCACTGAAACAAATTGCGTGCTTGTTTACATGCGTAGTGAATGCTACAGAGATGACGTTTCGCGCACTCAAGCTGGGTTCGTGCGTGCTTGCGTGTGTAACCGCTGCCTGAAATGTTCCACGCACTCGAACAGCGTAAATACATAGTGTAGTGAAGGCTGCCACGGTACTGTTGAACGCACTTGTGTGCGTGTCCTACAAGATCAGTCAAGTAAACTAAACATCAATCAAACGCAAACAACGAAAGATATATATATATATATATATATATATATATATATATATATATATATATATATATATATATATATATATATATATATATATATATACTATATATATATATATATATATATATACTATATATAATTTATTGTTTGTGAATAGAGGGATAACATTTTGTATTTGTTCATACATTTTAAATATTACATAATTGTAGTGGAGTAGGCCTACTGGCTGGTGGTAGGCAGCTTCTGCTAACAACCAACCATTATCATTCATGTATCACAAGAAGTTGTTTTGAAGCTACACAAGGTATTTACTTCAGTGATGCTACATGACACTACCTCTCCTCCAGACCTACGTAGTTTGTACCAAACTGGATAACGTTTGATACTTCACATGGATATCCCCTGATTAAACTGAGTATATCCCACTCACGTACAACTTTGCCAAGTATCTTATTGTGGTACATAATACCGACCACTTAGTGAATAAGGCATATGTGCAGTGCTTGGGTATTTTTGTTGCCTAATCGTTTTGTCTTGCTTTCGACTGAGACTTACCATCGCATATCAAAAATGAAGGACTGATCGCCTAAAAATTGTCTCCGGTGTTATATTCCCACGTATAAGACTGAGGAGGCCTCTGTGCAGGTGAAACGCTTCAGCAGTAAAGATATCAAAGTGTTGCACTTGTGTCTGTTGCCAGACAAGTGATTTCCAGTGTTAATTTTGGATTGCAACATGGCCAGTTTTAATTAATTTTTTGTAAGTTTAGTCTTTATTTTTTTTAGCGTCATATTCATATTCCACCTTGATTCATTATTATCTTTCATTTATATTCTTTATCATATGTTCATCGTCATTCCAGAGCTTGTAAGTCTAGTGTTTTTTTTTTTGTCCTTGTGGGAAAAACTTCTCTTATACGGGATTAACTTTATCATCCTTAACTGCATGATTTCCAAGGTATTTATATCCATTATGTGAAGTGGAGAACAGAGGTGCTGCGACACACTGTATCAGACACGTCCAGGGACACATACTTGGTCCACATACACAATATGAGACATACTTGGTCCACATACACAATATGAGACATACTTGGTCCACATACACAATATGAGACATACTTGGTCCACATACACAATATGAGACATACTTGGTCCACATACACAATATGAGACATACTTGGTCCACATACTCAACATGAGACATACTTGGTCCACATACTCAACATGAGACATACTTGGTCCACATACTCAACATGAGACATACTTGGTCCACATACTCAACTTGAGACATACTTGATCCACATACTCAACATGAGACATACTTGATCCACATACTCAACATGAGACATACTTGGTCCACATACTCAACATGAGACATACTTGATCCACATACTCAACATGAGACATACTTGATCCACATACTCAACATGAGACATACTTGATCCACATACTCAACATGAGACATACTTGATCCACATACTCAACATGAGACATACTTGGTCCACATACTCAACATGAGACATACTTGATCCACATACTCAACATGAGACATACTTGATCCACATACTCAACATGAGACATACTTGATCCACATACTCAACATGAGACATACTTGATCCACATACTCAACATGAGACATACTTGGTCCACATACTCATCATGAGACATACTTGGTCCACATACTCAACATGAGACATACTTGATCCATATACTCAACATGAGACATACTTGATCCACATACTCAACATGAGACATACTTGATCCACATACTCAACATGAGACATACTTGGTCCACATACACAATATGAGACATACTTGGTCCACATACACAATATGAGACATACTTGGTCCACATACACAATATGAGACATACTTGATCCACATACTCAACATGAGACATACTTGGTCCACATACACAATATGAGACATACTTGGTCTACGTACACACTGTGAGACATACTTGATCCACATACTCAACATGAGACATACCTGATCCACATACTCAACATGAGACATACTTGGTCCACATACACAATATGAGACATACTTGGTCTACATACACAGTATGAGACATACTTGGTCCACATACACAACATGAGACATACTTGGTCCACATACACAATATGAGACATACTTGGTCTACATACACAGTATGAGACATACTTGGTCCACATACACAATATGAGACATACTTGGTCTACATACACAGTATGAGACATACTTGGTCCACATACACATGAGACATACTTGGTCCACATACACAATATGAGACATACTTGGTCTACATACACAGTATGAGACATACTTGGTCCACATACACAATATGAGACATACTTGGTCTACGTACACACTGTGAGACATACTTGGGCAATATACTCTATACTAGATATTAACAAAGACAGCCTTGCAAATGACAACATTTATCAATGTCGACTGACTTTCGCAACACCAACTTATCCAAATCATCCTGAAACTCTCTGATGGTTCCTCACAATTAATTTATTGGCATTCTTGTGTGTCGTTAGTGAATTGGTTGTGTCGCTATTTATTCCCCTTGTCTAAGTCCTTTATATAAATTGTGCTCTCTCGTTCATAATATTTCTTGGTAATAAGTGCTCTGCTCGTTACCATCAGAGCTGGAATAGGTCCAGTGATCGTTTTCTGTTCATAGAGCCAAAAAAAGGGAATCATTTAAGCTGCTTGGAACGCCTCTTAAGTATATAAATGTACTCGCTGAAGTAGATAGAAGATTATTGAAGACCTCATTCCAAATGTGTACACTCTCACAACCACGTAGTGAAGTGAGAGATAGGAAGGAAGTGTATAATAGATCCAGGGGTAAAGCCGTAGAGCCATGGACACAATAATAAAACACTGTATCAATATCCGTGTCTAAGAGACTTCAGCCTTCTACCAGTAAATATCAGAAACATTGCTGGAACAAATATAGAAGTTTTCAAGAGAAAATTGGATCATTACTTCTGCCAAGTATCAGCTCGATAAATTAGACACATGTGCAACACTTGGGTATCTTTAATGAGGAAACGTTTCGCCACACAGTGGCTTCATCAGTCCATACAAGGGAGAATGGTGAAGAACAGGAGGAGTTTGAGGTAATCAGTCCCTCAGCCTTGAGTCGATGTGGTCAGTCCATCAATTTTGAAAGGAATACACTGTATCAATTGATGGACTGACTACATCGACTCAAGGCTGAGGGACTGATTACCTCAAACTCCTGTTCTTCACCATTCTCCTTTGTATGGACTATTGAAGCCACTGTGTGGCGAAACATTTCATCATTAAATATACCCAAGTGTTGCACATGTCTCTAATTTATCAACTTGCCGGTTCTCTAGGCCACCAACAGCTTAGTTGAACAGGTAACCAACATAAAAGCTTGACTCCAGGCCGGGCTGCGAGAGTAGGGAAAACTCTCGAAACCCATCACAGGCTTAACAAAACGATCATCGCCCCTGTTGGACTACTCCCAATTCTGATTTCTTCCTCTTCATGCAATCTCTTCCCCAGGCTGAGGGACTGACCACCTCAAATACTTTTTCTCCAAGGTTGAAGGACTGATAACATCATCTTTATTTCATTTTTATTGCTCTCTTTGTTTTTGACTGAAGAAGCCTACTGTGTAGGCGAAACGTTTCGTCAATAAAGATACCCAACTACCCAACAGTTGCACATGTGTCATAACCATGTGCTGCCACGTCCTCACCAGTCTTGTATGGTGTCATGTGCTGCCACGTCCTCACCAGTCTTGTATGGTGTCATGTGCTGCCACGTCCTCACCAGTCTTGTATGGTGTCATGTGCTGCCACGTCCTCACCAGTCTCTTGTATGGTGTCATGTGCTGCCACGTCCTCACCAGTCTTGTATGGTGTCATGTGCTGCCACGTCCTCACCAGTCTCTTGTATGGTGTCATGTGCTGCCACGTCCTCACCAGTCTTGTATGGTGTCATGTGCTGCCACGTCCTCACCAGTCTCTTGTATGGTGTCATGTGCTGCCACGTCCTCACCACTCTCTTGTATGGTGTCATGTGCTGCCACGTCCTCACCAGTCTTGTATGGTGTCATGTGCTGCCACGTCCTCACCACTCTTGTATGGTGTCATGTGCTGCCACGTCCTCACCACTCTTGTATGGTGTCATGTGCTGCCACGTCCTCACCACTCTTGTATGGTGTCATGTGCTGCCACGTCCTCACCACTCTCTTGTATGGTGTCATGTGCTGCCAGGTCCTCATCAGTCTTGTATGGTGTCATATCCTGCCACGTCCTCACCATTCTCTTGTATGGTGTCATGTGCTGCCACGTCCTCACCACTCTTGTATGGTGTCATGTGCTGCCACGTCCTCACCACTTTCTTGTATGGTGTCATGTGCTGCCACGTCCTCACCAGTCTTGTATGGTGTCATGTGCTGCCACGTCCTCACCACTCTCTTGTATGGTGTCATGTGCTGCCACGTCTCACCACTTCTTGTATGGTGTCATGTGCTGCCACGTCCTCACCACTCTTGTATGGTGTCATGTGCTGCCACGTCCTCACCACTCTCTTGTATGGTGTCATGTGCTGCCTCGTCCTCACCACTCTCTTGTATGGTGTCATGTGCTGCCACGTCCTCACCAGTCTTGTATGGTGTCATGTGCTGCCACGTCCTCACCAGTCTTGTATGGTGTCATGTGCTGCCACGTCCTCACCAGTCTTGTATGGTGTCATGTGCTGCCACGTCCTCACCAGTCTTGTATGGTGTCATGTGCTGCCACGTCCTCACCAGTCTTGTATGGTGTCATGTGCTGCCACGTCCTCACCAGTCTTGTATGGTGTCATGTGCTGCCACGTCCTCACCAGTCTTGTATGGTGTCATGTGCTGCCACGTCCTCACCAGTCTTGTATGGTGTCATGTGCTGCCACGTCCTCACCAGTCTTGTATGGTGTCATGTTCTGCCACGTCCTCACCAGTCTTGTATGGTGTCATGTGCTGCCACGTCCTCACCAGTCTTGTATGGTGTCATGTGCTGCCACGTCCTCACCAGTCTTGTATGGTGTCATGTGCTGCCACGTCCTCACCAGTCTTGTATGGTGTCATGTGCTGCCACGTCCTCACCAGTCTTGTATGGTGTCATGTGCTGCCACGTCCTCACCAGTCTTGTATGGTGTCATGTGCTGCCACGTCCTCACCAGTCTTGTATGGTGTCATGTGCTGCCACGTCCTCACCAGTCTTGTATGGTGTCATGTGCTGCCACGTCCTCACCAGTCTTGTATGGTGTCATGTTCTGCCACGTCCTCACCAGTCTTGTATGGTGTCATGGGCTGCCACGTCCTCACCAGTCTTGTATGGTGTCATGTGCTGCCACGTCCTCACCAGTCTTGTATGGTGTCATGTGCTGCCACGTCATCAGTCTCGTTTATGGTGTCATGTGCTGCCACGTCATCAGTCTTGTATGGTGTCATGTGCTGCCACGTCATCAGTCTTGTATGGTGTCATGTGCTGCCACGTCATCAGTCTTGTATGGTGTCATGTGCTGCCACGTCATCAGTCTTGTATGGTGTCATGTGCTGCCACGTCATCAGTCTTGTATGGTGTCATGTGCTGCCACGTCATCAGTCTTGTATGGTGTCATGTGCTGCCACGTCATCAGTCTTGTATGGTGTCATGTGCTGCCACGTCATCAGTCGTGTATGGTGTCATGTGCTGCCACGTCATCAGTCTCGTGTATGGTGTCATGTGCTGCCACGTCATCAGTCTCGTGTATGGTGTCATGTGCTGCCACGTCATCAGTCTTGTATGGTGTCATGTGCTGCCACGTCATCAGTCGTGTATGGTGTCATGTGCTGCCACGTCATCAGTCTTGTATGGTGTCATGTGCTGCCACGTCATCAGTCGTGTATGGTGTCATGTGCTGCCACGTCATCAGTCTCGTGTATGGTGTCATGTGCTGCCACGTCATCAGTCTCGTATGGTGTCATGTGCTGCCACGTCATCAGTCTCGTATGGTGTCATGTGCTGCCACGTCATCAGTCGTGTATGGTGTCATGTGCTGCCACGTCATCAGTCTCGTGTATGGTGTCATGTGCTGCCACGTCATCAGTCTCGTGTATGGTGTCATGTGCTGCCACGTCATCAGTCTTGTATGGTGTCATGTGCTGCCACGTCATCAGTCGTGTATGGTGTCATGTGCTGCCACGTCATCAGTCTTGTATGGTGTCATGTGCTGCCACGTCATCAGTCGTGTATGGTGTCATGTGCTGCCACGTCATCAGTCTCGTGTATGGTGTCATGTGCTGCCACGTCATCAGTCTCGTATGGTGTCATGTGCTGCCACGTCATCAGTCTTGTATGGGGGTCATGTGCTGCCACGTCATCAGTCGTGTATGGTGTCATGTGCTGCCACGTCATCAGTCTTGTATGGTGTCATGTGCTGCCACGTCATCAGTCTTGTATGGTGTCATGTGCTGCCACGTCATCAGTCTTGTATGGTGTCATGTGCTGCCACGTCATCAGTCTTGTATGGTGTCATGTGCTGCCACGTCATCAGTCTTGTATGGTGTCATGTGCTGCCACGTCCTTATTAATGTTCATAATTTAAAAAATATCAATGAAAAAATCCGAAAATTTAATAAGGAAAAACGACAGTTTGTGAAGGCAGTGTATATACTCTGAGAGTTGACTAAATTATTCCCTATTTTAAGCATTAAAGTATCCTCGACTTATAGTATATAGGATACAAGCAGCCTTAATGACCCTCTTGTAATCTATAAACTTTTAATCAGATACTAATAATGTGATCATTAAGGTGACTTTCGTTTACCATAAATAGAGTAATTTACACACTGTCGAAGTCCGGCTTATCGGGCGATAATTCTGTGTTGATTTATCTGCCGTGTTGTAAACAGACATCACGTTGACTATTTTCCAGATATCCTGCATGATACCCGTTTATAATGATTTATTAAAGACCTTAGTTAAAGGTTTGGCAAGTTCTGTATTGTAGTCCTAAGAACCTTTAAACAAATTCATGGGGTACTTGGGTTTTAATGTTTACTTGCTTAAGAACTATCCTGGAAGTGTTATTCTTGTGTGAACCATCTCTAGTGATAGTGTGTATGTGTGTACTCACCTAATTGTGATTGTAGGGGTTGTGTCATAACTCCTGACCCCGTTTGTGTGCGTGTGTGAACCATCAGTAGTGGCAGTAACATCAAGAGCAGCTGCAGTAGCAGCTTGGATATGTTGGCCAGCTGCCTCTTAGCTAGATGTGTGGTGGTGCCAGAGGGAGTGTTGAAGGGGTGAAAACAAACACACAGGATGACAGGACATCGTGAAGATGACGGAGATGAGTCAGGGGAGGAGTGTCTGGTTAATTTAGTATGATGAGAGGAGTATATATGTTTCTCGGAGTATGTTGGCGTTGTTGTGGGTGTGATAAGTTTGGTGGTAGTAGTGGTAGTAACAGTTGTTGTGGGTGTGAAAAGTTTGGTGGTAGTAGTGGTGGTAACAGTTGTTGTGGGTGTGAAAAGTTTTGTGGTAGTAGTGGTGGTAACAGTTGTTGTGGGTGTGATAAGTTTGGTGGTAACAGTTGTTGTGGGTGTGATAAGTTTGGTGGTAACAGTTGTTGTGGGTGTGATAAGTTTGGTGGTAACAGTTGTATAGAGAGGCAATCAAATAATAGTAATATATCGATTGAAAAATATGTAAAAGATTTAAGAATATTAATGTCAGAGTACTGACGACGTGTATTGAGACCCAGACACCAGCTACCAAACTAGTCTTCCTGTGTATAGCTTTATATATATATATTATATACTCTCTGTGTATATACACTGAGGGGCATACACATCTCGGTGTATATGGTCTTTATAAAATTTTGTGCTTTTCACACTAATTATATATATATATATATATATATATATATATATATTGTGTGTGTGTGTGTAGTATATCTTGACATTTCTTATTCGTATACTTCTTTTCCAATTAGAAGGTCTGGTCTGAGACCAGGTCCCTTGGTCGACCATTCAGGGGGCCATTAACAGGTATAGCAGCTATACAATAGCTGGCCCAGCTGACCCGTCTTGATACGGGTCACACAGAGTAGATATATATCTTCCCCTTCCTTGGATCGAACCTGATAGCCTCCCATTCTCCATGCCTGTATAATTCTTGCGGTTTAAACGTCTCCCCTATTAATAAATAATAATAATACCACTAATTATTTATTGGAAAATTGTTTTATGACAGTGTTTACAACGCTGGTGTTTAAATATTTCTTGTTTGTTTAGTGGAAATGATGTTTAAAGGTGTGATTTTTTAACAATAGGTTATTATGAATGTTTATGAATGTGAAGCGTTCATAAATGATGTTTAATGTTTTTCCATACAAATCTGTTGTTTATGAAAGAAATGTTTGCCGGATCGATTGTGCTGGAGGTGATGTTTACATATATTGTGCTCATAACAGTGATGTTTACACATGCTATATTTGCTAAAGCAACGTGCACAAAGATGGTGTTTACGAAAGCCAGGGAGAAGTGGTGAAGGAGGGAGGGACAGTGAAGGAATGGAGGTAGGGAGAGGTGAGGGTGGGATGAGGGAGGGGCAGTGATG
>NC_069456.1:10649627-10887127 GCF_026875155.1 Cherax quadricarinatus
GTGGTTGCGATGGTGTAGGTGGTAGTGGTTGTGGTAGTGTAGGTGGTAGTGGTTGTGGTGGTGTAGGTGGTACTAGTTGTGGTGGTGTAGGTGGTAGTGGTTGTGGTGTAGGTGGTAGTGGTTGGGGTGGTGTAGGTAGTAGTGGTTGTGGTAGTGTAGGTGGTAGTGGTTGTGGTGGTGTAGGTGGTAGTGGTGGTGCTAGTGGTTGTGGTGGTGTAGGTGGTAGTGGTGGTGATGGTGTAGGTGTTAGTGGTTGTGGTGGTGTAGGTGGTAGTGGTGGTGGTTGTGATGGTGTATGTGGTAGTGGTTGTGATGGTATAGGTGGTAGTGGTTGTGATGGTGTAGGCGTTGATGGTAGTGGTTGTTTTGGTGGTAGTGGTTGTGATGGTGTAGGTGGTAGTGGTTGTGGTGGTGTAGGTGGTAGTGGTTGTGACGGTGTAGGTGGTAGTGGTAATGGTGTAGGTTGTGGTGGTGGTAGTGATTGTGATGGTGTAGGTGGTGGTAATGGTGGTAGTGGTTGTGATGGTGTAGGTGGTGGTGGTGGTGGTAGTGATTGTGATGGTGTAGGTGATAGTGGTGGTAGTGATTGTGATGGTGTAGGTGGTGGTAATGGTAGTGGTTGTGATTGTGTAGGTGGTGGTGGTAATGGTAGTGGTTGTGATGGTGGAGGTGGTGGTGGTAGTGATTGTGATGGTGTAGGTGGTGGTAATGGTGGTTGTGATGGTGTAGGTGGTGGTGGTGGAAGTGATTGTGATGGTGTAGGTGGTGGTAATGGTGGTAGTGGTTGTGATGGTGTAGGTGGTGGAAGTGATTGTGATGGTGTAGGTGGTGGTAATGATGGTAGTGGTTGTGATGGTGTAGGTGGAGGTAGTGGTTGTGTGTGTGAGAGAGGGTGTGTAGGAACATATAAGGGCATCATCTGAGGCTGTGAATGAAAGGTTAGATAAATAAGAGAGTGACATAAGGGAGTGAGTGTGTGAGGACTCTGTGAGTGCCATCATGAGTGCCTTCATGAGTGCCTCCTTGTTGATACTGCCTCACCTTGTGTACACACTTCCGGCCACACTCACGCACACACCGCACAAAGACAGTTTATCGGGGACAAGGGAGCATAGATTAAAGTTAATGAATGAAATAAGCCACATGGACGTCAGGAAATACTTCTTCAGCCTCAAGGGACGTAGGTTGATGTAGACACGGAAGTGGTGAAAGCAAATTTTTTACACAGTTTTGTGGAGTGGTACGACACAACTCAGGCTTGTAAGCAGTTAAGAAGTAGGGGTCAAGAGCTGAGACTTAACCCGCAACGACACATATAGAATGAGACGGATAAGGAATTTGTCTGCTTGTTATCGATGAGAGACAAATCCTTGGACGACTTGTCGCCAATGCTGTCGTAATTATGATTATATAAAGTTATCAACATGATTGGATAAAGTCTACAATATGACTGGATAGTCTTCAGTACGACTGTATAAAGTTTTCATTATGACTGTATAAGGTCGTTAAAGCTTTCATGTAACTATATTGATGTATATATCTCATCATCTTGTCGTTATTTCATAAAATTATTTATCATTCTTGTAATCAGTTGTTGGAGTCATGGTCCCCGCGCCCCGTACCCAGACCAGGCCTTTTAGTAGTCGATAGTCTCATCAATCAGGTGAAGGAAAATTCAGTACACAGTGTCAAAAAGAAAGTCTCATAAGGATCAAGAGGCCAGAAGTCAACGATTGAGGTGGTGAGAGTAGCTGAAGAGGCGGGATGAGGAGTAGAGACTCGACCCCCTTTCTCTCTCTCTCTCTCTCTCTCTCTCTCTCACACACACACACACACACACACACACACACACACACACACACACTGAAGGAAACATGGAAACTAAACTGTATGCAGAGGTCCTGTCAAACCCACATGGGGCCAAAACAAAGACAGGGAGCACAATAGGACAAAAAATGAGGGGTTTGGGAAGACTTTAAAAGGAAAACTAGGACATGTGCAAGACCAACCAGAAAAACTGGGGGGGGCCGGGAAAACGATGAGCGGGGAAGGAAAAACCCAAAGAAGCTAGGGGCCATAACGGGGAAAGGGACTGAAGGAAGGAACACCCAGGGGAAAAGGAAACTAAAGCCATCAGGGGATGCAATGGGGTCACAGTGGGAGGGGGAAAAGGGGAGAGATCCTTTTTTTCTATGGGCTAGACAAAAGAAAAAGGGGGAAACTTATGATGAAAAAAAGGGCAGGAGGAGAAAAAAGCGTTTGAAGATATCATAAAGGGGTGAAGGAAAGGGGGGGAATGACCCAAGTGGCAAATTTTTGGGAGAATTGGGTGGTTCCCAAAAAAAGGAACCCGGCCTCTCAAAGTAATTTTCAAGGCAAAAATAAAACCCGAACCATGACCCCTGAAGGAAAAAGCACGGCTGAGGGGCAAGCAGGAGTTCCGGGGGTTTTACCCCGTCGAGACAGAACACGGGAAACAAAGGGAAAGGGACGATGAAAGGAGAGTTAAAAAAACAAAAGGGGGAAAAGGGGAGGAAATAAAAAAGGGAGAGCAAATAACCCAGGATCAAAGGGAAAGGGAAAGGCACCCCCCCCAAAAAACACCTGCAAAGGGACCCCAGCCACGACCCCCCCCAAGGGCCCAATAAAACAACCCAAAAACCAAAACCCAAAACCCCCGCCCATTCTTTTCCCCCCCCCCCGCACCAAAAGTTCCCGTTTTTAAAAACGAAGTTAAGGTCTGGTACCCAAATGCAATGGATTAACAAATAAACATAGGAATGCCCAAGAAAAAACCAATGAGAAGTCCCCAGACTTTCATAGCAGTTACAAAAAACAAAACTCACGGAGACAACGTTTGCAACTTCCCACCAGGGATGCCGGGATATGAGGAAAGATAGAAGGGGGGGGGGGAGGTGGGGTTGCTCTGCCGTAAAAACCAGATGGAAATTCGAGAAAAGGGAAGGGCATAGATGAGAGGGGAAAAAGGGGACAACATATTTGGGTTACACTTAAAGTTGGGGAACAAAAAAGGGGCCCCCTTGCAGTGTGTATAATCCACCACAGAACTGCAGGAGGCCAAGAGGGGGAATAGAAGAGAGCAACGGAGCAATGGTGGACACACTTGCTGAGGTGGCAAGAAGGCTAAATCCCAGAGCAAAGTTGCTAGTTAAGGGGGATTTCAACCACAGGGGATTGACTGGGAAAAAAACCCGGAGCCACATGGGGGTCCCCAAACATGGAGAGCCCGGATGTTGGACGTGGTGCTGGAAAACCTCATGCACCAACATTTAAGGACCCCTACCCGAGTGAAAGGGGGGGGAGAACCCGCAAGATTGGGGCCCTTTTGTTCACCCTGGGCAGCTCAGACATTGAGGGCATCAAGTTTGAGAGTCCCCCCAGGAGCTAGCGACCACGTGGTTATGTGCTTTTTAAAACATAGTGAGCTGCAAGTGAAGAGAATAGCAGGAATTTAATGGGAAAAACCTGACTAAAAAAGGGGGCTAAAAGGGTTTTAAGAAAAATTCCTGCGGGAGGTCCCGTGGGACAAGAACGGGGGGGGGGGGGGGGGGGGGGGGGGGGGGGGGGGGGGGGGGGGGGGGGGGGGGGGGGGGGGGGGGGGGGGGGGGTGGAGGAAAACCAAATGAAAAGGAAAGGAAAAAAATAAAGCAAAGGGGGAATTGGAAAGGTTAATTCCCAAGGGGAAGTAAAAAGGGGCCGAACCCCCTGGGTTTTCCCCCCTTTTGGGGGCAAAAAAAATTTCCCCCTAAAATGGGAAAAATACAAAACCCCCCCAAACACCCAAAAAGGGAAACGTCCCAGAGCCCCCAAAAAAAGGTTAGGATCCCCGGGGGGAACCCCCCGGACAAATTGGGAAAAAAGCATAGCAAACGCGAATTTAAAACTGACCCCAAAAATGTTGTATAGCCACAACAGGAGGAAGACAACAGTCAAAGACCAGGTGATCAGATTAAGGACAGAAGGTGGAGAACTCACAAGAAATGATCAGGAGGTATGTGAGGAGCTGAACAGGAGATTTAAGGAAGTTTTTACAGTAGAGACAGGAAGGGCTGTGGGAAGACAGCACAGAAGGGAACATCAAGAGGGAATATACCAACAAGTGTTGGATGACATACGAACAACTGAGGAGGAGGTGAAGAAGCTCCTAAGTGACCTTGATACCTCAAAGGCGAAGGGACAGGACAACATCTCCCCATGGGTCCTTAGAGAAGGAGCAGAGATGCTGTGCATGCCTCTAACCACAATCTTCAACACATCCCTTGAAACTGGGCAACTACCTGAGAAATGGAAGACAGCTAATGTAGTCCCCATATTTAAGAAAGGAAACAGAAACGAGGCGCTAAACTACAGACCTGTGTCTCTGACAAGTATTGTGTGCAAAGTCATGGAGAAGATTATCAGGAGGAGAGTGGTCGAACACCTGGAAATGAACAAGATTATAAATGAAAACCAGCATGGGTTCATGGAAGGCAAATCTTGTATCACAAACCTCCTGGAGTTTTATGACAAGGTAACAGAAGTAAGACACGAGAGAGAGGGGTGGGTAGATTGCGTTTTCCTAGACTGCAGGAAGGCCTTTGACACAGTTCCCCACAAGAGATTAGTGCAGAAGCTGGAGGATCAGGCGCATGTAACAGGGAGGGCACTGCAATGGATCAGGGAATACCTGACAGGGAGGCAGCAACGAGTCATGGTACGTGAAGAGGTATCACAGTGGGCGCCTGTGACGAGCGGGGTCCCACAGGGGTCAGTTCTAGGCCAGTGCTATTTTGATATATGTGAACGACATGAGGGAAAGGGGAATAACTCTGAAGTGTCCCTGTTCACAGATGACGTGAAGTTGATGAGAAAAATTTAAAAATCGGACGAGGATGAGGCGGGAAACTGCAAAGAGACCTGGACAGGCTGGACATGTGGTCCAGTAACTGGCTTCTCGAATTCAATCCAGCCAAATGCAAAGTCATGAAGATTGGGAGGGGCAAAGAAGCCCGCAGACAGAGTATAGGCTAGGTGGACAAAGATTACAGACCTAAACTCAGGGAAAAAGACCTTGGGTGACCATAACACCGAGCACATCACCGGAGGCACACATCAACCAAATAACCGCTCCCAGCATACGGCGCCTGGCAAACCTGAGAATAGCGTTCCGATCCTTAATAAGGAATCGTTCAAGGACACTGTACACTGTGTATGTTAGGCCCATACTGGAGAAATGCAGCACCAGTCGGGAAACCCACACCTGGTCAAGCACGTCAAGAAGTTAGAGAAAGTACAAAGGTTTGCAACAAGGCTAGTCCCAGAGCTCAAGGGAAGTCGTACGAGGAAAGGTTAAGGGAAATCGGACTGACGACACTGGAGGACAGAAGGGTCAGGGGAGACATGATAACGAAAATACAAGATACTGCGGGGAAAACAAGGTGGACAGAGATAGGATGTTCCAGAGAGGGGGCACAGGGACAAAGGGTCACAACTGGAAGCTGAAGACTCAGACGAGTTACAGGGACGTTAGGAAGTATTTCTTAAGTCATAGAGTCGTCAGGAAGTGGAATAGCCTAGCAAGTGAAGTAGTGGAGGCAGGAACCATACATAGTTTTAAGAAGAGGTATGACAAAGCTCAGGAAGCAGAGAGAGAGAGAGAGGACCCAGTAGCGATCAGTGAAGAGGCGGGGCCAGAAGCTGAGTCTCGACCCCTGCAACCACAATTAGGCGAGTACAATTAGGTGAGTACACACACAGGAAAATACTCAGGCATGTTGACAGAAGTATCTCCTGGCAAGTGCATACTGATATCATTTTGTGAAGGTATCACGTTCGTGTTATATTCACGTGTTTAGTGGCGGGAGAGAGAGAGAGAGAAATTAAAAGAGCAAGATGCAGAGAAGCAAGATGCAGTGGTGGTGAGGGAGAGGAAGCATTGTGTTGACATTGGAACAATATCTTGCCTCAGCTCTGAGATGAGAACTTACAAGTTCACTTGTTGTTACATTGCCTCCTGTTGCTACACACGTTACTTTCGTTGTATTGAACTGAAAAATTTTCTTACTTTTCTGACAGCTTTAAGATTATTATTATTATTATTATTATTTTGTTAGTGTTATCATAATTATTATTATATTAAGGAAACTCTGAACTTTGCTATAGCAGCTGGGTAATGGCACACAATCAGGTATAATTAAAAGAAGATAAATGTGGCTCCCGTTAATGGGATCAAGAACCCCTCACCAGCATCAAGGCACCCCGTCCACTTTGTCAAACCAGAACTTAGGGATCACCCGAAATTCACCGGTAATATAATTACAATTAATATAACGGAAGAGAGTAATTACTTTCATTGTGGTCATGTGTTAATCAGTCAGTGTTGTGCTTTTACCACTGTCCAAAAAACTCCCTGACTCAGCCACTCAACCATTGTAGAATATATCGTAATTATCTTATTATAATAATGTAACAAAGTGTAATAATGTAATTGGGGTCCAGGTGAGGAAGATCGGGGAAAAAGCGAAATTGATGAAGAACAGAAAGGCACAATACCATGACTGGAATACACATATAACTTGCACATAAGAGAGAGAAACTTACGACGACGTTTCGGTCCGACTTGGACCATTTACAACTCACATTGTCAAAAGAAAACGAGTGTGACTGTATCTAATTTCTTCTGTACAGTCGTGACTTGTAAATGTTGCAATGTGCGACCGAAACGTCGCTCGTAATGCTGTTTATCATTCCTATATAAATTGATCATTTACTGAAGATTTCCTGTTACAAGATGTGAGTCAGTGGTAGGGTATTATGTAGCATCCTGTTGTCCACCTGGCTATATCGCCTCGCCAGTGTGTGTTGTTCATGTCTTCAATATTAATGTATTATATTTCTGTAATTGCCTGTTTGTAATTACCCTTTTGATGTGTTTATGATACATAGTATAAGGTTTATGGTGTTTTATTGAGACGATGTTTCGTCCACCAGGGTCTTTTATAATTCGTACTGAGACGATGTTTCGTCCACCAGGGTTTTTTATAATTTGTACTGAGACGATGTTTCGTCCACCAGGGTCTTATATAATTCGTACTGAGACGATGTTTCGTCCACCAGGGTCTTTTATAATTTGTACTGAGACGATGTTTCGTCCACCAGGGTCTCTTATAATTCGTACTGAGACGATGTTTCGTCCACCAGGGTCTTTTATAATTCGTACTGAGACGATGTTTCGTCCACCAGGGTCTTTTATAATTCGTACTGAGACGATGTTTCGTCCACCAGTGTCTTTTATAATTTCGTACTGAGACGATGTTTCGTCCACCAGGGTATTTTATAATTTGTACTGAGACGATGTTTCGTCCACCAGGGTCTTTTTACCATTTGTATACCTACCCTTTTGAGTTTAAGGAAGGGTGAGCTCCAGTTCTTGGCCCCACTTCTTATAACGACAAACTGTGGCACACTGGTACTGTGTTTCAAAACTTTTTGTCCCTTTCACAGTACAGCTTGAGGCCAGGCTTCCTTGTTGATCAGCCAGTTCAGGCTTTCAGGCTTTCTGAACCACCACAGCCTCGCTGATCCGGCATTTGAACGAGATAGTGGTCTATTTTCACCTTGAAAATATCAAACTTTGTTCCGGTAATATGGATTATCCGCTGCTAGCAGGTTGAAGAGTCTTGGCCCACGTTGATTGATGTGAGTTGAGTTCTCTCTTATGTTTTCGGAAGCCATATTTGGTGTCCCCTTCCACTGTCATTACTCAACTCATTCCACTTCTTTCCAACTCTCATGGTGAGGAGAGGATTCCTGATATCCCTGTGGTTGGTTAGAGTGTGTAATTTGTAACCAGGTCCTCTGGTTCTTGTTACACCTCGGGGTTAGAGTGAGTCTGTCCTTGTCTACCCTCTCTATCTCCATGCCTTGGTTACAACAATCATCCCTTCTTGTTCTTCCAGCCCTGGAAGACCTGGCGCTCATTATCTCTAGTTATGTCGCCTGAGCCGCTACTTTATTGTGCAGGTCATCTTGTGACCGGTAACGCAAAAAAAAAAAAAAGCACAATTAAAGAAAAACAAACCACGGAACGGATAGGGTTTGAATCCATAACTCAGTTGTCATGGGTTCAAACCCCACCCATTCCATGGTTTGTATTTAATAGTGTTATTACGATTTCGTGAGTCAGAATTACACAAGTCACAACGGGTCTTGCTCAGACTTCACTAGGTATGGTTACGTCACACAAAATATTAGTTGTTTCATACATTACAATTACTTCATATAATTAATGTGCATACGACGATATGAAGATATTCAAAAACTAGATCTGTTGCTGCTGAACAAACACTGGTCATAATCGAGTGCAGTCTCGTTACAGTAACATTCGTTCTGGTCCACACAATACTTGGTTATAACAATATCAATATTTCTGATGTTTTCATTAACAATGAAGTGCGTTCCTTTGAAGTTTCTTGAATTTCACTTTGTTTTACTAGGTGAAGGTTCCTCACTGGTTCTGTATACTCGAGACGAGTGCCACATATGAGGTATATTGTACTGTCAGTGAATCTTTGTCTGGTTTCCTAAGTGCCTCTCTTGTGTTTGTAAGCTTTGCCTGCGATGCTCATGTGATTGTTTATGTGCTTGAGAATGATAATTTGTTGGTAATGTGTGTGTGTGTGTGTGTGTGTGAATGTGTGAATGCTTGTGTATGTATGAGTGCTTGTGTATGTGGTTGCGAGTGCTTGTGTATGTGTAAGTGCTTGTGTACTCACCTAGTTGAGGTTGCAGGGGTCGAGTCCTAGCTCCTGGCCCCGCATGTGAGTGCTTGTGCGTGTGCTTGTATGTGTGAGTGCTTGTGTGTGTGCATTTACTTAAGTGCTTGTGTGTGTGTGAATCCATGTGTGTATGTCTTTGTGAATGTGTGTGTATTTAACTATCTGTGTATGTGCTTATGTAAGTTCTTGTGTGTGTGTGTGTGTGTGTGTGTGTACACTCACCTATTTGTGGTTGCAGGGGTCGATTCATAGCTCCTGGTCCCGCCTCTTCACTGGTCGCTTCTAGTTCCTCTCTCCCTGCTCCATGAGCTTTATCATACCTCGTCTTAAAACTTTGTATGGTTCCTGCTTACACTACGTCGCTTACCAGACTGTTCCACTTCCTGACAACTCTGTGACTAAAGAAATACTTCTTAACATCCCTTTGACTCATCTGAGTCTTCAATTTCCAATTGTGACCCCGTGTTTCTGTGTCCCACCTCTGGAACATCCTGTCTCTGTCCACCTTGTCAATTCCTCGCAGTATTTTGTATGTTATCATGTCTTCCCTGACCCTCCTGTCCTCCAGTGTCATCAGGCCAATGTCTTCGTAGGATATTCCCCTTACCTCTGGAGCTAGTCTTGTTGCAAACCTTTGTACTTTCTCTAATTTCATGACGTGCTTGACTGAGTGTGGATTACAAACTGGTGCTGAATACTCCGGTATGGGCCAGACGTACACGGTGTACAGAGTCTTGAACGATTCCTTACTGAGATATCGGAAGGCTATCCTCAGGTTTGCCAGGCTCCCATTTGCTCCATCAGTTATCTGGTTGAGTGAGGTTTGCAGTCTTTGGCCACCTAGCCCATACTCTGCCTGCGGTCATCTTCGCCCTTCCCCGATCTTCATGACTTTAAATTTGGCGGCGTTAAATTCGAGGAGCCAGTTGTTGGACCAGGCTTCCAGCCTGTCCAGGTCTCTCTGTAGTCCTGCTTGATCCTCATCCGATCTAATTCTCCTCATTAGCTTGACATCATCTGCAAACAGGGACACTGAGTCTATCCCTTCCGTCATGTCATTCACATATACCAAAAATTAGCATTGGCCCCCACTCTGACACCTCGTCACGTACCATGACTCGTTGTTGCCTCCCTGTCAGGTATTCTCCGATCCATTGCAGTGCCCTTGCTGTTATGCGTGCCTGATCCTCTAGCTTTTGCACTAATCTCTTGTGAGGAATTGTGTCGATGGCCTTCCAGTCCAAGAAAATGCAATATACCCACCCCTCTCGTATCTTACTGCAATTATCTTGTCATAAAACTCCAGTAGGGTTGTGACACAGATTTCCCTCACCTGAATCCGTGCTGGTTGTCGTTTATAAGCTTATTCCACCACTCTCCTCCTGATAATCTTCTCCATGACTTTGCATACTATACACGTCAGTGACACTGGTCTGTAGTTTAATGCCTCGTGTCTGCTTCCTTTCTCAAAAATGGGGACTACATATGCCGTCTTCCATGCCTCAGGTATTTGCCCAGTTGCAATGGATGTTTTGAAAATTGTTGTTAGTGGCACACACAGCATCTCTGTTCCCTCTCTAAGGATGCACGGAAAGATGTCAGTTCCCACTGTAAATACTTCCTTAAATCATGTTGAGCTCCTCACATGCTTCTTGGTTGTTTCTTGTGAGTTTCACACCTTCCTTCCTTAGCCTGATTACCTGGTCATTGACTGTTGTCTTCCTCCTGATGTGGCTATAAACAGCTTCGGGTCATACTTGACTTTCGATGCTATGTCGTTTTTGTACTGTCGCTGGGCCTCCCTCCTTATCTGTACATACTCGTTTCTGGCTCTTCGACTAATCTCTTTATTTTCCTGGGTCTTTTATCTTCTGTACTTTTTTCCATTTTCTGGCACACTTAGTTTTTGCTTCCCTACACCATTGGATAAACCAGGGGCTTGTTCTGGTCTTCCCATTATTTCTGTTGCCCTTGGGAACAAACCTCTCCTCTTCCTCCTTGCATTTTGTTGTCATGTAGTCCATTTCGTTTACTGATTTTCCTACCAATTCTCTTTCCCACTGAACCTCCTGCAGGAAGTTCCTCATTCCTGTGTAGTCCCCCCTTTTGTAGTTTGGCTTCTCTCATCATACTCCTGTTACCCTTTCCATTTGTAACTCTATGTATTCAAAGCTCAGAACCACGTAATCACTAGCTCCGAGGGGCCTTTCATATGTATTGTCCTCTATGTCCGAACTACTCAGGGTGAATACGAAGTCCAGTCTTGTTGGTTCGTCTTCACCTCTCTGGTAGTGTCCATAACATGGTGATGCATGGGGTTTTCCAGTACCACATCCTTCAACTTGGCTCTCCATGTTTCGGGACCCCCATCTGGCTCCAGGTTTTCCCAATCAATCTCCTTGTGATTGAAATCGCTCATGACTAGTAACTTTGCTTTACCCGTGTGAGCTGTTCTGGCCACCTCAGCTACTGTATCCACCATTGCTCTGTTGCTCTCTTCATATTCATCTCTTGGCCTCCTGCAGTTCTGTGGTAGGTTGTACATCACTCTAATGACTACCGTGTGTCTCCCAGACTGAATTGTACCTACTATAAAGTCCCTTTCGCCCATTTCGTCCATTCCTTACTCTTCCTCAAATCCCCATCGGTTTTTAATGAGCAGTGCAACTCCTCCTCCCCCTCTGCTCCCTCTATCTTTCCACAAGACCTGTACTTACCTAGTACTCACCTAGTTGTACTCACCTAGTTGAGGTTGCGGGGGTCGAGTCCGAGCTCCTGGCCCCGCCTCTTCACTGATCGCTACTAGGTCACTCTCTCTGAGCCGTGAGCTTTATCATACCTCTGCTTAAAGCTATGTATGGATCCTGCCTCCACTACATCGCTTCCCAAACTATTCCACTTACTGACTACTCTGTGGCTGAAGAAATACTTCCTAACATCCCTGTGATTCATCTGTGTCTTCAGCTTCCAACTGTGTCCCCTTGTTACTGTGTCCAATCTCTGGAACATCCTGTCTTTGTCCACCTTGTCAATTCCTCTCAGTATTTTGTATGTCGTTATCATGTCCCCCCTATCTCTCCTGTCCTCCAGTGTCGTCAGGTTGATTTCCCTTAAGTCTCCTCGTAGGACATACCTCTTAGCTCTGGGACTAGTCTTGTTCCAAACCTTTGCACTTTCTCTAGTTTCTTCACGTGCTTGGCTAGGTGTGGGTTCCAAACTGGTGCCGCATACTCCAATATGGGCCTAACGTACACGGTGTACAGGGTCCTGAATGATTCCTTATTAAGATGTCGGAATGCTGTTCTGAGGTTTGCTAGGCGCCCATATGCTGCAGCAATTATTTGGTTGATGTGCGCTTCAGGAGATGTGCCTGGTGTTATACTCACCCCAAGATCTTTTTCCTTGAGTGAGTTTGTAGTCTCTGACCCCCTAGACTGTACTCCGTCTGCGGCCTTCTTTGCCCTTCCCCAATCTTCATGACTTTGCACTTGGTGGGATTGAACTCCAGGAGCCAATTGCTGGACCAGGTCTGCAGCCTGTCCAGATCCCTTTGTAGTTCTGCCTGGTCTTCGATCGAGTGAATTCTTCTCATCAACTTCATCAACTAGTGTGTGTGTGTGTGTGTGTGTGTGTGTGTGTGTGTGTGTTGTGTGTGTGTGTGTGTTTAGCTGTGTTAGCACGTATTGAGCTACCATATGTACCCTCATGCTGCCATGTTCACAATGTTTATATATCGAAGTATTTTCTATGTCGTGATCGTCTCCCCTTGTGTCTCTCTCTTCGAGTTATGGAGGCGTTTCATTTCTTCATATTGTAGTGGGGGATACGGTTAGGGCAAGAATAGAAAAGAGAAGCGGCAAACCCGTTAGGGTCATAGCGCCTGGAGAATTTGAGATAATTAGGGTTGATCCGAGGAAGGGGGAAGTGTTTCCAGTTAGGGGGAGGGTCAGTATTAGTATTATTATAATCAAAAAGAAGCGCTAAGCCACAAGGACTATACAGCGCTGCAGGGCAGGAAGGAAGCGAGGGCATCAGGTGGCAAAAGGGAGATGGATGAGTAATAGGTTACGGATAACAGCGGGGCAGTGGATGGTGAAAGGGTAAAGGGCAGCAAGAGACTGAACTAGAAAGGGCTGAGGGGAGTGCGAAAAGTATCATCAGAGTCTGTGGAGTAAATCAGTCGTTGTCAAGAAGTCAGTGAGAGAGTCAGGATTAGAGGAGGGTCCATCAGCAAGAAGGGAAGGTAAAGAGAGAGTAGTAGAAGGGAGGGTCAGTAGCTACGTTATTTTCTAGTGTAAAAAAACATTTTGTGTTGATGTGATGGACGACCCTTGTGGACTTTGTTGATGTGATGGACGATCCTTGTGAACTTTGATGTGATGGACGACCCTTGTGAACTTTGTTGATGTGACGGACGACCCTTGTGAACTTTGATGTGATGGACGACCCTTGTGGACTTTGTTGATGTGATGGACGACCCTTGTGAACTTTGATGTGATGGACGACCCTTGTGAACTTTGTTGATGTGACGGACGACCCTTACCTGGAGGTTACCTGGAGGTTATTCCGGGGATCAACGCCCCCGCGGCCCGGTCCATGACCAGGCCTCCCGATGGATCAGGGCCTGATCAACTAGGCTGTTACTGCTGGCCGCACGCAGTCCGACGTACGAGGCACAGCCCGGCTGATCCGGCACTGACTTTAGGTATCTGTCCAGCTCTCTCTTGAAGGCAGCCAGGGGTTTATTGGCAATTCCCCTAATGCTTGATGGGAGGCTTGTTGAACAGTTTTGGGCCCCGGACACTTTATGGTGTTTTCTCTTAGTGTACCAATGGCGCCCTACTTTTTATTGGCGGCATTTTGCATCGCCTGCCCAGTCTTTTACTTTCGTAGGGAGTGATTTCTGTGTGCAGATTTGGGACCATTCCTTCCAAGATTTTCCAAGTGTAGATTATGATATATCTCTCCCTCCTGCGTTCCAACGAGTACAAGTCAAGTGCTTCCAAGCGTTCCCAGTAGTTAAGGTGCTTGACAGAACTTATACGTGCAGTAAAGGATCTCTGTACACTCTCTAGATCTGCGATTTCACCTGCTTTGTATGTGAACTTTGTTGTGACGGACGACCCTTGTGAACTTTGTTGATGTGACGGACGACCCTTGTGAACTTTGTTGATGTGACGGACGACCCTTGTGGACTTTGTTGATGTGATGGACGACCCTTGTGAACTTTGATGTGATGGACGACCCTTGTGAACTTTGTTGTGACGGACGACCCTTGTGAACTTTGTTGATGTGACGGACGACCCTTGTGAACTTTGTTGATATGACGGACGACCCTTGTGGACTTTGTTGATGTGATGGACGACCCTTGTGAACTTTGTGATGGACGACCCTTGTGAACTTTGTTGACGTGACGGACGACCCTTGTGAACTTTGTTGATGTGACGGACGACCCTTGTGAACTTTGTTGATGTGTTGGACGACCCTTGTGAACTTTGTCGATGTGACGGACGACCCTTGTGAACTTTGTGACGGACGACCCTTGTGAACTTTGATGTGACGGACGACCCTTGTGAACTTTGTTGATGTGACGGACGACCCTTGTGAACTTTGGTGTGATGGACGACCCTTGTGAACTTTGTTGTGATGGACGACCCTTGTGAACTTTGATGTGACGGACCACCCTTGTGAACTTTGATGTGACGGACGACCCTTGTGAACTTTGTTGATGTGATGGACGACCCTTGTGAACTTTGTTGATGTGATGGACGACCCTTGTGAACTTTGTTGATGTGACGGACGACCCTTGTGAACTTTGATGTGATGGACGACCCTTGTGAACTTTGTTGATGTGACGGACGACCCTTGTGAACTTTGATGTGACGGACGACCCTTGTGAACTTTGTTGATGTGATGGACGACCCTTGTGAACTTTGATGTGACGGACGACCCTTGTGAACTTTGATGTGACGGACGACCCTTGTGAAATTTGTTGATGTGATGGACGACCCTTGTGAACTTTGTTGATGTGATGGAAGACCCTTGTGAACTTTGTTGATGTGACGGACGACCCTTGTGAACTTTGTTGATGTGATGGACGACCCTTGTGAACTTTGTTGATGTGACGGACGACCCTTGTGAACTTTGATGTGATGGACGACCCTTGTGAACTTCGTTGATGTGATGGACGACCCTTGTGAACTTTGATGTGATGGACGACCCTTGTGAACTTTGATGTGATGGACGACCCTTGTGAACTTTGTTGATGTGACGGACGACCCTTGTGAACTTTGTTGATGTGACGGACGACCTTTGTGAACTTTGATGTGATGGACGACCCTTTTGAACTTTGTTGATGCGATGGACGAGCCTTGTGAACTTTGATGTGATGGACGACCCTTGTGAACTTTGTTGATGTGACGGACGACCCTTGTGAACTTTGTTGATGTGATGGACGACCCTTGTGAACTTTGTTGATGTGACGGACGACCCTTGTGAACTTTGTTGATGTGACGGACGACCCTTGTGAACTTTGATGTGATGGACGACCCTTGTGAACTTCGTTGATGTGATGGACGACCCTTGTGAACTTTGATGTGATGGACGACCCTTGTGAACTTTGTTGATGTGATGGACGACCCTTGTGAACTTTGTTGATGTGACGGACGAGCCTTGTGAACTTTGTTGATGTGATGGACGACCCTTGTGAAATTTGTTGATGTGACGGACGACCCTTGTGAACTTTGTTGTGATGGACGACCCTTGTGAACTTTGTTGATGTGACGGACGACCCTTGTGAACTTTGTTGACGTGATGGACGACCCTTGTGAACTTGATGTGACGGACGACCCTTGTGAACTTTGTTGATGTGATGGACGACCCTTGTGAACTTAGTTGATGTGATGGACGACCCTTGTGAACTTTGATGTGATGGACGGCCCTTGTGAACTTGATGTGATGGACGACCCTTGTGGACTTTGTTGATGTGATGGACGACCCTTGTGAACTTTGTTGATGTGACGGACGACCCTTGTGAACTTTGTTGATGTGATGGATGACCCTTGTGAACTTTGTTGATGTGATGGACGACCCTTGTGAACTTTGTTGATGTGATGGACGACCCTTGTGAACTTTGTTGATGTGATGGACGACCTTTGTGAACTTTCTTGATGTGACGGACGACCCTTGTGAACTTTGTTGATGTGACGGACGACCCTTGTGAACTTTGTTGATGTGACGGACGACCCTTGTGAACTTTGTTGATGTGATGGACGACCCTTGTGAACTTTGATGTGATGGACGACCCTTGTGAACTTTGTTGATGTGATGGACGACCCTTGTGAACTTTGTTGATGTGATGGACGACCCTTGTGAACTTTGTTGATGTGAACTTTGTTGTTGATGTCCAAACTCCACTTGCTCCCCTCCTTCTCTCCCTTCCCCTTCCTCTTTCACCTCCCCAGCTCTTCTCTCCCCTTCCCTTGACTTTCCCCTCCCCAACTTTCCTCTCCCCCTCCCCTTCCCTCTGTACTCTGCTCTCTATACTTTCCCCTCCTTTATTCTATCTCCTTTGTACTAGCCCTTCCTCTCCACTTTCCTTGGCTCCTCTCTTCTCTTCTCACATCTTCAGTATTTCTTCTCTTCGTTTCTTCGTTCCTTCATTCAGTTGCACTTATCTTATAACCGAGAGAATTCTTATCCTAGTAGCGTGTATCTCACAGTTGTTGTTGTTGATCTTGTCTTGTTGTTGATCTTGTCTTGTTGTTGTTGATCTTGTTGTTGTTGATCTTGTTGTTGTTGATCTTGTCTTGTTGTTGATCTTGTCTTGTTGTTGTTGATCTTGTTGTTGATCTTGTCTTGTTGTTGTTGATCTTGTCTTGTTGTTGTTGATCTTGTTGTTGTTGATCTTGTTGTTGATCTTGTCTTGTTGTTGTTGATCTTGTTGTTGTTGATCTTGTCTTGTTGTTGTTGATCTTGTTGTTGTTGATCTTGTCTTGTTGTTGATCTTGTCTTGTTGTTGTTGATCTTGTTGTTGATCTTGTCTTGTTGTTGTTGATCTTGTCTTGTTGTTGATCTTGTCTTGTTGTTGTTGATCTTGTTGTTGTTGATCTTGTCTTGTTGTTGATCTTGTCTTGTTGTTGTTGATCTTGTTGTTGATCTTGTCTTGTTGTTGTTGATCTTGTTGTTGTTGATCTTGTCTTGTTGTTGTTGATTTTGTCTTCTTGTTGTTGACTTTGTCTTGTTGTTGTTGACATTGTCTTGTTGTTGATCTTTTGTTGTTGTTGATCTTGTCTTGTTGTTGATCTTGTCTTGTTGTTGATCTTGTCTTGTTGTTGTTGATCTTGTCTTGTTGTTGTTGATTTTGTCTTGTTTGTTGATTTGTCTTGTTGTTGTTGACATTGTCTTGTTGTTGATCTTTGTTGTTTTGTTGATCTTGTCTTGTTGTTGATCTTGTCTTGTTGTTGTTGATCTTGTCTTGTTGTTGTTGATTTTGTCTTGTTGTTGATCTTGTCTTGTTGTTGTTGATCTTGTCTTGTTGTTGTTGATCTTGTCTTGTTGTTGTTGATCTTGTCTTGTTGTTGTTGATCTTGTCTTGTTGTTGTTGTTGATCTTGTCTTGTTGTTGTTGATCTTGTCTTGTTGTTGTTGATCTTGTCTTGTTGTTGTTGATCTTGTCTTGTTGTTGTTGATCTTGTCTTGTTGTTGTTGACATTGTCTTGTTGTTGATCTTGTCTTGTTGTTGTTGACATTGTCTTGTTGTTGATCTTGTCTTGTTGTTGTTGATCTTGTCTTGTTGTTGTTGATCTTGTCTTGTTGTTGTTGATCTTTTCTTGTTGTTGTTGTTGATCTTGTCTTGTTGTTGTTGTTGATCTTGTCTTGTTGTTGTTGTTGTTGATCTTGTCTTGTTGTTGTTGATCTTGTCTTGTTGTTGTTGATCTTGTCTTGTTGTTGTTGATCTTGTCTTGTTGTTGTTGATCTTGTCTCGTTGTTGTTGATCTTGTCTTGTTGTTGTTGATCTTGTCTTGTTGTTGATCTTGTCTTGTTGTTGTTGATCTTGTCTTGTTGTTGTTGATCTTGTCTTGTTGTTGTTGATCTTGTCTTGTTGTTGTTGATCTTGTCTTGTTGTTGTTGATCTTGTCTTGTTGTTGTTGATCTGTGTCTGTTGTTGTTGATCTTGTCTTGTTGTTGTTGATCTTGTCTTGTTGTTGTTGATCTTGTCTTGTTGTTGTTGATCTTGTCTTGTTGTTGTTGATCTTGTCTCGTTGTTGTTGACATTGTCTTGTTGTTGTTGACATTGTCTTGTTGTTGATCTTGTCTTGTTGTTGTTGATCTTGTCTTGTTGTTGATCTTCTTTTTGTTGTTGTTGATCTTGTCTTGTTGTTGTTGATCTTGTCTTGTTGTTGTTGACCTTGTCTTGTTGATTTTGTCTTGTTGTTGTTGATCTTGTCTTGTTGTTGTTTTATCTTGTCTTGTTGTTGTTGATCTTGTCTTGTTGTTGTTGATCTTTCTTGTTGTTGTTGATCTTGTCTTGTTGTTGTTGTTGATCTTGTCTTGTTGTTGTTGTTGTTGATCTTGTCTTGTTGTTGTTGATCTTGTCTTGTTGTTGTTGATCTTGTCTTGTTGTTGTTGATCTTGTCTTGTTGTTGTTGATCTTGTTGTTGATCTTGTCTTGTTGTTGTTGATCTTGTCTCGTTGTTGTTGATCTTGTCTTGTTGTTGTTGATCTTGTCTTGTTGTTGTTGACATTGTCTTGTTGTTGATCTTGTCTTGTTGTTGTTGATCTTGTCTTGTTGTTGATCTTCTTTTTGTTGTTGTTGATCTTGTCTTGTTGTTGTTGACCTTGTCTTGTTGTTGATCTTGTCTTGTTGTTGTTGACCTTGTCTTGTTGTTGTTGTTGACCTTGTCTTGTTGTGTTGACCTTGTCTTGTTGTTGTTGACCTTGTCTTGTTGTTGTTGACCTTGTCTTGTTGTTGTTGACCTTGTCTTGTTGTTGTTGATCTTGTCTTGTTGTTGTTGACATTGTCTTGTTGTTGATCTTGTCTTGTTGTTGTTGATCTTGTCTTGTTGTTGTTGACCTTGTCTTGTTGTTGTTGATCTTGTCTTTTGTTGTTGATCTTGTCTTGTTGTTGTTGACCTTGTCTTGTTGTTGTTGATCTTGTCTTGTTGTTGTTGACCTTGTCTTGTTGTTGTTGACCTTGTCTTGTTGTTGTTGATCTTGTCTTGTTGTTGTTGACATTGTCTTGTTGTTGATCTTGTCTTGTTGTTGTTGATCTTGTCTTGTTGTTGTTGATCTTGTCTTGTTGTTGTTGATCTTGTCTTGTTGTTGTTGATCTTGTCTTGTTGTTGTTGACATTGTCTTGTTGTTGTTGATCTTGTCTTGTTGTTGTTGATCTTGTCTTGTTGTTGTTGATCTTGTCTTGTGTTGTTGATCTTGTCTTGTTGTTGTTGACATTGTCTTGTTGTTGTTGACATTGTCTTGTTGTTGTTGACATTGTCTTGTTGTTGATCTTGTCTTGTTGTTGTTGATCTTGTCTTGTTGTTGTTGATCTTGTCTTGTTGTTGTTGACCTTGTCTTGTTGTTGTTGATCTTCTTTTTGTTGTTGTTGATCTTGTCTTGTTGTTGTTGATCTTGTCTTGTTGTTGTTGACCTTGTCTTGTTGTTGATCTTGTCTTGTTGTTGTTGACCTTGTCTTGTTGTTGTTGTTGACCTTGTCTTGTTGTTGTTGACCTTGTCTTGTTGTTGTTGACCTTGTCTTGTTGTTGTTGACCTTGTCTTGTTGTTGTTGACCTTGTCTTGTTGTTGTTGACCTTGTCTTGTTGTTGTTGTGACCTTGTCTTGTTTGTTGTTGACCTTGTCTTGTTGTTGTTTTTGACCTTGTCTTGTTGTTGTTGACCTTGTCTTGTTGTTGTTGACCTTGTCTTGTTGTTGTTGACCTTGTCTTGTTGTTGTTGACCTTGTCTTGTTGTTGTTTGACCTTGTCTTGTTGTTGTTGACCTTGTCTTGTTGTTGTTGACCTTGTCTTGTTGTTGTTGTTGACCTTGTCTTGTTGTTGTTGACCTTGTCTTGTTGTTGTTGTTGACCTTGTCTTGTTGTTGTTGACCTTGTCTTGTTGTTGTTGACCTTGTCTTGTTGTTGTTGACCTTGTCTTGTTGTTGTTGACCTTGTCTTGTTGTTGTTGACCTTGTCTTGTTGTTGTTGACCTTGTCTTGTTGTTGTTGACCTTGTCTTGTTGTTGACCTTGTCATGTATCTCAGGGTAAACTCCTCCGGTTATCTTATGTTGTATGATAGACGCCACATAAGCTTTGTTTCGCCCTCATATTCCGTCACACATGGAAGGGGTAGGAGGGGAAGAATGAGGGTAGGGGGTGGGAGGGGAATAAGTTGAGGGTAGGGGGTGGGAGATGAATAAGTTGAGGGTAGGGGTGGGAGGGGAATAAGTTGAGGGTAGGGGGTGGGAGGGGAATAAGTTGAGGGTAGGGAGGTGGGAGGGGAATAAGTTGAGGGTAGGGGGTGGGAGGGGAATAAGTTGAGGGTAGGGGGTGGGAGGGGAATAAGTTGAGGGTAGGGGGTGGGAGGGGAATAAGTTGAGGGTAGGGGGTGGGAGGGGAATAAGTTGAGGGTAGGGGTGGAGGGGAATAAGTTGAGGGTAGGGGGTGGGAGGGGAATAAGTTGAGGGTAGGGAGGTGGGAGGGGAATAAGTTGAGGGTAGGGGGTGGGAGGGGAATAAGTTGAGGGTAGGGGGTGGGAGGGGAATAAGTTGAGGGTAGGGGGTGGGAGGGGAATAAGTTGAGGGTAGGGGGTGGGAGGGGAATAAGTTGAGGGGAGGGGGTGGGAGGGGAATAAGTTAAGGGTAGGGGGTGGGAGGGGAATAAGTTGAGGGTAGGGGGTGGGAGGGGAATAAGTTGAGTGGTAGGGGGTGGGAGGGGAATTAGTTAAGGGTAGGGGGTGGGAGGGGAATAAGTTGAGGGTAGGGGGTGGGAGGGGAATAAGTTGAGGGTAGGGGGTGGGAGGGGAATAAGTTGAGGGTAGGGGGTGGGAGGGGAATAAGTTGAGGGTAGGGGGTGGGAGGGGAATTAAGTTGAGGGTAGGGGTGGG
Organism: Cherax quadricarinatus; assembly: GCF_026875155.1. Lineage (NCBI taxonomy): Eukaryota > Metazoa > Arthropoda > Malacostraca > Decapoda > Parastacidae > Cherax > Cherax quadricarinatus. The sequence continues at coordinate 10,670,502 of NC_069456.1, forward strand.
AGGGGAATAAGTTAAGGGTAGGGGGTGGGAGGGAATAAGTTAAGGGTAGGGGGTGGGAGGGGAATAAGTTAAGGGTAGGGGGTGGGAGGGGAATAAGTTAGGGTAGGGGGTGGAGGGGAATAAGTTGAGGGTAGGGGGTGGGAGGGGAATAGTTTGAGGGTAGGGGGTGGGAGGGGAATAAGTTGGGTAGGGGGTGGGAGGGGAATAAGTTGAGGGTAGGGGGTGGGAGGGGAATAAGTTGGGGTAGGGGGTGGGAGGGGAATAAGTTGAGGGTAGGGGGTGGGAGGGGAATAAGTTGAGGGTAGGGGGTGGGAGGGAATAAGTTAAGGGTAGGGGTGGAGGGGAATAAGTTAAGGGTAGGGGGTGGAGGGGAATAAGTTAAGGGTAGGGGTGGGAGGGGAATAAGTAAGGGTAGGGGGTGGGAGGGGAATAAGTTAAGGGTAGGGGGGTGGGAGGGGAATAAGTTAAGGGTAGGGGGTGGGAGGGGAATAAGTTTAAGGGTAGGGGGTGGGAGGGGAATAAGTTAAGGGTAAGGGGGTGGGAGGGGAATAAGTTAAGGGTAGGGGTTGGGAGGGGAATAAGTTAAGGGTAGGGGGTGGGAGGGGAATAAGTTAAGGGTAGGGGGGTGGAGGGAATAAGTTTAAGGGTAGGGGGTGGGAGGGGAATAAGTTAAGGGTAGGGGTGTTGAACACAACTGATGGTAGTGTCAGCTGGCAGTAATGTGTTATGTGAGTAATACAACGATATTTCGAGCAGACCAAGAAGACTATTAGGGCGATGTTTCGCTCGAGGAGAGCTTAATTAAGTTATGGTGAAACTGAGGCAGAGTTTTTTCAAGTTATAGTTGAACGATGGGAGAGGTTTATCAAATAAATTACGATAGAGTGCAAAGGTGAGCTTCACCTTTCTGCACAGAGAAATATACGCTCTGCTTAGAGCTTTATAACTACACAGAGAAAGATACGCTCTGCTTAGAGCTTTATAACTACACAGAGAAAGATACGCTCTGCTTAGAGCTTTATAACTACACAGAGAAAGATACGCTCTGCTTAGAGCTTTATAACTACACAGAGAAGATACGCTCTGCTTAGAGCTTTATAACTACACAGAGAAAGATACGCTCTGCTTAGAGCTTTATAACTACACAGAGAAAGATACGCTCTGCTTAGAGCTTTATAACTACACAGAGAAAGATACGCTCTGCTTAGAGCTTTATAACTACACAGAGAAGATACGCTCTGCTTAGAGCTTTATAACTACACACAGAAAGATACGCTCTGCTTAGAGCTTTATAACTACACAGAGAAAGATACGCTCTGCTTAGAGCTTTATAACTACACAGAGAAAGATACGCTCTGCTTAGAGCTTTATAACTACACAGAGAAAGATACGCTCTGCTTAGAGCTTTATAACTACACAGAGAAAGATACGCTCTGCTTAGAGCTTTATAAACTACACAGAAGAAAGATACGCTCTGCTTAGAGCTTTATAACTACACAGAGAAAGATACGCTCTGCTTAGAGCTTTATAACTACACAGAGAAAGATACGCTCTGCTAGAGCTTATATAACTACACAGAGAAAGATACGCTCTGCTTAGAGCTTTATAACTACAACAGAGAAAGATACGCTCTGCTTAGAGCTTTATAACTACACAGAGAAAGATACGCTCTGCTTAGAGCTTTATAACTACACAGAGAAAGATACGCTCTGCTTAGAGCTTTATAACTACACAGAGAAAGATTACGCTCTGCTTAGAGCTTTATAACTACACAGAGAAAGATACGCTCTGCTTAGAGCTTTATAACTACACAGAGAAAGATAACGCTCTGCTTAGAGCTTTATAAACTACACAGAGAAAGATACGCTCTGCTTAGAGCTTTATAACTACACAGAGAAAGATACGCTCTGCTTAGAGCTTTATAACTACACAGAGAAAGATACGCTCTGCTTAGAGCTTTATAACTACACAGAAAGATACGCTCTGCTTAGAGCTTTATAACTACACAGAGAAAGATACGCTCTGCTTAGAGCTTTATAACTACACAGAGAAGATACGCTCTGCTTAGAGCTTTATAACTACACAGAGAAGATACGCTCTGCTTAGAGCTTTATAACTACACAGAGAAGATACGCTCTGCTTAGAGCTTTATAACTACACAGAGAAAGGTGCATTTTTCTTTTCTTCGTTACTGGGCAATCAGCACATGTCTCTGATTTCCCTTGACAATCAATTGGCTCCTCTTGTTTCACTAACTACTCAATAGTCTCGTGACATTCTTGACTAGTCAAGACAATCAGAGAAGCCCCTCAGAGGTCTGATGTCAATGAAGCCCTGTGATATCGATGAGCAGTCAGGTGTGTTTAGTGTGGGTATTCAAGCCTGGGTCACTGTTGATGTTGATGACTTGATGAAGTATTCACACAGTGTAAATTTTAAGAGTTTGAAGAGGATCAATATATAGACTGTGGATGGGACACGCCTACCATCACCTCTTTCTCTCTCTCTCTCTCTCCCTCTCTCTTCCTCTCTTTCTCTCTTTCTCTCTCTCTCTCTCGTTAAAGTTTGCACTGAATCTGCATTGTTTACATAATACTGATATATGTACTTTACGTATTTTTAAGTTCATAATGTTGTCCAGATTTCTCTCCCCCACTGTATCACTTTTTTTCCATATATAATTTTTGACTTCCCATATTTTTTGATGGAGATGTTTTCATTAAATGTTAATTTATTATGTGTTATAAGACAAGCCATCCTGAGAGATAGTAATTCCCTAGCGATTGTAACTCCAGCCGGGCTGTGGTTCTTACGTTGGACTACGTTGCGACCAGCAGTAAAGCCTTTGATCAAAACCCTGTCTGGCCTCTAAACACAATTGTCCTCGAAGTTTTAATTATACCATGAATTAAGGAAAAATCCTAGACTCCCTTACGAAATAAAGAAAATGTGTAGAAATTATTAACAAGGTAGTTTTTAAGTGGATAAATGAACATTTATTAGAAGACGGGGTTTGGTGGTTTTTAAAGGGAAATACTTGATACAGGGTACTGTTTTTTATCCCCCCGCTCGGGGCTCAAACCGTTATTTGATAAACCCGTGTGATGCAGTATGACACGGGAATTATAGCTACCTTTTGTTTCTTGGGGTTTAATTACATAAAAACGCTTTTGTAATTAAATTTTGTTTAATTAAATAAAATTTTCCCCCCCCCCCCCTCTCTCTCTCCCCTTCTCTCTTTCCCCTCTTTCTCCTCCCTCTCTTCTCTCTCTCCCCAAACACCGTTCACTGATACCCAGCAACAGCGAACCGCTTCCCCTTCATCTTTTTCCCCTCACTCCCCTTTCCCCGCCCAAACCCCCCACCCTCTCTTCCCCCCTTTACCCCCCCCTCTTTCCCCCCCCTCCTTTCCGCCTCATTCACCTCCCTTTTCCTTCCCCCTCCCCCCCTCTCTGTTCACGTGAAGTTCCCTCTTCTCCTCTCACAGTTACTGCTTTTGGGGTTCTCAGTTCGGTGTTTACAAAAACTCCCAAAGTTTGTGTTCACTAATTAAAGTTTTTCCTTCACCCCATGTTAGTACCAGAGAGTGTTGGTTCAATTACTGAAGTTTTTTCCCACTTCACTTACTGACGTAGAACATAAAGAAGTATATTGATACCCATTAAGTCAAACATTTAAAGGGTTTAAAGGAAGTTTCGCCACTCGTGGTGAAAGAAGTAAAAAATTTCTGGTATTGGGACTGTTTAAACGCTTTTGGCGAAAACTTTTTCATTTAAAAAATTCGCTGCATTGTGCACATTTTTTTTTTACTCTTCCCAGCATCACTATACCCTTATTTGCCCCTGAAGTTCTCGGGGGGCCTGGTCCCAAGCCAGTAAAAAGGCAACATTTTCTTTTAGGGGGGGGGAGGGGTTTTCAATTGTTTAGTTCATTTGGGGGAGCTGGGAACAGGAAGCCAAAGCACACGGGAAAAAAAGAGGAAGGGTTGGCACCTTTTGCCCCCGATGAAACACAGTGGAAAGAAGTCCACTGATGAAACATATGGTACTGAAAGTACCACTTGGGAAAAAAGTGGTACAATGTACACGATGAAACACAGTGGACTAAGGTACCCTGGAAAATGGGTACGAAAGGGACCACTGATAAACACGTGGTACGAAGGTACCACTGAGAAACATAGGGTACAAAAGTACCCCTGAGAAAAATAGGGTACGAATGTACCACTGATGAAACACAGTGGTACTGAAGGTACCACTGATGAAACATGTGGTATGAAGTACCACTGAGAAAAATATGGTACTGAAGGTCCACGATAAACCATGGCACTGAAGGTACCACTGATGAAAATATGGGACTGAAAGGGACCCCGAAGAAAACCCCGTGGCACGAAGGTACCACGAGAAACAGTGGCACTAAAGGGACCACTGATAAAAACAGTGGTACTGAAGGGACCACTGTGAAACACGTGGCATGAAGGTACCACTGATGAAACTAGGGTCTGAAGGGCCCACTGATAAACCATGGAGAAGGTACCCCCTGAAGAAACACGTGGTAGAAGGGACCACTGATGAAAAATTGGGTACTGAAGGTACCACGATAACATATGGTACTGAAGGACCCTGATGAAAAATTGTACTGAAAGGACCCCGATTTAAACACAGTGGCATGAAGGGACCACAAAACACAGTGGTATGAAGGGGCCACTGATGAAACACGTGGCACTGAAAGGGCATGATGAAACAGGACTGAAGGGACCACGATGAAACAGTGGACTAAAGGGACCACTGATGAAACCGTGGCACTGAAAGGGACCACTGGAAACAGTCATGAAGGTACCACTGATGAAACTAGTGGGACTGAAGGACCACGAGAAAAAGTGGTATGAAGGTACCACTGATGAAACAAGGGTACTGAAGGTCCAGATAAACACGTGGTACGAAGGGACCACTATGAAAACGTGGCACTGAATCCACATAAACTGGCACTGAAGGGACCCTGATAAACAGTGGGACTGAAGGTACCATGATGAAACAGTGGTACTGAAGGGCCCTATGAAACCAGTGGGACGAAAGGACCACGATAAAACTGGCATGAAGGTACCACTGATGAAACATGTGGGGTACTAAGGACCACTATAAACACAGTGGCCTGAAGGTACCCCCTGATAAACATGTGGTACGAAGGAAACCCCTGATGAAACAGTGGTACTGAAAATACCATGATGAAAACAGAGGGACTGAAGGAAAACCCTGATAAACACAGTGGGCCCGAAGGTACCCTGATGAAACATGATACGAGGTACCATGAAAAACCCGTGGATGAAGGTACCACGATGAAAAAGTGGGATGAAGTACCACTGATGAAACAGTTACGAATGTACCCCTGATGAAACAGTGATACTGAAGGTACCATGATGAAACACAGTGGTACTAAGGTACCATGATGAACAGTGGTAATGAAAGGGACCCTGTAAACCAGTGGTACGAAGGGACCACGATTAAACACGTGGTACTGAAGGTACCACTATAAACCGTGATACTGAAGGTACCACTGATGAAACACAGTGGTACGAAGGTACCACTATGAAACACAGTGGTACTAAGGTACCACTGAGAAACGGGTACGAAGGACCACGATGAAACACAGTGGTATGAAATACCACTGGAAAAACATGGTACTGAAGGACCCCTGATGAAACACAGTGGTACTGAAGGTCCACGACGAAACCGTGGGACTGAAGGGCCCCCTGACGAAACACAGTGGTACTGAAGTACCACGACGAAACAGTGGTACTGAAGGCCACTGAGAAACACAGTGGGACTGAAGGACCATGACGAAAACACAGTGGGACTGAAGGTACCCGACGGAACACAGTGGATGAAGGTCCCCCCTGACGGAACACAGTGGTACGAAGGTACCCCTGACGGAACCGTGGGATAAGGTACCACTGACGGAAAACAGGGTACTGAAGGTACCATGACGGAACACAGTGGTAAGAAGGTACCAATGACGGAACACGTGGTACTGAAGGTACCACTGACGGAAACACGTGGTAGAAGGACCACTGACGGAAAAACAGTGGACTGAAGGGACAACTGATGAAAAACAGTGGACGAAGTCCCCGATGAAACCAGGGGACTGAAGGTACCACTGAAAACATGGTACGAAGGTACCACGTGAAAACCGTGGTACGAAGGTACCACGAGAAACCAGTGGTACGGGTCCCTGATGAAACACAGTGGTACGAAGGGACCCCTGATGAAACCCCGTGGGACTGAAGGACCCGATGAAACACAGTGGACTGAAGGTACCATGATGAAAAAGGACTGCGGTACACTGATGAAACACTGGGATCAATAAGAAAAAATTTCCACAAATTTTATTCGGAATTTCTTTTACAAAAAAACTTTCCTCTCACTTCCTGTCTTCCCTCAGCTCCCTTCTTTCCTCTCAGCTCCCTGTCTTTTTCCCCTCAGCTTCTGTCTTTACCTCGCTTCCTGTCTTTCCTCTCACTCCTTCTTTTCCTCTCAGTTCCCGCTTTCCTCTCCTCCCTGTCTTTCCCTCCTTCCGTCTTTCCTCTCAGCTTCCTGTCTTTCCTCTCAGCTTCCCCGTCTTTTTCCTCCAGCTTCCTGCTTTTTTCTCAGCTCCCCGTCTTTCCCTTCACTTCCTTTTTCCCCTCAGCTTCCTGTCTTTCCTCTCAGTTCCTTCTTTTCCCTCAGCTTTCCCGTCTTTTTTCTCAGTTGTTTTCCTCTCAGCTCCCTTTTTTTTTCCTCTCAGCTTCCTGTTTTTCCTTCATTTTCCTGTCTTTCCTCTCATTTCCTGTTTTCCTCTCACCCCGTCTTTCCTCTCAGCTTCCTTTTTTCCCTCTCACTTCCTGCTTTTCTCAGCCCTGTTTTTTCCTCTCAGCTCCTGTTTTCCCTCTCAGCTCCCTGTCTTTCCCTCAGTTTCCCTGTTTTTCCCTCTCAGCCCCCCCCTTTCTTTCCTCTCAGCCCCCTGTTTTCCTTCATTTCCTGTCTTTCCTCTCAGTTTCCTTCTTTCCTCTCGCTTCCTGTTTTCCTCTCGCTCCTTCTTTCCTCTCGCTTCCTTCTTTCCCCCAGCTCCTGTCTTTCCCCTTCAGCTTCCTGTTTTTCCCTCTCAGCTTCCTATCTTTCCCCTTCACTTCCTGTTTTTCCCTCTCAGCTCCCTGTCTTTCCCCCAGCTCCCTGTCTTTCCTCTCAGCTTCCTTCTTTCCTCTCATTTTCCTTCTTTCCTCTCGCTTCCGTCTTTCCTCTAGCTCCCTTTCTTCCTCTAGTTTCCTGTCTTTCCTCTCAGCTTCCTTCTTTCCCTTCGCTTCCTGTCTTTCCTCTCATTTCCTTCTTTCTCTCAGCTCCCTGTTTTTTCCTCTCGTTTCCTTTTTTCCCTCTCATTTCCTGTTTTTCCTTCAGTTTCCTTTTTTTCCCTCTCGTTCCCTTCTTTCCTCTCACTCCCTTTTTCCTCTCAGCTTCCTTCTTTCCTCTCAGCTTCCTGTCTTTCCTCTCAGCCCCCTTTTTTCCCTCTCAGCCCCTGTCTTTCCTCTCAGCTTTTTTTTCCCTTCCTCGTTTTTTTTTTTTTTTATTTTTTTTTTTTTTATTTTTTATTTTTTTTTTTATTTTTTTTATTTTTTTTATTTTTTTTAGCTTCCTGTCTTTTTACCTTTTTTCCCCCTTCCTTCTTTCCTTCAGCTTCCGTTTTTCCCTCTCAGCTTCCTGTCTTTCCCCTTCAGTTCCTATTTTTCCCTTTCCAGTTCCCGTTTTCCCCTCTCACTTCCCGTCTTTCCTCGCGCCCTGTCTTTCCTCTCAGCTTCCTGTTTTCCTTTTCAGCTTCCTACTTCCTCCAGCTTCCTGTTTTCCTTCACTTCCTATCTTTCCCTCGGCTTCCTGTCTTTCCCTCAGCTTCCTGTCTTTCCTCTCAGCTCCCGTTTCCTTCGCTTCCTGTCTTCCCTCTCAGCTCCCTGTCTCCCCCTTCACTCCCGCTTTCCTCTAGTTTCCCTGTTTTTCCTTCAGCTTCCGTCTTTCCTCTCGCCCCCCTGTCTCCTCTAGCTCCCTGTTTTTCCCTTCAGCTTCCTTTCTTTCTCTCATTTCCCTGTCTTTCCTCTCGCCCCCTGTTTTCCCCTCTAGCTTCTTTTTTTTCCTCTCACTTCCTATCTTTCCCTCAGTTCGTCTTTCCTCTCAGCTTCCTGTTTTCTCTCAGCTTCCTGTCTTTCCTCTCCTCCCTGTCTCTCCCTCAGCTCCCTGTCTTCCTCTCAGCTCCCTGTCTTTCCTTCCAGTTTCCCTGTCTTTCCTCTCAGCTTCCATTTTTTCCTCTCAGCTCCCTGTCTTTCCTCTCACTCCCTGTCTTTCCTCTCCTTCCTTCTTTCCTTCAGCTCCCTGTCTTTCCTCTCGTTCCTGTCTTTCCTTTCCAGCTCCCTGTCTTTCCCCCCCAGTTTCCCTGTTTTCCCTCTCCTCCCTGTCTCTCCTCTCGCTCCCGGGTTTTTCCTCTCAGTTTCCCTGTCTTTTCTCTCGCTTCCTATTTCCTCTCACTTTCCGTCTTTCCTTTCAGCTCCCGTTTTTCCTTCACTCCTTTTTTTCCTCCAGTTCCCTGTCTTTCCTCTCGCTTCCTGTCTTTCCTCTCACTCCCTTTTTTCCTTTCAGCTCCCTGTCTTTCCTCTAAGTTTCCCTATCTTTCCTCTCAGCTTCCCTGTCTTTCCTCTCGCTTCTGTCTTTCCTCTCAGCTTCCTGTCTTTCCTCTCGTTTCCCTTCTTCCTCTCAGTTCCTGCTTTCCCTCACTTCCTGTTTTCCTCTCAGCTCCCTGTTTTCCTCTCATTTCCCTATCTTTCCCTCACTCCTGTTTTCCTCTCACTTCCTTCTTTCCTCTCAGTTTCCCTGTTTTCCTTCAGTTTTCCCTATTTTTCCCTCTCGCCCCCTGTCTTTCCTCTCAGTTCCTGTTTTCCTCTCACTCCCTGTCTTTCCTCCCCTTTTCCTATTTTTTCCCTCTCACCCCCGTTTTCCTCTCAGCTCCCGCTCTCCCCAGCCCCTGTCTCCTCTCACTCCCTGTTTTTCCTCTCACCTTCCTGTTTTTCCTCTAGTTCTTTTTTCCTTGCTTCCTGTCTTTCCTCCATTCCTATTTTCCACTCACTCCCTGTTTTCCTTCGCTTCCTGTCTTTCCCTCAGTTCCCCTGTCTTCCTCTAGTTTCCTATCTTTCCTCTCAGCTTCTGTTTTTCCTCTCAGTTCCTATTTTTCCTCTCATTCCTTTTTCCTCTCGCTTACTTCTTTCCTCTCACTTCCGTCTTTCCTCTCAGCCCCCTGTCTTTCTTCAGCCCCCTGTCTTTCCTCTACTCCCTGTCTTTCCTCTCATTCCTGTCTTTTCCTCTCGCTTCCTATCTTTCCCTCAGTTTCGTGTTTTTCCCTCTCACCCCCTGTTTTCCTCTCACTTCCTGTCTTTCCTTCAGCCCCCTGTCTTTCCTTCACTTCCTGCTTTCCCCCAGCCCATGTCTTTCCTCTCAGTTCCTGTCTTTCCCCCCAGCTCCCTGTTTTCCCTCTCATTTTCCCCCTGTTTTTCCCTCTAGCTCCCTGCTTTCCTCTCAGCTTCTGCCCTTTTCTCTCATTCCTGTCTTTCCTCTCGCCCCCTGTCTTTCCTCTCGCTCCCTGTCTTTCCTCTCGCTTCCTGTCTTTCCTCTCAGCTCCCTGTCTTTCCCTCGCCCTGTTTTTCCTCTCCTTCCTGTTTTCCTCCAGTCCCTGTCTTTCCCTCAGCCCCTTCTTTCCTCTCACTTCCTTCTTTCCTTCAGCCCCCTGTCTTTCCTCCCCTTTCCCTGCTTTTCCTAGCTCCCTGTCTTTCCCTCAGCTTCCTGTTTTCCCTTCAGCTCCCTTTCTCCCTCAGCTCCCTGTTTTTCCCTCAGCTCCCTGTCTTTCCCTCTCAGCCCCTGTTTTTCCCTTTCCAGTTTCCCTTTTTTTTCCCTCTCACTCCCTGTCTTTCCTCTCAGTTCCTGTTTTCCCTAAACCCCCTGTCTTTCCTTCAGCTCCCTGTCTTTCCTCTCGCTTCCTGTTTTTCCCCTTTTGCTCCCTTTTTCCTCTCAGCTCCCGTCTTTCCTCTCAGCTTCCTGTTTTTTCCCTCTCAGTCCCTGTTTTTCCTCTCGTTTCCGTCTTTCCTCTCAGCTCCCTCTCTCTCCTCTCAGCCCCTGTCTTTCCTCTAGCTCCCTTTTTTTCCTTAGCCCCGTTTTTTCCCTCTTTTTCCCTGTCTTTCCTCTAGCTCCCTGTCTTTCCTCTCGCTTCCTGTTTTCCTCTCGCTCCGTCTTTCCTTCAGCCCCCGTTTTTTCCTCTCGCTTCCTGTCTTTCCTTCAGCCCCTGTTTTCCCTCTCATCCCTGTTTTTCCCTCTCAGCTTCCTGTCTTTCCTCTCAGCTCCCTGTCTTTCCTCTCACCCCGTTTTTCCTCTCGTTCCGTCTTTCCTCCAGCCCCTGTTTTTCCCTCTCATTCCTGTTTTCCTCTCAGCTTCCTGTTTTTCCTCCAGCCCCCCGTCTCTCCCTCAGCTCCCTGTCTTTCCTCTCAGCCCCCTGTTTTTCCCTCTAAGCTCCCTGTTTTTCCCTCTCAGCCCCCTGCTTTCCTCTAGCTCCCGTCTTTCCCTCACCCCCTGTTTTCCCTCTCAGCTTCCTTTTTTTCCCCCTCTCAGTTTCCCGTCTTTCCTCTCACTCCCTGTCTTTCCTCCACTCCCTGTCTTTCCTCTCGTTCCTGTCTTTCCTCTCAGCTCCCTGTTTTTCCTCTCGTTTCCCGTTTTTCCTCTCAGCTCCCTGTCTTTCCTCTCAGTTTAAATGTCTTTCCTTCAGCCCCTGTCTCCCCTCTCGCTCCTGTTTTTCCCTCCAGCTCCCGCCCTTTCCTCTCAGCTTCCTGCTCTCCTCTCAGCCCCCTGTTTTTCCTCTCAGTTTCCCTGTCTTTCCTCTCAGCTTCCTATCTTTTCTCAGCTTCCTGTCTTTCCCTTCACTCCCTTTTTCCTTCAGCTTCCTGTCTTTCCTCTCAGTTCCTATCTTTTCCTCCGTTTAATGTCTTTCCCTCCAGCCCCCTGTCTTTCCCTCAGTTTCCCTGTCTTTCCCCCAGTTTCCCGTCTTTCCCTCAGTCCCGTCTTTCCCCGTTTCCTGTTTTTCCCTCCAGTTTCCCGTTTTTCCTCTCACTTCCTGTTTTTCCCTTTCTCGTTTCCCTGTTTTTCCCCTTCTTCCTGTCTTTCCTCTCAGCTTCTTGTCTTTCCTTCGCTTCCGTCTTTCCTTCAGTTCCTGTTTTCCTTCGCTTCCTGTCTTTCCTCCAGCCCCGTTTTCCCTCTCAGCTCCCTGTTTTCCCTCAGTTTACTGTCTTTTTTTTCAGCCCCCTGTCTTTCCCCCCAGTTCCTTTTTTTTCCTCAGTTTCCTGTTTTTCCTCCAGCTCCCGTCTCTCCTCTCAGCTCCCTGTTTTTCCTCTCGCTCCCTGTTTTCCTCTCAGTTTCCCTTTTTCCTCTCAGCTTCCTGTCTTTCCTCTCAGCTTCCTGTCTTTCCTCTCAGTCCTGTTTCCCCTCTCAGCCCCCCGTCTTTCCTCCAGTTCCCTGTCTTTCCCCCCTCGCTTCCTATCTTTCCTCTCAGCTTCCTGTTTTTCCTCTCATCCTGTTTTTCCCTCAAGCTTTGTTTTTCCTCTGCCCCCTTTCTCTCCTCTCGTCCCTGTCTTTCCTCCGCTTCCGTTTTTCCTTCAGCTTCCTATCTTTTTTCCCAGCTTCCTGTTTTTTCCCTCTCAGCTTCCCGCTTTCCTCTAGCCCCCTGTCTTTCCTCTCAGCTCCCTGTCTCCCCTCCAGCCCCCTTTTTTCCCTCTCGTTTCCTTCTTTCCTCTCCTCCCTGTTTTTTCCTCCGCTCCCTGTTTTTCCTCCACCCCCTGTTTTCCCCCTTCAGTTTCCTGTTTTTCCCTCTAGCTCCCTGCTTTCCTCTCGCCCCCTGTTTTTCCCTCCACCCCCGTTTTTCCCTCTCAGCTCCCTGTCTTCCTCTCCCCCCTGTTTTTCCCTCTCAGCTCCCTTCTTTCCTCTCGCTTTGTTTTTCCCTCTCAGCTTCCTGTTTTCCCTCAGCTCATGTTTTCCTCTCGCTTCCTTTTTCTTTCTCTCAGCCCCTGTTTCCTCTCGCTTCCTGTTTTCCTCCAGCCCCCTGTCTTTCCTCTCGCTTCCGTCTTTCCCTCAGCTTCCTGTCTTTCCTTACTCATGTCTTTCCCTCAAAAGCTCCCTGTCTTTCCCAGTCCCGCTTTTCTCAGCTTCCGTCTTCCTCTCAGCCCCCTCTTTCCTCTCGCCCCCTTTTTCTTTCCTTAAAGCCCCCTTCTTTCCTCTAGCCCCCTGTCTTTCTCTCAGTTCCTGTCTTTCCTCTCGCTCCCTTTTTTCCCTCTCATTACTGTCTTTTCTCCGTCCCTGTTTTTCCCTCCAGTTTCCCTGTCTTTCCTCTCACTCCTGTTTTTTCCTCTCGCTTCGTCTTTCCTCTCAGCCCTGTCTTTCCCTCTCAGCTTCCTGTTTTTCCTCTCAGCTCCCTGCTTTCCTCTCAGCTTCCTGTTTTTCCCTCTCAGCCCCCTGTCTTCCTCTCAGCTCCTTTTTTTTCCCTTCGCCCCCCTGTCTTTCCTCTCAGCCCCCTTCTTTCCTTCAGTCCCTTTTTCTCTCAGCTTCCTGTCTTTCCTCCGGGGCTCCCGTTTTTCCCTCCAGCTTCCTTTTTTTCCTCTCGTCCCTGTTTTTCCCCCTGCTTCTGTTTTTCCTCTACCCCCTGTCTTTCCTCTCAGCCCCCTGCTTTCCTCTCACCCCCTGTCTTTCCTTCAGCTCCTGTCTTTCCTCTCAGCTCCCTGTCTTTCCTCTCAGCTCCCTGCTTTCCTTCAGCTTCCTTTTCTTTCCTCTCAGCTCCCTGTCTTTCCTCTCGCTCCCGTTTTTTCCTCTCAGCTTCCTGTCTTTCCTCTCAGCTCCCTGTCTTTCCTCTCCCCCCCCTGCTTTCCTCTATTTCCCTGTTTTTCCTCTCAGCTCCCGTTTTTCCTCTCAGCCCCCTGTTTCCCTCCACCCCCTGTCTTTCCTCTCACTTCCTGTCTTTCCCTCTCCCCCTGTCTTTCCTCTATTTTGTCTTTTCCTCTCAGCCCCCGTCTTCCTCTCAGCTTCCTGTCTTTCCCTCAGCTCCCTGTTTTTCCTCTCAGTTTTTTTTTCCCTCTCAGTTTTCCTTTTTCCCTCTCAGCTTCCTGTCTTTCCTCTCATCCCGTCTTTCCTCTCAGTTTCCCCTGTCTTTCCTCTCGTCCCTTCTTTCCCTCAGCCCCCTGTCTTTCCTCTCAGCCCCTGTTTTTCCTCTCACCCTGTTTTTCCCTCCAGCCCCCTGTCTTTCCTCTCACCCCCCTGTTTTTCCTCTCAGTCCCTGTTTTTCCCTTCGCCCCCTGTTTTTCCCCCTCTCAGCTTCCTTCTTTCTCCGGGCCCCCTTCTTTCCTCTATCCCTGTCTTTCCCCTCAGTTTCCCTGTTTTTTCCTCTCAGCTCCCTGTCTTTCTCCCCAGCACCTGTCTTTCCTCTCGCTTCCTGTTTTTCCCTTTAGCTTCCTTCTTTCCTTCGTTTCCCTGTCTTTCCTCTATCCCGTTTTTCCCTTTCCCGCTTCCTGCTTTCCTCTAGTCCCTGTTTTCCCTCTAGCTCCCTGTTTTTCCCCTCTCAGCCCCCTTTTTTTCCTTCAGCTCCCTGTCTTCCTCTCAGCCCCCTGTTTTTCCCTTTCCCCCTGTTTTTCCCCTCAGCCCCCTGTGTTTCTTCTCACCCCCTGTCTTTTCTCTCAGTTTCCCTGTCTTTCCCCCCAGTTTCCCCCGTTTTCCTTAGCCCCCTGTCTTTCCTTCTTTCCTTCAGCTTCCTTTTTCCCCTTCAGCCCCTGTCTTTCCTCTCAGCTTCCTGTCTTTCCCCAGCTCCCTGTCTTTCCTCTCAGCTCCCTGTCTTTCCTCTCACCCCTGTTTTCCCTCCCCCCTGTCTTTCCCTCTAGCCCCCTGTCTTTCCTTCAGCCCCCTGTTTTCCCCTCTCAGCCCCCTGTTTTCCTCTCAGCTCCGTTTTCCTCTCGCTCCGTTTTTCCCTCCCCAGCTCCCTGTTTTTCCTCTCATTTCCCTTCTTTCCCTCTCAGCTTCCGTCTTTTCCTCTAGCTCCCTGTCTTTCCTCTAGCTCCCTGTCTTTCCTCTCAGCCCCCTGTTTTCCTTCAGTTTCCTTTTTTCCCTCTCACTCCCGTCTTTCCTCTCAGCTCCCTGTCTTTCCTTCAGCCCCCGTTTCCTCTCAGCCCCCTGTTTTTCCCTACTCCCTGTCTTTCCTCTCAGCCCCCTGTCTTTCCTCTCAGCTTCCTTCCCCCTCTCTGCTCCCTGTTTTTCCCTTCAGCCCCCCTGTTTTTCCTCTCAGTCCCTGTCTTTCCTCTCAGCTCCCTGTTTTCCCTTCAGCTCCCTGTCTTTCCTTCGTTCCCTGTTTTTCCTCTCAGCTCCCTGTCTTTCCTCTCAGCTCCCTGTCTTTCCTCTCAGCCCCCTGTCTTTCCTCTCAGCTTCGGGTTTCTCTCAGCCCCCTGTCTTTCCTCTCGCTCCGTCTTTCCCTCAGTTTCCCTGTTTTCCTCTCACCCCCCTTCTTTCCCCCAGTTTCCCTGTCTTTCCTCTCAGCTCCCTGTCTTTCCTCTCAGTTTCCTTTTTTCCCTCTCAGCTCCTGTTTTTCCTCTCGCTCCTGTTTTTTCCTCTCGCTTCCTGCTTTCCCCGCTCCCTGTTTTTCCCTCTAGCTTCTGTTTTCCTCTCAGCTCCTGTTTTTCCTTTCGCTTTACGTCCTTCCCTCAGCCCCGTTTTTCCTCTAAATTCCTGTCTTTCCTCTCAGCCCCCTGTTTTTTCCTCTCAGTTCCTGTCTTTCCCTCAGCCCCCTTTTTCCCCTCCACCCCCCCTGTTTTTCTCTCACTTACTGTCTTTTCTCTAGCCCCCTGTCTTTCCTCCATTCCCTGTCTTTCCTCTCAGCTTACTGTCTTTTCTCTCACTCCTGTTTTCCTCTCAGCTTCCTGTTTTTTCCTCCAGCTTATTTCTTTTTCTCAGTTTCCCTTCTTCCTCACAGCCCCTTTTTCCTCTCAGTCCCTGTCTTTCCTCTCAGCTCCCTGTTTTTCCTCTCAGCTTCCTGTTTTTTCCTCTCAGCTCCCTGTCTTTCCTCTCAGCTTCCTGTCTTTCCTCTCAGCTCCCTGTCTTTCCTCTCAGCTTACTGTCTTTTCTCTCAGCTCCCTGTCTTTCCTCTCAGCTTCCTGTCTTTCCTCTCAGCTCCCTGTCTTTCCTCTCAGCCCTGTCTTTCCTCTCAGCTCCCTGTCTTTCCTCTCACTTCCTGTCTTTCCTCTCAGCTCCCTGTCTTTCCCTCTCAGCTTCCTGTCTTTCCTCTCAGCTCCCTGTTTTTCCTCTCAGCTTCCTGTCTTCCTCTCAGCTCCTGTCTTCCTCTCAGCTCCCTGTCTTTCCTCTCAGCTCCCTTCTCCTCTCAGCCCCCTGTTTTTCCTCTCAGCCCCTGTCTTTCCTCTCAGCTTACTGTCTTTTCTCTCAGCTCCTGTCTTTCCTCTCAGCTTCCTGTCTTTCCTCTCAGTTTCCGTCTTTCCTCTCAGCTCCCGGTCTCTCCTCTCAGCTCCCTGTCTTTCCTCTCAGCTTACTGTCTTTCCTCTCAGCTCCTGTCTTCCTCTCAGCTTCCTGTCTTTCCTCTCAGCTCCCTGTCTTTCCTCTCAGCTTACTGTTTTTCCTCTCAGCTCCCTGTCTCTCCTCTCAGCTTCCGTCTTCTCCAGCTCCTGTCTCTCCTCAGCTCCCTTCTTTCCTCTCAGCTTACGTCTTTTCTCTCAGCTCCCTGTCTTTCCTCTCAGCTCCTTTTCTTTCCTCTCAGCTCCCTGTCTCTCCTCTCACTCCCTGTCTTTCCTCTCAGCTTACTGTCTTTCCTCTCAGCTTCCTGTCTTTCCTCTCAGCTTCCTGTCTTTCCTCTCGCTTCCCTGTCTTTCTCTCAGCTCCCTGTCTTTCCTCTCAGCTTCCTGTCTTTCCTCCCCAGCTCCCTGTTTTTCCCCTCTCAGCTCCCTGTCTTTCCTCTCAGTTTCCCTGTCTTTCCTCTCAGCTCCCTGTCTTTCCTCTCAGCTCCCTGTCTTTCCTCTCAGCTCCCTGTCCTCCTCTCAGCTCCCTGTCTTTCTCTAATCCTGTCTTTCCTCTCAGCTTACTGTCTTTTCTCTCAGCTCCCTGTCTTTCCTCTCAGCTTCCGTCTTTCCTCTCAGCTTCCTGTCTTTCCTCTCACCCTCCCTGTCTTTCCTCCAGCTCAGCTCCCTGTCCTTTTTTCCTCTCACTCCCTGTCTTTCCTCTCAGCTTACTGTCTTTTCTCTCAGCTCCCTGTCTTTCCTTCAGCTTCCTGTCTTTCCTCCAGCTCCCTGTCTTTCCTCACAGCTTCCTGTCTTTCCTCTCAGCTCCCTGTCTTTCCTCTCCGCTCCATGTCTTTCCTCTCAGCTCCCTGTCTTTCCTCTCAGCTCCCTGTCTTTCCTCTCAGCCCCCTGTCATTCCCCCCAACCATGCTCCCTAGTCCTCTTTCCTCTCAGCTCCTGTCTTCCTCACAGCTCCCTGTCTTTCTCTCAGCTCCCTTCTTTCCCTCAGCTCCCTGTCTTCCTCTCAGCTCCCTCTTTTTCCTCTCAGCTCCCTGTCTTTCCTCTCAGTTTCCCTGTCTTTCCTCTCAGCCCCCTGTCTTTCCCACAGTTCCTGTCTTTCCTCACAGCCCTTTTTTCTCTCAGCTCTTTCCCTTTCTCAGCTCTCTTTCCTCTCAGCTCACTTTCCTCTCAGCTCTCTTTCTCTCAGCTCTCTTTCCCCCTTAGCTTTTTTTTCCCTTTCCTCTTAGCTCCTTTTCTTTCCTCTAGCTCATTTCTTTCCTCTTAGTCTTTCCCTTTCCTCTTAGCTCTTTTTTCATTCCTCTCAGCTCCTTCTTACCTCTCACCCTTTTCCTCTCAGCTCTTTCCTCTAGCTCCTTTTCTTTCCTTTAGCTCCTTTCTTTCCTCTTAGCTCCCTTCTTTCATCTTAACTCCTTTCTTTCCTCTCAGCTCCCTTTCTTTCCCTAGCTCCTTTTCTTTCCTCTCATCTCTCTTTCCCATTTCCTCTCAGCTCTTTCTTTCCATCTTACTCCTTTTCTTTCTCTCATCTCTCTTTTTCCTCAGCCTTTCTTTCCTCTTAGCTCCTTTTCTTTCCTCTCACCCTCTCTTTCATTCCTCTCAGCTCCCTTTCTTTCCCTTCCACCCTTTTTATTCCCTCCATGCCCCCTTTCCTCTTATTTTTCTTTCAATCTACCGTTTCTCATCCCGTTCCTCTCCTATATCTTCTCCCTTACCCATCAGTTCTGTCTCTTTTAGTTATTCCCTCTACCCGTCCACCTCCTTTCCCTTTCCTTCTCCCTCTACCCCTGCTCTTCCTCTTTCCCTTGCTACTCCTCCTTCCCCTCTCTTTCCGTCTCATCCCTGGCACGGCTTAGCAACACCGACACAACCTAAATTGTTATACATCCTTTACTACTCTCCTGTCCTCCCTTGTTTCTCCTCTGTCACACACACACACACACACACACACACACACACACACACACACACCACACACACCACCACACCACACACACACACACACACACACACACACACACAGCTATATGAAGAGATGCGATAAAGCTCATGGAGCAGGGAGAGAGTAGTTCTAGTTGCAGCCAGCGAAGATGCGTGGCCAGAAGCTGTGACTCGACCCCTGAAACGACACATAAATGAGTACAAAAAGGTGAGTATACAATCACAAAGAGATGGGGGAAGGAGAGGAGAGAGAGAGAGAGAGAGAGAGAGAGAGAGAGAGATGGTAATGAATACAGAATACTTAATTGTGTTGTTGAGACAAAGTTTTCAGCTCTGTGCCCAGGAACAATTATAATTATAATTATAATAATTCATGTTAAGCTCTAAATTCATGTGTGTGAGTGCAAGACGTGGTGGAGGCTTGATCCTCCGTATGCTGAGTGCTAGACAGATATGCTTCCTATTTTTATTCTGCTAGTTATCCCAGAGCCCAGGAAGATCCCAAGTAACACATGGCTTGGAGAAGGTGTCTCCTGGCACAGATATGAGTATAGTGCCACACTGGCACTTCCTTCATACGCTCCTCCTTGGCTGCATCTCACTTAATATTACAGTTATGACTTTCTCTCTGATGGTTTCTGTTGTGTTAAAATCTACCAGTTTGAGCCATGTTAAATATGTTAATATATACTAACAGTTCCAACAGTAATTCGCTGCCTCAGCATCATCATGATAATGTTTAACGTCGCCACGTTCATCATGATAATGTTTAACGTCGCCACGTTCATCATGATAATGTTTAACGTCGCCACGTTCATCATGATAATGTTTAACGTCGCCACGTTCATCATGATAATGTTTAACGTCGCCACGTTCATCATGATAATGTTTTAACGTCGCCACGTTCATCATGATAATGTTTAAACGTCGCCACGTTCATCATGATATATTTAACGTCGCCACGTTCATCATGATAATGTTTTAACGTCGCCACGTTCATCATGATAATATTTAACGTCGCCACGTTCATCATGATAATGTTTAACGTCGCCACGTTCATCATGATAATGTTTAACGTCGCCACGTTCATCATGATAATATTTAACGTCGCCACGTTCATCATGATAATATTTAACGTCGCCACGTTCATCATGATAATATTTAACGTCGCCACGTTCATCATGATAATGTTTAACGTCGCCACGTTCATCATGATAATGTTTAACGTCGCCACGTTCATCATGATAATATTTAACGTCGCCACGTTCATCATGATAAGTTTTTAACGTCGCCACGTTCATCATGATAATATTTAACGTCGCCACGTTCATCATGATAATATTTAACGTCGCCACGTTCATCATGATAATGTTTAACGTCGCCACGTTCATCATGATAATGTTTAACGTCGCCACGTTCATCATGATAATATTTAACGTCGCCACGTTCATCATGATAATATTTAACGTCGCCACGTTCATCATGATAATATTTAACGTCGCCACGTTCATCATGATATATTTTAACGTCGCCACGTTCATCATGATAATGTTTAACGTCGCCACGTTCATCATGATAATATTTAACGTCGCCACGTTCATCATGATAATATTTAACGTCGCCACGTTCATCATGATAATATTTAAACGTCGCCACGTTCATCATGATATATATTTTAAACGTCGCCACGTTCATCATGATAATGTTTCCCGTCGCCACGTTCATCATGATAATATTTAACGTCGCCACGTTCATCATGATAATGTTTAACGTCGCCAACTTCGTTAAATAATGTTTCCCGTCGCCACGTTCATCAACATAATGGTTCGCGCCGGTAACCTCATCAACACTATAATAAGTAATTTTACACTTATTACTCTTTAAACTTCAGTGGTGATTAAGTTTAATTTGACGAATCTTAGGAAGGTGTGTATATGTGTACTCGCCTGTTTGTAGTTGCAAGGATCGAGTCATAGCTCCTGGCCCCGCCTCTTCGCTGGTCGCTATTAGGTCCACTCTCTCCCCCTACTCCATGACCTTTATCGTATCTCTTCTTAAAGCTGTGTATGTATCCTGCTTCCACTACATCACTCTCCAGATTGTTTCACTTCCTAACAACTCTATGATTGAAGAAATACTTCCTAACATCCTTGTGGCTTATCTGAGTTTTCAACTTCTAGTTGTGTCCCCTTGTTGCTGTGTCCCATCTCTGAAATGTCCTGTCCCCATCCACCCTATAAACTCCTCTCAGTATTTTATGTCTTTATCATGTCCCCCCACTCTCTCCTGTCCTCCTGTGTGTGTGTGTGTGTGTGTGTGTGTGTGTGTGTGTGTGTGTGTGTGTGTGTGTGTGTGTGTGTGAAGATGGGTTGAGGGATGTTGGGATTCTGTTGTTAGCACTTGGACACTGTGGTACTACATATGTACCAGTATTGGTGTCATTTGTTGCAGCTTGCTGTTGTTTGCCTGTTATTATATCTTCCTGGTCCTCATGTACTCCGGTGTTATCAAGTTCAATTGGCTTAACCTCTCCTCATAGCACATACACCTTAGCTCTGGGTCTAGCCTTGTTGCAACTCTCTGCACTAAACAACATGTGTTACTGTAGGCGTTGTTCCATTCACATATGAAGTAAGCATCCTGCGGCAGAGCGCTCCATCCTGCGGCAGAGCACTCCATCCTGCGGCACAGCACTCCATCCTGCGGCACAGCACTCCATCCTGCGGCACAGCACTCCATCCTGCGGCACAGCACTCCATTCTGCGGCGCAGCACTCCATTCTGCGGCACAGCACTCCATCCTTCGCCAGAGCACTCCATCCTGCGGCACAGCACTCCATCCTGCGGCACAGCACTCCATTCTTTGCCAGAGAAGGCTACCATGCACCAGAGCACGTAGTAAATCCCACCGTTGCACAACCAACAGAGCACAGCAGGGTGCAGGTGGCCAGGGTTGAGATAGTTGGTTGATTTCTCCGAGTGTTGGTGGTGGAGAGGTGCATGTGTGCTCCTTAGCACAGTAATTGTGGTGAGGGCTGTGATAATCCAACCACTCCTCTCTCTCTCTCTCTCTCTCTCTCTCTCTCTCTCTCTCTCTCTCTCTCTCTCTCTCTCTCTCTCTCTCTCTCTCTCTCTCTCTCTCTCACTCTCTCTCTCTCTCTCTCTCTCTTCTCTCTCTCTCTCTCTCTCTTCTCTCTCTCTCTCTCTCTCTCTCTCTCTTTTCTCTCTCTCTACCACACACACACACACACACACACACACACACACACACACACACACACACACACACACACACTACAGTTAGTATGTTACAACTTGGTATTGTCTTGTGTTTGTGTAGATATTACATAATTAAGTGATGTTTAAAAGTTTAGTAGGAGTGTGAGAGTGAACCTTCGTGTACGCTCACTGTTGTGATTGCCGGGGGGGTCTCTAGCTCTTGACCCCGTCTGTTAATCTAAAGTTGACTGGAACAGTGGGTACATAGCTTCTTACTCAGTCTCGTACCTTTTCTTAAAGCCATGTGTGTTTTCCTTCAATCTTCTAAAGTGAAATCTTACGGACTAGAATAACTCTCAAAACCGGTGACAGATATGTCACAGGCAACATCCTTGTGACACACCTGGGTGTTCAGGTTGCCTCTGTACCGACCATATCACTGTCTTGTCCATTCTATTAATACACATGAGTATCTTATACGTCATGATCATATCACCCTTGAAATTTCACCCTTCCAAGATCAGTTCCTTTAATCTTGGACATTATGCGGGCAGGTGTGTGGGTGAGATGCAGCGTCTGCCTCTGTATGTTAGAACGCTGCTTAACAGTTAACCCGTGTTTTATACATGACACGTGGGACGTAGCTGCAACGCTTGACCGCTTTACTGGTCATCATTTGACAGTCTTGTAGATAAATGGTTCAGAGAACCGATAAGTTGATAAATTAGACATATGTATAAAACTTGGGTATCTTTACTGTAGAAACGTTTCATCATACAGTGGCTTCATCAGTCCAATATAAAGAAGAATGGTGAAGGTCAGAAGGACTTTGGGGTAATCAGTCCCTCAGCCAGATTGAAGGACTGATTACCTCAGACTCCTTCTGATCTTCACCATTCTTCTTTGTATCGGACTGATGAAGCCACTGTGTGGCGAAACGTTTCCACAGCAAGGATATCCAAGAATTGCACATGTGTCTGATTTATCAACTTGTTGGTTCTCTGTAACATTTATCTACAAGACTGTGGAATGATGACCAGTACACTGTCAGGTGACACCTATCCTGACTCCTGACCAGTACACTGTCAGGTGACACCTATCCTGACTCCTGACCAGTACACTGTCAGGTGACACCTATCCTGACTCCTGACCAGTACACTGTCAGGTGACACCTATCCTGACTCCTGACCAGTACACTGTCAGGTGACACCTATCCTGACTCCTGACCAGTACACTGTCAGGTGACACCTATCCTGACTCCTGACCAGTACACTGTCAGGTGACACCTATCCTGACTCCTGACAGTACACTGTCAGGTGACACCTATCCTGACTCCTGACCAGTACACTGTCAGGTGACACCTATCCTGACTCCTGACCAGTACACTGTCAGGTGACACCTATCCTGACTCCTGACCAGTACACTGTCAGGTGACACCTATCTGACTCCTGACCAGTACACTGTCAGGTGACACCTATCCTGACTCCTGACCAGTACACTGTCCGGTGACACCTATCCTGACTACTGACCAGTACACTGTCCGGTGACACCTATCCTGACTCCTGACCAGTACACTGTCCGGTGACACCTATCCTGACTCCTGACCAGTACACTGTCAGGTGACACCTATCCTGACTCCTGACCAGTACACTGTCCGGTGACACCTATCCTGACTCCTGACCAGTACACTGTCAGGTGACACCTATCCTGACTCCTGGACCAGTACACTGTCAGGTGACACCTATCCTGACCTGACCAGTATCACTGTCCGGTGACACCTATCTGACTCCTGACCAGTACACTGTCCGGTGACACCTATCTGACTCTGACCAGTACACTGTCCGGTGACACCTATCCTGACTCCTGACCAGTACACTGTCAGGTGACACCTATCCTGACTCCTGACCAGCACACTGTCAGGTGACACCTATCCTGACTCCTGACCAGTACACTGTCAGGTGACACCTATCCTGACTCCTGACCAGTTACACTGTCAGGTGACACCTATCCTGACTCCTGACCAGTACACTGTCAGGTGACACCTATCTGACTCCCGACCAGTACACTGTCAGGTGACACCTATCCTGACTCCTGACCAGTACACTGTCAGGTGACACCTATCTGACTCCTGACCAGTAACTGTTAGGTGACACCTATCCTGACTCCTGACCAGTACACTGTCCGGTGACACCTATCCTGACTCCTGACCAGTACACTGTCAGGTGACACCTATCCTGACTCCTGACCAGTACACTGTCAGGTGACACCTATCCTGACTCCTGACCAGTACACTGTCAGGTGACACTATCCTGACTCTGACCAGTACACTGTCAGGTGACACCTATCCTGACTCCTGAACGTACACTGTCAGGTGTGACACCTATCCTGACTCCTGACCAGTACACTGTCCGGTGACACCTATCCTGACTCCTGACCAGTACACTGTCCGGTGACACCTATCCTGACTCCTGACCAGTACACTGTCAGGTGACACCTATCCTGACTCCTGACCAGTACACTGTCGGTGACACCTATCCTGACTCCTGACCAGTTACACTGTCAGGTGACACCTATCCTGACTCCTGACCAGTACACTGTCAGGTGACACCTATCCTGACTCCTGACCAGTACACTGTCAGGTGACACCTATCCTGACTCCCGACCAGTACACTGTCAGGTGACACCTATCCTGACTCCTGACCAGTACACTGTCAGGTGACACCTATCCTGACTCCTGACCAGTACACTGTTAGGTGACACCTATCCTGACTCCTGACCAGTACACTGTCAGGTGACACCTATCCTGACTCCTGACCAGTACACTGTTAGGTGACACTATCCTGACTCCTGACCAGTACACTGTCAGGTGACACCTATCCTGACTCCTGACCAGTACACTGTTAGGTGACACCTATCCTGACTCCTGACCAGTACACTGCCGCCACCACCACCACGTGTGGATCATGGTTGTATTGTATTTCAGTCAGCAATAAATCTTTGTTTGCTATCAAGCGCAGTGAGTAGTGGAGGCTCGATACTTCATCTGATTTGGATATTGATGATCACTTTCCTGTGGTTGATGAAATGTGACACATTCCGACGCGGGGGGACCCTAGGCTGGGCCCTCAACTTAATATTCAACGAGAATGTCAATTGGTGTCCTCCCTCCCTCTCTAGTTCCAATTAAAGCCAAAAGAAAAAGGAGGAAGATGGTTAGACCGGCTGGGTGGGGAAGTTTGGATGGGGAGGCTGATGGGTGTAGGTGGGTGGGGAAGTTTGGATGGGGAGGCTGATGGGTGTAGGTGGGTGAGGAAGTTTGGATGGGGAGGCTGATGGGTGTAGGTGGGTGGGGAAGTTTGGATGGGGAGGCTGATGGGTGTAGGTGGGTGGGAAAGGGAGAGTTTAAATGGAGCATTTTGGGTGGTGGGAGGTGTGAGGGAAGGAATGAAATGAAGAGTTAAAGGAAGAAGTGAAGGAAGTCTGTTGGATGAGGTAAAAATGCAGGGACTTGAAAGAAAAATTATGTGGATGCAGAAGGGAAGGAGGAAGAGCTGTCAGCTGGTGAGTTTGTTGCCACAGTACCCACCTGGTGAGTTTGTTGCCACAGTACCCACTGGTGAGTTTGTTGCCACAGTACCCACTGGTGAGTTTGTTGCCACAGTACCCACTGATGAGTTTGTTGTCTCAGTACCCACTGGTGAGTTTGTTGCCACAGTACCCACTGATGAGTTTGTTGTCTCAGTACCACTGGTGAGTTGTTTGCCACAGTACCCACTGATGAGTTTGTTGTCTCAGTACCCACTGGTGAGTTTGTTGTCTCAGTACCCACTGGTGAGTTTGTTGCCACAGTAACCACTGGTGAGTTTGTTGTCTCAGTACCCATGGTGAGTTTGTTGTCTCAGTACCCACTGATGAGTTTGTTTGCCACAGTACCCACTGGTGAGTTTGTTGTCTCAGTACCACTGGTGAGTTTGTTGTCTCAGTACCCACTGGTGAGTTTGTTGTCTCAAGTACCCACTGGTGAGTTGTTGTCTCAGTACCCATGATGAGTTTGTTGTCTCAGTACCCACTGGTGAGTTTGTTGTCTCAGTACCCACTGGTGAGTTTGTTGCCACAGTACCCACTGGTGAGTTTGTTGTCTCAGTACCCACTGGTGAGTTTGTTGTCTCAGTACCACTGATGAGTTTGTTGTCTCAGTACCACTGGTGAGTTTGTTGCCACAGTACCACACTGGTGAGTTTGTTGTCTCAGTACCACTGGTGAGTTTGTTGTCTCAGTACCCACTGGTGAGTTTATTTGTCTCAGTACCCACTGGTGAGTTTGTTGCCACAGTACCCACTGGTGAGTTTGTTGCCACAGTACCCACTGGTGAGTTTGTTGTCTCAGTACCCACTGGTGAGTTTGTTGTCTCAGTACCCACTGATGAGTTTGTTGCCACAGTACCCACTGGTGAGTTTGTTGTCTCAGTACCCACTGGTGAGTTTGTCTCAGTACCCACTGGTGAGTTTGTTGTCTCAGTACCCACTGGTGAGTTTGTTGCCACAGTACCCACTGGTGAGTTTGTTGTCTCAGTACCCACTGGTGAGTTTGTTGTCTCAGTACCCACTGGTGAGTTTGTTGCCACAGTACCCACTGGTGAGTTTGTTGTCTCAGTACCCACTGGTGAGTTTGTTGTCTCAGTACCCACTGATGAGTTTGTTGTCTCAGTACCCACTGGTGAGTTTGTTGCCACAGTACCCATGGTGAGTTTGTTGCCACAGTACCCACTGGTGAGTTTGTTTGCCACAGTACCCACTGGTGAGTTTGTTGCCACAGTACCCACTGGTGAGTTTGTTGCCACAGTACCCACTGGTGAGTTTGTTGCCACAGTACCCACTGGTGAGTTTGTTGTCTCAGTACCCACTGGTGAGTTTGTTGCCACAGTACCCACTGGTGAGTTTGTTGCCACAGTACCACTGGTGAGTTTGTTGCACAGTACCCACTGGTGAGTTTGTTGCCACAGTACCCACTGGTGAGTTTGTTGCCACAGTACCCACTGGTGAGTTTGTTGTCTCAGTACCCACTGGTGAGTTTGTTGTCTCAGTACCACTGGTGAGTTTGTTGCCACAGTACCCACTGGTGAGTTTGTTGTCTCAGTACCCACTGGTGAGTTTGTTGTCTCAGTACCCACTGGTGAGTTTGTTGCCACAGTACCCACTGGTGAGTTTGTTGTCTCAGTACCCACTGGTGAGTTTGTTGTCTCAGTACCCACTGGTGAGTTTGTTGTCTCAGTACCCACTGGTGAGTTTGTTGCCACAGTACCCACTGGTGAGTTTGTTGCCACAGTACCCACTGGTGAGTTTGTTGTCTCAGTACCACTGGTGAGTTTGTTGCCACAGTACCCCACTGGTGAGTTTGTTGTCTCAGTACCCACTGGTGGTTTGTTGCCACAGTACCCATGGTGAGTTTGTTGCCACAGTACCCACTGATGAGTTTGTTGTCTCAGTACCCACTGGTGAGTTTGTTGCCACAGTACCCACTGGTGAGTTTGTTGCCACAGTACCCACTGATGAGTTTGTTGTCTCAGTACCCACTGGTGAGTTTGTTGCCACAGTACCCACTGGTGAGTTTGTTGCCACAGTACCCACTGATGAGTTTGTTTGTCTCAGTACCCACTGGTGAGTTTGTTTGCCACAGTACCCACTGATGAGTTGTTGCCACAGTACCCACTGGTGAGTTTGTTGCCACAGTACCCACTGGTGAGTTTGTTGCCACAGTACCCACTGGTGAGTTTGTCTCAGTACCCACTGGTGAGTTTGTTGCCACAGTACCCACTGATGAGTTTGTTGCCACAGTACCCACTGGTGAGTTTGTTGTCTCAGTACCCACTGGTGAGTTTGTTGTCTCAGTACCCATGGTGAGTTTGTTGCCACAGTACCCATGGTGAGTTTGTTGTCTCAGTACCCACTGGTGAGTTTGTTGCCACAGTACCCACTGGTGAGTTTGTTGCCACAGTACCCACTGGTGAGTTTGTTGCCACAGTACCCACTGATGAGTTTGTTGCCACAGTACCCACTGATGAGTTTGTTGCCACAGTACCCACTGATGAGTTTGTTGCCACAGTACCCACTGATGAGTTTGTTGCCACAGTACCCACTGATGAGTTTGTTGCCACAGTACCCACTGGTGAGTTTGTTGCCACAGTACCCACTGGTGAGTTTGTTGTCTCAGTACCCACTGATGAGTTTGTTGCCACAGTACCCACTGATGAGTTTGTTGCCACAGTACCCACTGGTGAGTTTGTTGCCACAGTACCCACCTGGTGAGTTTGTTGTCTCAGTACCCACTGGTGAGCTTGTTGCCACAGTACCCACCTGGTGAGTTTGTTGCCACAGTACCCACTGATGAGTTTTGTTGCCACAGTACCCACTGATGAGTTTGTTGCCACAGTACCCACTGGTGAGTTTGTTGTCTCAGTACCACTGATGTGTTTGTTGTCTCAGTACCCACTGGTGAGTTTGTTGTCTCAGTACCCATGATGAATTTGTTGCCACAGTACCCACTGATGAGTTTGTTGCCACAGTACCCACTGATGAGTTTGTTGTCTCAGTACCCACTGGTGAGTTTGTTGTCTCAGTACCCACTGATGAGTTTGTTGCCACAGTACCCACCTGATGAGTTTGTTGTCTCAGTACCCACTGATGAGTTTGTTGCCACAGTACCCACTGATGAGTTTGTTGCCACAGTACCCACTGGTGAGTTTGTTGCCACAGTACCCATCTGGTGAGTTTGTTGTCTCAGTACCCACTGATGAGTTTGTTGCCACAGTACCCACCTGGTGAGTTTGTCTCAGTACCCACTGATGAGTTTGTTGCCACAGTACCCACTGGTGAGTTTGTTGCCACAGTACCCACCTGGTGAGTTTGTTGTCTCAGTACCCACTGGTGAGTTTGTTGCCACAGTACCCACCTGGTGAGTTTGTTGTCTCAGTACCCACTGATGAGTTTGTTGCCACAGTACCCACTGGTGAGTTGGTTGCCACAGTACCCACCTGGTGAGTTTGTCTCAGTACCCACTGATGAGTTTGTTGCCACAGTACCCACCTGGTGAGTTTGTTGTCTCAGTACCCACTGGTGAGTTTGTTGCCACAGTACCCACTGGTGAGTTTGTTGCCACAGTACCCACCTGGTTGAGTTTGTTGTCTCAGTACCCACTGGTGAGTTTGTTGCCACAGTACCCACTGGTGAGTTTGTTGCCACAGTACCCACTGGTGAGCTTGTTGTCTCAGCACCCACTGGTGAGTTTGTCTCAGTACCCACTGGTGAGCTTGTTGTCTCAGTACCCACTGGTGAGTTGTTGCCACAGTACCCACCTGGTGAGTTTGTTTGTTCAGTACCCACTGGTGAGTTAGTTGCCACAGTACCCACTGGTGAGTTTGTTGCACACAGTACCCACTGGTGAGCTTGTTGTTCAGTTACCCACTGGTGAGTTTGTTGCCACAGTACCCACCTGGTGAGTTTGTTTGTCTCAGTACCACTGGTGAGTTTGTTGCCACAGTACCCACCTGGTGAGTTTGTTGTCTTAGTACCCACTGGTGAGTTTGTTGCCACAGTACCCACCTGGTGAGTTTCTTGTCTCAGTACCCACTGGTGAGTTTGTTGCCACAGTACCACTGGTGAGTTTGTTGTCTCAGTACCCACTGGTGAGTTTGTTGCCACAGTACCCACCTGGTGAGTTTGTCGTCTCAGTACCCACTGGTGAGCTTGTTGCCACAGTACCCACCTGGTAAGCTTGTTGTCTCAGTACCCACTGGTGAGCTTGTTGCCACAGTACCCACCTGGTGAGTTGTCTCAGTACCCACTGGTGAGCTTGTTGCCACAGTACCCACCTGGTAAGCTTGTTGTCTCAGTACCCACTGGTGAGCTTGTTGTCTCAGTACCCACCTGGTGAGTTTGTTGTCTCAGTACCCACTGGTGAGCTTGTTGCCGCAGTACCACTGGTGAGCTTGTTGTCTCAGTACCCACCTGGTGAGCTTGTTGCCACAGTACCCCTGGTGAGCTTGTTGCCACAGTACCCACCTGGTGAGCTTGTTGCCACAGTACCCACTGATGAGTTTGTTGTCTCAGTACCCACTGGTGAGTTTGTTGTCTCAGTACCCACTGATGAGTTTGTTGCCACAGTACCCACTGGTGAGTTTGTTGTCTCAGTACCCACTGGTGAGTTTGTTGTCTCAGTACCACTGGTGAGTTTGTTGTCTCAGTACCCATGGTGAGTTTGTTGCCACAGTACCACTGGTGAGTTTGTTGTCTCAGTACCATGGTGAGTTTGTTGTCTCAGTACCCACTGGTGAGTTTGTTGCCACAGTACCCACTGGTGAGTTTGTTGTCTCAGTACCCACTGGTGAGTTTGTTGTCTCAGTACCCACTGATGAGTTTGTTGTCTCAGTACCCACTGGTGAGTTTGTTGCCACAGTACCCACTGGTGAGTTTGTTGCCACAGTACCCACTGGTGAGTTTGTTGCCACAGTACCCACTGGTGAGTTTGTTGCCACAGTACCCACTGGTGAGTTGTTGCCACAGTACCCACTGGTGAGTTTGTTGCCACAGTTACCCACTGGTGAGTTTGTTGTCTCAGTACCCACTGGTGAGTTTGTTGCCACAGTACCCACTGGTGAGTTTGTTGCCACAGTACCCACTGGTGAGTTTGTTGCCACAGTACCCACTGGTGAGTTTGTTGCCACAGTACCCACTGGTGAGTTTGTTGCCACAGTACCCACTGGTGAGTTTGTTGTCTCAGTACCCACTGGTGAGTTTGTTGTCTCAGTACCCACTGGTGAGTTTGTTGCCACAGTACCCACTGGTGAGTTTGTTGTCTCAGTACCCACTGGTGAGTTTGTTGTCTCAGTACCCACTGGTGAGTTTGTTGCCACAGTACCCACTGGTGAGTTTGTTGTCTCAGTACCCACTGGTGAGTTTGTTGTCTCAGTACCCACTGGTGAGTTTGTTGTCTCAGTACCCACTGGTGAGTTTGTTGCCACAGTACCCACTGGTGAGTTTGTTGCCACAGTACCCACTGGTGAGTTTGTTGTCTCAGTACCCACTGGTGAGTTTGTTGCCACAGTACCCACTGGTGAGTTTGTTGTCTCAGTACCCACTGGTGAGTTTGTTGCCACAGTACCCACTGGTGAGTTTGTTGCCACAGTACCCACTGATGAGTTTGTTGTCTCAGTACCCCACTGGTGAGTTTGTTGCCACAGTACCCACTGGTGAGTTTGTTTGCCACAGTACCCACTGATGAGTTTGTTGTCTCAGTACCCACTGGTGAGTTGTTGCCACAGTACCCACTGGTGAGTTTGTTGCACAGTACCCACTGATGAGTTTGTTGTCTCAGTACCCACTGGTGAGTTTGTTGCCACAGTACCCACTGATGAGTTTGTTGCCACAGTACCCACTGGTGAGTTTGTTGCCACAGTACCCACTGGTGAGTTTGTTGCCACAGTACCCACTGGTGAGTTTGTCTCAGTACCCACTGGTGAGTTTGTTGCCACAGTACCCACTGATGAGTTTGTTGCCACAGTACCCACTGGTGAGTTTGTTGTCTCAGTACCCACTGGTGAGTTTGTTGTCTCAGTACCCACTGGTGAGTTTGTTGCCACAGTACCCACTGGTGAGTTTGTTGTCTCAGTACCCACTGGTGAGTTTGTTGCCACAGTACCCACTGGTGAGTTTGTTGCCACAGTACCCACTGGTGAGTTTGTTGCCACAGTACCCACTGATGAGTTTGTTGCCACAGTACCCACTGATGAGTTTGTTGCCACAGTACCCACTGATGAGTTTGTTGCCACAGTACCTACTGATGAGTTTGTTGCCACAGTACCCACTGATGAGTTTGTTGCCACAGTACCCACTGGTGAGTTTGTTGCCACAGTACCCACCTGGTGAGTTTGTTGTCTCAGTACCCACTGATGAGTTTGTTGCCACAGTACCCACTGATGAGTTTGTTGCCACAGTACCCACTGGTGAGTTTGTTGCCACAGTACCCACCTGGTGAGTTTGTTGTCTCAGTACCCACTGGTGAGCTTGTTGCCACAGTACCCACCTGGTGAGTTTGTTGCCACAGTACCCACTGATGAGTTTGTTGCCACAGTACCCACTGATGAGTTTGTTGCCACAGTACCCACTGGTGAGTTTGTTGTCTCAGTACCCACTGATGAGTTTGTTGTCTCAGTACCCACTGGTGAGTTTGTTGTCTCAGTACCCACTGATGAATTTGTTGCCACAGTACCCACTGATGAGTTTGTTGCCACAGTACCCACTGATGAGTTTGTTGTCTCAGTACCCACTGGTGAGTTTGTTGTCTCAGTACCCACTGATGAGTTTGTTGCCACAGTACCCACCTGATGAGTTTGTTGTCTCAGTACCCACTGATGAGTTTGTTGCCACAGTACCCACTGATGAGTTTGTTGCCACAGTACCCACTGGTGAGTTTGTTGCCACAGTACCCACCTGGTGAGTTTGTTGTCTCAGTACCCACTGATGAGTTTGTTGCCACAGTACCCACCTGGTGAGTTTGTCTCAGTACCCACTGATGAGTTTGTTGCCACAGTACCCACTGGTGAGTTTGTTGCCACAGTACCCACCTGGTGAGTTTGTTGTCTCAGTACCCACTGGTGAGTTTGTTGCCACAGTACCCACCTGGTGAGTTTGTTGTCTCAGTACCCACTGATGAGTTTGTTGCCACAGTACCCACTGGTGAGTTGGTTTGCCACAGTACCCACCTGGTGAGTTTGTCTCAGTACCCACTGATGAGTTTGTTGCCACAGTACCCACCTGGTGAGTTTGTTGTCTCAGTACCCACTGGTGAGTTTGTTGCCACAGTACCCACTGGTGAGTTTGTTGCCACAGTACCCACCTGGTGAGTTTGTTGTCTCAGTACCCACTGGTGAGTTTGTTGCCACAGTACCCACTGGTGAGTTTGTTGCCACAGTACCCGCTGGTGAGCTTGTTGTCTCAGCACCCACTGGTGAGTTTGTCTCAGTACCCACTGGTGAGCTTGTTGTCTCAGTACCCACTGGTGAGTTTGTTGCCACAGTACCCACCTGGTGAGTTTGTTGTCTCAGTACCCACTGGTGAGTTAGTTGCCACAGTACCCACTGGTGAGTTTGTTGCCACAGTACCCACTGGTGAGCTTGTTGTCTCAGTACCCACTGGTGAGTTTGTTGCCACAGTACCCACCTGGTGAGTTTGTTGTCTCAGTACCCACTGGTGAGTTTGTTGCCACAGTACCCACCTGGTGAGTTTGTTGTCTTAGTACCCACTGGTGAGTTTGTTGCCACAGTACCCACCTGGTGAGTTTCTTGTCTCAGTACCCACTGGTGAGTTTGTTGCCACAGTACCCACCTGGTGAGTTTGTTGTCTCAGTACCCACTGGTGAGTTTGTTGCCACAGTACCCACCTGGTGAGTTTGTCGTCTCAGTACCCACTGGTGAGCTTGTTGCCACAGTACCCACCTGGTAAGCTTGTTGTCTCAGTACCCACTGGTGAGCTTGTTGCCACAGTACCCACCTGGTGAGTTGTCTCAGTACCCACTGGTGAGCTTGTTGCCACAGTACCCACCTGGTAAGCTTGTTGTCTCAGTACCCACTGGTGAGCTTGTTGTCTCAGTACCCACCTGGTGAGTTTGTTGTCTCAGTACCCACTGGTGAGCTTGTTGCCGCAGTACCACTGGTGAGCTTGTTGTCTCAGTACCCACCTGGTGAGCTTGTTGCCACAGTACCCCTGGTGAGCTTGTTGCCACAGTACCCACCTGGTGAGCTTGTTGCCACAGTACCCACTGGTGAGCTTGTTGCCACAGTACGCACTGGTGAGCTTGTTGCCACAGTACCACTGGTGAGCTTGTTGCCACAGTACCCACCTGGTGAGCTTGTTGCCACAGTACCCACTGGTGAGCTTGTTGCCACAGTACGCACTGGTGAGCTTGTTGCCACAGTACCACTGGTGAGCTTGTTGCCACAGTACCCACTGATGAGCTTGTTGCACACAGTACCACTGGTGAGCTTGTTGCCACAGTACCACTGGTGAGCTTGTTGCCACAGCACCACTAGTGAGCTTGTTGCCACAGTACCACTGGTGAGCTTGTTGCCGCAGTACCACTGGTGAGCTTGTTGCCGCAGTACCACTGGTGAGCTTGTTGCCACAGTACCACTGGTGAGCTTGTTGCCACAGTACCACTGGTGAGCTTGTTACCGCAGTACCACTGGTGAGCTTGTTGCCGCAGTACCACTGGAGAGCTTGTTGCCGCAGTACCACTGGTGAGCTTGTTGCCACAGTGCCACTGGTGAGCTTGTTGCCACAGTACCCATTGGTGAGCTTGTCGCGATAGTACCACTGGTGAGCTTGTTGCCGCAGTACCACTGGTGAGCTTGTTGCCACAGTACCACTGGTGAGCTTGTTGCCGCAGTACCACTGGTGAGCTTGTTGCCACAGTACCACTGGTGAGCTTGTTGCCACAGTACCACTGGTGAGTTTGTTGCCACAGTACCACTGGTGAGCTTGTTGCACAGTACCATGGTGAGCTTGTTGCCGCCAGTACCACTGGTGAGCTTGTTGCCGCAGTACCACTGGTGAGCTTGTTGCCACAGTACCACTGGTGAGCTTGTTGCCACAGTACCACTGGTGAGCTTGTCACAGTAATACTGGTGAGCTTGTTTCCACAGTACCACTGGTGAGCTTGTCTCAGTACCCACTGGTGAGCTTGTTGCCACAGTACCACTGGTGAGCTTGTTGCCACAGTACCACTGGTGAGCTTGTTGCACAGTACCATGGTGAGCTTGTTGCCACAGTCCACTGGTGAGCTTGTTTCCACAGTACCACGAGTGAGCTTGTTGCCACAGTACCACTGGTGAGCTTGTTGCCACAGTACCACTAGTGAGCTTGTCTCAGTACCCGCTGGTGAGCTTGTTGCCACAGTACCACTGGTGAGCTTGTTGCCACAGTACCACTGGTGAGCTTGTTGCCACAGTACCACTGGTGAGCTTGTTGCCACAGTACCACTGGTGAGCTTGTTGCCACAGTACCACTGGTGAGCTTGTTGCCACAGTACCACTGGTGAGCTTGTTGCCACAGTACCACTGGTGAGCTTGTTGCCGCAGTACCACTGGTGAGCTTGTTGCCGCAGTACCACTGGTGAGCTTGTTGCCACAGTACCACTGGTGAGCTTGTTGCCACAGTACCACTGGTGAGCTTGTTGCCACAGTACCACTGGTGAGTTGTTGCCACAATACCACTGGTGAGCTTGTTGCCACAGTACCACTGGTGAGCTTGTTGCCGCAGTACCACTGGTGAGCTTGTTGCCGCAGTACCACTGGTGAGCTTGTTGCCGCAGTACCACTTGTGAGCTTGTTGCCGCAGTACCACTGGTGAGCTTGTTGCCACAGTACCACTGGTGAGCTTGTTGCCACAGTACCACTGGTGAGCTTGTTGCCACAGTACCACTGGTGAGCTTGTTGCCGCAGTACCACTGGTGAGCTTGTTGCCGCAGTACCACTGGTGAGCTTGTTGCCGCAGTACCACTGGTGAGCTTGTTGCCGCAGTACCACTGGTGAGCTTGTTGCCACAGTACCCACTGGTGAGCTTGTTGCCACAGTACCACTGGTGAGCTTGTTGCCGCAGTACCACTGGTGAGCTTGTTGCCACAGTACCCACTGGTGAGCTTGTTGCCACATGTACACTGGTGAGCTTGTTGCCACAGTACCACTGGTGAGCTGTTGCCGCAGTACCACTGGTGAGCTTGTTGCCACAGTACCACTGGTGAGCTTGTTGCCACAGTACCCACTGGTGAGCTTGTTGCCACAGTACCACTGGTGAGCTTGTTGCCACAGTACCCACTGGTGAGCTTGTTGCCAACAGTACCACTGGTGAGCTTGTTGCCACAGTACCATGGTGAGCTTGTTGCCACAGTACCACTGGTGAGCTTGTTGCCACAATACCACTGGTGAGCTTGTTGCCACAGTACACTGGTGAGCTTGTTGCCACAGTACCACTGGTGAGCTTGTTGCCACAATACCATGGTGAGCTTGTTGCCACAGTACCACTGGTTAGCTTGTTGCCACAGTACCACTGGTGAGCTTGTTGCCACAGTACCACTGGTGAGCTTGTTGCCACAGTACCACTGGTGAGCTTGTTGCCACAGTACCACTGGTGAGCTTGTTGCCACAATACCACTGGTGAGCTTGTTGCCACAGTACCACTGGTGAGCTTGTTGCCACAGTACCACTGGTGAGCTTGTTGCCACAGTACCACTGGTGAGCTTGTTGCCACAGTACCACTGGTGAGCTTGTTGCCACAGTACCCACTGGTGAGCTTGTTGCCACAGTACCCACTGGTGAGCTTGTTGCCACAGTTCCACTGGTGAGCTTGTTGCCACAGTACCACTGGTGAGCTTGTTGCCACAGTACCACTGGTGAGCTTGTTGCCACAATACCACTGGTGAGCTTGTTGCCACAGTACCACTGGTGAGCTTGTTGCCACAGTACCACTGGTGAGCTTGTTGCCACAATACCACTGGTGAGCTTGTTGCCACAGTACCACTGGTGGGCTTGTTGCCACAGTACCACTGGTGAGCTTGTTGCCACAGTACCACTGGTGAGCTTGTTGCCACAATACCACTGGTGAGCTTGTTGCCACAATACCACTGGTGAGCTTGTTGCCACAGTACCACTGGTGAGCTTGTTGCCGCAGTACCACTGGTGAGCTTGTTGCCACAATACCACTGGTGAGCTTGTTGCCACAATACCACTGGTGAGCTTGTTGCCACAATACCACTGGTGAGCTTGTTGCCACAGTACCACTGGTGAGCTTGTTGCCGCAGTACACCTGGTGAGCTTGTTGCCACAATACCACTGGTGAGCTTGTTGCCACAATACCACTGGTGAGCTTGTTGCCACAATACCACTGGTGAGCTTGTTGCCACAGTACCACCGGTGAGCTTGTTGCCGCAGTACCACTGGTGAGCTTGTTGCCACAGTACGACTGGTGAGCTTGTTGCCACAGTACCACTGGTGAGCTTGTTGCCACAGTACGACTGGTGAGCTTGTTGCCACAATACCACTGGTGAGCTTGTTGCCACAGTACCACCGGTGAGCTTGTTGCCACAGTACCACTGGTGAGCTTGTTGCCACAGTACGACTGGTGAGCTTGTTGCCACAATACCACTGGTGAGCTTGTTGCCACAATACCACTGGTGAGCTTGTTGCCACAATACCACTGGTGAGCTTGTTGCCACAATACCACTGGTGAGCTTGTTGAAACAGTTACCAAGGCTGCTGAAGGTACGATTTTTTTTCCACGGGATTAGAGACTTCTCCCTAACAGTTATATACAATAGTTCCGGTTGTTCCATATTTCATTGACTGAACGTCAGCTGACCTGTTCTTACTTTAACACATATACTTGAATCCCTAAGATGGGAATTAAAGTAAACTCTCAGCTTTTATATATATATATATATATATATATATATATATATATATATATATATATAATATATATATATATATATATATATATATTATATATATATATATGCAATAAGATCACAGTAAACAGGTGATTTCAGAATATGCAAAACAACCACTCTGAAAGAATAGAGAAATTCCAATCGCTTTCGTGACTACTCACATTATCAAGGAACTATGAAAGTAAAGCATCCAAGGAAGCTATATAAGGGGTCTGGCCAGCACCTCACTATATATATATATATATATATATATATTATATATATATATATATTATATAATATATATATATATATATATATATATATATATATATATATATATTGGTGTGTGTATCCTGCTACTTGTGTGTCTTGTAGCATGCCGTTATCAGGGTCGGAAAGTTCCCTTTCAAGCTTCCCCTTCCATTCTTCTTCAGTTGTATGGAGAGAAATTCGTCCATGGCACAAGACAATCCTGGCCCCTGGCAAGGCTGCGGGAGCAGGAAAACTCTGAAAACCCTTCAGAGGTATATCAAGGGTAAGGTAGTATGTCAACGTGAAGGGTCATAGGTGGTAACAACAGCACAAACATATGGCGAAGTGTTCTCGCTGGTCGCTTTGCTATACTGTCGTGATGTTTGATCTTAACTTAGATGAATGACAGAGGGGCTGTTTGTACATGTGAGTGTAGAGTGTATGTGTAATGTGTGTGTGTGGTGTGTGTTGTGTGTGTGTGTGTGTGTGTGTGTGGTGTGTGTGTGTGTGTGTAGTGTAGTGTGTGTGTGTAGTGTGTGTGTGTAGTGTGTGTGTGTGTGTATGTGTGTAGTATGTGTGTGTAGTGTGTATTGATGTGTGTTAGTGTGTGTGTAGTGTGTATGTGTGTAGTATGTGTATGTGTGTAGTATGTGTGTGTAGTGTGTGTGTAGTGTGTGTGTGTAGTGTGTATGTGTGTAGTGTGGGGTGTGTAGTGTGTGTGTACTGTGTGTGTGTGTGTAGTGTGTGTGTACTGTGTGTAGTGTGTGTGTGTGTACTGTGTGTATGTGTGTGTAGTGTGTGTGTGTGTACTGTGTGTAGTGTGTGTGTACTGTGTGTGTGTGTGTACTGTGTGTAGTGTGTGTGTGTGTACTATGTGTGTAGTGTGTGTGTGTACTGTGTGTGTAGTGTGTGGGTGTAGTGTGTGTGTACTGTGTGCAGTGTGTGTGTACTGTGTGTGTAGTGTGTGTGTAGTGTGTGTGTGTAGTGTGTGTGTGTACAGTGTGTAGTGTGTGGGTGTAGTGTGTGTAGTGTGTGGGTGTAGTGTGTGTGTGTAGTGTGTGTGTAGTGTGTGTGTGTAGTGTGTGTGTAGTGTGTGGGTGTAGTGTGTGTGTGTATGTGTGTAGTGTGTGTGTGTACTGTGTGTGTAGTGTGTGGGTGTAGTGTGTGTGTGTAGTGTGTGTGTAGTGTGTGTGTGTACTGTGTGGTGTAGTGTGTGGGTGTAGTTGTGTGTGTGTAGTATGTGTGTGTGTGTGTGTGTGTGTGTGTGTAGTGTGTGTGTACTGTGTGTGTAGTGTGTGGGTGTAGTGTGTGTGTAGTGTGTGTGTACTGTGTGTGTAGTGTGTGGGTGTAGTGTGTGTGTGTGTAGTGTGTGTGTGTGTAGTGTGTGTGTGTAGTGTGTGTGTGTACTGTGGGTGTAGTGTGTAGTGTGTGTGTGTACTGTGGGTGTAGTGTGTGTGTATGTAGTGTGTGTAGTGTGTGTGTGTACTGTGGGTGTAGTGTGTGTGTACTGTGTGTGTGTTGTGTGGTGTGTGTGTGTGTGTGGGTGTGTGTGTTAGTGTGGTGTGTAGTGTGTGTGTGTGTAGTGTGTGTGTGTAGTGTGTGGTTGTAGTGTGTGTGTGTAGTGTGTTTGTAGTGTGGGTGTAGTGTGTGTGTAGTGCGTGTGTAGTGTGTGGGTTGTAGTGTGAGTGTAGTGTGTGGGTGTAGTGTGTGTGTGTAGGGTGTGTGTAGTGTGTGTGTGTGGTGGGTGTAGTGTGTGTGTGTAGTGTGTGAGGGTAGTGTGTGTGTGTAGTGTGTGAGTGTAATGTGAGTGTAGTGTGTGGGTGTAGTGTGTGTGTGTACTGTGTGTGTGTACTGTGTGTGTATGTGTGTGTAGTGTGTGTGTGTGTACTGTGGGTGTAGTGTGTGTGTAGTGTGTGTGTGTAGTGTGTGCGTGTGTGTGTAGTGTGTGGTGTAGTGTGTGTGTGTACTGTGTGTATAGTGTGTGTGTATGTGTGTACTGTGTGTGTAGTGTGTGGGTGTAGTGTGTGTGTGTAGTATGTGTAGTGTGTGTGTGTGAGTGTGTGTGTGTACTGTGGTGTAGTTGTGGTGTAGTGTGTGTGTGTAGTGGTGTGTGTGTAGTGTGTGTGTGTATGTGGGTGTAGTTGTGGGTGTAGTGTGTGTGTGTAGTGTGTGTGTAGTGTGTGTGTCTGTGTGTACTGTGTGTGTGTAGTGTGTGTGTACTGTGGGTGTAGTGTGTGTGTGTGTATAATGTGTGTGTACTGTGGGTGTAGTGTGTGTGTGTGTGTTGTAGTGTGTGTACTGTGGGTGTAGTGTGTGGGGTGTAGTGTGTGGATGTAGTGTGTGTGTGTGTGTGTGTGTGTGTGTGTATTGTGTGTGTGTAGTGTGTGTGTGTACTGTGTGTGTAGTGTGGGTGTAGTGTGTGTGTATAGTGTGGGTGTAGTGTGTGTGTGTAGTGTGTGTGTGTAGTGTGTGGGTGTAGTGTGTGTGTAGTGTGTTTGTAGTGTGGGTGTAGTGTGTGTAGTGTGTGTAGTGAGTGTGTAGTGTGTGGGTGTAGTGTGGTGGAGTGTGTGGGTGTAGTGCGTGGGTGTAGTGTGTGAGTGTAGTTTGGGTGTAGTGTATGGGTGGAGTGTGGGGTTATGTGTGGATGTAGTGTG
Source organism: Cherax quadricarinatus (assembly GCF_026875155.1). Classification (NCBI taxonomy): domain Eukaryota; kingdom Metazoa; phylum Arthropoda; class Malacostraca; order Decapoda; family Parastacidae; genus Cherax; species Cherax quadricarinatus. The sequence continues at coordinate 10,709,636 of NC_069456.1, forward strand.
TGGGTGTAGTGTGTGTGTGTAGTGTGTGTGTGTATGTGTGTGTGTGTGTAGTGTGTGTGTGTAGTGTGTGAGTGTAGTGTGTGTGTGTAGTGTGTGTGAGTGTAATGTGTGAGTGTAGTGGGTGGGTGTAGTGGTGGTGTTTGTGTAGTGTGTGGGTGTAGTGTGTGGTGTAGTGTGTGTGGTGTAGTGTGTGAGTGTAGATGTGTATGTGTAGTGTGTGAGATGTTGTGTGTGGAGTGTGGTGTGTGGGTGTAGTTGTGGGTGTGTGTGTGTGGTGTGGGTGTGGGTGTAGTGTGTGGGTGTTAGTGTGGGTGTAGTGTGGTGGTGGGTGTAGTGTGGGTGTTGTGTGGTGTAGTGTGGGAGTGTGGTGTGTGTGGTGTAGTGTGGGTTGTGTTGGGTGTAGTGTGTGGGTTTTAGTGTGGGTGTGTGGGTGTATGTGTGTTTGGTGTATGTTGGGTGTGTGTGGGTGTAGTGTGGGTGTAGTGTGGTGTAGTGTGGTAGCCTGGGTGATATGTAAACACTTTTCACAGGAACACCAGCCAAATTAAAGACGATGAATTACTTGCACTTACACGCGCACGCACACACACACACACACACACACACACACACACACACACCCCACACACACTACACACACACACACACACACACACACACACAAACACACACACACCACACACACACAACACACACACACAAACACACACACACAAACACACACACACAAACACACACACAAACACACACACACCCACACCACCCACACACACACACACACACACTATTACTACTACTGTTGCCACTAATAATAATAATAATAATTAATAATAAAAATAATCAAGGTCTTCACTTATGTTTCATTTTTAAGAAACATTTCTGTTTTTTCTGACTTTTGGTGATTAGTTCAAGTTTAAAAAAAAATTCTGTTTACATATTGAAAAACATTAAACTTCCTGCATGTTTAAGTCCCTATTTGTTTATAATGTTAATTTCTTCAGATATACAGTATGGTAGTAGTAGTAGTAGTGGTAGTAGTAGTAGTAGTGGTAGTAGTAGTGGTAGTAGTAGTGGCAGAAGTAGTGGCAGAAGTGGTTGTAATAGTAGTAGACATGGAGTAAGAGAGAGAAGCTTGCCTACTCCCTCCTTCCATAAGGTTGGTGTCCTCCTTCCTTCTCTTTGTCACTCTTCATTATTGCTACCACTCCTTCTATATTATACCATAGTACCTATTAACCACCACTACCTCATCAACACTTCACCTAGTACCAATCCCTCAACACCACACCTAGCATTCCACCAACTCCTTCAATACCACACTTTACACTACCAAACTCCCTAAACACCACACCTAGCACTACTACACACCTAGCAACTACCACCACTCCCTCAACCACCAACCTAGCACTAGACCACATCCCAAACCACAACCTAGCACTACTCCACTCTCAACCACACACTAGCACACATCACTCCCTCAAACACCACAAACAGCACTACCACCACTCCTCAACCACCACACCTAGCACTATCAACCACTTCCTCCAACCACCATCACCTAGCACTACCCACCACTCCCTCAACCACCACACCTAGCACTACCACCACTTCCCTCAACACCACACCTAGCACTACCACCACTCAACCCCACACTAGCACTACCACCACTCCCTCAACCACCACACCTAGCACTACCACCACTCCCTCAACACACACACCTAGTCACTACCACCACTCCCTCAACCACCACACCTAGCACTACCACCACTTCCCTCAAACCACACCTAGCACTACCACCAACTCCCAACCACCACACCTAGCACTACCACTCACTCCCTCAACCACCACACCTAGCACTACCACCACTCCCTCAACCACCGACCTAGCACTACCACCACTCCCTCAACCACCACACCTAGCACTACCACCACTCCCTCAACCACCACACCTAGCACTACCACCACTCCCTCAACCACCACACCTAGCACTACCACCACTCCCTCAACCACCACACCTAGCACTACCATCACTCCCTCAACCACCACACCTAGCACTACACCACACACCTAGCACTACCACCACTACCCTCAACCACCAGACCTAGCACTACCACCACACCCTCAACCCACCACACCTAGCACTACCACCACTCCCTCAACCACCACACCTAGCACTACCACCACCACTCCCTCAACCACCACACCTAGCACTAACCACCACTCCCTCAACCACCACACCTAGCACTACCACCACACCTAGCACTAACCACCACACCTAGCACTACCACCACTCCCTCAACCACCACACCTAGCACTACCAGCACTCCCTCAACCACCACACCTAGCACTACCACCACTCCCTCAACCACCACACCTAGCACTACCATCACTCCCTCAACCACCACACCTAGCACTACCACCACACTAGCACTACCACCACTCCCTCAACCACCACACCTAGCACTACCACCACACCCCCAACCACCACACCTAGCACTACCACCACTCCCTCAACCACCACACCTAGCACTACCACCACTCCCTCAACCACCACACCTAGCACTACCACCACTCCCTCAACCACCACACCTAGCACTACCCCCCCCCACCACACCTCACCACATACACACCACTCCCTCAACCACCACACCTAGCACTACCACCACTCCCTCAACCACCACACCTAGCACTACCACCACTCCCTCAACCACCACACCTAGCACTACCACCACATCCCATCAACCACCACACCTAGCACTTCCACCACTCCCTCAACCACCACACCTAACACTATCACCACTCCCTCAACCACCACACCTAGCACTACCACCACTCCCTCAACCACCACACCTAGCACTACCCACCCACCCTCAACCACCACACCTAGCACTACCACCACTCCCTCAACCACCACACCTAGCACTACCACCACTCCCTCAACCACCACACCTAGCACTACCACACTCCCCTCAACCACCACACCTAGCACACCACCACTCCCTCAACCACCACACCTAGCACTACCACCACTCCCTCAACCACCACACCTAGCACTACCACACTCCCTCAACCACCACACCTAGCACTACCACCACTCCCTCAACCACCACACCTAGCACTACCACCACTCCCTCAACCACCACACCTAGCACTACCACCACTCCCTCAACCACCACACCTAGCACTACCACCCACACCTAGCACTACCAGCACTCCCTCAACCACCACACCTAGCACTACCACCACTCCCTCAACCACCACACCTAGCACTACCACCACTCCCTCAACCACCACACCTAGCACTACCACCACTCCCTCAACCACCACACCTAGCACTACCACCACCACTGTTCCTGTATTGTGTCATCTGTAGTCTGGTTACCACCACACTTAGCATTGCCACCTCAAACTCGACCCCCTCTTCTACCACCACCACCACCATCTACCACCACCACCATCTACCACCATCACCATCTTCCACCACCATCTACCACCACCACCATCTACCACCACCACCATCTGCCACCCCGTTCTTATACCGCACCAACACTAGTACCACCTCAACAACCAGTCACCTACGCCCCCTCTCAACCACAACTACCACCATTACCCACCTGTAATCATTTGTTATACTATATGCATCATTCACACTTGTTATTGAGTCAGTCACACAGTGATGCAGTAATAGCTCTCCCTACTTAAGTGTCACCATCAGCTGACGGAGGATCGAGGCTACACCATTCTTTGCGCTGATTAATCCTCACGGGTTTATCGCTGTATAAAATTTACTGTTGTCTCTCTTGCTTTGGCCTTGACGTTTTTGTTGCTTTGTTCCTGATCTCTGTTGCTGATTCCTGATCTCTGTTGCTGGTGCCTGATCTCACTTGCTGGTTCCTGGCCTCTGTTGCTGGTTCCTGATCTCTGTTGCTGGTTCCTGATCTCTGTTGCTGATTCCTGGTTTCTGTTGCTGGTTCCTGATCTCTGTTGCTGGTTCCTGATCTCTGTTGCTGGTTCCTGGCCTCTGTTGCTGGTTCCTGATTTCTGTTACTGGCTCCTGGTTTCTGTTGCTGGTTCCTGGTTTATGTTGCTGGTTCCTGGTCTCTGTTGCTGGTTCCTGATCTCTGTTGCTGGTTCCTGATTTCTGTTACTGGCTCCTGGTTTCTGTTGCTGGTTCCTGGTCTCTGTTGCTGGTTCCTGATCTCTGTTGCTGGTTCCTGATCTCTGTTGCTGGTTCCTGGCCTCTGTTGCTGGTTCCTGATTTCTGTTACTGGCTCCTGGTTTCTGTCGCTGGTTCCTGGTTTCTGGTTTATGTTGCTGGTTACTGGTCTCTGTTGCTGGTTCCTCGTTTATGTTGCTGGTTACTGGTCTCTGTTGCTGGTTCCTGGTCTCTGTTGCTGGTTACTGATCTGTTATTGTTCCCTGACTTCTGTTGCTGCTCCCTAACCTCTTTTACTTCTTGAGGAATAAACAGTTAGAGAGCCAGGTAGATACATAGATATAAGCGGTTCTTGTTCGTGATAGAGGGTAAACAGGTGGAGGAAGACGCCTCAAGAAGCGGTGAAGACTTATTTAATTCACTGACCTGGTCTGGAACCGGGTCGCGGGGGCGTTGACCCTTTATAGCATCCTTCAAGACAAAGCCCAAGAGGGTAGCACCACTTCATGACTCACGAATTCGTAATAACACGAGATTGCAGACAAACCACGGAACGGGTTGGGTTTGAAGCCATGGCGTGTGAGTCCTATGGTGCAGAGAAATATACCTAGTTGAATGAATCTTATCGTAGCCAGCTGGCCCAGTGGCTTACGCACTGGCCAGCTGGCCCAGTGGCTTACGCACTGGCCTGTAGCTTTACGACTCACTTGCCGTGGGTTCAAAACCCCACCCGTTCCATGGTTAAGGTAGCAATAGTTCAGAAGGGAAGGGGACAGGAGTTACACCTGGACTGTTATAGCACATGTTTATTTTGTATTGCATACTTCGACCTTCCACAGCGGTCTGAGGCCTTTTTTTCACACACTTGAGATTATAGCTACAAAATGCATATTAATAACAGAAGTTGTAAAAATTACGTCACAGTACTAAGGCTGCAACAAGTCTCAGATAACTTGCACTGAGGACAGGAAGATTACGACGACGTTTCGGACCATCCTGGACCATTGTCAAGTTGCTTGTGACTTGGTAATGGTTCAGAGTGGATCGAAACGTTTTCATAAGTTTCCTCATCTATACGCAGGTTATTTGTGAATAGAGTTGTGTGTCTTGTAAGGAGAAAAAGAGAGCAAAGTCTCCTCGCTCACTTTCAAGTCTAGTTCTAACAAGAGATGTTTTATGTTGGAGTAATATTTGTTATGTGTATTGTTATTTGTAATGTTAGATAGGTTAGACAGGGTAGATTGTATTGTTTGAAACATCTGTGAGGCATCTGGTGTGGCTCCACCTGCTCATATCTCTCTCTCTCTCTCTCTCTCTCTCTCTCTCTCTCTCTCTCTCTCTCTCTCTTTCTTTCTCTTTCCTCTCTCTCTCTCTCTCTCTCTCTTCTCTCTCTCTCTCTCCTCCTCTCTCTCTCTCCCTCTCTCTCTCCTCTCTCTCTCTCCTCTCTCTTCTCTCTCTCCTCTCCCTCTCTCCTCTCTCTCCTCTCTCTCTCCCTCTCTCTCTCTCTCTCCCTCTCTCTCCTCTCTCTCTCTCTCTCTCTCCTCTCTCTCTCTCTCTCCTCTTCTCTCTCTCCTCTCTCTCTCTTCTCTCTCTCTCTCTCTCCTCTCTCTCTCTCTCTCTCTCTCTCTCTCTCTCTCTCTCTCTCTCTCTCTCTCCTCTCCTCTCTCTCTCTCTCTCTCTCTCTCTCTCTCTCTTCTCTCTCTCTCTCCTCTCCCTCTCTCTCTCCTCTCTCTCTCTCTCTCTCTTTCTCTCCTCTCTCTCCTCTCTCTCCTCCTCTCTCTCTCTCTTTCTCATCTCCTCTCTCTCTCTCCTTTCTGGCTGAATCCCCTAAACATTACTGACAGACATACAGGCAGGTACTCAGAGGCAGACAGACACATTGATAGCTAGATACACATATAATGTCAGATAATAATGCTCCTTCTGAAGCGGATTCTCTCAGCTGTTTATGTGGCGGAGAATATTAAAAAAATTATTGATCCAACCTTAGCGTATTTACCAGGGGAACAAAGGTCTTTTGTGTGTACTCCGCGCGCGTGTGGTGTGGTGTGTGTGTGTGTGTGTGTGTGTGTGTGTGTGTGTGTGTGTGTGTGTGCGCGTGTGTGCGCGTGCGTGCGCGTGCGCGCGCTTCAGATTACCTATTTGCAGGTACAGGAGCAGAGCTGTGCTCGTGGTGTCCCGTCTTCATCATTTATATTCAACCTTCACCCGTGATAACACCCACAGGAGTCGACTAATACCCAGGAAGTGAAGAAGAGACCCAGTGGAAAGCAGGGGCATGATGGGCACAGGAAGACACTGTGCCAGAATGCGAGCTTCACCACTCTACGACCCGCTGACAGCATATATCAGAAATATTGCAGGAACAAAGGTAGATTTCAAGAGGAAATTGGATCATTTCCATCAAGTGGCAGATCGACCAGGCTGTGTTGGCTATGTGATTCGCTAACAGCAACAGCCTGGTTGACTAGGCAGTTTACGAAGAAGGGGCTGAGGGGGTCAGACCACCCCATAAAACCAGTTACAGGTATATCACAGGCACTGATATTTTCCATGATCGATTCAATTGAATTTTTCCCTTGGATATAAACACTGGCGCGACATCGTTCTTTTCATCCTAAAATACTTCTCCAGGGAAGCAAAGGTCAAGGTTGTGGCACCTGTGAAGCCTTTCCCAGGTGGTGCTACAGTAGGGTGTTCCCCACTTGCAAGACCCAGTTAAAGGAGACCAAGTACACATACATCCATGGGTCTGCCTACCTGGTGATGGTTCAGAGATCATCGCCCCTGCGGCCCAGTCGCTCAAGAGGTCTTTTGGTTGACGACCTGGTCAATCAGGTTGTTGGTACTTGCAGCTGACACCCCGGCTCAGTCATTATAACACTATTATGAGATGATCCTTCCTTTTAAATGGTGTGGAAAACCTGGCTGAGGTGGGAGAGTGAGAGTTTAATCACCGAGGTGGTCATCAGATGACACAAACTCACATCACGAGAAACTTGCCTGTCTAAACAGACCTCTTAAACAGTTATGGATCTGTGAAATAAAACCAGGTATGGAACAGTCACAACATTTATTAGGAAATGATTCGTCCGCTTCGGGGGACTGACTCCAGTAGAAATAAACAAACTCCTATTGACAGGTGAAACATTTGCTGGGGGATATAATTATATGTGTCAATATTTCCCAGTTTCTGTCTGTTGATGTGCTTTATACATGAGTTTTGGTTGTGTGCGCAGTTACCTTTACTTGTGAAGGGAGGATGAAGTCCTCGTATTGAGTATTGTACTAAGTCTAGGTGCCTTTACCTATAGTACGCAGCTGTTTAAGTGTGCATGTTTGGAGCTAATCTCTCATTTATTCTCCCATGAGTAAATTATGCTGAGATCTCTTTCCTCCAGGAATACAGTTTAAGGGATTTTAGGAGCTTCCAATAATTCAGTGTTAGAAAATATGTAGTTAATAAACATGTACGTGTTGTCTTGACCTGTAGCTCAACTAGCCTTAAATGATGTTCTTAGTGTTAAACAATATTGTAAGATGGCACACAGGAATTTTGTGAAATTCTATTTTTATTTTTTAAAAATATAAAAGTTGCTTTATAGGGAAGGAGTTGAAACTGATGTGTTAAACACAAGAGTTTGTAGATAAATGGTTCAGAGAAGCGACAAGTTGGTAATTTAGACATATATGTGCAACACTTTGGTATCTTCATTATGGAAAAGTTTTGCAACACAGTTACTTCATCAGTCCTGTACAAAGAAGAATAGTGAAGATACGAAGGAGATTGAGGTAATCAGTCCCTCAGCCTCAGTCTCCTGATCTTCACTGTTCTTCGTTTTATGGACTGATGAAGCCACTATGTGGCGAAACGTTGCCACATTGAAGATACCTAAGTGTTGCACATGTGTCTAAATTAACAACAGTGTTTACTATTTGCTGTGAGAGGTTTCCTGTGTCCTTGAAGGCTGCCATTCATACAGTTGCAGTGACAGCCACGGGGAATGATGAGTAAGATACATGTGCAACAGTTAGGTATCTTTATTGATCAGTAAAGATACCCAGCTGTTGCACATGTGTCTTATCTACTTGTCGCTGTTGTTTACCATTTTCAGAATTATACTAGGAATGATACACTGCTATGAATCATGTATTTTACGTAAGAGACTTGACTGAGGAGGTATATTTGACAGGAGGAGATATGTTGCAGTTTTTAAGGAGCACGTCAGTTTCCCTGTCTTCTAATAATATGTTATTTTTCCCCTATAATCTACCTTGTCCATAATTACTATCACATTTGCTTTTCTTTCGTAAGGTGAAGTCTAGAATCTTTCCTTAATTCATGGTATAACTTAACAAATCTTTGAAGACAGTTGTGTTACAGAGGTGTGAGCCGTGCTCAGACAGTATTATGTACAAGGTACATTACAGGGGAAAAATAAACATGATATTAGGCGACAAGGAAATTCAAGCACCTCTTAAACTGTAGTATCGGCACGCCTTTGGCAAGACAGTGATGTAGTGAGTGATGATGAGTGTGTTTCTTCTTATTCAGGTCACCCTGCCTCGGTGGGAAACGGTCGACGTGTTAAAAAACAATATTTGATGTATTGCTGTACGCGGAACGATGCTGTACACTGTGGTGGGCTTTGATTTATTTTATTGACTGTTGCTCTTTGGCTCAAATTTTTTAACAAATGAAAGATTAATGTTCCCACTTTAACACTTATTCATTTCGCACGCCATTTGTGAGCTATTGCGTCATGGCTACACTTCTCAAAGGCTCTTGCTATGTCTGTGTATGTCGTGTAGTGCTAATACAACCATGTTATAGTAATGATCTAACAGGTGAAGAAGACCAGACAGACCTGTTCTAAACCAGTGTTAACCTGGGTTTTATAAAGGAGATACCATTACTTTTTTTTGGTCTTAGAATTGTTTCGAAGACTTGATGAAGCTTGATGTCCCTGTCATTGATGTATAATATTAATCCCTGATTAACATTGTTATCTGGGGCTATATCAGTGATTTTTAAAAGTTTGTGTGATGCCGCCTGTGTCTACACTCTGTCTCCATTTGTCTTGTGATTATATGTTTTACAATATATGATTGTTCAGGATATATGAACTTGTGATGACTTTTATTCATTTTTTTTTTTGGGGGGGGGGGTTAATTTTGTATCAGAAATTTTGGCACTTTGGTCTAAGTAATTAGGTCCCTCACCCCACACACACCTACCTGCCTACTCGTGCATTTTTACCTATCCAACCTATTTTCAAAGATACTCAAAGTTTTGCGGTTCTCCTTGTAATTTATATCATAGTTAACTTAGGGAAGGGGATGGGAAAAGCGATGGTTAGGAATATCTTGGCACGGGTCGAGTCCTGCCCCTCACTCTGCAATCATCATTATTGATTCAATAGCTGCCTTACCGGAAGAGCACTCTCAGGACTGCAACATTTTCCACTCCTCCTTCAGAGTGCAGGCACTGTACTTCCCCCTTCAGAGTGCAGGCACTGTACTTCCCCCTTCAGAGTGCAGGCACTGTACTTCCCCCTTCAGAGTGCAGGCACTGTACTTCCTACCTCAGACACTGTACTTCCCACCTCAGGCACTGTACTTCCCGCCTCAGACACTGTACTTCCCACCTCAGACACTGTACTTCCCACCTCAGACACTGTACTTCCCACCTCAGACACTGTACTTCCCACCTCAGGCACTGTACTTCCCACCTCAGACACTGTACTTCCCACCTCAGACACTGTACTTCCCACCTCAGACACTGTACTTCCTACCTCAGGCACTATACTTCCCATCTCAGACACTGTACTTCCCACCTCAGACACTGTACTTCCCACCTCAGACACTGTACTTCCCACCTCAGACACTGTACTTCCCACCTCAGGCACTGTACTTCCCACCTCAGGCACTGTACTTCCCACCTCACTGTACTTCCCACCTCAGACACTGTACTTCCCACCTCAGGCACTGTACTTCCCACCTCAGGCACTGTACTTCCTACCTCAGGCACTATACTTCCCATCTCAGACAATGTACTTCCCACCTCAGACACTGTACTTCCCACCTCAGACACTGTACTTCCCACCTCAGACACTGTACTTCCCACCTCAGACACTTACTCAGAACGTTTCCTACCTCAGACACTGTACTTCCCACCTCAGACACTGTACTTCCCACCTCAGACACTGTACTTCCCACCTTACACAATGTACTTCCCATCTCAGGCACTGTACTTCCCACCTCAGACACTGTACTTCCCACCTCAGACACTGTACTTCCCACCTCAGACACTGTACTTCCCACCTCAGACACTGTACTTCCCACCTCAGACACTGTACTTCCCACCTTACACAATGTACTTCCCACCTCAGGCACTGTACTTCCCACCTCAGACACTGTACTTCCCACCTCAGACACTGTACTTCCCACCTCAGACACTGTACTTCCCACCTCAGACACTGTACTTCCCACCTCAGGCACTGTACTTCCTACCTCAGGCACTATACTTCCCATCTCAGACAATGTACTTCCCACCTCAGACACTGTACTTCCCACCTTACACAATGTACTTCCCACCTCAGGCACTGTACTTGTACTTCCCACCTCAGACACTGTACTTCCCACCTCAGACACTGTACTTCCCACCTCAGACACTGTACTTCCCACCTCAGACACTGTACTTCCCACCTCAGACACTGTACTTCCCACCTCAGACATGTACTTCCCACCTCAGACACTGTACTTCCTACCTCAGACACTGTACTTCCCATCTCAGACACTGTACTTCCCACCTCAGACAGTGCACTTCCCACCTCAGACAATATACTTCCCACCTCAGACACTGTACTTCTTTCCTCAGACACTGTACTTCCCACCTCAGACACTGTACTTCTTTCCTCAGACACTGTACTTCCCACCTCAGACACTGTACTTCCCACCTCAGACACTGTACTTCCCACCTCAGACACTGTACTTCTTTCCTCAGACACTGTACTTCCCACCTCAGACACTGTACTTCCCACCTCAGACACTGTACTTCCCACCTCAGACACTGTACTTCCCACCTCAGACACTGTACTTCTTTCCTCAGACACTGTACTTCCCACCTCAGACACTGTACTTCCCACCTCAGACACTGTACTTCCCACCTCAGGCACTGTACTTCCCACCTCAGACACTGTACTTCCCACCTCAGGCACTGTACTTCCCACCTCAGACACTGTACTTCCCACCTCAGGCACTGTACTTCCCACCTCAGACACTGTACTTCCCACCTCAGACACTGTACTTCCCACTTCCAGGAGTCGAAGCCAGGCTAACCAGTTTCCCAGAATTCCTTCATAAATATCACCTTGCACTCCAACAGCACGTCAGATTCAGAAAAAAAACATTAATCTCCACTCATTCCACTCTGGCACGCTCACACATGTGAATTTTAACCCTTGTAACGATTTATTTTGAACTGCTGTGGTCTGAGAGGCCATCAGCATGGTCTTGGAGACTACTATCATGGTCTTGAGGACCATTATGGTCTTGAAGACCATCATGGTCTTGAAGACTACCATCATGGTCTTGAGGACCATCATGGTGCTGAAACCATCGTCGTTTTGCAGACTACCAACGTATTTAAACGTGTTCTGCGTGAAATAGAGAGAGAGAGAGAGAGAGAGAGAGAGAGAGAGAGAGAGAGAGAGAGAGAGAGAGAGAGAGAGAGAGAGATGCTGGGGGGATCTCACTGGTTCTGTTTTTCAGTGGATATTGATCCTGTCGAGATCTCCCTCCCTTTCTCCTCTCTCTCTCTCTCTCTCTCTCTCTCTCTCTCTCTCTCTCTCTCTCCCCTCTCTCTCTCTCTCTCAGATTGCTGCTCTTCCCTTATCACGCCCGCACATCCACGCCCATACTGACGTGTGTTTCACTCACTGCTCGGCTCACACCCACACAACGCCCACACCCACACGACGACACGCCCCACCAAACGCCACACCCACACCACGCCCACACCCACACCACGCCCACACCCACACCACGCCCACACCCACACGACGCCCCACCACGCCCACACCCACACGACGCCCACGCCGTCAGGTCATGAAAGGTTCCAGGAGACATAACTTCATCTACACAGCTGCTATAAAGATTTATTTACTCGCTTTGTACCAGCTGTGAGTGTGGGCGGTCTTGTGTGGGGAAGGGGAGGTCTTGTGTGGGGTAGGGGAGGTCTTGTGTGGGGAAGGGGAGGTCTTGTGTGGGGAAGGGGAGGTCTTGTGTGGGGTAGGGGAGGTCTTGTGTGGGGAAGGGGAGGTCTTGTGTGGGGAAGGGGAGGTCTTGTGTGGGGAAGGGGCGGTCTTGTGTGGGGTAGGGGAGGTCTTGTGTGGGGAAGGGGAGGTCTTGTGTGGGGAAGGGGGGTCTTGTGTGGGGAAGGGGAGGTCTTGTGTGGGAAGGGGAGGTCTTGTGTGGGGTAGGGGAGGTCTTGTGTGGGGAAGGGGAGGTCTTGTGTGGGGAAGGGGCGGTCTTGTGTGGGGAAGGGGAGGTCTTGTGTGGGGTAAGGGAGGTCTTGTGTGGGGAAGGGGAGGTCTTGTGTGGGGAAGGGGGTCTTGTGTGGGGTAAGGGGAGGTCTTGTGTGGGGAAGGGGAGGTCTTGTGTGGGGAAGGGGAGGTCTTGTGTGGGGAAGGGGAGGTCTTGTGTGGGGTAGGGGAGGTCTTGTGTGGGGAAGGGGAGGTCTTGTGTGGGGAAGGGGAGGTCTTGTGTGGGGAAGGGGAGGTCTTGTGTGGGAAGGGGAGGTCTTGTGTGGGGTAGGGAAGGTCTTGTGTGGGGGAAGGGGAGGTCTTGTGTGGGGAAGGGGAGGTCTTGTGTGGGAAGGGGAGGTCTTGTGTGGGGAAGGGGAGGTCTTGTGTGGGGGAAGGGGAGGTCTTGTGTGGGGTGGGAGGCTTGTGTGGGGAAGGGGAGGTCTTGTGTGGGGAAGGGGAGGTCTTGTGTGGGGAAGGGGAGGTCTTGTGTGGGATAGGGGAGGTCTTGTGTGGGGAAGGGGAGGTCTTGTGTGGGGAAGGGGTGGTCTTGTGTGGGGTAGGGGAGGTCTTGTGTGGGGAAGGGGAGGTCTTGTGTGGGGAAGGGGAGGTCTTGTGTAGGGTAGGGGAGGTCTTGTGTGTGGGGAGGGGAGGTCTTGTGTGGGGAAGGGAGGTCTTGTGTGGGAAGGGGAGGTCTTGTGTGGAGGAAGTTGGGAGGTCTTGTGTGGGGGGTAGGGGAGGTCTTGTGTGGGAAGGGGGAGTTTCGTGTTGGGAAAGGTAGGTCTGTGTGGGGTTAGGGGAGTCTTGTTTGGGGAAGGTGGAGGTCTTGTAGTTGGGGAAATGGAGCGTTCTTTGTGGGGAAGGGGGTCTTTGTGGGTTAGGGGAGTGTCTTGTGTGGGGAATGGGAGTAAAGTCATGTGTGGGGAAGTGGCATGTCTTGTGTGTGGAAGAAGGTTTGGGAGGTATTGTGTAGAGAGGAGGAGTTTGGCGAGTTGTGAGGTTTAGAGATCAGGGGAGATATTAATTACAACGTACAAGATACTGAGCAACAATTGATTCGTAATACTCTCGCGATACACAAATGACCTACGACTAGGAGTCTTACTTATGAGACGTTCAGTGCTACTTGTCAGTGTCCAGTTCTCGGAAAGCCGAAATGTCGCCATAACAGTTTCCTCTATTCCCACAGTAGTTTGTGTCTTATGTTTTATTCCAGCCAGGATATTGTGACTTTATCTGTAATCTGGTAGACTACAAGAACATATCGAATTAATAAAGCAGCAGTAAATACTGCTCAGTATAAAGCAGACAGTAGATACTGCTCAGTATAACAGCAGTACGCAGGTAAAGTAGATACTGCTCAGGATAAAGCAGACAGTAGATACTGCTCAGGATAAAGCAGGCAGTAGATACTGCTCAGGATAAAGCAGACAGTAAATACTGCTCAGTATAAAGCAGACAGTAGATACTGCTCAGGATAAAGCAGGCAGTAGATACTGCTCAGGATAAAGCAGTCAGTAAATACTGCTCAGTATAAAGCAGACAGTAGATACTGCTCAGGATAAAGCAGACAGTAGATACTGCTCAGGATAAAGCAGACAGTAGATACTGCTCAGGATAAAGCAGACAGTAGATACTGCTCAGGATAAAGCAGTCAGTAAATACTGCTCAGTATAAAGCAGACAGTAGATTACTGTCAGGATAAAGCAGAGCAGTAGATACTGCTCAGGATAAAGCAGACGTAGATACTGCTCAGATAAAGCAGACAGTAGATACTGCTCAGGATAAAAGCAGGCAGTAGATACTGCTCAGGATAAGCAGACAGTAAATGCTGCTCAGGATAAAACAGGCAGTAGATACTGCTCAGGATAAAGCAGGCAGTAGATACTGCTCAGGATAAAGCAGGCAGTAGCTACTGCTCAGGATAAAGCAGACAGTAAATACTGCTCAGGATAAAACAGGCAGTAGATACTGCTCAGGATAAAGCAGGCAGTAGATACTGCTCAGGATAAAGCAGGCAGTAGATACTGCTCAGGATAAAGCAGGCAGTAGATACTGCTCAGGATAAAGCAGACAGTAGATACTGCTCAGGATAAAGCAGACAGTAGATACTGATCAGGATAAAGCAGGCAGTAGATACTGCTCAGGATAAAGCAGACAGTAGATACTGCTCAGGATAAAGCAGACAGTAGATACTGATCAGGATAAAGCCGGCAGTAGATACTGATCAGGATAAAGCAGGCAGTAGATACTGCTCAGGATAAAGCAGACAGTAGATACTGCTCAGGATAAAGCAGGCAGTAGATACTGCTCAGGATAAAGCTGGCAGTAGATACTGCTCAGGATAAAGCAGACAGTAGATACTGCTCAGGATAAAGCAGGCAGTAGATACTGCTCAGGATAAAGCAGACAGTAGATACTGCTCAGGATAAAGCAGACAGTAGATACTGCTCAGGATAAAGCAGGCAGTAGATACTGCTCAGGATAAAGCAGACAGTAGATACTGATCAGGATAAAGCCGGCAGTAGATACTGCTCAGGATAAAGCAGACAGTAGATACTGATCAGGATAAAGCCGGCAGTAGATACTGCTCAGGATAAAGCAGGCAGTAGATACTGATCAGGATAAAGCAGGCAGTAGATACTGCTCAGGATAAAGCAGCAGTAGATACTGCTCAGGATAAAGCAGGCAGTAGATACTGCTCAGGATAAAGCAGGCAGTAGATACTGCTCAGGATAAAGCAGGCAGTAGATACTGCTCAGGATAAAGCCGGCAGTAGATACTGCTCAGGATAAAGCAGACAGTAGATACTGATCAGGATAAAGCCGGCAGTAGATACTGCTCAGGATAAAGCAGGCAGTAGATACTGCTCAGGATAAAGCAGGCAGTAGATACTGCTCAGGATAAAACAAACAGTAGATACTGTCAGGATAAAGCCGGCAGTAGATACTGCTCAGGATAAAGCAGGCAGTAGATACTGATCAGGATAAAGCCGGCAGTAGATACTGCTCAGGATAAAGCAGGCAGTAGATACTGATCAGGATAAAGCAGGCAGTAGATACTGCTCAGGATAAAGCAGGCAGTAGATACTGCTCAGGATAAAGCAGGCAGTAGATACTGCTCAGGATAAAGCAGGCAGTAGATACTGCTCAGGATAAAGCAGGCAGTAGATACTGCTCAGGATAAAGCCGGCAGTAGATACTGCTCAGGATAAAGCAGACAGTAGATACTGATCAGGATAAAGCCGGCAGTAGATACTGCTCAGGATAAAGCAGGCAGTAGATACTGCTCAGGATAAAGCAGGCAGTAGATACTGCTCAGGATAAAACAAACAGTAGATACTGATCAGGATAAAGCCGGCAGTAGATACTGCTCAGGATAAAGCAGGCAGTAGATACTGATCAGGATAAAGCCGGCAGTAGATACTGCTCAGGATAAAGCAGGCAGTAGATACTGATCAGGATAAAGCCGGCAGTAGATACTGCTCAGGATAAAGCAGACAGTAGATACTGATCAGGATAAAGCAGACAGTAGATACTGATCAGGATAAAGCAGGCAGTAGATACTGCTCAGGATAAAGCAGGCAGTAGATACTGCTCAGGATAAAGCAGGCAGTAGATACTGATCTGGATAAAGCCGGCAGTAGATACTGCTCAGGATAAAGCAGACAGTAGATACTGATCAGGATAAAGCAGGCAGTAGATACTGCTCAGGATAAAGCAGGCAGTAGATACTGCTCAGGATAAAGCAGGCAGTAGATACTGCTCAGGATAAAGCAGGCAGTAGATACTGCTCAGGATAAAGCAGACAGTAGATACTGCTCAGGATAAAGCAGGCAGTAGATACTGCTCAGGATAAAGCAGGCAGTAGATACTGCTCAGGATAAAGCAGACAGTAGATACTGCTCAGGATAAAGCAGGCAGTAGATACTGCTCAGGATAAAGCAGACAGTAAATGCTGCTCAGGATAAAACAGGCAGTAGATACTGCTCAGGATAAAGCAGGCAGTAGATACTGCTCAGGATAAAGCAGGCAGTAGATACTGCTCAGGATAAAGCAGACAGTAGATACTGCTCAGGATAAAGCAGACAGTAGATACTGCTCAGGATAAAGCAGGCAGTAGATACTGATCAGGATAAAGCAGTGTGTGGCTACAGTTAGCCTCCTGCTCTTGTCTATCCTGTAGCAGTCTATCTTTTAGCTATTTCAGACTGACCTGCCATCAACCTCTTCTAGTTGATGGCCAGATCAGTCTGACTATTGGTGCTAGCAACGCGCATTACATCGTAGGCGCTACAGCCTGGTTGTTTAGGAACTGACTTCAGGAACCTGGACTCTTTCAAAACCTGAAAACAGGTACACTGTTAGTGAGATTTTTGTATCTTTGAAGGTAGTTATGTTCATGATAAGGCAGTTGTATTCTACAAGGCAAGGCAGTTGTATTCTTCAAAGCAAGGCAGTTGTATTCTACAAGGCAAGGCAGTTGTATTCTTCAAAGCAAGGCAGTTATATTCTACAAAGCAAGGCAGTTGTATTCTTCAAAGCAAGGCAGCTGTATTCTTCAAAGCAAGGCAGTTATATTCTACAAAGCAAGGCAGTTATATTCTTCAAAGCAAGGCAGTTGTATTCTACAAAGCAAGGCAGTTATATTCTTCAAAGCAAGGCAGTTATATTCTTCAAAGCAAGGCAGTTGTATTCTACAAAGCAAGGCAGTTGTATTCTTCAAAGCAAGGCAGTTATATTCTACAAAGCAAGGCAGTTATATTCTACAAAGCAAGGCAGTTATATTCTACAAAGCAAGTGGCAGTTATATTCTACAAAGCAAGGCAGTTATATTCTACAAAGCAAGGCAGTTATATTCTTCAAAGCAAGGCAGTTGTATTCTTCAAAGCAAGGCAGTTGTATTCTTCAAAGCAAGGCAGTTATATTCTTCAAAGCAAGGCAGTTATATTCTTCAAAGCAAGGCAGTTATATTCTACAAAGCAAGGCAGTTATATTCTTCAAAGCAAGGCAGTTGTATTCTTCAAAGCAAGGCAGTTGTATTCTTCAAAGCAAGGCAGTTATATTCTTCAAAGCAAGGCAGTTATATTCTACAAAGCAAGGCAGTTATATTCTACAAAGCAAGGCAGTTTATTCTACAAAGCAAGGCAGTTATATTCTTCAAAGCAAGGCAGTTATATATTCTTCAAAGCAAGGCAGTTATATTCTTCAAAGCAAGGCAGTTATATTCTACAAAGCAAGGCAGTTATATTCTACAAAGCAAGGCAGTTATATTCTACAAAGCAAGGCAGTTATATTCTTCAAAGCAAGGCAGTTGTATTCTTCAAAGCAAGGCAGTTATATTCTTCAAAGCAAGGCAGTTATATTTCAACAAAGCAAAGGGGAGTTATATTCTACAAAGCAAGGCAGTTTATATTCTACAAAGCAAGGCAGTTATATTCTTCAAAGCAAGGCAGTTGTATTCTTCAAAGCAAGGCAGTTGTATTCTTCAAAGCAAGGCAGTTATATTCTTCAAAGCAAGGCAGTTATATTCTTCAAAGCAAGGCAGTTATATTCTTCAAAGCAAGGCAGTTGTATTCTTCAAAGCAAGGCAGTTGTATTCTTCAAAGCAAGGCAGTTATATTCTACAAAGCAAGGCAGTTATATTCTACAAAGCAAGGCAGTTGTATTCTTCAAAGCAAGGCAGTTGTATTCTTCAAAGCAAGGCAGTTATATTCTTCAAAGCAAGGCAGTTGTATTCTTCAAAGCAAGGCAGTTATATTCTACAAAGCAAGGCAGTTATATTCTACAAAGCAAGGCAGTTATATTCTACAAAGCAAGGCAGTTATATTCTACAAAGCAAGGCAGTTATATTCTTCAAAGCAAGGCAGTTGTATTCTTCAAAGCAAGGCAGTTATATTCTTCAAAGCAAGGCAGTTGTATTCTTCAAAGCAAGGCAGTTGTATTCTACAAAGCAAGGCAGTTGTATTCTTCAAAGCAAGGCAGTTATATTCTACAAAGCAAGGCAGTTGTATTCTTCAAGGCAAGGCAGTTGTATTCTTCAAGGCAAGGCAGTTGTATTCTTCAAGGCAAGGCAGTTGTATTCTCAAGGCAAAGGGAGTTGTATTCTTCAAGGCAAGGCAGTTGTATTCTTCAAGGCAAGGCAGTTGTATTCTTCAAGGCAAGGCAGTTGTATTCTTCAAGGCAAGGCAGTTGTATTCTTCAAGGCAAGGCAGTTGTATTCTTCAAGGCAAGGCGGTTACATTTCCTTGGATCAGGAACCCATCGCCAGCATCGAGACACCTCCCTTGAGAGAAGATAGGAACAAAGAATCTAGCAGACGTCTCTCTTATTATTACCCACAACGTGTGGTACATTGTGGGTAATAATGGTATACACTGTGGGACACCACAAGTATACCTCGCTTGCTGTAACCACAACTCACTCACTCTCTCTCTCTCTCTCTCTCTCTCTCTCTCTCTCTCTCTCTCTCTTCTCTCTCTCTCTCTCTCTCTCTCTCTCTCTCTCTCTCTCTCTCTCTCTCTGAGGAAGAAGGAAGTGGACGTGGAGGAAGAGGAAGTGAAGAAGGAATAGGAAGTGTTGGCTCACATATTGATTTCTAAGCTGAGCTGTAGTGTCGTGTCCACACCAGCCGCCCCTCCCTATTATTTATCACACCGTCACTGCCGCTTCTGTCACTGCTGCCTCTGTCACTGCCGCCTCTATCACTGCCGCCTATATCATTGCCACCTATATCATTGCCACCTCTGTCACTGCCGCCTCTGTCACTGCTGCCTTTGTCACTGCCACCTCTATCACTGCCACCTCTATCATTGCCACCTCTGTCACTGCCGCCTCTGTCACTGCTGTCTCTGTTACTGCTGCCTCTGTCACTGCTGCCTCTGTCACTGCTGCCTCTGTCACTGCCATCTCTATCACTGCCGCCTCTATCATTGCCGCCTCTGTCACTGCTGCCTCTGTCACTGCCGCCTCTGTCACTGCTGCCTTTGTCACTGCCACCTCTATCACTGCCACCTCTATCATTGCCACCTCTGTCATTGCCACCTCTGTCACTGCCGCCTCTGTCACTGCTGTCTCTGTTACTGCTGCCTCTGTCACTGCTGCCTCTGTCACTGCTGCCTCTGTCACTGCCATCTCTATCACTGCCGCCTCTGTCACTGTTGCCTCTGTCACTGCCACTTCTATCACTGCCACCTCTGTCACTGCTGCAAATATTGAACAGATATCGGCAGATCAGGTGTGGTGTATGCCAGGTATCCCAAGATCAAGTCTGTTGTATGACAGGTATCTCCAGATTAGGTCTGGTGTATGATAGGTATCCACAGATCAGGTGTGGTGTATGACAGGTATCCCCACTTCAGGTCTGGTGTATGACGCATCCTCAGATAAGGTTTGATGTATGACAGGTATTCCCAGATCAGGTCTGGTGCGTGACAGGTATCCCCAGATCAGGTCTGGTGTATGACAGGTATCCGCAGATCAGGTCTGGTGTATGACAGGTATCTGCAGATCAGGTGTTCTGTATGCCAGGTATCCACAGATCAGGTCTGTATGACAGGTATCCCCAAATCAGGTCTGGTGTATGACAGGTATTCTCAGATCAATTCTGGTGTATGACATGTATCCCCAGATCGGATCTGGCGTATGACAGGTATCCGCCGATCAAGTCTGTTATATGACAGGTATCCCCAGATCAGGTCTGTGTATGACAGGTATCCTCAGATCAGGTGTGGTGTATGACAGGTATCCCCAGATCAGGTCTGTGTATGGCAGGTATCCCCAGATCAGGTCTGGTGTATGGCAGGTATCCCCAGATCAGGTCTGGTGTATGGCAGGTATCCCCAGATCAGCTCTGGTGTATGACAGGTATCCCCAGATCAGGTCTGTGTATAACAGGTATCTCCAGACCAGGTCTGCGTATGACATGTATCCCCAGATCAGGTCTGGTGTATGGCAGGTATCCCCAGATCAGGTCTGTGTATGGCAGGTATCCCCAGATCAGGTCTGTGTATGACAGGTATCTCCAGACCAGGTCTGGTGCATGACAGGTATTCTCAGATCAATTCTGGTGTATGACATGTATCCCCAGATCGGATCTGGCGTATGACAGGTATCCGCCGATCAAGTTTGTTACATGACAGGTATCCCCAGATCAGGTCTGTATATGACAGGTATCCTCAGATCAGGTGTGGTGTATGACATGTATCCCCAGATCAGGTCTGTGTATGGCAGGTATCCCCAGATCAGGTCTGTGTATGACAGGTATCCTCAGATCAGGTGTTGTGTATGACAGGTATCCCCAGATCAGGTCTGTGTATGGCAGGTATCCCCAGATCAGGCCTGGTGTATGGCAGGTATCCCCAGATCAGGTCTGGTGTATGGCAGGTATCCCCAGATCAGGTCTGGTGTATGACAGGTATCCCCAGATCACGTCTGTGTATGACAGGTATCTCCAGACCAGGTCTGCGTATGACATGTATCCCCAGATCAGGTCTGGTGTATGGCAGGTATCCCCAGATCAGGTCTGGTGTATGGCAGGTATCCCCAGATCAGGTCTGTGTATGACAGGTATCTCCAGACCAGGTCTGGTGCATGACAGGTATTCTCAGATCAATTCTGGTGTATGACATGTATCCCGAGATCGGATCTGTAGTATGACAGGTATCCGCCGATCAAGTCTGTTATATGACAGGTATCCCCAGATCAGGTCTGTGTATGACAGGTATCCTCAGATCAGGTGTTGTGTATGACAGGTATCCCCAGATCAGGTCTGTGTATGGCAGGTATCCCCAGATCAGGTCTGGTGTATGGCAGGTATCCCCAGATCAGGTCTGTGTATGACAGGTATCCTCAGATCAGGTGTGGTGTATGACAGGTATCCCCAGATCAGGTCTGTGTATGACAGGTATCCCCAGATCAGGTCTGGTGTATGGCAGGTATCCCCAGATCAGGTCTGGTGTATGGCAGGTATCCCCAGATCAGGTCTGGTGTATGGCAGGTATCCCCAGATCAGGTCTGGTGTATGACAGGTATCCCCAGATCAGGTCTGTGTATGACAGGTATCTCCAGACCAGGTCTGTGTATGACATGTATCCCCAGATCAGGTCTGGTGTATGGCAGGTATCCCCAGATCAGGTCTGTGTATGGCAGGTATCCCCAGATCAGGTCTGGTGTATGGCAGGCATCCCCAGATCAGGTCTGGTGTATGACAGGTATCTCCAGATCAGGTCTGTGTATGACAGGTATCTCCAGACCAAGTCTGGTGCATGTCAGGTATCCCCAGATCAGGTCTGCTGTATGCCAGGTATCCCCAGATCAGGTGTGGTGTATGCCAGGTATCCCCAGATCAGGTCTGCTGTATGCCAGGTATCCCCAGATCAGGTCTGGTGTATGCCAGGTATCCCCAGTTCAGGTCTGGTGGGAAATGTGGATGACCAAGTCAGGACTGAAATATGTCTAAGTTTCCTTGGTTAGGTCTGAGACCTGTGATGGCGATGTGGTCTGGTGGTAAATGGTCTCAGACCGCCCTGCGAACTGAAATAGAGAGAGGTCTCTTTGTGCTCTCTCTTGTACTCGACGATTTGTGTTTACGGGAGTTTAACTGTGGCTCCTGGACCCGCCTGTGTAAATGTTTCTTAGATCAACAACAACAACACCAGCAGTAAGCATAGCAACAACACAATAATAAGAACACAAGCACCAAAAGCAACAACGACAACAAAAACAATAATAACAAGAATACCAACAACAAACACAGCAATAACAACAACAACGATTCCACCGCCATCTCGAACAACAACAACGACACCACCACCATCAACAACAACAACGACACCACCGCCATCTCAACAACAACAACGACACCACCACCATCAACAACAACAACGACACCACCACCATCTCCAACAACAACGACACCACTATCTTCAACAGCAACGACGACACCACTATCTTCAACAGCATCGACGACACCACCATCTCCAACAACAATAACAACGCCACTACACCCTGCTCATGCTGACCTGTCGTCGTCATCCTGGGAAAGTTATCCTAGGAAGGGATGTAAATCATTTAAATCATGCTGCAGGATGCTGATAGGAAGGGAAAATGAGAGGGAGGAAGCAAGGATACTGAGGGGTTTACAGGATACCTTCAGTGTAGAGGAATTAACCTCCAACGATGGGGGGGAAGGGAAGTTGTGAGCCAGATTTTTTTTTCTGACTCCTGTTCATCTAACTTTCAACGCTGGTGTGCCAAATCTAGAGCAAGATTGGGATTATTATTGGCCTGTGCTAGTTAGTCAGTTTAATTGCTAAAATTTTTGTCTTCTGCAGTAACCTAAAAATGGTTCCTTTAAAAAGACCTACAGGTTGTGTAGTTTCCGTTTTTTAACTATTAGTATAATTAAAACGAGAAGTTTTTAGTTGTGTGCAATAACTGGAGAATGCCTCTTCTGATCGGCGTCAAACTTTCAGTGCTGGTGCATTCTGCTCAAAAGAATGTTTTTGTTGTTATTGAGCTTTTTAAAGTCCAATTTCCCAATTTTACTGAACAAATTGGGGTATTGGTTTCCGTTCAATAACTAGACAATACCTTTCCTGATAAGTTCAATAACTAGACAATACCTTTCCTGATAAGATCAATAACTAGACAATACCTTTCCTGATAAGCCTCTCTCTCCTGTATACAGGTTATTTGTATATTTCTAGGGTTAGTATAGAAAACGCTGCAGAAATCGCCCATTAGTTTTCAGACTAATTTCTTTTTGTTTAGGGTTCGTGTTTAGTTCTAGCTCCCGGACCTTTTGAGATCATTTAGCTATAGGAACTAAGTTTCTTGTGTGCGTTCATCTGAACCTCGTGGGTCTCTTCAGATTGTTAATTTTCAGCTCCTGGTCCCTGGAAGGGTTGAGTTATACCTCGTAGGTCTGTTGAGGGAATTGAGCTTAATTCCTGTATCTGTTGAGGGGGTTGAAGTACAGCTATTGGTTCAGCATGCGTCGGCGAACAAGGGACTGGGGTTGTGTGATTCAAGCAAGACCTCGACCATTTAGCCAAGAATGTCTGCGTTTCATATCACTGTAGCTAATGTTTTTGTTATTGTTTTTTACGAAGTTATCCAAGAATTGCGTTTGTGGAGGCTAATTCAGTGACCTGGCGTGACCTGTGAAAGTTATGTTGAGTTTTTTCTGCCCTGATGAGCGGTTCGGGTCACTTCGTCTACTACTAAGCTTATAATGTAGTTACTTAATGAAGCCAGAGTCACAATAACCTTCACTTAGGAGGCGAAACTTATGACGACGTTTCGCTCTGCCCTGGACCATTGTCAAGTTACAACTAAGCGAGAAAGAGCAGTGAACATTGGAAGACAGGTCAGGAAGAGGGAGGGAGGAACATGTAGTAGTAGTAATCGTACTACTGCTACTACTACTACTTCTGTTACTACTACTACTTCTATTACTACTACTGCTGCTGCTATTACCATCACTTTCTCCTTTCCCCCTCCCTCTTTCTGACCTATCTTCTAGTCTTTTTTTTTTGTTGTTGTTTTTTCTTCTTAGTTGTGCCTTGACAGTGGTCCGGGGCTTAACCAAAACATCGTTTTAACTTTTCTCTCGTAAGTGTTGTTTAGTGCATTGCTGGTGTTGAGCATTGTGTGTGTGTGTGTGTGTGTGTGTGTGTGTGTGTGTGTGTGTGTGTGTGTGTGTGTGTGTGTGTGTGTGATCATATACATGAAGACAACGACCAAGAACTAACAGCACTGATCTGTGATAACAGTGGTACTCGTGAAGTGAACTGCTTAATCTACACTATTGTTTAGATGGAACTTAAGAATTGGTCAACGTCTTGGAACTAGAGAGCGTGTGATAAAGCTGATTGTAGTGTTGTGTCACCAGTAGTGGATTATGTCAAGATAGAGGATGTAATCGCCAATAAGGACCAGCCATGTTGGAGTAAAGTGACCTCCTCCACCCTGACAACTCGAAGTCCAAGAGCAGGAGGTCGAGGCCGCCGCCGCCGCCGCCGGGATGAGCGAAGAGCTCTCGGTGGCCACCGTGGACGGCAGTATGCAGCAGCAGGGGCAGCAGGGATGTGGCACCATACACTCATCTGACACCCTGACACTCGACACCCCGCCCACCGCCCCGCCCTCAGACTCCTCCCACCATCACCACTACCGCCAGTCTGGCTCCCATCTCAGCTACGTCTCAGATAAGGTCGACCTCAGGACCCCAGACTCTATCAAAGAGAAGGATGGCATGGGTGAGCGGGTGGAGAGGAGTGTGAGTGGGCTGAGTGGGCGTGTACCTTCCATGCCGCAGGGTATGGCGGGTATGGTGGTGCCATATGATCCCGAGTGTGGCTGTATGGTTCCCATACCGCCCTACCCGACCTCCGCCAAGTAAGTACCGCCATAGTTGTCACCGCTGATCAGGTGTGCTAGTCTCACTAGACAGGTGAACATGGGGTAACAGGTAAGTTCCTTCCCCCCATCAAGCGCCACCCACACTCCCCTCCCCGCACGGCTCTTCCTCTCATTTTTCCTCCCCATGCCCCCATACACTGCAACGCCCCCCGCCCAGCGGTCAAGAAGGGTGCTTCACGCTGCACAGCAGTTGCTAGCCTCAGTAGAAATTGTTTGTACTCAGTGTGTTGAACGTTGTCGAGGAGCTTCACGGTCACCCACTTACTGTTTACCTTCAGACAAACGTCTGGATAAAATGGCGTATTGCAGACGAGTTTGTAAACAAAGACGCAAATTGCAGAATCAAGTTTCATTGGGAGAACGTTACACTCTCCGTAGAGCGTTATCACGTTATGACTTAACAATCATAACGTCCCAATTAATGCTTCTTCTGCAGCTTGTATCTTCGTCTTCAAGCTGACATTTCACGCTTTCGTGTTGGGTGTCATGTCCTAAGCTGAGGTCAGCCAGGTGCCATTCCCTCACCTCTCTCCCTGCACCACGATGGCACCTGAACAAGTATCCTTATTCCGGTACCTGTATTTCGCCCATGTGGTACTGTGGTACAGGTGAAGGACTACAACCTGGCTGACTCAGGTTTCAGTCCACCTGACAGCCTCTTTACACAATTTGGTAACGTGGGAACTTTGTGAACCTGCACACTGCCTGGCCTATTTTTCTCGCATGCTCAGTACCATTCCCCTCAGCCTACTCCCGGCCTAATTTTCAGCCTAACCCAGGCCTACCTTATAGCCTACCCCCGGCCTAACTTACATCCTATCCCAGGCCTAACTTACCACAGTAGCGTCACTGCCTTTTCTTGTTACAGTCCTTTATGAGATGCTGGGTTGGGGAAGAAGAAAAACTGTTGACTGATTTTGGTCGTGTTGGGTCTCCAGTCTGCTGCTGCTGTGCTGCGGTAGTAGTAGTAGTAGTAGTAGTAGTTGTTGTAGTTATAGTAATAGTTGTCGTAGTAGTAGTTGTCGTAGTAGTAGTTGTAGTAGTAGTAGTAACAGCAGTAGTAGCGCCTCGTAGTGCGTGTGGGGGGGAGGGGAAGATGGTATGTTGTTGTCTTTGCTTCATCATCACCACCACCACAAGTTCATTATTACCTCGTGAGTTTGAGAGAGAACTTTAGACGATGTTTCGGTCCATCCTGGACCATTGTCATACTTGTTAGTGTCCAGGATGGACCGAAACGTTTTAAACGTGTTCCCCAGTTTATGGGTAATATAGTGAACTGTTTCAGCTATGGTATTGTGATATTTATTCACTATTGTCATTGTTGGAACTTACAGCCACCACCATCACTGTTGGAGCTTACCATCACCATCACTGTTGGAGCTTACCATCACCATCACTGTTGGAGCTTACCATCACCATCACTGTTGGAGTCTATCACAACCACTACTCCCACCGACAGTGTTGGAGCTTGCCACCATAATCAGTGTTGGAGCTTACCACGACCACCAGTGTTGGAGCTTACTACTACTAGTGTTAAATTCTCTCTCTCTCTCTCTCTCAATATAATATATATATATATATAAATATATATATATATATAATATATATATATATAATATATATATATAATATATATATATATTTTATAAAAATATATAAATATATTATTTTTTAAAAAATTTAAACTTTTTTTTTTTTTTTTAAAAAATTTTTTAAAAATAAAAAGCTCCAAACGTTTCCTTATTAAAACAAGTTTTATTAAAAAAAATTTTGTAGCAATAATTTCGCCAAAAAAGATTCTAACCTAACGAAAAAAATACATTTGATTTTGTTTGTTTAGTATTTTAATTATTGTAAACATATTTAAAATATATTTAGTTGGGATTAGGCTAAAATAAATTGTTCTTGTTATAATAAGGTTAGGTAAGTTTTCTAAGATTCTTTTGGTGCAAAATTAAAATTTTTGCATTAACATTAATGAAAAAAATATATCTTTAAACGTATAAGAAAAAATTTCAGAAAGGGCTTAATTTTAAATGAGTTCTTGCTAATTGACCAGTTTTACATATTCGGCACGACAATATAAAATATATATATATAATATATTTTTATATTTTATATATATATATATATATATATATATATATATATATATATATATAAAAATCTGCAACAAAATAACCTCTTGATTCAATATGTTTCCAGAGTTACAAATTTGTTGATCATAAAACAGTGTCAATCACCTTTGTAAGTCAGTAGGTGTGTCAGCAGGTGTCAGAGTTCTGTGAGAGGAGGCGATCAAGTGTGTCCGTTCACCCCGTCCACATACCTGATTGTTTCCAACATTCTTAGTAACCATAGTGTATAGCTGGTGTTGTCTGTGCCTAACAGTCTTCCAGTTTACCCAGTTATTATTATTTAAGGTTTGTGGTTAAATTTACCTAAATTTGGCTTGGATAATGCAGACCTTAGCCACTCTGAAATAGGTTATATTGACTATATCCGGCCCAAAATAAACTTAATGTACCCTAAAATAATTTAAATTGACTCAGTGTATCTGAAATTAACTGAATCTATTCTAAAATGGCTTAAATTGGCTGAATATATAGGGAAAAAATTGACTGAATCTTCCCTTAATAAATTAAACCGAATCTGTCGTAGAATAAGTTGCTAACTGAATCTATCCTTAATTTAAACAAGCTAAATTGACTGAATCTGTCCGAATTAAAGTTTAAAAATAGACCATATCTTTGCTAAAATAAATAGGTTTAATCTATTCTTGAAAAAGACAAGAAAATTGACGTGGTAAGTAAGACACATGTGCGACAGTTAAGCATCTTTATTCCGAAACGTTTCGCCTGCACAGTAGGCGTCTTCAATCGAGTACCGAAGAGTTAGCAGAAGCAGTAGAGATGTGAATACAATATTATCAGTCCATCACCCTTGAAGTTTTGAGGTTGTCACTCCCTCAGACTGGAGAAGAGTTGTTCCATAGTCTGAAACATTGTTCCAGACTATGGAACAACTCTTCTGTACACGACTGAAGAAGCCTACTGTGTAGACGAAACGTTTCGGAATAAAGATGCTTAACTGTTGCACATGTGTCTTACTCATCAACCTGTCGGTATTGTATACCATTTTAATATTCACAACCAGACGCACTCGAGTGCCTCATTAACCAACGATGTGACTGTCCTCTCCAAGATAATTATCTTAATGATAATATTCTTATTTTATTAAGCTGTTTTGTGTACACTGAATTAGATTTTTTATAATTATATGAAAATCAATTTTACTTTGCTGAAGTATAAAGTTGGCAGTTATCTTTCAGTGTTTTATATATATATATATATATATATATATATATATATATATATATATATATATATATATATATATTATATATATATATATACACACAACACACACACACACACACACACACACACACAGGAGGGTCAGGGGAGACATGATAACGACATATAAAATACTGCGCGGAATAGACGAGGTGGACAAAGACGGGATGTTCCAGAGATGGGACACAGACACAAGAGGTCACAATTGGAAGTTGAAGACTCAGATGAATCAAAGGGATGTTAGGAAGTATTTCTTCAGTCATAGAGTAGTCAGGCCATGGAATAGCCTAGAAAGTGATGTGGTGGAGGCAGGAACCATACATAGTTTTAAGGCGAGGTATGATAGAGCTCATGGGGCAGGGAGAGAGAGGACCTAGTAGCAATCAGCGAAGAGGCGGGGCCAGGAGCTGTGAATCGACCCCTGCAACCACAAATAGGTGAGTACACACACACACACACACACACACACACACACACACACACACACACACACACACCTGCATGAGAGAGGGAAGAGTTAGTGATGGTGGTGGAGACCAGACTTCTTGTCTCTCTCTTTCTCTCTCATTATAGCTTGTATATTCTTGCTAGCTATCCTTATAAAGTAATCAGCTGGCTGCTTTGTTTCTCAATTATAAATCGTATATCTTACAGTAGATTTATAGGATCATCTGAGGTAACCAAGTTCACGTCTTTGTGACGTCACCTCCGTCATGTGTGTGTGTCCAGTGTTGTGACGTGTGAACTTTCTTCCTTGCAGGACGTCGACGTTCATCACGCTCTCCCTGCTGTACGCCACGCTGCTGGTGGTCGTGTGTCTGGGCTTCGTGCTCTCCGAGGTCCTCACCCACAATGTTCCTCTCTACTACTACGAGGTCAGTACACAAACTTTACATCGAGTTTTTTTTACCCCAACTTTACATTATGGTCAGTACCCTAACTTAACGTGGAGGCCAGTACCATAACTTTAGAAATATAAACACAAATGCAGTATAATGTGATCCTTTATTGACAACGTTTCACCCACACAGTGGGCTTTTTCAAGTCACACGGATCTACCTGGGGTTGGAAGGTACGAGAGTATTTATAGTCAGAATGTTGAGGTCAGGTGGAGAATGCTGCATCTGATGATCTACCGGGTGGGGTTATAGAGTCTTGAGTAGCTTGGCAAGGGTATTGGACAAGTTGTAGACCTTCTGCAGTGTTCTATGTTCTTATGTGGGATAGCGATGAAGAAGTTTCTTGGCGAGTGGTTCAGCTATGTTATAGAAGCCATTGTTCTGGTTGAAATCATCGCTTATCTCTGGAATCATCGCTTATCTCTATAACCAACAATTTCAACCAGAACAATGGCTTCTATAACATAGCTGAACCACTCGCCAAGAAACTTCTTCATCGCTATCCCACATAAGAACATAGAACACTGCAGAAGGTCTACAACTTGTCCAATACCCTTGCCAAGCTACCCAAGACTCTATAACCCCACCCGGTAGATCATCAGATGCAGCATTCTCCACCTGACCTCAACATTCTGACTATAAATACTCTCGTACCTTCCAACCCCAGGTAGATCCGTGTGACTTGAAA
Organism: Cherax quadricarinatus; assembly: GCF_026875155.1. Classification (NCBI taxonomy): domain Eukaryota; kingdom Metazoa; phylum Arthropoda; class Malacostraca; order Decapoda; family Parastacidae; genus Cherax; species Cherax quadricarinatus. The sequence goes on from NC_069456.1 coordinate 10,739,687, forward strand.
AAGCCCACTGTGTGGGTGAAACGTTGTCAATAAAGGATCACATTATACTGCATTTGTGTTTATATTTCCATTGTGTCGGTATTTTATACCATTTATTTCCACCATAACTTTACATGGAGGCCAGTGCCCGGACTTTACGTGGAGATCAGTACCATAACTTTATGTCGAGGCCGGTACCATAACTTTACGTCGAGGCCAGTACCATAACTTTACGTGGAAGTCAGTAACATAACTACGTGAAGGTCAGTACTGTAACTTCTTAAGTCTAGGTAGGAGCTATGACTAACAGCCAAGGTCAGGGCGACAAGTAGGGCAAGAACAAGAATTTTTCAGGCCATGACTTGAAAAAGCACATCTTTTTCCTGTAGATTACCTGCTCATGGTTTTGGGGATCACTGCTCCAGGGGCCTGGTCCCAGACTAGGCCTCCCGGTTGTTGGCCTGATCAACCAGGCTGCTGGTGCTAGCCACTCGCAAACCATCGTATGCATCATATCCTGGCTGATCAGAAATTGATCTGAGGAACTCATGTTTTCTCTTGACTGATAGGGGTTTGTTGATAATTCCCCTTATGCATAAAGGGATGATGTTGAAGAGGTTTTGTCCCTTTGCACTTATTGAGTGCAAAGGGACCATGGCACCACCAGTGGATTCATAGCACCACTGTCTTCGTTGGATGTATTTTTGCACCTGCCAAGCCACCTTTTTTCGTTAGGAGTGATTTCTGTGAGGTCTTCCGACATGATCACTCCTAAGTCTCTCGCATTAACCTTCCACTGTGTTGTGACTTCAGTTTGTTCTATACTTCACTCAGGTTTTTATTTCCTCAGTTTTTCCATAGTGGCATAACTGAAGCTTATCATTATTGAACTTGCAGCATTGTTGTCACTGTCTCACTGGAAGACTTGATATATCAGCTTGGAGGTAGGTTTTCTGTATTTCCGTGGATGCCACTCTCATAGAACTTCAAGTATCGTCTGCAAAGATGATAGTATTATGATATATGTCCATGTTTATGCCGGATATGAGAATGAAAAAAAGAATAGGAAAAATTACTGTACCTAGGGGGAAAAGAACTATTCATTAGGGCAGCTTCTGATTTTACTCTCTTCGCTATTACTCTTTGGGTTCCGTTTGTTAGAAAATTAAATACCTATCTGCGTACTTTTCAGGATATTTTGTTTGCACCATGGTTGCACTTGTCAAAGGCTTTTGTAAGGTATGTGTACACTACATTTATATTTTGCTCCTTTACAGTTAAGACCAAGTCTTAATGGTCAAACATTTGCTATAGGATTCAAATACATGTGCAACAGTTGGGTAACTTTATTGATGAAACGTTTCGCCTACACAGTAGGCTTCTTCAGTCAAATACAAAGGGAGCAGTAGAAATGAAATAAAGATGATGTTATCAGTCCATCAGCTTTGGAGAAAAAGTATTTGAGGTAGTCCCTCAGCCTGGAGAAGAATTCAGCTCCATGGAGCTCCTCTCGGCAGTATCTTTTCTGGGTGAGTTGAAGATATTATATGCATAGTGTCTGTGTCTCTAATGAAGTGACGAGGATTGTGATGTTTAGAAAATACTTGTTCCACGAGAGAGCCCTCTTCCTCAAGGAACTCACTGCTGCAGATTCGGAGGACACGAAGAAAAAAGCCTACAATTACACAACGTTTAGTTTTGGTGTCGTAGTGGGAGTAGAAGTGGAGAATATCGTGTTGGTTGGTAGGTTTTCGATAGATTTAAAGTCTGTTTTAAAGTCAGTAAATCGCATTATACTGCATTTGTGTTTATTTTTCCATCGAGTCGGTATTTTATACCATTTATCTCCAACATGTATTTGAATCCTTTAGCAAATGTTTGACCATTAAGATTTGGTCTTAACTGTAAAGGATCAAAATATAAATGTAGTGTACACATACTTTACAAAAGCCTTTGACAAGTGCAACCATGGTGCAAACAAAATATCCTGAAAAGTACGCAGATAGATATTTAATTTTCTAACAAACGGAACCCAAAGAGTAATAGTGAAGAGAGTAAAATCAGAAGCTGCCCTAATGAATAGTTCTTTTCCCCAAGGTACAGTAATTTTTCCTATTCTTTTTTTTTCATTCTCATATTCGGCACATGTTTCACCAGTAAAGTTACCCAACTGTTGCACATGTTTCTTAATCTTCAAGTCAGAGCCTGTTGATCCTGAACCAGTGTTCACCATTGTTAATCCAAATATCAGGCGCCGCCGGAACGTTCGCCACTCTCCCCATTTTGCTTCCTCAGTGCCATTTCTAACGGGGAGAGGCAACGGAGTTCCGCAGTCTGCTGATAATGTCAGATAGTTTCTCTTCCACCTGTTGCAGCTTTATAGGAAAATCATTCACAATGTTACCAACAGCATCATTCACTACACTAACTGCTTCCACAGAAATATTATCAAACCAATGTCCCCTGAAAGCCAAGAACCCTTTCCCTCACGAAGAGCATCTGCTCGAAACACAACTGCTGAACAACCACTGAAAACCCAAACTATGACGCTTGAACATAAAGATATAATTATCATGTAAATCTTCACAGGCAGTGTGAAATCATTCGCTACAAAAGGCACGTTAAAGTGCCTTAGCATTCTTCCCAGTTAGACACAGTATTAATCTCCAAATCAGACAGTATTAATCTCCGAATCAGACACAGTATTAATCTCCGAATCAGACACGGTATTAATCCTGCCCAATTAGACACGGTATTAATCTCCCAATCAGACATGGTATTAATCCTGCCCGAGACTCTTTAAGACCAAGGAATGTCCACACTGTAAGACTCAGTAAGGTACCTTGGAAGACTGCCCACAATACAAGTAAGTTCCCTTTAACTGAAGCATCGCGGGTAAGTCAGAAACCATCTCAGCAGTGTTAGAAAGTTGCACAATTATCATAAACACACTTCACTCACACATTATACTGAATTTCTCCACTAACAATCAAAACTAACAATCTTAACTCTCTGAATTGATTAATGAGTCTCAGTACGGATTCACATGGGGTCGTAAATGCTGATTACTGATTGGTTATGGAGCCCTGGGTCTGGTCTATGAACAGGCCATGTCACCTTACATCAGTATGGTATGCAGTAGTGTTTTACCCAGTGATATAAAGTGTACACCTACATATATTTTTACACGAACCTGTTTGAAGGTCTTTCTACTTTCATGTGATAACATATGATAGCTGGTGTTTGGCATGAATATTTGATCGATATGTTTAGTAACTAGTCAATCAGATAAAGATTTTTCCCAACAACTCTGGTCTTTCGAACCAAACTGAGTTCTTTAGAGACCTAAAATAGAGCCACCGAAAAGTAATCTCTTGTGTAGTCACCAGGAAGTATTGGTTCTTCATTAATAATAGTTACTCAAGCAAAAAATGGTCATAGAACATTTTGTGCAGTGAAAGTAGTATACTTACACATTGGTGTTGCCAGCAGTAGTTAATACTAGTGAGAAGATCTAGGCACCAGCTGGCTTTGTGTATGGTTCAAGATGGCCTTCATTTGAAATAAGGGAGATGTTAGCAGCATAGTCTGAGGGAGATGGCAGAAGTGGCACAGTGTATGCTAGAACCATCTGACGATGCAGCCGCTACTCAACCAGCCATAAGGTGACAGTGGGATCCCAAATTCTTTGTAAACGAACTCATGTGTTAACTAAAGGGTGGGTCAGTACTACTTACTTTAGCTTTGTTTAATGAATTCAGCAGTAGGTTAACATATATGTAAGTTTAAGTTGTAAGCAACTTGTGAGTTGTTGTGTATTGTTATAGACGTATGTTGTATCTGTACTTAAATCTAGGTGAAATACCAGAGGCCTTAAAGAGTGCAGACATAGCTCCTTTGCACAAGGGAGGCAGTAGAGCACTAGCTAAAAATTACAGACCAGTAGCCCTAACCTCTCACATCATAAAAATCTTCGAAAGAGTGATGAGACAGCAGATTACAAATTTCATGGACCAGCACAACCAACATAACCCGAACCAGCATGGTTTTAGAGCAGGATGATCATGTCTGTCACAACTGCTGAACCATTATGACAGAATTACAGAGGCACTGGAAGACGACCAAAACGCAGATGTGATTTACACAGATTTTGCAAAGCCGTTTGGCAAATGCGATCATGGAGTGATAGCGCACAAAACGAAGGCCATAGGTATTACGGGAAGGTAGGCAGATGGATTTTCGGTTTCCTAACATACAGAACACAAAAAGTAGTAGTGAACAGAGCAAGATCCAGCATCAGCGAGGTCAAAAGCTCAGTACCCCAAGGCACTGTCCTGGCACCTCTGCTGTTCCTCATCCTCATAGCAGACATAGACAAAAACACCCGGCATGCTTTTGTATCATCATTTGCAGATGACACTAAAATAAGCATGAAAGTCAGTACGGTAGAGGACACTGAAAAAGTACAAGAAGACAAACAGGTTTTTCCAGTGGGTAGTGAAGAACAACATGACGTTCAGTGGTGATAAGTTCCAGATGCTTAGGTATGGAAAGAATGAAGAACTCAAAAGGAACACTATATACAAAACTCAAGAGAGTCACCAAATAGAACGTAAGGAACACGTAAAAGACCTGGGAATAATTATGTCAGCGGACCTTTCTTTTAAAGACCATAACAAGACAAAGATCACGACAGCCAGGAAGATGATGGGGTGGGTATTGAGAACTTTCAAAACAAGGGAAATAATGCCGATGGTAACACTCTTCAAATCGCTAGTGTTCCCTCACTTAGAATATTGCTCAGTGCTGACGGCCCCGTTCAAGGCAGGAGAAATATCGGAGCTGGAACAAATACAGAGATTGTTTACGGCTCACGTTGAGCCAGTAAAGCACCTAAACTACAGGAAACGCCTGTAAGTCTTGAACATGTACTCATTGGAGCGGAGGAGAGAGAGGTACATGATAATATATACCTGGAAGGTGCTCGAGGGCCTGGTCCCAAATCTGCACACTGCCATAACAACATGCTGGAGTGAGAGATATGGGAGGAAGTGTAAAATAAACCCAGTGAGGAGCAGGGGTGCAGTGGGGACAATAAGGGAACACTGTATCAACATCCAGGGTCCCAGACTTTACAACATCTTATCAGAAACACTGCTGGAGCAAGTGTAGAAGCTTTCAAAAGGAAACTGGACAAGTATCTTCACCAGGTGCCAGATCAACCAGGCTGTGATGGATATGTGGGGTAGTAGGCCTCCAGCAGCAACAGCCTGGTTGACCAGGCAAGCACCAGACGAGCCGGGTTCAGAGAGTAGATAAACTGTCGAAACTCTTCAAAGGTATATAAGTATGGGTCGGGTGTTGTTAAATCTGTCAGCTGTCTGTTTGTCATAATGTGCATTAGTGGTGATCGATCACCTGTCTCAGATGCACTAATTGAGATATATATGACAACCACTGTGAAAAGAATAATGAACTTCGCTGTTCTTTTCACAGTGGTTGTTCTTCATATTGTGATATCACCTGTTCATTGTGTTTTTATTGTATATATATATGACAGTCGACCAGACTCGCGAAATCGTAACGACACGATTACAAACTTGTAGACAAGCTGTCAGCACTGCTTGTTTCAGCCTCCATACTTAAGTGATAAGTCACCCTACTGACTTGATAAACATTTTAAGTCATGGCTTCTTTGGAGAATTGTAGAGGCATTCTCCCTAGGAAGCAAGGTCACGTCACCAGGCTGATTAATGCCAGGAGGTGTTGATCAAAGAAAATCCAGTGGATTACTGGAAATCAGGCAACAGGATGATACTACTGCGATTAAAAAAACTCGGGTCCGATTTGTTGAAAGACAAGAGCTTGTATTCAGTGTTCTGCCAATATAAGAAGGTCCTGGCATAGTCAGACCTGGGGCAGGCAAACATGGTAATTCACGCTCTCCAGTACTTCCATTGTTTCTCCGCCTACCCCAGTCAACCCTGCCAACATGTGATGGAAGGGATTTTGAGGAGTTCCATAAATATTAAATCTCTCCTTTTTGGACAGATATTGATGACCTAACTAATTGAATTATTTGAGGACACGGCTCAAAAGGCAAGCCTATGATCTTATCAAGTGACTCGACATAACTGGTGCCACTTATAATTATAGCGCTTTGGAGGCGAATTATTATGATAATCAGAATACTGCCAAGCACATTTACATGATAGCTGACCTGCTTTCACCTTCAGGTTGCTTACAAGATTTGTAAACCTTCAGAATCACTTTGACCAGCAGCCTTCGTTCATTGTCCTCTTATCAGGACATAATAGGCAGTGACTGGATAATCGTTTCAGTCATTCAGAGGAAACTACCAACTGAGACACTTGAACTCCTGAATCTGAAATATAAAAAGTGCCCTTTCACCTGTGAGGAAATCGACCAAGGTCTGCAACACATTGTATCCTGCATGCAAGCAAGCATTTGCGAGTATGAACCCTTATTAATAAACCTCTACCCAAGGCACCTCCTAAGAAAGCTCCTGTCAGTAGGACGCCTGAAGATTGTATTCTCGTGGGGGTTATGTGGCTGTTGACAAGAGTAACAAGGCTAAGAAATCGAGAAGACCCCAACCATGAGTGCACAAATGTTTTAGTGTGATGGGGCGCATAGGGCCATAGACTGTTATGTACGACAGTAGCCGCTCTCACACAGTAGGTACAACAGTTAAAGCTCTTTCTTAAATGCCTTGGTAATCATTCTGGAGGTGGGTGTAACCCAAAATATCTTGAATGTTTTAATTGCCGAAGTGATCATAATACCATTTTGTGCACTATTAATCTGTAGGCTCTTATAAGGAGCGGAAATAGACAGATTGAAGCTCTTGTGGTGACTGCAGAAAATAGAGGCTTTTGGAGCTCGACGCTCCATGTTGCAAAAATGAGGGAAATCAGAGTTCGGCACGTTGTGTTCTAGAACATGAGACGACCTCCAACAGGTCGTCTCAGCAACACTATCAACACTAGCTGCCCCCAGCCTCACTCAGTGTTACTACATTACTAAATGAGAAACACAAAACCATGGCTATTATGTTCTTTGATCAAGGCACACACAACTCTTTTACATGTAGAAGCACACTGAGTCAGCTAAGCGGAAAACCTCTTTGCAAGATGCAGCTTGGTATACCTGGGCTCTTCCAGAGTCCTGGAAGTAATCATGCTACCTAGCGAGGTTCATGTTTGCCTTGGGGAACTAGCACAAGATGATACAAGCTGTAGTGGTGAATCAGCTGCCTACCACCATACAAATTAAAGAGTTGCAAGATATTGTTGCTGCCCTGAAGAAGGCAAGTGTAAAACTAGCTGGTCTTGACTTCCAGTCAGTGTCGGCCTTATCAATCTGCTGATTGGTACAGTGGACCCTCGGCTAACGAATGCATCGCATAACGTTAAATCTGCCTAATGAAGCGTTTGAGCATAAAAAATTTGGCTTGCGTAACGATAAAAAACTCGCCCAATGTGATTTGTCGGGAACCTGTCCGTCCAGCCTGAGCGCCTCAGCTGCCCTGCCATCATTGTTTACAAGCCAGGGTGCCCGGTTTCATGCATATATTCGATACATTTTGTATTATTCCATTGTTTATAGTGCTTGTAACTACTAAATAAGCCACCTTGGGCCCCAAGAAAGCTTTTAGTGCCAACCCTGTGGTAAAAAGGGTGAGAAATACTATCGAAATATTATTGTACCACGGTCAGCTGCTGCTGCACCACTGTCAGCTGCTGCTGCACCACTGTCAGCTGTTGCTGCACCAATGTTAGCTGTACTACTCGAAGATGTGGAGAGACTGTTGTTGGTGTGGCTTAACGAGAAACAATTACCAAGAAATGATTAACCCCCAGAGGGTTAGCCACCCAGGATAACCCAAGAAAATCAGTGAGTCATCGAGGACTGTCTAACTTATTTCCATTGGGGTCCTTAATCTTGTCCCCCAGGATGTGACCCACACCAGTCGACTAACACCCAGGTGAACAGGAAAAAATGCCTGGAACTAGTGCTCATATTGGTGAATTTAAGGCCAGCAAAGGTTGGTTTGAGAGATTTAAGAATCGTAGTGGCATACACAGTGTGGTAAGGCATGGCAAAGCTGAAAAATTCCAACCCCAACAAGTGTTCAATTGTGACAAAACAGGCCAGTTCTGGAAGAAAATGCCAAACAGGACCTACATTACTCAGGAGGAAAAGGCACTCCCAGGACACAAGCCTATGAAAGACAGGCTAACTTTCTTGTTTTGTTGTAATGCAAGTGAGGATTGCAAAGTGAAGCCTTTACTCATGTATCACTCTGAAAATTCCAGAGTGTTCAAGAAAAACAGTGTCTCATCACTTATCAATACTCTTCAATAAAGGTAAATGTCATTTTAACATTTATTTATATAGTTATTGTGCATGTCTCATTGTTTTCTTTGTAGGGAAATGTATATTTCATGAAAAAAATTATTTTTTTTAATACTTTTGGCTGTCTGGAATGGATTAATTGGATTTCCATTATTTCTTATGGGAAAAATGAATTCAGCTAACGATAATTTCGTCTAACGATGAGCTCTCAGGAATGGATTAATATCGTTAGCCAAGGGTCCACTGTAGTGATTTTTACAGTGGTTTTGTACAGGGAATAGTAACCATAAATGAGTGTCTTTGCTGACCACTGCAGGTGGTCATATGGTTTTTGAGTCCACTCCAAGGTAGTCAGGGAAGTAACTGGGGACACCCTGGTGTAGTAGAAAAGTGTCCTGGTGACCGAATAATTGCCAACCACGTCCCTCAACAGAAGTTGAAGGAGAGGAAAGAGCCAGTGGATAAGTTGTGGAACCTGGATAATACAGACATCAATGACAAGCACAGCCCGAGACTTATAACCAGTACATGTAGACACTGTCGAGTACCTGGACTGACAATACAGGGTTGGGTTACCATGGAAGCTAAATGAAACCCACCTGCCGACTAATTATTACATGGCTTTTGACCATATGAAGGCTCAGGTTCATGAGCTAGGGAAGGGCCCAGAATTACTGCCTGTGTGCCTGTGTGTATGACAAGATCATACCGGAGCAGTTGAATGAATCACTTCATTGAGATGATCATTGACAGTCCAATGACAGGTCACTATCTCCCACATCATGCAGTTAGAAAGGATTCTGAATCTACCCCCTTACATGTTACAACACATACTGTCAGGCACACCATTTAAAGGGAACCAGAAGGTGCAGATCACACAGCTCTTGGGAAACAAACCAGGGTAGTTACAACCACCCCAGAGAAATAATTTTTTTTTAGTGCCAGAAAGAAAAAAAACTGGCAGGAAATAACAGAAATACTAGACCACCTCGGATCACTATTGGAGTGAGTGGAGGCACAGCCAGTGGCCTCCCCTCTCCAGAACAACAGATATTAGTGCCAGCAAGTATGACAACATTTGTATTTGCAAATATACAAGGTCTAAAGCCATCAACAAACAACAAAAATACCTTTCATCAGTGGACTGCTCATAGAGTCAAATGCAGTGTTTTTGGCTTCACAGAGACCCATACAAAGGATCATTTTTACAATGAAATATGGATCCCAGGGTAAAACTTATTCAAATGTGACAGAAAGAACAGGCAACAAGGGGGTCAGGAAAACTGACTAGTGTTTGGAAAATCTTCCATCCCTAGCCCCAAATATCTTGTTGCTGGGTGATTTCAACTTAAGATACCTAAAATGGAGAAATGTGGCAAATAATGTTTCAGCAGAGATAACCCCAGGAGGCAGCTTAGATGAAAATACACACACACACGAGCTATTACATCTCTGCAACAAATTCACCTTAAGCCAGAAAATAGTGGATCCAACAAGACTGGAAAATACACTTGACCTTATCTTCACTAATAATGATCTGGTACGAAATATAACAATATCAAAGACAATACACTTGGATCAAATCGAAGTACAGACATATATGTGCAGGGCTCCTGACCAGCAAAATGAGATCAGTTATGAGGGTACCTTCACCAAATTCAACTTTATAACAGAAACATACAGTGGGATCAAATTAACCATGTCCTGGGAAGATATCCTAAACAACATGGATCTGAACCTTTGCCTGGAAAAAATGAACTCCGTGGCACTTGAGGTATGTGCAAAGCACATTCCCCTAAGAAAGAAACGAGATGTAAACTAGAAAGAGGGAGACGCTCCCTCTATAGGCTACAGAGCTGCTCATAGGAGCCAGTCTGTCTGAGATATGGACAGAGGCATGACCAGAGAAACAGGAAATATAAAACTTAAGCTTAAGGAATCATACAGGAGCCAAGAAACATGGTAAGACCTTAAAGCCATAAATGGAATTGAAAAAAAAATTCTTATATATGTCAAATCTAGGACAAAAACCACATCCAGTAATGGGCCCCTGCTTTAACGAGATGGGACTTACACAGATAACAGCAAAGAAATGGTGAGATACCAAAGTCCCAGTATGACTCAGCATTTAGCGACCCATTAATCAGACTAAGGGGCACAGTCTAAATATTTTTTTTGTAGGAATGAGACTCAAAATTTGGTTAATTCAAGAATTTCTAATACATCCTAACACCAATGGACTTTGAAAAAGCAGTAAATGACATTCCCATGCACTGTGCCACGGGCCCAGACTCGTGGAACTGTGTGCTCATCAAGAACTGCAAGAAACCCCTTTCGCGTGCTTTAAATATTCTGTGGAGAGGGAGCATAGACACAGGGGTCATCAGACAGTCATTAAAAACAACAGATACAGCCCCACTCCACAAAGGCGACAGTAAAGCAATTGCAGAAAATTACAGACCGATAGCACTAATGCCCCACATCACAAAAATTTTTTAAAGGGTCCTATGAAGCAAGATCGCCAACCATTTGGATACCCAACAATTTCACAACCCAGGGCAGCATGGGTTTAGAGCAAGTCGCTCCTGCCTTTCACAACTACTGGACCACTATGACATGGTCCTAGATGCACTGGAGGACAAACAAAATGCAGATGTAGTATACACAGAATTTGCGAAAGCCTTCGACAGGTGTAATAGCACACAAAATGCCTAATAAAGGAATAATAGGAAAAGTGAGTAGATGGATCTTTAACTTCCTAACAAATAAAACACAAATGTAATAGTAAACAGAGTAAAGTCAGAGGTGGCCACAGTGAAAAGCTTTGTTCCACAAGGTAAAATACTCACTTCCATCTATTTCCTCATCCTCATAACTGACATAGACAGAGATGTAAGCCACAGCACCATGTCCTCCTTTGCTGATGATACCAGAATTTGCATGAGAGTGTCATCCATTGAGGACACTGCAAATCTTCAAGTGAACATTAACCAAGTCTTTAAATGGGCCTCAGAAAACAGTAAGAAGTTCAAAGAAGACAAATTTCAATTATTCCACTATGCAAAACTTGAGGAAATAAAAATTGGATCGGAGTATAAAACAAATTCAAACCACACAGTAGAGTGAAAAACTAACGTGAAGGACCTGGGAGTGATAATGTCAGAGAATTTAATTTTCAAAGATCACAACAATGTCTGCTAGGAAAATGATAGGATGGATAATGAGAAACTTGAAAACTAGGGATGCCAAGCCATTGAGGATTCTCTTCAAATCATTTGTTCTCTCTAGGCTAGAATATTGCTGTACTCTAACGGCCCCTTTCAAGGTAGGCGAAATTGCAGACCTGGAGAATATATAGAGAACTTTCACTGCACATATATGTACAATAAAGCACCTGAATTACTGGGAATGGTTGAAATCCCATGACCTGTACTCTTTTAAATGCAGGTGAGAAAGATACATGATAATATAGTATACACTTGGAAAATTTTAAGAGGGACCAGTCCCAAATCTGCACATGGAAATCACTCCCTTCGAAAGCAAAAGATTTGGCAGGCAGTGCAACGTCCCTTCAGTGAAAAGTAGAGACACCATGAGTATGCTAAGAGACTAACACAGTAAGTGTTAGGGGGCCCAAGATTGTTCAACTGCCTCCCAGTATACATAAGGGAGATTAAGATTACCAATAGACCCCTGGCTGTCTTCAAGAGGGAGCTGGACAGGCACCTAAAGTCAGTTTCCGACCAACCTGGCTGTTATTCGTATGTCAGTTTACGTGTGGCCAGCAGTAATGGCCTGGTTGATAAGGCCCTGATCTACTGAGAGGCCTGGTCATGGACTGGGCCGTGGGGACATTGACCCGTGGAACACCCTCCAGGTATGCACCACAGGACATGGCTAGTCTTAATGATTGTCTGATGACAGGCTCTTACCTGACAGAGAAGCTGGATGATGTGTTAATTAAGTTTCACACGAACCCTGTATAGCTGACATCTCAAAAAGCTTCCTAAGAGTAAGATTTCAAGAAGTTGACAGGGATTATATGTGTACTTGCTTTCTGAGATGGAGAATAGGATAGCAGATGAACAAGGAGGCTTTAGGAAAGGTAGGGGGTGTGTAGACCAGGTGTTTACAGTGAAACACATAAGTGAACAGTATTTAGATAAGGCTAAAGAGGTTTTTGTGGCATTTATGGATTTGGAAAAGGCGTATGACAGGGTGGATAGGGGAGCAATGTGGCAGATGTTTCAGGTGTATGGTGTAGGAGGTAGGTTACTGAAAGCAGTGAAGAGTTTTTACGAGGATAGTGAGGCTCAAGTTTGAGTATATAGGAAAGAGGGAGATTATTTCCCAGTAAAAGTAGGTCTTAGACAAGGATGTGTCATGTCACTGTAGTTGTTTAATATATTTATAGATGGGTTGTAAGAGAAGTAAATGCGAGGGTCTTGGCAAGAGGCGTGGAGTTAAAAGATAAAGAATCACACATAAAGTGGGAGTTGTCACAGTTGCTCTTTGCTGATGACACTGTGCTCTTGGGAGATTCTGAAGAGAAGTTGCAGAGGTTGGTGGATGAATTTGGTAGGGTATGCAAAAGAAGAAAATTGAAAGTGAATACAGGAAAGAGTAAGGTTATGAGGATAACAAAAAGATTAGGTGATGAAAGATTGGATATCAGATTGGAGGGAGAGAGTATGGAGGAGGTGAATGTATTCAGATATTTGGGAGTGGACGTGTCAGCGGATGGGTCTATGAAAGATGAGGTGAATCATAGAATTGATGAGGGGAAAAGGGTGAGCGGTGCACTTAGGAGTCTGTGGAGACAAAGAACTTTGTCCTTGGAGGCAAAGAGGGGAATGTATGAGAGTATAGTTTTACCAACGCTCTTATTTGGGTGTGAAGCATGGGTGATGAATGTTGCAGCAAGGAAAAGGCTGGAGGCAGTGGAGATGTCATGTCTGGGGGCAATGTGTGGTGTGAATATAATGCAGAGAATTCGTAGTTTGGAAGTTAGGAGGAGGTGCGGGATTGCCAAAACTGTTGTCCAGAGGGCTGAGGAAGGGTTGTTGAGGTGGTTCGGACATGTAGAGAGAATGGAGTGAAACAGAATGACTTCAAGAGTGTATCAGTCTGTAGTGGAAGGAAGGCGGGGTAGGGGTCGGCCTAGGAAAGGTTGGAGGGAGGGGATAAAGGAGGTTTTGTGTGCGAGGGGCTTGGACTTCCAGCGGGCATGCATGAGTGTGTTTGATAGGAGTGAATGGAGACAAATGGTTTTTAATACTTGACATGCTGTTGGAGTGTGAGCAAAGTAACATTTATGAAGGGATTCAGGGAAACCGGCAGGCTGGACTTGAGTCCTGGAGATGGGAAGTACAGTGCCTGCACTCTGAAGGAGGGGTGTTAATGTTGCTTTTTAAAAACTGTAGTGTAAAGCCCCTTTGGAAAGACAGTGAGGGTGAAGATGGTAAAATTTTTTTTCTTTTTGGGCCCCCCCCTGCTTGGGTGGGAATGGGCCCAAAAGTTTGTTAATATATATAATAAAATTGCTTTCTGTGTCCAGAGACTCCCCATAACTCCCCAAAGTCCTCTTTAAAACTTATAATTTTGGGTCAGTGTTGTTTGGCGCTACTTCATCGCCCTTCCTACTTGAAGCCATACAGAAAACTCTTTGAAGAAATCAAAAGTCCTCTGAAAGGCTTAAATAAGAATTTTTATGTGGGTTCCCAAAGGGAAACCCAGACCACAAATCATGTTTTAAACCCCTTTTGACTGTTTGGTCAATTATTCTTTTTTAGGTGTTTTGGCGTATATTTTTACTCTTAAATTTAGCGGCTTCAAATCGAGCAGGGAAAGGGGTAGGCCCACATGTGAGAGAATGGGTCTGTGTGGTCAGTTCACCACATTTTTTGGTCACCGTTTCAGGATGGATAAAAAATTCTCTGGAAAATGTAAAAAGGAGGTGACAAAGTTGCCCCAAAGTACAAAAAACCTTTCCCCTAGAGGATAGACAAAAGGCCGAATCTGCACTCTATAGAAAGAGTAGAATTAGGGGGATATGTTGAGGTGTAAAAGGGAAAGACGGGAATAAAAAAAGGGGGATGTAAATAGTGTGCTGAAAATATCTAGCCTTTCAGGACTCGGCAAGGGTTTTTAATTTGGAAAAATTCAGATTCAGGAAGGATTAGGAAAGTACGGGTTTGGAATGGGTTTGTGGATGAGTGAAACAAACTCCGGTACTTTTATAGAGGCCAGAACGTTGTGTAGCTTTAAAAATTTTGGATAAATACATGATGGATTGGGTGGGTGGAGTTGGCCTGTGCTTGTGCACCGGTCGGTTTGCTGTTCCCCCCTTTAGTCAATGGCCCTGACCTGACGGGGTTGGGGCTTTGGCTTAAGCCGGTGGGATTGGGGCCCCCTCACAGGGGCCATAGGCCTTTGCAGTTTTCTTCGTTCTTATGTTCTTTGTTCTTCTTATAAAAAAAATCCGCAGCGCAGTGCAAAATGAAAAAAAAAACTGACCTTTTTTTTTTTTTTGGATTAAAACACCAAATTTGAGGTGTATTTTCGTATTATTTTTTTTGTATTCTCGTTTTCATGGCTGGTAATAATAGGAAAAACATTGCAGAAATGGGGGATTTTGATTATTTTTCACGATGAAAACGACCATGAAATTGAGTAAAAAAGCGGAAATGTTCGTTTTTCCCAAATGTTCAAGATAAGAAATCACACCACACGCCCAAATACACGTCAACTGGGGATCTGATATTTTTCTGTGCACTAAATTTTATAATACTTTTTTAAAATAATGAGTATTTGCATAACAATAATTTTGTTTTTTTTGTATGAAAAAAAAATCAAAATAAAAAGCAATAGTAATTAAGAGGGGCCTAGAGACGTGACTAATGAACAGGGGATTTTTTTTTTAGTGCCAAGAATGTTCACATTGTTTATTTGGACCCTATTTTTAAAAATTGGGATCTTTTTTAAATTTGCGTGAAATTGGCCAAAAGCCAATTTTGCCTTTATTTGGGGAGTTAAAACGGTAAATGGGGGGCTGTTTCTTATACTCAATTGATAGGAAATGGAGTTTAAGATGCATGAGTTTGGTCAACGGAAAAAGGGAAATTTGGGCCAAAAACGGGCTCAAAAACACCAAAATCGCCGATCCGTATATGTCGTGAGACCCCTAACTTGTGGGAGCGTAATTCCGTGGTTTTCGACCAAATTTTACTTTTGGGTCATTAATCGGGAAAAAAACTCTATTTTTTCACAAGAAAAAATAATTTTTTTTACAAAAAATTTTTTGACATAGAATGTAGTTTCGGAAAAGGGGGTTGCAACAGTCAAAGGGTTAAGCAAGCAAATAAATGACTAGCATCAACATGCCACTCAGGGGTTGGAATACAAATTCAACGTTAAAAAAAAATTAGATTTGCCTGATGTTGACGTTCCTGGCAATAGTAATATGTTTGGACTAGTACAGCTTGCCGAGGAAGACACCTTAAGCTCTGAGTTAGACTCAGACCTGGCAGTGCCCTCACTAAGCGTAGTTTACTGTCAGAGGTATCCCAGTGCTTTGATCCCTTGGGATTAGTCACACCCGTTATTATAAAGGGTAACATACTTATCCAGGAGGCGTGAAGACTGAAGCAAGGGCGAGACGAAAGCTTGCCTCTAGAAATGTGTTGGGCTACAAGTGACATTGTCTTAGAGTTTAGTCAACTCTACCAGATTAAGTTTCTCAGGCAGGTAGGGCAGGAAACTAAGACCAGCACATTGAATGTTTTCTGTGATGCATTCACAGTGACGTACGGCCCTGCCACATATTGGAGCAACACTGAAGAGAGGTAGTCACCTCCAAAGAGAGTAGCGCCCTTGAAATCTTAAGATCGTTTCATACATTGAAATGACAGCACTTTGTAGGTACCAAACTAGCAGTTTATGTCCATAAGGTATTGAATCATGTCAGTATATTACCAAAACCGTGATCCAGAGTAACAATGAGGCAGTCTCCCAGTGGCTAAGGAATAATAAAGTAAGCTAGTTTACATGCAAAATTGGGTGGCTGAAATTAGGGAGATACAATCGGATTATCTTTTCCACCATGTCCCCACCAAGAACAACCCAACTGATAAAATATCTGGTGGAGTCCTTCTCAAGAAATTCTTAGTTATGGTTCTGTGGGCATAGCTGGTTGTTAATGAAAGTGATGTAACTGTCCTCTTCAAAATATCCACATCATGCCAGAACAGTCTGCTTAAACACACTAGATGTCCTTAAGTTAGCTATCTATGAGACTAAGTATTTCTCATTGGACAAACTCTTGAACATGACATCGCTTGTCTTTAAGTTCCTTAAGGTAAAGGTAAAATATGAGTTCTCTCAACCTATGAAATACTGCATAAAGCAGGGGCAGAGGAAGTCCTAGTCATTTATGAATTTCTGGAAACTGGGAACAAGTCCTCATTAAAGCTGGACTTAGTTTGACTTCCAGGACTTAACCTGAACTAAAAGAATATTACGAGATGTCGAAGAAGAATTCAAAATTCCTCTCTGATAGATACCTAAGGACCATTGGTTAACTAGGTTAATCACTGATAAGGCCTAAGGCCTACAACTACGTATTGCATGGTGGAGTTCAGGACACTGTGTCACAGCCAATACTCCTGGATACTTCAGGGAAGACAGTGTGTGAAAAATCACCTGTCACCTGCCGCTATGTAGATGGGCGACCTTATCTTGGTTTGCTACCATGCCCTGCCGACAGGGTGTGTCATGTTGCCCCATTGTGGTGAAAGGGGTTGTCGCCAGGCTATAATTCTGACTAAAACCCCAGATAAAATCCTTATCAAAGTTTGTTTGTGCTTGTTAACCTGAGCCACTGCCAGATCAGTACACTTATAGGCTGCCACTGACATGACTGCTGAAGTCTTTATAAAACTGTTTAGATATGCAGCCAGAAGGTCGTGTCCCAGGGTAATGATTGCAGACAACAGATCAAACTTTATATTCAGTGCGGTTTACCTCAAAGAGATATTTGAGCAGTGAAATGTCCAACAGATGTTGCATTACTAATACGTATTGTTGTGGAGTACCTACCTCCTAAGGCTCCCTAGCAAGGAGGATTTTGAGAGGCATTATTGGCATCATGAAGTGATGCCTGAGGAAGACTCTACAGTAAAAGGAAAGATTAAAAAGAATTCCAAACAGTGGTGGCTGAAGTCGAGAACAAAATCAACAGTTGACCTCTGACATATGTTAACGATGATCTAGACAACATGGAAATATTGAGTCTGTCCCATTTAATGTGCTGATGTTGACTTGAGCTAGTGCCTGCTATGTGAGATAGTGATGTCTTCGAAGATCCTACCTACCTTGAGTCTGACCAACTTAAGACGGAAGTTCAAGCACATTTATAGTGTCATTGAATGCTGGGAGAGAGTCTGGCATGAGGGTTGTCTTTATAGGGCCGAGGCTCCTGATAATATGTCACTGCAACTTGATGACATACTGATACAGATGGCCACTAAGAAAGATAGTAACCATGCACCACAGTGTGAGTGGTCAGGACAGTTGAGGTCTTAAATGAAGGTTCTGTTCATTCCCGGGTCTTAGACAGGTTTGTACCTATAGAATTGCATTATCCTGTAAAGGAACCCATAACCCCTCAAGAAATGCCACCAGCTGAATCCCATTCCAAATTCCAGACAGCAGTGGCAGCTAGAGAACTATACAATACGATTTTTATTTCTTTGCAAGTTTGTATTGAGATTCTGTAGTTACAATAATGAGTTGCAGTGCAAAGAGAGCCCATAATGCCCAGGCATGATGCCTAGGCATTATGGGCAGACTTAATTTAATGGCTTACAGACTACTTAATACTAAATAAAGTGATCATAGTTTGTTTAAGGTGTACATCTGTTTTTATTTATAGTAGACATTAATTGTACTCAAATCACAATAGTTTCAATAATAAATATTGAAATTGTTATGGGAATATAACATTGTGAGTTGTTGAAAATAGTTTACAGTATGAGAATGCTACAATTGGGTGTAAAGCAGTATTGTTTTGGGTAGTTATTTTTACTACAATGTAGTATTAATCAGTGTATGAACTTTGGGGGTCTTGTTTTGAAATTTTAAGATTTAGGTAACTGGGAGATTTTTTTGGTAAAGTTAAATATTGAGTATTTAGTTTAACCCTTAAACTGTCCAAACGTAGATCTACGTTTTTTCAACATTTGAAAGTATGTAAAAAAAGTATACAGTGGTCCCTCGTTTTTTGTAATTAATCCGTTCCTGGAGCCGTTACTATAAACGAAATTTACGATTTACGAATCAATTTTCCCCATAAGAAATAATGTAAATACAATTAATCCATTCCTGACACCCAGAAGTATTAAAACAAAAAAATTTTTTACATGAAATATACGTGTAGTACATAAACAATACAATGGGAAATGATGAATGAAACATTAACAGCATAACACTTACCTTATTGGAGATTCTTCTTAGTGTATGGGAGACTGGAGGAGGAGGAGAGAGTGGAGTGTTTATAGTTTGGAAGGGGAATCCCCTTCCATCAACACCTCAGGTACCATTTGCTTTTCTGGGGTTGCTTCTCTTCTCTGTTTTTTAATGCCACTAGGACCACCTTGAGAGTCACTGGAGCCCTGTCTCGCAAAATAACTGTGGAGAGAGCTCTGTTTCTGGCGTCTCTTTAGCACTTCCCTAAAATGGCCCAAGACTTTGTCACTGTACATGTTGCCAACCTGGCTTGCAACAACCTTGTTAGGGTGATGTTTCTCCATAAAGCTTTCCATCTTACCCCACATAGTAAAAATTTCTTTAATTTCTGAAGAAGGCACCTTCTTCCATCTCTCTTCCTCCTCCTCTGCAGCAAGATTCTGAGCTGTGATGTGTTGCTCTTCCTGCTGAAGCTCTTGCAGCTCCTCAGTGGTGAGCTCTTCATTGTGGTCTTCCACCAATTCTTCCACATCCTCCAAACTCACATCCAACCTCATGGAACTCCCCAGTGCCACAATTGATTTTACAACAGACATAGGCTCATTAGGGTCAGTCCCAAATCCTTCAAAATCCCTCTTGTCGACACAATCTGGCCACAATTTTCTCCAGGCAGAGTTCAAAGTCCTGGTAGTCACTCCCTCCCAAGCCATACCTATAAGGGTTATGCAATGGAGGATGCTGAAGTGTTCTCTCCAAAATTCCCTTAGGGTCAAGTGAGTGTCTGTGGTCACAGTCAAGCACCTGTGAAACATTGCTTTTGTGTAGAGTTTTTTTAAAGTTTGCAATAACCTGCTGGTCCATGGGTTGGAGGAGAGGAATGGTATTCGGGGGCAAGAACTTTACTGTGATGAACCCAAACTCCTCGAAAATTAGGTCATCCAAGTTTGGAGGATGAGCAGGTGCATTGTCCATTACTAGCAGGCACTTGAGAACCAATTTCGTTTCCAGGAGATACTCCTTCACACTAGGGCCAAACACTTCATTGAACCACTCGACGAAAATTTCCCTCGTGACCCATGCCTTACTATTAGATTTCCAAAACACACAATTTACTCTTCATAACATTGTTTTTCCTGAACACTCTGGGATTTTCAGAATGGTACACTAGTAATGGCTTCACTTTGAAATCCCCACTAGCATTAGCACAGAACATTAGCGTCAGCCTGTCTTTCATAGGCTTGTGTCCTGGCATTGCCTTTTCCTCTTGTGTAATGAAGGTCCTCTTTGGCATTTTCTTCCAAAAGAGGCCTGTTTCGTCACAATTGAACACTTGTTCAGGATTCAGTCCTTCAGCCTCTATGTACTCCTGGAATTCATGCACATATTTTTCAGCCGCCTTGTGGTCCGAACTGGCAGCCTCACCATGCCTTACCACACTGTGTATGCCAGTTATTTTATTTTTTTATTATCACACTGGCCGATTCCCACCAAGGCAGGGTGGCCCGAAAAAGAAAAACTTTCACATCTACTCATCCTTTTGCAAGTCTTTACACACAGTTTTTAAACGCAACTTAACACCCCTCCTTCAGAGTGCAGGCACTGTACTTCCCATCTCCAGGACTCAAGTCCGGCCTGCCAGTTTCTCTGAACCCCTTCATAAATGTTACTTTGCTTACACTCCAGCAGCACGTCAAGTATTAAAAACCATTTGTCTCCATTCACTCTTATCAAACACGCTCACGCATGCCTGCTGGAAGTCAAGCCCCTGCACACAAAACCTCCTTTACCCCTCCCTCCCTCAACCTTTCCTAGGCCGACCCTACCCCGCCTTCCTTCCACTACAGACTGATACACTCTTGAAGTCCCTCTGCTTCTCTCCATTCTCTCTACATGTCCGAACCACCTCAACAACCCTTCCTCAGCCCTCTGGACAACAGTTTTGGTAATCCCGCACCTCCTCCTAACTTCCAAACTACGAATTTTCTGCATTATATTCACACCACACATTGCCCTCAGACGTGACATCTCCACTGCCTCCAGCCTTCTCCTCGCTGCAACATTCATCACCCATGCTTCACACCCATATAAGAGCGTTGGTAAAACTATACTCTCATACATTCCCCTCTTTGCCTCCAAGGACAAAGTTCTTTGTCTCCACAGACTCCTAAGTGCACCACTCACCCTTTTCCCCTCATCAATTCTATGATTCACCTCATCTTTCATAGACCCATCTGCTGACACGTCCACTCCCAAATATCTGAATACATTCACCTCCTCCATACTCTCTCCCTCCAATCTGATATCCAATCTTTCATCACCTAATCTTTTTGTTATCTTCATAACCTTACTCTTTCCTGTATTCACTTTTAATTTTCTTCTTTTGCACACCCTACCAAATTCATCCACCAATCTCTGCAACTTCTCTTCAGAATCTCCCAAGAGCACAGTGTCATCAGCAAAGAGCAACTGTGACAACTCCCACTTTATGTGTGATTCTTTATCTTTTAACTCCACGCCTCTTGCCAAGACCCTCACATTTACTTCTCTTACAACCCCATCTATAAATATATTAAACAACCATGGTGACATCACACATCCTTGTCTAAGGCCTACATTTACTGGGAAATAATTTCCCTTTTTCCTACATACTCTAACTTGAGCCTCACTATCCTCGTAAAAACTCTTCACTGCTTTCAGTAACCTACCTCCTACACCATATACCTGCAACATCTGCCACATTGCCCCCCTATCCACCCTGTCATACGCCTTTTCCAAATCCATAAATGCCACAAAGACCTCTTTAGCCTTATCTAAATACTGTTCACTTATATGTTTCACTGTAAACACCTGGTCCACACACCCCTACCTTTCCTAAAGCCTCCTTGTTCATCTGCTATCCTATTCTCCATCTTACTCTTAATTCTTTCAATAATAACTCTACCATACACTTTACCAGGTATACTCAACAGACTTATCCCCCTATAATTTTTGCACTCTCTTTTGTCCCCTTTGCCTTTATACAAAGGAACTATGCATGCTCTCTGCCAATCCCTAGGTACCTTACCCTCTTCCATACATTTATTAAATAATTGCACCAACCACTCCAAAACTATATCCCCACCTGCTTTTAACATTTCTATCTTCATCCCATCAATCCCGGCTGCCTTACCCCTTTTCATTTTACCTACTGCCTCACGAACTTCCCCCACACTCACAACTGGCTCTTCCTCACTCCTACAAGATGTTATTCCTCCTTGCCCTATACACGAAATCACAGCTTCCCTATCTTCATCAACATTTAACAATTCCTCAAAATATTCCCTCCATCTTCCCAATACCTCTAACTCTCCATTTAATAACTCTCCTCTCCTATTTTTAACTGATAAATCCATTTGTTCTCTAGGCTTCCTTAACTTTTAAATCTCACTCCAAAACTTTTCTTATTTTCAACAAAATTTGTTGATAACATCTCACCCACTCTCTCATTTGCTCTCTTTTTACATTGCTTCACCACTCTCTTAACCTCTCTCTTTTTCTCCATATACTCTTCCCTCCTTGCATCACTTCTACTTTGTAAAAACTTCTCATATGCTAACTTTTTCTCCCTTACTACTCTCTTTACATCATCATTCCACCAATCGCTCCTCTTCTCTCCCGCACCCACTTTCCTGTAACCACAAACTTCTGCTGAACACTCTAAGACTACATTTTTAAACCTGTGATGAATGGTTTGAAAAACCGACAAGTTGAAGATTGAGACACTTATGCAGCATATGGGAATCTTTATTCAGGAAACGTTTCGCCACACAGTGGCTTCATCAGTCCAAAACAGAGGAAGGCGTAAGGAGAGGAGAAGTATGAGGTAATCAGTCCCTCAGCCTGGAGTCGATGTGTTCAGTCCATCAATCTTGTAGAATGTACAGCATAGGGCCGTAGACGTGGCTTATATACTGTAGTGAGGTGACTTGAAGCAGACGGAGGCGGGATCATAGTGGTACCATCCACTAGTCGAAGTAGGTCTTTGTCCAAAGGTTGGACAAGCGCTGAGGGACTGATTACCTCATACTTCTCCTCTCCTTACGCCTTCCTCTTTGTATTGGACTGATGAAGCCACTGTGTGGCGAAACGTTTCCTGAATAAAGATTCCCATATGCTGCATAAGTGTCTCAATCTTCATTTTTAAACCTACCCGTACCTCTTCGACCCCATTGCCTATGCTCTCATTAGCCCATCTATCCTCCAATAGCTGTTTATATCTTACCCTAACTGCCTCCTCTTTTAGTTTATAAACCTTCACCTCTCTCTTCCCTGATGCTTCTATTCTCCTTGTATCCCATCTACCTTTTACTCTCAGTGTAGCTACAACTAGAAAGTGATCTGATATATCTGTGGCCCCTCTATAAACATGTACATCCTGAAGTCTACTCGACAGTCTTTTATCTACCAATACATAATCCAACAAACTTCTGTCGTTTCACCCTACATCATATCTTGTATACTTATTTATCCTCTTTTTCTTAAAATATGTATTACCTATAACTAAACCCCTTTCTATACAAAGTTCAATCAAAGGGCTCCCATTATCATTTACACCTGGCACCCCAAACTTACCTACCACACCCTCTCTAAAAGTTTCTCCTACTTTAGCATTCAGGTCCCCTACCACAATTACTCTCTCACTTGGTTCAAAGGTTCCTATACATTCACTTAACATCTCCCAAAATCTCTCTCTCTCCTCTACATTTCTCTCTTCTCCAGGTGCATACACGCTTATTATGACCCACTTTTCGCATCCAACCTTTACTTTAATCCACGTAATTCTTGAATTTACACATTCAAATTCTCTTTTCTCCTTCCATAACTGATCCTTCAACATTACTGCTACCCCTTCCTTTGCTCTAACTCTCTCGGATACTCCAGATTTAATCCCATTTATTTCCCCCCACCGAAACTCCCCTTCCCCCTTCAGCTTTGTTTCGCTTAGGGCCAGGACATCCAACTTCTTTTCATTCATAACATCAGCAATCATCTGTTTCTTGTTATCCGCACTACTTCCACACACATTCAAGCATCCCAATTTTATAAAGTTTTTCTTCTTCTCTTTTTTAGTAAATGTCTACAGGAGAAGGGGTTACTAGCCCATTGCTCCCGGCATTTTAGTCGCCTCATATGACACGCATGGCTTACGGAGGAAAGATTCTTTTCCACTTCCCCATGGACAATAGAAGAAATAAAGAAGAACAAGAGCCAGTATGCCAGTACGGTTCTTAAATCTCTCAAACCAGCCTTTGCTGGCCTTAAATTCACTCACATCACCACTATTTGCAGGCAATTTCTTTACCAAATCTTCATGCAACTGCCTAGCCTTTTCACAAATAATCGAAGTCATAAGAGTATCTCCTGCTAATTGTTTCTCATTTATCCACACCAATAATAACTTCTCAACTTCTTCCAGTACTGGTGATCTCATTTTTGTCAGCATAGTTACTCCCTTTGCAACAACAGTGTCCTTTATTTCCTTTTTCTTGGCCACTATGGAGCATAAGGTTGTGTAGGGTTTCTTATACATCCTGGACAGTTCGGCCACACTTGTACCACTTTCATATTGTTCAGTGATGGTTTTCTTAAATTCAATCGTATTTCTCACCTTCTTTACCATAGGCTTGGTACTTGGAGCTTTCTTTGGAGCCATGGTAGCTTATTTAGTACTTGCAAGCACTAAAATAAATGGAATATTATGAAATATTTTGCTGGAGCACGTGAGGGGACCTTCGCTCACTGGTAAACAATGCCAGACTGGCTGCCGCCCCGGCTCACGCTGTGGGTATGCGTCCCGGACGAACTACAACTCGCGAGTCAAACTATGAAAAGCGAGTCCATGTCTATACGAAAATACCCCTATGATTGGTGAAATTTACGATTACCAGGAACTACGAAAAGCGGGGGACCACTGTATTTTTTTTTTTTTTTTTTTTTTTTACATTTGAAAATGTGTAAAAAAAACTTTGATCTACTTTTTTTTTTGTTATACGTATTTGAAAATATGTAAAAAAAACGTAGATCTATTTTTGGAGCACTACGCATGTGAACGTAGATCTGCTTGGACAGTTTAAGGGTTAAGGTGGGTAAGTGGTTTTTGAGAAGTCTTAAATTGATGTTCAGACTGGGTTACTTTAGTATTTACTGGTAATGAATTCTAAATTTTGGGGCCCTTTATGTGCATAAAGTTTTTACACAGTGTGATATGAACTTGGAGTACATCAAAAAGAGATCTGTCTTGTGTACGGTCATGTGCCCTGTTAAGGTTAGTGAGGAGAAGTTTGAGTGTAGTGTTGTATGTATGTAGTAGCCACATGAATAAATATGGGTGTTCTTTATGGTGTGCAGTTTTAGATTTTTGAATATTGGTGGAGTATGCTGTTGGGAGTAGGAATTTGTTATCGTTCTGACTACAGCCTTTTGTTGGGTTATTAATGGTCCTAGGTGACTTAATGTTGTTGATCCCCATGCACAAATTCCATATGTAAGGTAAGGGTAGATGAGTGAATTATACAGTGCAAGGAGAGCTGATTGTGGAACAGTACCATATCTTTTATAGTATGCCTACTGTCTTAGAGATTTTCTTGGAAATTTGTTGTACATATATGCATTTGGAATTTGAGGCTACTGTCAAGGTGGATTCCTAGGAATTTTCCCTCTGTGAGTCTTGTGATGGGAGATCCATTTAGCTTTATGTTAAGTGGAACATTTGCAGCTCTGTTTCCAAATTGAATGAAATAGGTTATGCCAGTACAGTGGACCCCCGGTTTATGATCAGCTCCCAATGCGACCAATTATGTAAGTGTATTTATGTAAGTGCGTTTGTATGTGTATGTTTGGGGGTCTGAAATGGACTAATCTAAGTCACAATATTCCTTATGAGAAGAAATTTGGTCAGTACTGGCACCTGAACATACTTCTGGAATGAAATAATGTCGTAAACCGGGGGTCCACTGTATTGAGTGTAAGCTTATTAGTCATCATCCAGGTAGATATTTTCTGCAATTCAGCATTAACAGCATTGGCCAGTATGACTGGGTTTGGGTGAGAGAAGACATATGTTATGTCATCTGCAAAGAATATGGGTTTGAGTAGTTGTGATGCATTCGATAGGTCATTGGTGTAAATGAGAAAGAGGAGTGGGCCAAGGACACTTCCTTGTGGGACACTGACTGTGATTGGTTGAGTGGAAGAGTTTGCTCTATTTGTGTACACATATTGGCTTCTGTTACTAAGGTATGACTAGGTAGTTGAAGGGGAGTGCCCTCTTATACCATAGTGTGTTAATTTAATGTGCAGCAAATCATGGTCAACTATATCAAAAGCTTTACGTAAATCAATGAAGATTCCCAACGGGACTTCTTTCTTCTGAAGAGCAGTGTACAGTATATTAGTTCTAGCATGTGTATAATAGCATCATTTTTGCTTTTATTAGTCCTGAATCCAAACTGACAGGAGTTTAGTATGTTGTGTGAGATGAGGTAGGAATAGATCTGTCTATGAATTAATTTTTAAAAAATTTTAGAGAGCAGAGGTAAGTTAGATATTGGTCTATAGTTATTCAAGTCCTCTTCATCACCTCCTTTGTGGATCGGGGTGATCCTCGCCATTTTGAGAATTGCTGGGAAGGTCGAGGATTTGATGGATTTCTTAAAGAGTGTTGCAGGAATTGGTGACAGTACTTGAGAAGCTTTCTTGTACATAAAAGGTGGTAAGTTATTTATGTCTCCTGCCTTGTTTTTAAGGGTGTTGATGATGAGCGAGACTTCTGTTGGGTTGGTTGGGGCTAAGAATAGTGTATTCGGGTAGGTGCCCATGAGGTATTCTGATGGATGAGTGTTTGAGCTTGGGATTTTGCTCTCTAGATTCTTTCCTATGGTGGAGAAGAAAACATTGAGTCTGTTTGCCGTTTCAATTGGTGGGAGTAGGGGTTCGACTGATTTTGTTAATTTGATTGTTTTGTTTTTGGATATCTTCTTAGTTCCTAGATTTTCAGATAGGGTTTTCCAGGTCTTTTATATATCACCTTTTATATTATGTAATCTCTTCTCATAATACAATTTTTTTGACCTTCGTATCAGGCTGGTAAGGATTGACAAGTAACGTTGAGAATGGTCTCTAGTGATTTGACCCATTCTGTACTGTTTTCATATAGGTGCTTTGCATTAATGGATTTAAGGATGCTAGGTGTTAGCCAGGGACTGTTCAGTCTCTTAGCTGTGATCTGTTTAGTTTTTTTAGGGCAATGCTTGTCATAGAGGTAATTTTTTTTTTTTTTTTAGAAAATTATTAATACAGTGGACTCCCACATAACGCTATTAATCCATTCCTGATAGCTCAATGTTATGCGAAATTGTTATGCGAATTAATTTTCCCCATAAGAAATAATGGAAATCAAATTAATCCGTGCAAGACACCCAAAAGTATGAAAAAAAAAATTTTTTACCACATGAAATATTAATTTTAATACACACAAACTTAAGAAAACATGCACAGTTACATTACACTTACCTTTATTGAAGATGTGGTGATGATTGATGGGATGGGAGGAGGGGAGACTGGATGGTTTTAGTGTTTAGAAGGGGAATCCCCTTCCATTAGGACTTGAGGTGTCAAGTCCTTTTCCGGGGTTGCTTCCCTTCTTCTTTTAATGCCACTAGGACCAGCTTCAGTCACTGGACTTCTGTCGCACAACATATCTGTCCATAGTGGCCTGTACCTCTCATTCCTTTATGACTTATCTAAAGTGTTTCACAACAGTGTCAGTGTAATAGTCACCAGCACGGCTTGCAATAGCTGTCTGAGGGTGATTTTCATCCATGAAGGTTTGCACTTCAAGCCACATTGCACAGATTTCCTTAATCTTTGAAGTAGGCAACTTCTTCAATTTCTCTCTCCCCTCCTCCGAAGCAATTTCCTCAGGTGTGGCCTCTTGCTGTTGAAGTTGATCTAGCAGCTCATCAGTGGTTAGTTCTTCATTGTCCTCCTCCACCAACTCTTCCACATCCTCCCCACTAACCTCCAACCCCAAGGACTTCCCCAATGCCACAATTGATTCCTCAACTGGCATAGGATTCTCAGGGTTAGCCTCAAATCCTTCAGAATCCCTTTGGTCTACACATTCTGGCCACAGTTTCTTCCAAGCAGAGTTCAAGGTCCTCTTAGTCACTCCCTCCCAAGCCTTACCTATAAGGTTTACACAATTGAGGATATTAAAGTGCTCTCTCCAAAACTCTCTTAGAGTCAATTGAGTTTTTGAGGTCACTACAAACAGAGCTTTTGTGTACAGTTTTTTGAAGTTTGCAATAACCTGCTGGTCCATGGGCTGCAGGAGAGGAGTGGTATTAGGAGGCAAAAACTTCACCTTAATGAAGCTCATGTCCCCAGAAAGTCGCTCTGCCAAGTCTGTAGGATGACCAGGGGCATTGTCTAACACCAGGAGGCACTTAGGGTCTAATTTCTTTTCAGTTAGGTAATTTTTCACAGTGGGGGCAAATGCTTGGTGTAACCAGTCATAGAAAAAGTCCCTAGTGACCCATGCCTTATTGTTTGCCCTCCACAGCACACACAAATTAGCCTTGAGGATATTCTTTTGCCTGAATGCTCTGGGAGTTTCAGAGTGATACACTAATAAAGGCTTCACTTTGCAATCACCACTAGGATTGGCACACATGAGAAGAGTAAGCCTGCCTTTCATAGGCTTATGTCCTGGGAGTGCCTTTTCCTCCTTAGTAATGTAGGTCCTGCTTGGCATTTTCTTCCAAAACAGGCCTGTTTCGTCACAATTAAACACTTGTTCAGGTTTCAGTCCTTCACTGTCTATGTACTCCTTGAATTCATGCACATATTTTTCAGCTGCTTTTTGGTCCGAACTGGCAGCCTCACCATGCCTTATCACACTATGTATGCCACTATGCCTCTTAAATCTCTCAAACCAACCTTTGTTGGCCTTAAATTCACTTGTATCACCACTAGTTGCAGGCATTTTTCTAATTAAATCCTCGTGCAACTTCCTAGCCTTTTCACTTATGATCGCTTGAGAGATGCTATCGCCTGCTATCTGTTTTTTGTTTATCCACACCAATAACAGTCTCTCAACATCTTCTATCACTTGCGATCTTTGTTTCGAAAGCACAGTTAAACCTTTGGCAAGAACAGCTTCCTTGATTGCCATTCTCTTGGACGCAATAGAAGCGATGGTTGATTAGGGTTTACTATACAACCTGGCCAGTTCGGAGACACGCACTCCACTTTCATACTTAGCAGTGATCACTTTCTTCATATTTATTTTTATTATCACACCGGCCGATTCCCACCCTTATTTCTGTAGGGTTGGCACTAGAAGCTTTCTTGGGGCCCATGGTCACTTATTTTTCAAGTGAAATCACTATTAAAAGGCTGTAATAATACGAAATGTTCCGATTATATGCTTGAATGTTACCGCGGAGGCTGGCTTGTGAACAGTGCCACTGGCAGAACAAGTGAGGCTGGCTCAGGCCGCATGGACGTGTCTCGGACGAATCGCGTTGAGCGAATTTTTTAGCACTATGCGATTCAAAATTTTAGCGATAAAATGTATCGCTATGCGGATTTAACACTATGCGATGCCAGCGTTATGCAGGGGTCCACTACATTCATTTGTATCTTTACATGTTTCAAGCTCATTATGCCAGTTGACGTTATTCATAGATATTATAAAGTTATTAACAGCTGTCTCGTTATGTAGTCTGAAGGGATTTGGGGCAGTGGAGAACAACATGAGGGCAGTGAGGGTGAGTGGGCAGTAGAGAACAACATGACATTCAATGGTGACAAATTCCAGCTGCTTAGGTATGGAAAAAATGAAGAACTCAAAAGGAACACTATATACAAAACTCAAGAGGGTCACCAAATAGAATGTAAGGCACACATAAAAGACCTGGGAATAATTATGTCAGCAGACCTTTCTTTTAAAGACTATAACAAAACAAAGATCACGACAGCCAGGAAGCTGATGGGGTGGGTATTGAGAACTTTCAGAACAAGGGAAATGATGCCGATGGTGACACTCTTCAAATCTCTAGTGTTCCCTCACTTAGAGTATTGCTCAGTGCTGACGGTCCCGTTCAAAGTAGGAGAAATATCGGAGCTGAAACAAATACAGAAATTGTTTATGGCTAACATTGAGCCAGTAAAGCACCTAAACTACTGGGAATGCCTGCAAGTCTTGAACATGTATTCATTGGAGTGGAGGAGAGAGAGATACATGCTAATATTATATATACCTGGAAAATACTCGAGGTCCTGGTCCCAAATCTACACACTGTCATAACAACATACTAGAGTGAGAGATACGGAAGTGTAAAATAAACCCAGTGAGGAACAGGGGTTCGGTGGGGACAATAAGGGAACACTGTATCAACATCCGGGGTCCCAGATTATTCAGCATCTTACCAGAAAATATCAAACATGACTGGAACAAGTGTAGAAGCCTTCAAGAGGAAACTGGACAAGTATCTTCACCAGATGCCAGATCAACCAGGCTGTGATGGATATGTGGGGCAGCGGGCCTCTAGCAGCAACAGCGTGGTTGACCAGGCAAGCACCATACGAGCCTGGCCCATGGCCGGGCTCGGAGAGTAGATAACTCTTGAAACTCTTCAAAGGTATATCAAAGGTAACTTTAGTAGTGTCTTGGGGCAATTTACCTAGGTTGGTTATGAGAAAGGAAGGGTAGTGGTCTGTGGTGTTGTCTGTCATTATGCCTGATTTTAAAGGGGATATGGTGTTAGTCCAGATGTGGTCTAATAAGGAGATACTAGTCTCAGAGAATCTTCTAGGTTTTGTTATTGTTGGTAGCAACAGGCAGTTGCTCATAGTGTTTGTGAATTCAGTTACTTGTGAGTCCTGGTCATGTAGTAGATTTATGTTGAAATCTCCTGTAAGCAGCAAGTGGTCTTTGTTCATATGTGCATCAGTTATTGTGTTTCCTAATTTTTCACTAAAATGGTAAATGTTTGACTGTGGCACTCTGTAGACGTTTATCACTGTGAGGGGTTTTTGCAGGTCTTTTGATTTAAATTTAGCTATAATATATTCTCCATGTTCATCCCTTGTGCAAGAATTATTGATACATTCTAGTTGATCTGAGTAGTATATAACTGTTCCACCCCCTTGCTGTTCAGTCCTACAGTTGTGTATGGCTGTGTAACCAGGAATGGCATAGACATCTGTAGTACCAGGCTTTAGCCAGGTTTCTGTGAGTGTGATTATTGACATACTGGTATGCAAGGAATTGAGTAATGCTGTGAGGTCATTGTAATGTTTGCTCGAAGATCTGAGTAGTGTCTTTGCTTGGTTTGCTGTAAAATAATTACAGTTGCTGTTCGATTCGTGTAAGTCATTAAATAAAAGGTTGATATCAGGATCAATGCTTATAATCATAAGATTGAGAATGACTCACTTTACAACTAGACTTTTGAATAAAGTATTATGTTAAACTTAATAATTATGATACTAAGCTAATTTATCTTACTAGCTAATGGATTGTTACAAGTAGTTTTAAAAAATATAGAGATACAGTTTGCTCTTAATATGGTACAGATTTGATGATTTAATATTGAACGTTTTAGTTTGAGTTTGATAACAGTTGTAGATTTAGAATAGAAGTTTACTGAACACAATAAAATTGTTTAGTACTGGAAATGATAATTAAATTAAAAATCTACAGATAATGGTAGTTAAAAAAAATATAAGAGAAAACAAAAATATTAGTTTATAATAGTAGATTATGATAAGTAATTATAAAATACAGGGATTATGCTAACTCTTATTATGGCACAAGTTTGATATAATATTGCACTAGTTATCATATCTATAATAATAATTTATAATAGTAAGCAAGTAATGGTAAATTAAAAATAAAAAATATAAATAAAAAGAGAGAATATAGGGATCATGGACAGTGATCATGTTTGACCAGGTGAAATAACCTACTTTCCCTCCCCCCACATCCCACCAATATGAAAAAGCTAGTGCCTCTCCATTCTAGATGGTTAGGAGCCTGTGATACTGTGAACGAGTGGCAACCACAAGGAGGCCTGTCCTAAGGGGTGGTGGCATTGCTGTGCTGTATTTACTAATAGCTTAATTGTAAGCTATTAGTAAATATAGCATCTAGCCTAGAGTTGTGGTTTAGACAGTAAAGTTAGGCTAGGAATATAGACATAAGTAGCAGAAGGTACTGTACATCTGTTGTCTCACCACTGTAGGTCTCAAGTTGGCAACATAATTGCCAGGCCAAGAAAGTTTTTGAATCTCAGAGCAGTCAGTCATGTTGTAGGGTTTGAGGAAGCCAGACATGTGCCACACAGTGTAACAAAACTAAATGATATTCCTGGCATTTAATTAATTACAAGACTTTTAAATTCTGTAGGGTGGACTCAGTGGCTCATTAAATCAGATGTAGTATTAATCCTGCCCAAGACTAAAATCTTTAAGACTGAGGAATTTCCACACCATAAGATTGCCCACCATACAAGTAAGCTCCCTTTCACTGTTGCATCACAGGTAAGCAACAATATCAGCAGTGTTAGAAAATTGTGGAATTATCTTAATCACTCAGATATTTGCTAATTGGCGAAGAGGGAGCCATGAGTCTGGTCTACGAACAGGCTATGTCAACGTAAATCATGTGTTATGGTATAATATGTAGCAGTCAACACTTACTGGTGTTACCCACTGATATTAAGTGTAAACTTATGTATATTTTTACTCAGCCCTGTTGGAAGGTCTTTCCACTTTTACTGTACAGTTTATGCTAAGCATGGGATGGCTGGGGTTTGGCATGGATATTTGATCAACATATTAACTAGTCATACCTTTCCCAACATATGAATATTGTACTGTTTGCTTTCCATTCAAATTGTAGTCTTAATATACAGTAGTATGTTGTTCGATGTAATTTATATGTTGGGAAGTTTGTATAATACTCTTCATTATTTACATGTTTTTAATTCACATTTGTTAATATAATATTTTCTTTCAGGCTTTCTTCACGTACCTGTATGGGCTGAGCATACTGTTCCTGCTGTACGTGTTCTGTTATCTGCTCTCAGACTCAGCTCGTGACAGGAAGCCTCAAAAACCTCAGGTCTTTATGGTGAGATTGTGTACCACAGGGCCATATATTTGGTTCATTTATCTTGAGTTGAAGCAATTTTAGTTTCCTTAGTTATTATGGTTTTAGGTTTCTTTTATGCCAGCCCTTTTTGTTATCTTCAAGAACATTTTATGGTTTAATATTTCTCATTTTACAAAGTCAATATTATTGTTCCATTATAATTATGATTAGTCTTAACTCATCAGTAAATTATTCCTGAAGGATTGTAGACTTGACACATTTTCTTCACTTTACCACAGACTACTTCAGCTTATTGCACCTTAGCTCTTCCACACATTGCCACTGTCTAGGTGTCTGCTCCTACAGTATCATATTCAACAGCTTAATCTAGTTGATAAAAAAGTTAATTGGCATATCGTCTGACATTCAAGATTTTATAATTTATTGCATTAATAGTTTTTTCAGTTTAAAGAAATACTGTTGAGTTGCATACAGGCAGTCTTCGCTTATGAATGTTCACTTAAAACCAATTTAATTTAATGAAGCTTTTTAATATCTAAGCTGCTAACAATTCTGATATGCATAAATAATACAAAAACAAAGAAGGATGGGTGGACAATTTATTTTTATTTTAAAAAAACTTTTGATAGTTCCCTAATTTACTTTGAATTATAAAAAATTGTATAAAAGCCAAGTTACTGGACTGGAAGATAATATATATATATATATATATATATATTAATATATATATATATATATATATATATATATATATTATATTATATATATATATATATATATATATATATATATATATATATATATATATATATATATATATATATATATATATATATATATATATATATATATATATATATATATATATATATTATATATATATATATATATATATATATATTTATATATATATATATATATATATATTATATATATATATATATATATATATATATATATATTTTTATTTATATATATTTATTTATTATATTTTAGTGGAAAATGATCAACATTGATTGCCACAGTAACCCAGCCTCATAATTATGGTACATCGTATACGTATTGTCTAACATAACCTCATGTCTGGTTAGCCGGACTTGAGTCCTAGAGATGGGAAGTACAGTGCCTGCACTCCAAAGGAAGGGTGGGGATATTTGCAGTTTGGAACTGTAGTGTCGGCACCCCTTTAGCAAGACAGTAATGGAGTGAGTAATGGTGAAAGTGTTTTTTTTTTTTTTTCTCTCTTTTGGCCACTCTGCCTCAATGGGAAATGGCTGGCGTATTAAAAAGAAAGCTCGTGTATTTCAGAATGATTAACACTGCTACAATTTCCTGACCAATCACTCAGTCACTGTTGTAAGGAATGAACTCCTCCTTCCTTAGGCATATTTAAGTTATTTTAGTATTAAGTTTGGGTAGGTTACATTATCTTCATATAGAGTAACCATAAATAACCAAAACGTAAATAATTGTAGTACTGGGAAACAAACTTTTCCCAGTGAAACTAAATTCTGTGCTTATTCTTTAATGGAGTGATAACATGGAATAAATTGATGGAAAGAAGCAAGTGAGAGTTCAGTAATACTGTAATACTATACACAGTAAAAGTAGAGTGAGTACATACTTTTCTTCAATCTGTACTTACAGTACATTATACTGTGTATAGTGTACTACTGAACTCATCTGTATACCTGTATATCTTACAAATTTTTACTTACATTCAGTACACACTAAGCTTTCTTTGGTGTTTTTCTTAATAGTTCTTGTACGAGTTATATTTCCTTTCCAATTTAGAATGCCTGGTCAGAGACTGGCTTACAAGGGAAATGATCACCAGCTCTACTAAGATAAAGTATATAGAGTATACAGGGAGCCTGATGTGTATCTAAAGACTATCCTCAAATTAGTTATAGTTACAACAATTCATTTGCCATTGCATTTGTATAGTACTTAATCCCTCTCTAACAAATCATTTATATAAATTAGAAGCATTATCGTCATCATCCATAATGAAAGTTTACGTTTCAGCTAATTAGGCCAAGTCAGTGTACCATGTATTTACCCTTCTGCCACTATCAGGAGTTAACACACTTTATGTACAGTACCTTCGAAATAACACCTGAACATGTTATATTTCCCCGCTATTAAATATTTACTGTTGGAGAAATAAGTAAAGTACTGACTATTAGGACCCCACTCAAGGCCTCTGCCAATTGCATTGCTGTCATTGTTGTTGCATCACCTATAAAGAATTGGCCATCCATGCTTGTGAAAACAAAAACAGCCAAACAATAGAATGTGGTCAAAGTAAATAAACACAGATATACGATGAGTATAAAGACTGAGAATAATAGATTGACAAATGCTCGAAGATGAAGGCTACTGTCACAAGGTCAGACGACATAGCCACAAAATTAGAGTGCAACCAGTTAAGATGAAGGAACAATCTGTTGAAGTTACAGTGAGTTGAATATAATGAAAGGCATTGTAGAAGTCAATTTTGGTAATCCATCTGGAAATGGATTCCATATTCAGTGGTCTCAGTGGCGCATAAAAATTCAAGGCATTCCAGTCCAGGATGAGATGTGAATTTCCCTGCAATCTCACTCACCATGATGCTCCTGGAGAAGAAATGTGGAGTTTCACCAGATACATATTCCACTTTGCTGGCCCAAAGAAGGTCCCTGACAGCTAGAAACAGGCTTGCTAAGGAAGTTGCTGAGGAAATAATGCTGGGGAGGGCTCAAGGGATGGGTGGGGAATATACCTGTCCTAATTAATGGAGAGAGGTATGGCATTGTCTCAGGGCTCCCCTTATATCCATGTAGAACAAGCTGGCCCCCCACAGGTGGAAAACAACCTTTGATCTGATGCAGGGATGCCCCAGGAAAGGACCCACTGAGAAGAGTCCCATCCAGCATAGGACCAAGAAAAGATAAATGAGCAGAGATGCAGCAGGCACTGAAACACACGATGTCCCTAGGCACCAGGCATGGTAAATTTGCCAGCATTCATTAAACTAAGTACCAAATTTGCAACCCTTTGTCTGACAGTAGATTTGCTGGCTGCAGTACAAACCATAAAGGAAACAAATAAACAACTGTTACCTCACTTAGAAAGAGCAGGGAGTTTGGAGATGCAGCATGAGTCCATTGGCCCTGAGCCATACGTAAAAGAGAGAGGGAAACCTCAAAGGAAAAGAGGTTTGGGCCTGTCTCCTCTTAATGGGTGCTGGACCAAGGAACAGAGGTGAAAGCTGTGTGAGATCCACAGCACAAGAAGAGGTGTGGTCTACCATAACTGGACTCATGAATAAAGGCCCATCCCATGCTAAGCAAACATAGGAAGTCCACAAGAGAATGAGTCAGCCCAACTTGATAACAGACAAGCCTGGTCTGGTAGTCAGAATAAGCATCATAAATCCTGTGCGTCAACAAAGCGAATTGCCATCCTTCATAGAAAATATCAAAGAATAATAGAAACTGCCTCAAATCTTCAAAACAGCCAGAAGAACCCAGTGGATCTTACGAAATGAAATGTTGGCAGAGGAAGCGTCCTTAGTGAGAGTGTGGTGTTTATCCCAAGGGGCAGGGTTAGTAACCGGGGTTCAGAGCATTATGGGACCCCAGATGACACTGTCAACTAGCAAACAGCACTTGGTGATTGCAGGTGAAGGAGGTCAATTACTGGGCACACATACAGAGGTGAATATCAGTATAATTGAAGTGTGACATTCCAGGCAGGACAATGTATGTCAGTAATGTATGTCAGTAGTGTATGTCTGTATTGTGTGTCCATAGTGTATGTCCATAGTGTATGTCCATAATGTTTGTCCATAATGTTTGTAATGTATGTCCATTATGTATGTCTATTATGTATGTATGTATGTATGTATACATACATACATACATACATACATACACAGTGGTACCTCGAGTTATGAACTTAATTCATTTCAGAAGGCTGTTCGAGTGCTGATACCGAACGAATTTGTTCCCATAAGGAATAATGTAAATTAGATTAGTCCGTTTCAGACCCCCATAAATACACTTACAAAAGCACTTACAAAAATACACTTACATAATTGTTCGAGTTGGGAGCTGTTCGAAACTTGAGGTACCACTGTGTGTATATATATGTCGTGCCGAATAGGCAGAACTTGCGATCTTGGCTTAAATAGCAATGCTCATCTTGCCATATAGGACAAGTGAAAATTTGTGTATGCAATAATTTCACCAAAATCATTCTGAACCTAACGAAAAAAATATATTTCACTGTGTTTGTTTAGTATTAAATTATTGTAAACAAATCTAAAATATATTTAGTTGGGTTAGGTTAAAATAAATTGTGCTTGTTATAATAAGGTTAGGTAAGTTTTCTAAATTTCCTTTTGGTGCAAAATTAAAATTTTTACATCAACATTAATGAAAAAAATATATCTTTAAACGTATAAGAGAAAATTTTAGAAAGGACTTAATTTTAAACGAGTTCTTGCTAATTGACCAGTTTTACATATTCGGCATGACATATGTATATATATACAGTGGACCCTCGAGTTTCGGCGGCATCGATTGTCGTGAAATCCGATTTTCGGCAAGTTTTTTCGGCAAAATTTTGCCTCGCAGTTCGTGATTAAACTCATGATTCGGCGACCGTCTGGTACCCGTCTGCCCGTCACCGCTCACACAAAGCCAGTCTCCCACGCCATTCACGCTCAGTGTGCCATTGTTTACCAACATGTGACCATCACCCCGCGGGTTCATACATAATAATCCATTGTTTTTTGTTATTGCAACTGCTAAATAAGTCACCATGGGCCCAAGGAAAGCTAGTGCAAGCCCTGTGGTAAAGAAAGTGAGGAACACGATCGAATTCAAGAAGGAAATCATTGAAAAATATGAGAGTGGAGTGTGTGTTACAGAGCTTGCCAGGATGTATGGCAAACCCCATTCAACCATCTCTTCGATCGTGGCGAAAGGAAAGGAAATAAAGTGCGCTGTTGTTGCAAAAGGGGTAAATATGCTGACAAAAAGATCAGAAATCCTCAAAGAAGTGGAGAGGTTACTGTTGGTGTGGATAACCGAAAAACAGTTAGCAGGAGATAGTGTTATGCAGTCGATAATATGTGAAAAGGCAAGGCAGTTGCATGACGATCTCGTAAAGAAAATGCCTGCAACAAGTGGTGATGCTTGTGATTTTAAGGCCAGCAAAGGTTGGTTTGAGAGATTTAAGAAGCGTAGTGGCATTCGCAGTGTGATAAGGCATGGTGAGGCTGCCAGTTCTGACAAAATTGCAGCTGAGAAGTTTGTACAGGAGTTTAAGGAGTGCGTAGACACTGGAGAATTCAAACCCCAACAAGTGTTTAATTGTGACGAAACAGGCCTCTTTTGGAAGAAAATGCCAAAGAGGACCTACATCATGCAGGAGGAAATGGCACTCCCAGGACACAAGCCTATGAAGGATAGGCTTACTCTCATGTTTTGTAGTAATGCTAGTGGGGATTTTAAAGTGAAGCCTTTACTGGTGTATCACTGAAAATCCCGGAGTGTTCAAGAAAAACAGTGTAGCCAAGAGTAATTTGTGTGTGATGTGGAAGGCAAACAGTAAGGCATGGGCCACAAGGGATATTTTCCTAGACTGGTTTAATGAAGTTTTTGGCCCCAGTGTGAAGAAATACCTCCTGGAAAATAAACTGTCACTCTAGTGCCTCCTGGTAATGGACAGTGCTCCTGCTCATCCTCCAGACTTGGAAGAGCAAACAGTGGATGAGTTTAGTTTCATCACGGTGACGTTCTTGCCCCCTAATACAACTCCTCTCCTCCAGCCCATGGACCAGCAGGTCATTTCAAGCTTCAAAAAACTCTATACAAAAGCAGTGTTTCAAAAGTGCTTTGAAGTGACCTCAGACACAGAATTGACCCTAAGAGAGTTCTGGAAAGATCACTTTAATATCCTCCATTGCATAAACCTTATAGGTAATTCTTGGGAGGGAGTGACTTCCAGGACTTTGAACTCTGCTTGGAGAAAATTGTGGCCAGGATGTGTAGAAGAGAGGGATTTTGAAGGGTTTGGGGCTGACCCTAAGGAGCCTGTGCCAGTTCTGGAATCTATTGTGGCATTGGGGATGTCCCTGGGGTTGGAGGTGAGTGGTGAGGATGTGGAAGAGTTGGTGGAGGACCACAGGGAAGAGCTAACCACTGAAGAGCTGCAAGAGCTTCATCTGCAACAGCAAGAGATCACAGCTCAGGAAACTGCTGCAGAGGAGGAGGAGGAAGAGAGATAGAGGAAGGTGCCTTCTTCAGAGATTAAGGACATTAGTGCAAAGTGGACTGAAGTGCAAACATTTATGGATGAACTTCACCCTAACAAAGCTGTTGCAGGCCGTATTGGCAACATGTACAATGACATGTTGTGTCCCACTTCAGACAAATCTTAAAGAAACGTCAGAAACAGAGCTCTCTGGACAGATATTTTGTGCGACAGGGTTCCAGTGACTCTCAAGTTGTTCCCAGTGCCAGTGTCTTTAAAAAACAAAGCAGGGAAGTAACCCCAGATAAGGACTTCATACCTGAAGCCCTAATGGAAGGAGATTCTCCTTCCAAACAATAGTGCATACCTTCCTCCTATCCCCTCCTCCCGTCTTCCATCCACCCAGAAGTCTTCAGTAAAGGTAAGTGTAATGTTATTATTATTTTTTATATGTATGTACTTGATTTCTCATTGTTTTCAGTATGTAAATCTTTATTTAATTTGAAAAAAAAATTTATTTTAATATTTTTGGGTGTCTGGAATGGATTAGTTTTATTTCCATTATTTCTTATGGGGAAAATGGTTTCGCCATTCGGCAATTTCGACTTTCGGCAGGCTCTCTGGAACGGATTAATCATGAAACTCGGGGGTCCACTGTATATATATACAGTGGACCCCCGGTTCGCGATGCTATCGGTATCCAATAAATCCGGTAACCGATGCATTATATCACAGAAAATTTGCCTCGCTTCCCAGTATAAAACCCGGTATGCGATGTGGTTTGTACGAGACATGTCCATGTGTGGCCTGAACTGCCCCGTGTGTGCCAGTGCTTACAAGCCAGCCATTGTGCACGCATCTTAGGATACATTCGGTACATTCCATATTATCCATATTATCACTGCTTTTGGTGCCTGTTTTTGCAAAATAAGTCACCATGGGCCCCAAGAAAGCTCCCAGTGCCAACCCTTCGAGACCAAGGGTGCTAATGACTGTTGAAATGAAGAAAGAGATAATTGCAAAGTACGAAAGTGGAGTGCGTGTGTCGGAGCTGGTCAGGTTGTATAGTAACCCCAATCAACCATCTCTACTATAGTGAGCAGGAAAAAGGCTAAATGAAGCTGTTCTTGAAAAAGGTGCAATGTATTACGAAACGCGACCGAAGGTTAGAAAATGTTGGGGACTTTTTTGGTGTGGATAATGAAAACAAGCAATATTTGTGAAAGGGCTGGCAGTTGAGACGATAGGAAGTCAAAAAAGGGGAATGAGAGGTAAGGCCTCTATGGACAATTGTTGTCGACAGAGGCCAGGACTTCAAGGGCCCTAGTGGCAAAAAAAAAGGGGAAGAAACCCAAAAAAAAGGGGACTTGCTACCCCAAGCCCTAATGGGGGGGGTTCCCCCTTTAAATGCTAAAATTCACACTCTCCCCCTCCCACCCCATAAATCTTCACCAGATCTATTAAGGAAAGTGTCTTTATTCTTTCATTATTTTTGGTTATTTATTGTTATTGTTGTTATTGAATTCTTTTTCTATTGCTTTAAAATTTAATATTTATGTGGTAAAAGTTTTTTTTTCATACTTTTGGGTGCTTGCACGGTTAATTTTGATTTCCATTTTTTTTTGGGGAAAATTGATTCGTTTCCGATATTTTTGGGTTTTTCAATGAGCTTCAGGAAGGATTAGTAACGAAACCCCGGGGGTCCATGTTTTTATATAACGTTTAAAAATGAATATTTTTATATATTAATATATATAATTATATTTTTATTTATATATTTATTTATAATATAAATAAATTATATAAAACCCCGAGGCACCATCCAAGCATGGCGAATTTACTCCTGTTCGGCAATGTTGTTTTAGTTTGAGAGCGAGGCAAATGCAAAACCGCGTAGTTTTCAAGGCAGTGTGAAAATACCCAAAAAAAGGATATTGGTCCTTCCCCCATATCGCGGGAAATCACAAAGGTCCCAAGAAAGTCCCATGAAAAACAGAAAAATTTGCGCCAAAGTTAGCAAAAAAATTGAGAAGGAAACACAGTGGGAGCAACCCAAATAATTAAAAGTGACGACATTTCCTCCAAAGATGAGACACACCCCAAGCCTAGAGAAAGCATCAACCGGGAACCATAGCCATCAACACAACCCTGAGGAAGACCCCATCATGAACAATTAATTTTGCCTGAATCGGGTCTATAAGGCGATTGTTCATTTCCTGCGGTCTGCAGGAGGTTACACTGGAATTCGCCCCTCAGCACTAAAGGGAGGGAAAATCAGTACTGGTGATCTGCTCACTTCTCCCCCGATTTAAAAATTTCGAAAACAACTCCCGGGTGGGGCGAAACCCCAAAAGAAATTAAACCCTTTTCTTTTTTGGAGCCTCACTGTGTTGTTGAAAAAAGAAGGAGGGGGGAATCAGCCCCATTGCGTTGGAAACCCTTTCGCCGTTTCGTTCCCAAAGCAGCAGTAAGAAAAATTACCCTGAAGCTGCCGCTTACTCCAGCCACACTAACTGGGGCTTTGGGGTCCCTCAAGGCGTGAAGCTGCAGTCATCGGCAAGGGCTCATCAGGGACCTCCCAGAAGCAAGGCGTAGTAATCTTTGTTTTTAGAAATGCCTTTAATTGGTAAAGAGAGATGTGTCTTGCAGTGCTCGGGACGTCCCAGTTTTTTTCCCTTCATTTCACCCGGCTCAGCAAACCTCAATTTTTTTTTTGGGAACATGAAATTCTCATCAGAAAGTGTTCGAGGGTGACCCCTAGTCCATTTTTCTGTTTTGGCAGTAAGGTCTAACTTCAGATAGCGCGAGTTAACATTTGGACCTGGATGAGGGGCCTCTGGCAGGTACTAAAGGCCCTGGTGGGGACCTACAACGGTGAAAAACAGGGGGGGATTTGGACTCACCCCAATCCCCCCAAAGTGTGAAATCATACAGCAAACAGGAAAAAATCATGTGTGCGAAGAACCCTCCCAAAAGTCTTTACCACTCCGTCCAACAGTCCCCTCTGGGAGCCCCGCTGGGTACCGGCCATCGACACAGTCTCAAGGACAAATTTGAAGCCCTGATGAGAATGGAGGAGAGAAAAGCAA
Organism: Cherax quadricarinatus; assembly: GCF_026875155.1. Classification (NCBI taxonomy): domain Eukaryota; kingdom Metazoa; phylum Arthropoda; class Malacostraca; order Decapoda; family Parastacidae; genus Cherax; species Cherax quadricarinatus. The sequence goes on from NC_069456.1 coordinate 10,782,008, forward strand.
TTTGTGCCCTGTTCCTGTATCTCTCCAAAGGGGCCTTATATTCCCAAGGGCTCCTCACTTCCCGAGGTGTGCACCCCCTTTTGACAACCCCCAAAACTCGCAAATATGCGCACACCTGGGTCAACCCCTTTAAAAAGGCATGAACCCGTCACTAGAGAATCGCAATGGGGTCAGGGAAAATCCCAGTCGACGGGAGGTTTTAGGGTGCGCAAAGGGAAAAAGTTGCTTTACTGTTTTTGTTTGTGTTTGGCTTCCATGCTTGTCAAAAGTAGTTCCGAACATTTAGAGAGTGGGAGGAGCTCAAGACCCCGGTTTAGAGCAGCGATTGGGGGACACCCTTACGATTCTCCGTAGCAGCTTACCCAAAAAACCAAACGTCCCCTGGGGCAACCCAAACATGGAAAAAAAACGCCCAAAACAATGCTCTCCAAGCCTCAGGAAGGCAAAGTTGTCTCCCCGGAGTGAAGGTCCCCACCAGGAGCTTCCTGTTAGTGTTCCAATTCTCCTTGGGCACTCGACTGACCCCCAGGCCATTGGATTTGGGGTTGCCCTTTTCTAGCCCCCCCCATCCCCCCGAAAAAAGGTGTTTTGCGGCGGGCGAAGCTGACATTTGGGGCTTTATGGTAGGTGTACCAGCAGAAGGGGGAAAATTTCCCGGCATGAGGAGGTCAAAAGAATATAAAGAGAAGCCTCGCCAAGCCCATTGCCCAGCTCAACGGGAACCCCGAGTGAGAGGTTGACGGAAAATCAAAAATTCCTGAGGAGCCCCCTATGCTACCTTGGAAAGTTGGAAAACAGATTGCCCGGGATCCTGTGCCCCACATTTCAGAACCCACTTTCCCCTACTCCGTAGTGGGAAGGGGGTGGAGCTGGCCAGGGGGATCCAGAATATCCGAAAAATGAAGACCTTCCCCCTTGCTATTCCTTTATCCCCAAAAGGGGCGGAGACCTTGGGCATGGGGCAAATGTGCTCTAAAATTCCCAATAGAGCGGGTGAAAAGCATCTAGAAACCAAGGGGCCCCCAAAGGGGGACCAGCTTCCCCTTTCAGAGACTCAGTGTTGCGATCCAGAAGGAAATTGTGCGCATTTGGGCCGCGGCCCACCCCCGGGAGCTGGACGAGATTCAAAAATGTGTCTGATTACCTATGTTGTTTTACTTTCTATGTATTTTTGTGAATGTTTTTCAAGTATTTTGTCTTTAAAAAAAAATTTTATAATATTATATATATTTTTTATATAATTTTATATAATTTTTTGTCACCTGCCTCGGTGGGAGACGGCCCCATTTTGAAAAAAAAAAAAAAAATTATTTTATATATATATATATATATATATAATATTATATATTATATAAAACTAATACAGTGGAAACTTAGTATCGAACTTTCATCGGTCGAGGTGTTTAAGGCCCTTTCCGAATTTTTATTCCCCCAGGAATAATGCCTGCTTCTGAAGGAGGGGTTTAATTTGCAGTTTAAAAACTGTAGTGTAAAACACCCCCTTGGAAGACAGTGATGGGGAATGATGGTTTTTAAAGTTTTTCTTTTTCGGGCCACTTCCTTGGTGGGGGGGAATCGGCCATGTGATAAAAAATAAAAAAAAAAATATGTAAAATTTGTTAGTCCATTTTAGCCCCCAAAAATCATTATAAAAGCACTTGCAAAAATACATTACATAAATTTGGGCGGTTGGGGGGCAGTTCGATTTTTTTAGGTTCCACTGTATTTATATTTTTATATTTTTATTTTATATATATATTTTTTTTATAATTTTTATTATATTTATTTTTATTATATAATAATTTTATATATAAAAATGTTTTTATATATATAAATTTTATATTATATATTATATATATATTATTTTTTATATAAAATATAATATTATATAAACTGGACCCCCGCATAACGATTACCCCCGAATGGACCCAAATTTGTAAGTGTATTTTTGTAAAATGGTTTGTACATGTATGTTTGGGGGCTGAAAAAGGATAAACTACTTCACAAAATTCCTTAGGGAAAAAATTGGTCAGTATGGCACCTGAAAATATTTGGAGTTTAAAAAATTCGTTAAAAAGGGGGTCCCGAATGACTTCAAGAGGTTCAGTCTGTAGGGAGGAAAAGGGGGGGGGTAGGGGTCGGCCCTAGGAAGGGTTGGAGGGAGGGGTTTTAAAAGGGGGTTTTGTGTGCGAGGGGTTGGACTTCCAGAGGCATGGTGAGCGTGTTTGATAGGGGTGAAAGGAGACAAATGGTTTTTAATTTCTTGACGTGTGTTGGAGTGGAGCAAATAAATTATGAAGGGTTCAGGGAAACCCCCAGGCCGGACTTGGTTGGAGATGGGAAGTACGTGTGCACTCGAAGGAGGGGTGTTTAAGTTGCGTTTTAAAAAAATGTAGTGAAAAAACCCCTTTTGGCAAGCGGTTTGGGGTGAAAGATGGTGAAAGTTTTTCTTTTTCGGGCCCCCTGCCTTGGGGGGAATGGCCAGTGTGATAATAAAAAAAAAAAAAATATAATATATATGTGTGTGTGTATTTATTTATATTTTTATATATTTAAAATATTATTTTTATATATTTTTATATATATTTTATTTTTATATTTATATTATATAATAATATTTATTAATATATATATATATATATTAATATATATATATTATATATATTATATATTTATTTAATATATATTATATTATATATATTATATATAAATTATAATAATATTATTATATAATTATATATTTATTATTTTAAATATATAATATATTTAATATTAAAAAATTTATATTTATATATTTTTATATATAAAATTTTTTTTTAGCACACCCCACCACAACCAAAAACCCACACACACCACACACACACCCCCGTACTCATGACAAATAGTAAAATGGTCTTTTTCCCAAGAAATTAAAAAATTAAGTCTTTTAAAAATTTCTCTTACATTTAAAATTTTTAAAAAAAACCTTGAAAACTTCCAAAATTATTGAAACAAGCTCAATTTTTTTAGCCAACCCAAAAAAATTTTTTTTGATAAGTTTACAAAATTTAAAATAATAAAAAAACACAACGAATTTCTTTTTCATTTTCAAAATGATTTTGTGAAAAAATTGCTACACAAAAATTTTTTCTTGCCTTTCAGCAAGGGGTTGCTATTTTCCAAAATTGCAATTTTACCGTTCGCAGTCGTGGTGTGTGCGCGCGCCCAAGTGCATCGCCATTGGGTTGCAGGGGGCGGGACGTCTTGGCCCGCCCCTCACTGGCCACTACTGGTCATTCTCTCCATCTTTTCATACCCCCTTTTTGTGGGGGTGTGGGGTGTGTGTGTGGGGTGGTGTGGTGTACTCCCATTGTTATGATTTCTCAGTTACTTCACTGGTTTTTCACTCAGAGTGAGGCAATTAGGCCTTTGAGGGAGTTCGAGCTCTGATATTTAGCACTACATCCCCGGATGTGACCCCAACAGTCGATAACCCCGGTACCTATTTACTGCTGGGTAAACAGGGGGCACGGGTGTAAGGGACTTGCCCATCTTTTTCGCCCTGCATGGTGTCCGGTTTTGTGCAAATAGGAAAACTGGTAATTACAAGACCCCTTTTAAAAATTTTAAGCACTTTCTAAAGTTTTCTCTTAATTTTTAAATATATATTTTTTCATTTTTTATTGAAAAAATTTAAAAATTTTGTACCCCGAAGAAAACCCTTTGAAAACTTACCTAACCTTTTATAACAAGCACAAAATTTTTTTTAGCCTATCCCAAATAAAAAAATTTTAGATAAGTTTTAAAAAATTTTAAAAAATAAATTTTCACACGAAAAATATTTTTTTTTTTTGGTCAGAAGTTTTTTTTAAAAAATTTTGCATAAAAAAATTTTTACTTGCCTTATTTGGAAGAAGAGCAATGCATTTAACCCAAATCAAAGTTTACGTATCTCTCACACCCCCACACCCCACACCCCACACACCCCACACACACACACACACAACACACACACCAACACACAATCTGTCCCCTCCCAAATCTCTCCCCTCCTTTTCTCCCTCCCCCTCTTCTCCCCCCCCTACCCTCTCTCCCCTCTCGGCTCTTCCATCTCCCCCTCTTTCCCCCTTCCCCCCCTATTTGCCTTCCCTTTCTCCCTCCTCCTCCCTCCCTCCCTCCCCCCTCCCTCTCTCTCTCTCTCTCCTCTCTCTCTCTACTCTCTCTCTCTCTCTCTCTCTCTTCCCCTCTCTCTCTCTCTCGTCTCTCTCTTGCTTTTCTCTCTCTCTCTTGCTCTCCCCTTTGCTCTCTCTCTCCCCTCTTCTTGCTTCTCTCTTTGCTCTCTCTCTCTCTTGCTTCTCTCTTGCTCTTGCTCTCTCTCTTGCTTCTCTCTCTTGCTCTCTCTCTTCTTTCTCTCTCTCTCTCTTGCTCTCTCTCTCTCTTCTTGCTCTCTCTCCCCTTTGCTCTCTCTCTTGCTCTCTCTCTCTCTTTTTGCTCTCTCTCTTGCTCTTCTCTCTCCTTGCTCTCTCCTCTCTTGCTCTCTCTCTCTCTTGCTCTCTCTCTCTCTGCTCTCTCTCTCTCTTGCTTCTCTCTCTCTCTTGCTCTCTCTCTCTCTTGCTCTCTCTCTCTCTTGCTCTCTCTCTCTCTCTTGCTCTCTCTCTTGCTCTCTCTCTTGCTCTCTCTCTCTCTTGCTCTCTCTCTCTCTTTTGCTCTCTCTCTCTTTGCTCTCTCTCGCTCTCTTGCTCTCTCTCTCTCTTGCTCTCTCTCCCTCTTGCTCTCTTTCTTTGCTCTCTCTCTTGCTCTCTCTCTCTCTCTTGCTCTCTCTTTTGCTCTCTCTCTCTTGCTCTCTCTCTTGCTCTCCTATTTTCTCTTGCTCTCTCTCTCCCCTTGCTCCTCTCTCTCCCTGCTCTCTCTCTCTCTTGCTCTCTCTCTTGCTCTCTCTCTCTCTCGGCTCTCTCTCTTGCTCTCTCTCTTGCTCTCTCTCTTGCTCTCTCTCTCTTGCTCTCTCTCTTGCTCTCTCTCTCTCTGTCTCTCTCTCTCTTTTTGCTCTTCTTTTCTCTTGCTCTCTCTCTCTCTTGCTCTCTCTCCTCTCTTGCTCTCTCTCTTGCTCTCTCTCTCTCTTGCTCTCCTCTCTCTTGCTCTCTCCTCTCTTGCTCTCTCTCTCTCTTGCTCTCTCTCTCTCTTGCTCTCTCTCCCTATTGCTCTCTCTTCTCTGCTCTCTCTTTTGCTCTCTCTCTCTTGCTCTCTCTCTCTCTCTCTCTTGCTCGCTCTTTTTGCTCTCTCTCTCTCTCTTGCTCTCTCTCCTTCTTGCTCTCTCTCTCTCTTGCTCTCTCTCTTGCTTCTCTCTTGCTCTCTCTCTCTCTCTTGTTCTCTCTCTTGCTCTCTCTCTCTCTCTCTCTTCCCTTTTTCTCTTGCTCTCTCTCCTCCTGCTCTCTCTTTCTCTTGCTCTCTCTCTCTCTTGCTCTCTCTCTCTCTTGCTCTCTCTCTTTCCCTTTTTCCCCTTCTAACTCTCCCCTCTCCTACTCTTAAAAAAAAAAAAAAAAAAAAAAAAAAAAAAAAAAAAAAAAAAAAAAAAAAAAAATGGTGGGGACTCGCAGGACCCAAGGATCAGATGAGATGGTTCGGGTGGGGGAGGGTGGATGGAGGAGCAGTGGAAAAGGATGGAACAAGAGTGGAGAGAAAAATTAGGAGAGCTTTCTGAAAAAATGGAGAAAGAGTCTCTGTGAAATTGGAAAGGTGGTTGGAGAAGGAGACAAGAATTGGGAGGCACAAGTCGAAACGCAGTAGCCAAGATAAGGGCCCTAGAAGTTGAGATAAATAGGCTGGAGCGAGTTACAGGGGCAGTGACCAGAGAAGACACAGCATATGAAGCTGCGAGGTGAACAGGAAGGAAGGAATTATGAATTATGCTAAGGTCACATCAATCTCCCAAGGAGGACCAAGGAGTGAAAGGGAAGTTTCAACTGGTTGCAGATGGAGAGGGTGATAGGTCGAATGCTGAGGCACAACAAGGCTATCAAGAGCCTGGAAAAATCAAGGGAGAAACTGACACATACAGCAGGATCCAGAGCCACAGAGGGTGTGAGGCAATGCGAGGAAGAAAGGGCAAAATCAGTGTTTATCCATGGGCTTCAGGAGAGAGAGGAAAGGACAACACTGAAAGGAAGCAGGAAGAAAGGAAGGAGATTGAGAAATCATAACAGAAATAGGTGAAGAGAGGGACGAGATTGTAATTTTCAGAGAATAGGGGGGTACCCGAAAGGGGAGGGAAACCGACCAATCAAGCTGATTCTCAGGACGGAAACAGTGCGGAACAGGATCCTCCAAGAGAAACCACGATTGAAATACTCGGAAGAGTACAAGAGGGTGTTCCTAGACAGAGACAGAACAAAATCCGAACGACAGCAGTGAGGGAGAGGACAAAAAAGCGAAAGGAGCTAGGAAAAAAGACAAGGAGGGAACCAGCAGAGGTCTGTCAGAGCGGACAGAACAGCAAGGGCAAGGCACACACACAACTACTTTAGAAAAACCCTACAAACTATCACACCATCCCAACACACCCTACAATCCATACCCACAGCCTCCACCAACACCCGCTATAGAAAACCCCCCAGTATGCCACCAGGTCTCCCACCCTCACAGGCCCCCCAAACCACAGTTTTTGGAAAGGAAATGAAGGTATTGGTACACAAACGCTGATGGAATAACAAATAAGTGGGGGAGTGGCAAGAAAGAGTCAAAGAAGCATCACCGGACATCATAGCTCTCACAGAAACCAAGCTTACAGGTATGATAACAGATGCCATCTTTCCAACGGGATACCAAATCCTGAGGAAAGACAGAGGGAACAGGGGGGGGTGGAGGGATGGCGTTGCTGATCAAAATCGCTGGAATTTTGATGAGCTGGAGAGAGAAGATAGCGGAGAAGAAAGTGATTTTCATGTGGGAACACTTCACTCTGGAGGTCCAAGGTGGTAATAGCAGTGATGTTTTAACCCCCCACAGAACAGCAGGAGGCCAAGGCAAGAGTACGACGAGAGCATAGAGCGATGGTTGACACATAGCTAGAGTGGCCAGAAGAGCTCATGCATGCAGGGCAAAGCTCCTGATCATGGGTGACTTTAACCACAAGGAGATAGATTGGGGGAACTTGGACCACATGGGGGCCAAGATACTTGGAGGGCTAAGATGAGGGAGGTGGTTTCTGGAGAACTTCATGTTTCCAACACGTTTAAAGGGGCACTACAAGAGAGAGAGGAGAGGATGAACCAGCAAGGCTGGACTTAGTATTCACCTTCAGTAGTGAAAATATGAGGACATCACATATGAAAGAAACCCCCTTTGGGGGAAATGACCATGTGGTTGTAAGCTTCGAATACACAGTAGAGCTACAAGTGGAGGGGAGAAGCAGGAAGGCCAGGACGAATGAAGCCAAACTACAAGAAAGGGGACTACACAGGAATGAGGAACTACCTGAACGGGGTTCAGTGGACAGAGAACTGGCAGGGAAACCAGTTAATGAGATGATGGAATATGTAGCAATAAAATGCAAGGAGGCTGAGGGGAGGATTGTACCCCAAAGGGGAACAGGGAGTAATGAAAAAGCCAGGATGAGCCCCTGGTTTACCAAAGGTGCAGGGAGGCAAAAACCAAGTGTGCTAGGGAATGGAAGAAATATAGAAGGAAAGGGACCCCCGGAGAATAAAGGGGAACAGTCGTAAAAGCCAGAAATGAATATGCACAGATAAGAAGGGAGGCAAAGACAATTTGAAAATGCATTTGCAGCGAAAGCCAAATCTGACCCGAAACGTTGTCAGCCACATCAGGAGGAAAACAAAAAGTCAAGGACCAGGTAATCAGGCTAAGGAAGGAAGGAGGAGAGACAACAGGAAATGACCGGGAAGTATGTGAAGAACTCAACAAGGATTCAAAGAAGTGTTCACAGAGGAGACAGAAGGACTCCAGAAAGACGGAGAGGTGGGGCCAAAACCACCAAGTGCTGGACACAGTGCACCCCAAAACCCAGGGGAAAAAGTGGAAGAGGCTTCTGAGTGAGCTAGATACCTCAAAGGCAATGGGGCCAGATACATTCTCCCCATGGGTATGAGAGAGGGAGCAGAGGCGCTATGTTGTACCCCCTAACACAATATTCAATACTCTATCGAAACAGGGTGGGGAGATTGCCTTGAGGCATGGAAGAACAGCAATGTAGTCCCAATCTTTAAAAAGGAGACAGACATTGAAGCATTTCATTAAAACTACAGGACCAGTGTCCTGGACATGTTAGACTATGCTGAATCAGGGAGAAGATTTCAGTGAGAAAGAGTGACTGGTGGAACACCTAGAAAGGATGATCTCATCAACAGCAGCCAGCCATGGTTTCAAGGGTCGGGAAATCCTGTGGCACAACACTATGGTGTTCTATGACCATGGTGACAGCCAGTAAGACAAGAGAGAGAGGGCGTGGTGCGATTGGCATTTTCTTGGACTGAAAGAAGGCGTTTGACACAGTTACCACACAAGAGATTGGTGCAAAAATGGAGGACCAAGCAGGGATAACAGGGATGGCACTACAATGGATCAGGGATACTTGTCAGGAAGTCAGCAGCGGTCATGGTACGTGGCGAGGATGGCCGAGGTGGGCACCTGTGGACCAGCGGGGTCCGCAGGGGTCAGTCCTAGGACCAGTGACTGTTTTCTGGTTATTTGTGAGGACATGACGGAAGGGAATAGCTCTGAGGTGTCCTGTTTGCAGATGACGTGAAGTTGATGAGAAGAATACACTCGATCGAAGACCAGGCAGAATTACAAAGGGATCTGGACAGGCTGAGAATGGTCCAGCAATTGGCGCCTGGAGTTCAATCCCACCCAAGTGCAAAGTCATGGAGATTGGGGAAAGGGCAAAGAAGGTCCGCAAACGGAGTACACGTCTAGGGGGTCAGGAGACTACAAACCTCACTCTAGAAAAAGATCTTGGGGTTGAGTATAACACCAGGACATCTCTGAAGCGCACATCAACAATAAAACTGCTTGCAGCATTTATGGGACGCCTGAGCAACCTAGAACGCATTCGACATCTTTTAATAAGGAATCGTTAGGACCCCTGTACACGATACGATTAGGACCATATTGGAGTATGCGGCACCAGTTTGAACCACACCTAGCCAAGACGTAAGAAACTAGAGAAAGTTCAACGGTTTTGCAACAAGATATTCCATATAACTATGTAATGTAATTACTACTTTATGTTAATTTAAATAACCTGACGTACACTGGAGGAAGGAGGTATAGTTGTTACCTTATAACTTTCAACCCCCCACATCTGTTAAATTACTTATTACAAAACATTTTTTTTCCATTTCCCATTTTTTTTGTTGGGGGGATATGTGTGTGGTTTTAAAGCGGGGGGGGGGATGTTCCAGAGATTGGACACAGTAACAAGGGGACACAGTTGGAAGCTAAAGACACAGATGAATCACAGGGATGTTAGGGAAGTATTTCTTCAGCCATCAGAGTAGTCTGTAAGTGGAATAGTTTTGGGAAGCGATGTAGTGGAGGCTGGATCCCAACTTGCTTTAAGCAGAGGTACGATAAAGCTCACGGTCAGGGAGAGTGACCTAGTAGCGATCATTGAAGAGGCGGGGCCAGGAGCTCGACTCGACCCCGCAAACTCTCAACTAGGTAGTACAACTAGGTAGAGTACACACACACACACACTCACCACACACACACACACACAACACACACACACACACACACCCACACAACACACACACACAGACGCAGACACACACCAGACACACACAGGACAAAGACACACAAGACACACACACACCACACACAGACACACACAGAAACACAGACACACACACAACACACACAGACACACACACACACACACACAGACACACCACACACACACACACACACACACACACACACACCACACACACACAACACACCACACACACACACACAGACACAGACACACACAACACAGGACACACACACACACACACACACACACACTCACAACGCAGTGGACCCTCGCCTAACGATATAATTCCGTTCCTGAAGAGCTCATCGTTAGCCGATTAAGAATAATAGAAATAATGGAAATCAAGTTAATCCCGTTCCCTGAACACCCCCAAAGTATGAAAAAAATTTTACTACATTGAAATATACTTTTTTATACACCCCAAAAAGAAGACGACATGCAACAAAATATACTCTTCTAAAATAAAGGAATACATGACACTTACCTTTATTGAAGATTCTGGTGAATTATTGATGGGATGAGGAGGGGAGATGGTGGAAGTTATTGTTTGGAAGGGGAATCCCCTTCCATGAGGACTTGAGGTAGCAAGTCCTTTTCTGGGGTTACTTCCCTTTCTCTTTTAATGCCACTAGGACCAGCTTGAGAATCACTGGAACACTCTCGCACAACAAATCTGTCCATAGAGCTCTGTATCTCGCGTTCCTTTAAGATTTGCCTAAAATGGGCCACAACATTGTCATTGTAATAGTCACCAGCACGGCTTGCAATAGCTGTGTTAGGGTAATTTTCATCCATAAAGGTTTGCAGTTCAACCCACTTTGCACATATTTCCTTAATCTCTTTTTTCAATTCCATACTAATTCTCGCTCTTTTTACCACAGGGTTGGCACTAGAAGCATTCTTGGGGACCATGGTGACTTACTTTGCAGTTACAAGCACTAAAAACACTGGGATAATGTGAATTGTACTGAATGTATGCATAGCTGCGACTGCACTGGCTAGCTTGTAAACACTGGCACCCACTGGGCAGTGTGAACAGGTCTCGGACGAATCACGTTGGGCGAGTTTTTTATCGTTTAGGCGGGGCAAAATTTTTAAGCTCAAACACTTCGATTTGGCGGTTTTAACGTTATGCGGATATTGCGTTCGTTAGGCGTGGGGTCCACATGCTGTATATATTAATATATATTTATAGATATATACATATATATTACTATATATATATATATATAATATATATACACAAGTGGACCCCCGGCATATGTATTAATCCATTCCTGAGAGCTCATCCATCGTATGCTGAAATTATGAAGGCGAATTAAATTTTCCCCATAAGAAATAATGGAATCAAATTTATTACGTGCAAGACACCCAAAAAGTATGAAAAAAAAAGTTACTGCATGAAATATTAAGTTAATGCACACAAACTGAAAGAAGACAGCACTGTAAGTAGTACTCTACTAACAATAGAATAAATGACATTACCTTTAATGAAGATATGGTGATGATGATGGGCACCAATGGGAGGAGGGGAGAGTGTCGATAACTTATTGTTTAGAAGGGGAATCCCCTTTCATTAGGACTTGAGGTATCAAGTCCTTTTCCGGGGTTACTTCCCTTCTTCTTTTAATGCCACTAGGACCAGCTTGAGAGTCAGTGGACTTATGTCGCACAACATATCTGTCCTTAGAGGCCTGTACCTCTCGGTCCTTTATGATTTGTCTAAAGTGGTTCACAACATTGTCATTGTAATAGTCACCAGCACGGCTTGCAATAGCTGTGTGAGGGTGATTTTCATCTATAAAGGTTTGCACCTCAAGCCACTTTGCATGCATTTCTTTAATCTCTTTTTTCAATTCCATACTAATTCTCACCCTTTTTACCACAGGGATGGCACTAGAAGCTTTCTTGGGGTCCATGGTGACTTATTTTGTACGTAGTTACAAGCACTAAAAACACTGGGATAATTGTGAAATGTACCGAATGCATGCATAGGTGCGACTGCACTGGCTGGCTTGTGAACACATGGGACGCGTCTCGAGTGAATCGCGTGAGGCGAGTTTTTTAACATGAGGCAAGGCAAAATTTTTGCATTAAAATGTATCGTATGCCGGATTTAACGTATGCCGATGCCATCGTATGTCGGGGGTCCACTGTATATATATATGTATATATATTTTGTGTGTATGTGTATGTACTTGTGTGTACATGTGTGTGTACTTGTACATGCAATAAAATCACAAGAAACACATGATGCCATAATGTATGCAATTTGACTAAACTGTAGAGAGAAGTTCCAAACGTGATATATCAGTCGTCCTCATCCTCACCTTAACCCTTAAACTGTCCAAATGTAGATCTACATTTACGTGCGTAGCGCTCCGAACGTAGATCTACATTTTTTAACATCCTTTCAAATGGAGAAAATAAAGGTCGGAGCGCTACGCATGTGAACATACATCTAAGTTTGGACAGTTTAAGGGTTAAGGAATACACTGAGGGAAATTGTCATTGTGTGGCTTATATATAGGAGGGTTGTATCTCACATATGGACTTGATTTGGATATGTAACAGATAAAGAGTGACTTGATCTGTCCACATAGAATAATTTTTTTTTTTTTTTTAAATTTCTTTGTGTAGGCATTTAGCTTATAAAACCCTGGACTTGTGTTTAGATTAGTCTGCACTAATTTTTATACAACTTGGCTTCTAATGTATTTTTTTCCTATTGATATTGTATATATGTAACAATTTCATAGCCATTAATCAATTAATAGGATAATGTAAAAAAAATCATACATGAATAAACAAAACACTGAAATCTTGTCCTGAGCTAATACTGTATTTGTGTTATTTTGTCTCTGATCTATGATTTTTTCCTACTTTACATAATATTTATCATCTTTTGTACATGGGATCTCAATGAGACAACCATCAACATATTTTGGGGAATTCTTAATAAAAGGAACTTCAGGAAAGTTCATAATATTTGATAGTGAAAACATCTGTTTGGTTGTGTAGTTTCTTTTCTTCTGTGCCCACATCACTGAAATCATTTAAATCTGCATTATGAATTTAAAGTTTCTGTTTAATGATGGGTTTTATACTAAAAAGTTTGGCATGAAAATATGTCATTCCCTTTCTCCAGCCATTAAACCAAATTAAAAGTGTTAACACTTGTCAGCATTAGGAAAAAAAAAAGTCCATCAGAAATGATAGAGAATCTTTTTCTAAACATAATGACAACAAAAATGTGAAATTTGATGGATAACTTATAGAATTATGCAGGTTCTAAGTTAGCAGTCTAGGCACAATTTATGCAGTGGCAATTTTGCTCACTTTGAGTTCTGTTTTAAGCCAATTCCATTGCTCAATTTGACCAAATTTTTAGCTGTTTCACTAGTATGTTTTCCATTTTACTAATTGAGCACAAGAAAGTGCCCATTCAACTATCAGAACTACCCAATAAAATGCACAGAAATCGTTAATTCAGCAAAGAATTACTAACTTCGGTAATTCAGCAAATATTACACAGAATTTAAATTTCAGTTTAATAAAAAGAGTCCAAAATAACCACTGTAGATCTTTCAGCCACTAAAGCAATATTTTCTTTGTTCATTAATCATGCCCTAAGGCCTCTCCTATATTAATCACTCTTGCTATCCATTTTGAATTCATCACAAAATATTGAAGATTTATCCTATTTCTCAGATTACAAAACATCCCAGTAATTTAATCAAACATAGTAAAACCCCATAAAACACACTAGGGGGTGTAGGCGGCCATACTCATCCTCAGGAAAATTGTCAAAAATAGCATATTTCTGCTACTTGGAGTCCTATTTCAAGTTACCATACCTCTGGTCCTCCAACCAACCAAAATCATCTCTGTTTCACTAGTATGGTAGACATCTCTGTTTCAGTTGTATGTCTTCCAGTCTATCAATTGATACCAAGAAAATTTCAATAAAACCATAAAAGCCATCCTAGAAAACACCTCAAACTTACTATTTTAAACCAAACACAAGGCTAGAGGTTTGCATTTTCCATTATGTACTGCATTGGGCGTGGACTCATTCTCTCATGTCTATGCCAAAATTTACTGCTCATAGCTTATCTGAGGGAGCTGAGCTCCCTGGCATCAATAACATAGATTTACATGTGATTTAGTGAAAGGGTTAATAATTTATTCATTGAATTGTTCGAAAACCCAACTGCTAGGTGATTCTTTGATGCCAAATGGCACAGATATTTTGATTTCCCATGCACATGTCCAATGAAAAACAAATTGGAATAGGCTTTTTATTGATTCAAATAATCTAGCCCCAACCATAAAATTTTCTGTGGAGGTTGAACAAAATAATCCTGTAGTACTGTATCTCTAGATGTTTTTATTGTTAAAAGCCACAAATTCTGATTAAAAAATATATTGAACTCCAATTAATGTTTGCTCATATGTACATTAATTATTTGTCACGCCATGACCGAGTTAAGTATTCATTGTTTTTTCATGTTCTTAAGAAATCTTCATATTTGTAGCCCACATGTTTTAATGACAAATATTTGAAAATTACAAAGAATACCTTTTACATACCAGAAGAAACCATACACAAGCAAAAATATGTTAGTAATATACGCACTACCATGTGTAAATGGTAGTTAGGTTCCTTCTCCAGTCAATTTTTTAATATCAGTGTTTTTAAAAATCAAAATTCAATCAAAACTTAGTGATTATGAAGTCCCCCAAGGAAATTTTACTGCTAAGATCGCATGTACAAAATGTGATTATGTAAGAGATTTTTATAAACCTGTTAATTGGTTAAAAACTAGGATAATTATTACATGCACATCAGTGGTTAAATGAAATTTGTACAGTACATTTAAGTTATATAAAAAGCTAGTGTTGATTGTAATCTAACATTAGTCCAGGATATTAAAAGTTGATTTGTTTTAAGCTGTGATGACAGGGAAAGATATTCTTTACTTGGGTTTGTCAAATGACTAACTCAGGTTATTTGGTGAGTTGCAATCCTCCTGTACATGAGCCACTTCTTACTAATCTCCTTCACAGTGTTCCTTGGGAATGTGACTGATACATTACAAAAGCACTTGGATTTTGGATTTTTTCTCTTCCCTGTGGTCAAATTATATATATAGTATGCAATACAATAATATTTCAAAAACATTTGCATTTCCAAAACCAGGCATAATAAAATGTTATGCATTTATTTTTTCTGGAATGTGATAAATGCAAAAAGCTTTTCTTTGCCTCTGAATTTGTTAATGAGTCACATGCTCGGCAAGTTCACTGACAATGCAGCAAGAGCATTATGTCCCCACCCTAAAAGGCACAGTTACTTGGTATTACTTTACAATTGCTGATGACTGTTTGTGCTCACAGGGTCACCACTCTGGCCAGTACAATGTGTCCGAGTATGAATATTACGCATACAATGAGGTGAGTCAGATCACACCTACCTGGTACCCTCTTAGCCTGGAGAGCTTTTGGCCTGATTGCCCGCATGATTCTACTGCTGTGTATCGGGACCACTATCACAGCTAACAATTTGCTTGGCTTATACATTACAAATACAGTGCCTGTTGATCACATAGTGAAGCCTTTATCCTACTAATCACTCTTTAACACACATTATTGTGTACAGCCTGTAATACTTTTGAGCTGACTGAACTATGAAAGCTTAAAAAAATTATGACTTAGTATGTTTGTTTAATATCACAAAAATAGTTAAGGAACACTAATCAGATATAAAATTGTGTGATGGTAATTTTTAAGTATTGAAGAGAGTGCACCTTCAGTAGTTGTCCAAAAGTTTATAGCTGTTCTATGAGTGTCATAAGAGAAGTGCTTATATGACCTTAAATATTTTTGTTGATCAGTCAAAGTGGACTTTTCAATAACATACTTATACATATTTTTTTTTTAAAGAAATGAGCAAAGTTATTACTTAGTTGATGTGCAGGTCTGCATAGGCACACAGTTTGATTGCTACGTAGTTGCTCTTGCTGTAGGCTTCAGTGCATGCACTCTAGGTGCAAATTTCTGGACCTGATCTTGCAGGGTACATAATCCTTGTACCATTATTAATGTTATAATTGCTATAATGGCTCTGCACATTCCTCTACAATATTATCCAAATGGGCATAAATAATGCTGATGACAAAAAAGTACCATACTTGAGAGAATTAAGTATAATGCAAGTGAATTCCCAGCCCACCAGAATGACACTGTAAGTCTACTTGCCTCTGCAGTGTATTGACCCACAGTGCCTTTTCATTAAAACTCAAAATATATAAAAAAAAAAAAATTAATGTGTAGCTACTTCTCTAATAAATTTTCCTGTGCCATGATGTGGACAATCACTGTAGAAGTGCTCAGTGCAAGTATAATTTAGTTTTTATGAATGCTTGCTTTTTGCGTATGTCCTCCTCCAGCACATTTGTAAGTGATAATAAAAAAATAAGGCATTGGTGAACTTATTACTTCCTGTTTCTGCTACTGGAAATGACTTAGGCAAAACTTCAGTCATAGGTTTATTATACTGTACTTTTTATACTGTACTCTGTATGTTCACTGGTAGTGGACAAATGTAGGAGCTACAATAGTCAATTAAAAGACTGGCTTTCATCTGCCCCAAATTTCATTCTGCTGATGTTTTAATGATATACAGACTCTGCAAATGATGTTGCATCACTGCTAAATAACAACCAAATTTCAAGTAAAATTGGATGAAGGGTAAGAAAAAACAAATTCTGCATACTTTTTAATATTTGGTTATGTTCATATACATTTGATTACCAATATCAGGCAGTTAGACAGAGCATCAGAGTTTTAGAGTATGCTAAGTATATTTCTTGAATCCAGATTTTTTTTATCTCCTTGGTCAAGCGTGGCACGGTGTGTGTTCTTGAAATGGAGTTTTGATTTCATTTCATTCCAACAGTTTTTGATGCAATTCAATAGTCACTGGGTACTATTTACATTGTTCTCTTGCAACCATTTCTTGACCTGTTTTGACATGTGGCACTGTCTTGCATAAAGTATGTAGTACCATGAATCTTATGTTTTTTTTTTTTATGGCAGGAAGTATAAAAGATGGGCATCTGACTTGTCCTCAACGTGCAGACACACATTTAAAGGACTTGTCACTTTGCATAACTTTAATCCAGCCTTCAGTAGTCCAGTGTTCATATTGTGTTGCAAACACAATATGAACATTGTGTTTCTAATTTCTTTTTGGAGGCGATGCTTTATGGTTCTTTCTGATACATATTCCAGTAAATCAAGGTGGTTTTTCTTTAGTCCTGCTGCTGTTATTCAAGAATCTTTCAATACTTCCTTCTTTAAAAGGTTATCAGTAGCAAATAAAGTCACTCTTAACCTGTCCAGGTTTTGGTTTCTTTGGGGGATTGGTGGTGGGGCAGATCACGAGAGGCAGTGATGAGACGATTAATGGTGGATTTCTCACTACCAACATGAGCACATATCTCATTTGTGGGCACTTTTTCATGTGCCTATGCAGGAATGTGGGCCTTTTTTTCAACACTTGAGTTCAGTCTTAATGATCTTGAAGAATTTCTTTAGAAAATAATAGAGCTAAAAATCTCTGAGTTAGACCATACAAAATAGCACTCCAGCACACAAAAAATGACCATCCCCACTCAGTCACTGAAAGCTACTGTTGGTGATAGAAGTTGGTACAGAGAACACCCAGACACTAGAGGGGTTGCTGGAAGTCATGAGAAAACCTCTTAAGGAACAATTATAGGAGTTAAGCACAAATAATGAAAAGCCACTTGTTATATAGGCATGTGACCCAACATTTGCAGAGTTTGTACTTTCAGCATCATGAAAAATAATTCAGCAAAATACCAGTTCAAGCATTATACCTAACATTAACTTAGCCAAAGGTTTTAAAAGCAAAAGTTGTTACTGTATAAACATAATGGAAATATGTACTTGTGAAGTTCACAAGCTAACTAGCTCTTGCCAGGACAAGTGACTAGTAACAAGGTTACAGGTGACAACTCTTCAAAGGAGGTACATTGATGCTGGTGAAGGGCTCTTGATTCAAGAAATTGAAGCTATACTCTTCCAGCATCAAACCTGATTACATACCATTCCTCAGGCACTACATGACCCCTATGGGTTTAGTTCTTCCCCAGGAGTATAATAATAAATATAATATAGATTGGAAGATTCAACAGTACATTGGAACCCTGAGTTTCGAACTTATTTCATTCCAGAAGGCTGTTCAAATGCCGATACTGGACGAATTTGCTCCCATAAGAAATAATGTAAATTAGCTTAGCCGGCTTCAGACCCCCAAAAATACACATACAAAAGCACTTACAATAATAGACTTACGTAAGTGTTCGAGTTGGGAGCGGTTCGAAACTCAGGGTACCACTGTACTTTTCTGAATTGTTACATTCAGGTGTTTTGAATATTTCAGTACAGTAGACCCTGGTTTTTGTAATTAATCCATTCCAGAAGGTTGGCCTAAATCCAAAATGGCCGAAAACCGAAGTATTATTTCCCATAAGAAATAATGTAAATCCAAATAATCCGTTTCAGACACTCAAAAATATTAACACAAAAATACATTTTATAGAGAATGACTATAGTTTTACCTACAGAAAACAATGAGAAATAAATATAAATGACTAATTTTAATGATAAATGAACATTACATACCTTTTTTGAAGACTTTTGTTGGTGAGTAGTATTTATTTGTAGTCCCAGAGGGACTACATCCCGGTGTATACCTACCGGCTACATACACTGTGGCCTACAGCCATATTATTACCATCAACATACAATGTTCACTGAGTTTAATCGTTTCTAACAACTACCTTTAGATGCCATCCTAAACAAAGGGAGAAGTAATGAATATTTCATTCCGAGAATTGTAAACAGAAGCTTATGTATTAAGGGCGGTTAGTGGGCCAATGCAGATTCATACAGTTTTCTCTAACCATGGACCAGAGAAAACGTAATGTTTACCCTCCACTGCATATAAACATTGCATGTTTATATGTTATGTAACGTGTTTCTTACATAATTTTGAAGACAATATCATAGATGGAGTAATGAAAATGTCTATATTAACATAAAATAAAACATTTAATGTGCCCAAGAGTGATTATTATTATGTACTATTAGTATTACTATAGCGTTAAGACTAGGACACTCTTAGTGAACAAGTAACAAAGGCATGTTTATAAGCTATGTAACGTGTTTCTTACATAATTTTGAAGAAAATATCATAGATGGATTAATGAAAATGTCTATATTAACATAAAATAAGACATTTAATATGCCTAAGAGTGAGTCACGAACATATGAGCAGCTCAGGTGGACATGTCTGATACCGTCGATTTCTGAGCTGATGTTCGAAAGCTGGGAGGAAATTTCACTGAAAAAGTGCTCGAAATCCAAATTGTACATTTTCCGCACCAGCCGACAACCAGGGGTTCACTGTATTCTTAAACGTGTATGTTATATTAAATTAGGCTATCGCTGTTGGCAGCCTGCTGACCCACATATCCATTACAGCATGGTTGATCTCTCACTTGGTGGGGGTAGTGATTAGGTTTCCTCTTAAAGACTTTTTCAATTGTTCCAGCAGTATTCTTGTTTTCTGCTGGTAGTATGTGCTATATTGAATAGTCTAGACCCACAGATGTTGGCACAGTGTTCTTGTATCGTGCCAGTGGTGTCCCTACTTTTCACCAGTTTTATTTTGCATTCCTTCCCATATCTCTTACTCCAGCACATTGTTATGTTAGTGTGTATATATGTGACCACACCCGGCCCTTCAGTATCTTCCACATATTCATTATCATGTCTTTCTCCCTCCTCCACTCCAGGAAAAATATATTTAATACTTTGAAGTGGTCCAGTAGTTTAAATGCTTTATTGCAGGCAGTAAATGATATCTGTATCTGTTATCTCTCCTGTTTTTAATGTGCTATAGAGGATAGAGCACAAATGATTTATAAAGATCCACCATTAGCAATACAGTACAGTATTTCATCTGTTTTGAAAGTTTCCCTTATCCATCCCTTCATTTTTCTAGTTTTTGCAATATTTGCCTTATTTGTGTTCTCTAAATGATAGGTGGTTCACCTGACATTATTACATTCAGGTTTTTCATGTTTTATGAAGTGCTGTGTATGGATGACAGCTAAAATTGCCACATTCTGGGCATATTTCAAAAACTCTTGTTCTGACAGATGCCTTGTGTGATCAGTGGCCAAAATGTGACTTTGTGACATGTTTGCCCTACACTTTATAGCTTGATCACGCCTGATGGCTATTGAATGAAAGCAGCATGTTTGACCTGTGTTATGGTGGACGCAGCTGACTAAGTCACATGACTGCAAGCCTCTAAAGAGAAGGTTCTTGCAGAGAAATGTTGTTGCAAAATGAGTAAGATATTTTAAGGTTCATGTGACAAGCACTGTATATTTTCTTAACATCTGAATCTAAAAACGATGAAGTTTTGTTTTAAAATTAACATTAGTCAAAAGTTGTTCCTTCTCTTTTAATGTTAATGCAGGCACAAGTTTCTGATGCAAGAATTGAATTTTGGACCTAGTTTATGTTTCTTTTGGAGGAGGGAAGTATACATTAAGTGTGGTATGCAAATTGGAAAGATCTCTTACCAAAATTTTGGCATTTTCACTCAGGAAAATTTCATTTATTAATAAAAAAAATATTTCAAAGCACTAAAGACTTTATTGACACACACACACACATGCACGCACACATGCACGCACACGTGCACGCCCCCAAGTTTGAGTCTGTTTATTTTCATTCAGTTTGCTCTGAACTTTAAAACTAGCTGCAGTACAATAATATCTTGTATTTAAACCTTAAGTTTTTTAAGATATACAGTGGACCCCCGCCTTACGATCAGCTCCCAACTTGAACAATTATGTAAGTGTATTTTTGAAGTGCTTTTGTACGTGTATTTTTGGGGATCTGAAACGGACTAATCTAATTTACAATACGTATTCCTTATGGGAACAAATTCGTTCGGTAACGGCACCCGAACAGACTTCTGGAATGAAATAATATCATAAGCCGGGGGTCCACTGTATAAATATATCAGCCAAGTATGCCACCGTCTGTTTCCACATTTTGGTGTGCTAGCTAAAGGGACACTCCAATAAAGAAAAAGACCTATTTTCTTACAACTCATAATACCAAGCCAACACTTTCTGTGTGAGAACCATCAAATTTCAGCATGAAGCAGTAGTGTTTTTACACAGACCTCCCATTCTTTACCTAGTATATTAAATATCCTGGAGTTGATAAAATTTACAATATTCACTGCTATTAGTTTTTTTTTTTTTAAATTTGTTTAATTGCAAGTTTATGATGATAATGACAATGATAGTTATGCGTGATAAGTGGTGCAATATTTTTAAGCATTCCACAGTACCTGACACTTTTCCTAATATAGCTGTGACTCAGTCACTGTGTATACTGGATGAATACCAGGATATTTCATGTTTCTTCAAGAATGAATTGGTTAAATTTAATATTTCACCACCTGTGGTTTTGGTAGAAAGAGGCTTACATATACATATAAGTATATCATCTTAATAAAAGATTCATATATATATTGAACAAAAACAAGTAATGTTGCTAAACTTGTAAAGTTGGTGGATTCATCCATTTGCAAAGAGAAATCTATCTTATTAGTTCTGCTTTGTGAAGAGCCAACATATTCTTGATGCATCTAGAAACTCCATTGTTGTGATATTCAGTTATTTTTTGGGGCAAAAGTTTTCATCTATCATACATTCTGCCACATTGTTTGTGCAGTTTTATCACACTTTCTGTGATAGTAGGAGCTTCACCTGCTCTTGCCATACTATAACTAACATGGCTTGAAGCCAAAAGAATATTTTTGTTGTCATTTCTTAAATGTACAAACTGCACTTTTTTTCTTGTGGAGTTTGACACATTTTCTTTTGAAATACTCATCATTTATATATCATATCAGGAGATTCGCTTTCAAGGTGACTTTGTACTTTGAGAGATTCAGTACTGTTATTTAACATTTGTTCACATCAACATGACATGCCCCTCTTTCACATTGAACGTGACATGCCCCTCGTTCACATTGAACATGACATGCCCCTTGTTTATATTCAACATGACATGCTTCTTGTTCACATTCAACATGACATACCCCTTGTTCACATTCAGCATGACATGCCCCTTGTTCACATTCAACGTGACATGCCCCTTGTTTATATTTGACACGACATGCTTCTTGTTCACATTGAACATGACATACCCTTTGTTCACATAGAACATGATATGCCCCTTGTTCACATTCAACATGACATGCCCCTTGCTCACATTCAACATGACATGCCCCTTGCTCACATTCAGTGTGACATGCCCCTTGTTCACATTCAACATGACATGCCCCTTGTTTATATTTGACATGACATGCTTCTTGTTCACATTCAGCATGACATATCCTTTGTTCACATTCAGCATGACATGCCCCTTGTTCACAGTCAACATGCATGACATGCCCCTTGTTCACATTCAACATGACATGCCCCTTGCTCACATTCAGTGTGACATGCCCCTTGTTCACATTCAACATGACATGCCCCTTGTTTATATTTGACATGACATGCTTCTTGTTCACATTCAGCATGACCTACCCTTTGTTCACATTCAGCATGACATGCCCCTTGTTCACATCACATGCATGACATGCCCCTTGTTCACAGTCAACATGCATGACATGCCCCTTGTTCACATTCAGCATGACCTACCCTTTGTTCACATTCAGCATGACATGCCCCTTGTTCACAGTCAACATGCATGACATGCCCCTTGTTTGCATTCAACATGACATGCTCCTTGTTTATATTCAACATGACATGCCTCTTGTTCACATTCAACATGACATGCTCCTTGTTTATATTCAACATGACATGCCCCTTGTTCACATTCAACATGTCCCTTGTTAACATTCAACATGACATATGAAACACTGTAGGCCCACACAACACAGTGTAAATAATGAGTGTTTAATTAATATCTTAGAGGTTAAAGAATTCATAATTGTAATGTCTGTTCAGAATGCAGCTATACTAATCCTAGGACAATCGGGAGCCTTTAAATCTAGCAGAATGACTTCAGAAATAAGTTCATTTTGTCCAGAGCTCTGATACCTTGTATACCCCCAAGCAGCGTTTAACCTTGTAATGTATATCACAGAATTGAACCTAGCAATGTATACCACAAGTTGTGTTAAACATTCTGATGTAGAGTATAACTTTTTCACTATTCACTTGTCTTTACAAGTACTAACTTGTGGACTTAACAGGGATTTCTATATTGTTTATAGCAACCTTTGTTTTTATAGATTTTTAAATTTGATTACCTTAAAAATATTTAAGCATTTGTAAAGTGTATTACAGCAGTTTAAAGGGTATTTTTTGCAGATTTTTACCAGATCTTATTACTGTATAAAGGTTAATCTCCAAAGCAGATTAAAGACACTCTTGATATTTCTGTTTTACATATATGTTTATAGAGTACAGTATGTGGCTTATAGTTTAATGTATGATGATCATGCTTATCCTCAAATATAATAGCATTATACTGAATACAAGCTGAAATCTGTTAAAATATTTTTAATGTTTTGACTCATTTTCATTTACTTACAACTCCTTCAGTCGTAACAGTGACCTTGAATTTTGTTTATTTGTTAATACTCATGAAAGCTGAGTTTTGATTAAATATTTGTATATCTTCCAGTATACACATTACACAAACCTAAATAAATTTTATCATATGTTGAAATCCACAACTTTTGCTCCTGTATCTGAAATTAATACACAATTTTAAATTCAGTAAAAAGAGGCCCAGTAGCCCTTGATGAGCACCTTGAGACAGTTTTTACAGATTATTTTATTTTTTTGTATAAAATCATGTTGTACAGGCAGACTTGTTTGGATTATTATAGCATGAGTTAAGATCTTGTCTTCTTTGTCTGTGATATTTAGCATTCCATTATACAAGGTATATGGAAAGAAATTTTTTAATTACCAGTACTAAATATAAATCATCCAAAGCCTCTGCACATGCGTGGATTCTTCGGTCATAAGATGAAAGGGCTTTGGATACATGTGGGAGGTTTCAGATTACTTTTGTGACATATATAATTAGGACACTTAAAACTCTTCATCACCACCACCACTATAGCTTAAATATTCTTTCACCATAGTGTACATATACTGTGTGTACCCTTCACAAGCTACACTTTGATAAGAACCAAATCTCCTTTAATTGGTGTTTTATTAACAAATTCACCAGGAGATATAAATGAAACATTCATCTTTATAGTTTAAACTTGTTCCATACATTATATGCTTCTCATGCACAACAAGCCCACAAATTCTAAGGAAAATCTAGACTATGTTTCAGTGTAAAAGAAAAGATGAGAAAGTCCAAAGTAATGTCAGGGTACTAGGTGATAAAATGGCTAATATAAGGGCAAATCTTGTACAGGTCGGCCATCACTAATTCAGCATCATTGGGACCTGTAGTGTGCCAGATTAGTGAGTTTGCCGGATTACAAATTGGTTAGGTTAGAATACACTTAATTAACCTATCAATAGAGAGACTTTTTGCTACATCTTCCTCATTTTCATCACTGCTTTCTCCTCCACTGGCTTGCTACTGTGGATTTACAACCATCTGCATAATTTCTAGTCAGTATAATGATGAAATTTGAGTCAGTATAATGATGAAATTTGAGTCAGTATAATGATGAAATTTGAGTCAGTATAATGATGAAATTTGAGTCAGTATAATGATGAAATATGAAATTATGCTAGCCGAAATTAGTGCCGGATTACTGGTGGAACTGGATAACTGATTGCCGGATTAGTGATTAGTCGTACTGATGGCCGACCTGTATATGAAGATGTAAGCAGCTACGGAAACAAATCGGAATCTAAAATTTGTGTTCAGAATTTTGTGTATAAATGTATATTCAAGAAAATAGTCTGAAGTCTCAAGGAAGGATATATAATTTTTGAAGAAGAACAACTTATTGGTTAACTATGGTCCCTAGCATTATGAAATAAAATATTGTTAGTGTCAGCAGTATGAACATTTCTTTTGTATTCTTTAAGTCTGTTGAAAAAGGAGTGGTCAGTTTCAATAACACATTAGATATAGTAAAAGAGGCATAAAATTAAGTAAATGAGAATTTTTTGTGAGAGTAGTAGCATAAACAAGATAACTTTGAAGTACAGTATATTAGTTTTATGACATGCAAGTTTAATAGCTGGAAACATAAACACATATGCAGTTTAATGTGATCCTTTATTGACAACGTTTCACCCACACAGTGGGCTTTTTCAAGTCACCAACAGATCTACCTGGGGTGGAAGGTACATGAATATTTATAGTCAGGTTCAGAATGTTGAGGTCAGGTGGAGAATGCTGCATCTGATGATCTACTGGGTGGGGTTATAGATTCTAAAATCTTGGGTAGCTTGGAAGGGGTATTGGATAAGTTGTGAGCAGACCTTCTGCAGTGTTCTATGTTCTTATGTGGGATAGCGATGAAGAAGTCTCTTGGCAAGTGGTTCAGCTATGTTATAGAAGCCATTGTTCTGGTTGAAATTGTTGGTTATAGCTTCTATAACATAGCTGAACCACTTGCCAAGAAACTTCTTCATCGCTATCCCACATAAGAACATAGAACACTGCAGAACGTCTGCTCACAACTTATCCAATACCCCTTCCAAGCTACCCAAGATTTTAGAATTTATAACCCCACCCAGTAGATCATCAGATGCAGCATTCTCCACCTGACCTCAACATTCTGAACCTGACTGTAAATACTCACGTACCTTCCACCCCAGGTAGATCTGTTTGTGACTTGAAAAAGCCCACTGTGTGGGCGAAACGTTGTCAATAAAGGATCACATTAACCCTTTGACTGTCGCAACCCCCAATCCTGAGGTGTCTCCTGGTGTCTCAAAATTTAAAAAAAAAAAAATATTTTTTCTTATGAAATGATAGAGAATCTTTTCCTGATTGTAATGACACCAAAAAAACGAAATTTGATGGA
Source organism: Cherax quadricarinatus (assembly GCF_026875155.1). Taxonomy (NCBI): domain Eukaryota; kingdom Metazoa; phylum Arthropoda; class Malacostraca; order Decapoda; family Parastacidae; genus Cherax; species Cherax quadricarinatus. Next base: position 10,807,912 of record NC_069456.1, read on the forward strand.
AAACTGACGGAATTATGCTCTCGCGAAGTTAGCGACCTCGGCTCTATTTATAAATCGACGATTTCGCCCACTTTGAGCCCTATTTTCGGCTAATTCCATTGTTCCAGTCGCCCAAACTCATAGCTATTTCTTTAGAACTCCATTTTTTTTCTATCGATTGAGTAGAAGAAACTGCCCATTTACCGATTTCAACTACCTAATAATGTGGTCAGAAATTTGCAATTTGGCCAATTTCACGAAAACTAAAAAATATGACAATTTCAAAATAAGGTCCAGAATGAACAATGCAGACATTCCTGGCTCTAAAATAACATTTTCTTTGTTCATCAGTCATGTCTCCAGGCCCCTCTGATATTACTCTTGCTTTCTATTTTGAATTTTTATTCAAACAAAAAATAGAAGACTTACTATTATGCAGACTACTGCAATACTGTAATAATTGTATAAATAACATCAACCCATTCATGACTGCATATTAGAATGGCTAGTTGGAGATTTATTGGACAATGGCATCATTTGTTTACTTTTGAACATTGGCAAAAATCAAACATTTCCCCTACTTTGAGCTCCATTTCTAGGTTCTTTTTATAGTAAAATCAGTCAACATCACCTCTATTTCTATAATATGTTTTCCATTCTATCAAATGAGACCAAGAAAACGAGAATACAACCATAAATACTATACGAAAATAGACCACAAAGTCGGCATTTTAATTAAAAAAACGGTCGGAGTTTTTTTTTCTCATTATGCACTGCTTGCTCCAGGATTTTTTTTATATGGTGCACACTGACCACACAGACCCATTCTCTCACATGTGAGCCTACCAGCTTTCTCCTGCTTGATTTGAAGCCACTAGAATTTATGAGTGTATATACGTCAAACACGGTACCTCGTAAGACGTATATATACGGCCGCGACAGTCAAAGAGTTAAACTGCATGTGTGTTTATGTTTCCATTGTGTCGGTATTTTATACCATTCATTTCCAAGTTTAATAGCTATTGGACCAAGAGTGATACTAGGATTGTGTAAATTAGAAAACTAAACTGTTTAATGTACAAATAGGTATAGGAGAAAGAGTGGGCAAAGAGAAAATGAACTGCCAAAAATTTAAATTATGTATGAGGTGGAGAGCACAAGGAATAAAAGAGACAGGAACACTTCTCTTAACAGATTGTGCATGATAGCAAAGATAATGAGTGTACATAACATTGTGCAATAAATTAAAAATAAAAGCCAGTCATTTTCATAACGTTCCCTGTAAAGATTATTAAGCACATATAGGGAAATAAGAGAGAACCACACAGACACTTAAAAAGTTTGAGATAGTAGTTAGTACCTTGGGAAGAAAATGAGTAAAGTGTCTATTCCCCATCTTAGAAGCTCTCTCTCATCCTCTTGCCTTCTGGTTTGCTAAAACAAAGTTGTCTCTCTCTCCTGTGAACCTTCATTGTTCAGGACTTACGGTACTGTTAGTTGAAAGAGTGCAACCACGTTCCACTTGATGTAGTCTCTCTCTTTACTGTTGTTTTCATGATAATTATCATGCTTTTCTCGAAAAGCAAGATAATTTCCTGATGATGGTTCCAGGGGGTCATTGCATGTGCAGTGAAGTCTTGCACCAGGACATCAGGTTAATGGCCTAATCAGACAGGCTATTGGTGCTAGCAGCATGAAGTCTGACACAAGCCTCACACTCCATCTGATAAAGGAAAGGTCCTGAGGAACTTAAGTTCTGTCTTGAAGACAATTATGGAGTCGCTTGATAATTCCCTTATATTTGATGGAAAGGTGTTGAAAAAGCCTTTAATTCTTTACACTTTTAAGTTATCTCTATGTACTTGTTGCATTCTTGCAACAAGTACATAGAGATAACTTAAATGAATGCAACAAGTACACTTGTTGTATTGTTTACCAAGCCTACTGCTCTTGTAAAAAAGTAATTTCATTGAGTAGATTTCAAACCAGTTCGATGACTTTTGATTTTATTCTTCATTGTGTAGATTCCAACTCCTCCTTTTTTTATGGTGACTATTATTTGCAAGCTTTTAGTGTTGATATGAGTGCTCCATATCTCCTGTGTTTTACTTGTTAATGGTACTGAATATTTTGAAACTGTTCTATTCACAATTGGTGTACTTCCTTCTATCTGATTTTGCTGTATTGATGATGTCTTCATTTCTGACCTTTTGTCAGTAATCTTTTATAACATTTTCTTGCTCTTAATAATTTTGCTCCCTCTTTCACGGTTAAAGCTGAATGGAAATCAAATGTTCTACTTGTTTTCATTGAGGTTCATGTTCAGTGCTATGTGACTGGACATGAACCTCATATATGCTGCATAGGTAGCATATAGTCATGTACGTATATGCATGTATATTCATTATTTTTCCTACTGTGCACAATATATTAAAAGAGAAGTATTTTCATTTCTCTCATCCTCAGCATCTGTGATATTTAGTTTTCTCTGTTTTGAAATTTAAATTCTTCCCCATTCAATCATTCATCTTGGCTATCCTCATTTCATTAACTCAGCTCACTCTCATACTAAGAATTTTTTTTTTCCTCTCTGAAATCCATTTCTTCTGTAAAGACATCTGTACTTTGTCTTCCCTATATTAATTTTTTTAACACCTGCTGTCTCCCACTGAGGCAGGGCAACCTGAAAAAGAAAAACTTTTTCTTCTTTTTACATTTAGTAAGTTATACAGGAGAAGTGGTTACCAGCCCCTTGCTCCTAGCTTTTTAGTCATATTTTATGACATATAGGGCTTACAGATGAAGGATTCTTTTCCACTTTCCCATGGAGATGAAAGTAAAATAAATAGCAAGAACTATTAAGAAAATAGAAGAAAACTCAAATGGGTGTGTGTATATGTATACATGTACAAACATATGTAGCGTGATTTAAATGTAAATAGAAGTAGCAAAATGTACCTGTATTATTTAGTATGTTTTTGAGACAGAAAGAAGACACCAGCAATCTTACCATTGTGTAAAAAAAATTACAGGTTTCTGTTTCACACTCACTGGCAGGACAGTAGTACCTCCCTGGGTAATTGCTCTCTACCAACCTTCTACCTAGTATTAATTTATGTAACATTATTTATTCCCTTCCTTCTGTGGATATTACTAGTAAAATGCCTATCACCTAAGTAATACCTTTTAAAACAATCTAGTTCATACTTATTTTCTTCCTCTCATAATATTTCAGGTGAATGCTCTTTCCTTCACTTGCTGTCTTCAGCACATTGGTGAAACTGGTCATTGCCTTTATAACAGAATTAAAGAGAACAAAGGAAGTGTTTGCATTGCTAATACTAAAATGTTCATTTCTGTTACAATATCCATGCCATTAGCTGGTCCTATTTCAAAATAATTTATCATTCTTCAAGCCTTCATAGATGTCTTGTTGAAACAGTATTTACGCACACCATCCCTAACATGAACCTTAGCACCAGGTTTTCTTCTGTAGATGCTTTTCTTTCTCAGTACAGTTCATTTTTAAATGCTGTAATCTTCAGAATACTTGTGATATGATCTGACCTTGGCTGTCTCCTTACCTCTCTTGCCCTGACCTGACATCAAGCTTTTACATTTTTACCAGTACTTTTTCACTCATGACTTGATAATAGTTCAGGACAGACTGAAACATCATCCAATTTTCAGCTCTAATTTGTGGGTTAATTGTGAAGTTTCATCCATGTTGAATATACAGTACTTGACATAGTGATACTGTATCTACCATATGTAAGGCTTTCAGTTTACTCTGCAGTGTGCTAGATAGTCTTATTTAAATTAGTTATTCTCACATGAATAGTTGCTTCAGTACTTTTTAGAGGCAGATCTTTTTTGTTTGTACAAATGCTATTAGCCAGTCTCTCCCAGTTAATTTTTTTTTTTAATTTCTCTGGTACAATGACATTGTTTGCTAGAGAATATTTATGTAATCTCTTCATTTCCTCTCCTTATTCTCTGTATGATATTCATACTTCACATTGATTATAAAAATGTAATTTCTACATCGTCCATTATTATTATACAGCATTTACAGTAGGTGTCATAAATATGTGCCCCCATAAGTATGCCTTTAGCAGACCAATAGTACAGTGGAACTCTGGTTTGTGTATGGTCCACATATTGTACAATTCGGATTTAGAAAACTTTGGGGCAAAATTTTGGTCTGGATTGAGGTACGAAATCCAGAAATTGTACATATCATACGCGCCCGCCTGCCCAGGAATGCTGTCAGTCTGGTTTTGTCACTGGTTGAGTGAGCATTCATCCAAAACATTTCGCAGTTTTTGTGCTTGTTTATTGATTGCCATTGCGAAATAAGCCACCATGGGCCCAAAAAAAAGTTCCTAGTGCCAGCCCTATGGTAAAGAAGGTGAGAAACACAATTCACAACAGAAATATTTGTCTAACCTATTTTTATGTTACCCAAGTAATAGCTTTTATATCCTTTTGCTCATGTGCAAGTTAATTGTTCTACCATATTGTATTACTACAACTACTACAACTTATATCACTACTACTACTACTACTACCACTGGTATTGCACCTCACTCTAAGCCTATATATACTCTCTGTGTCCATGTACTGTTTGTAACAGCTTGACAAAGCTCCTGGAGAGTGAAACGTTGCCACAATAAAATGTCACATTAGTTGCACTTGTGTCCTTTTACTTTACAGAAACACAATAGAATTCAAGAAAGACATTGTGGAAAAATACAAAAGTGGCATATGTTTTGCTGAGCTTGCCAGGATGTATGGGAAGTCCAAATCAACAATCTGTTCCATCCTGGCAAAGAAAGTAGAAATCAAGAAAGCTAAAGTTGCAAAAGGTAAATGTGCTAATGAAACAGAGATCACAAACAATTGAAGAGAGTTCTGGAGGGATCACTTCAATATCCTCCATTGCATAAACCTTATAGGTAAGGCTTGGCAAGAAGTGACTTCCAGGACTTTAAACTCTGCTTGGAGAAAATTGTGGCCAGAATGTGTCCAAGAGAAGAATTTTGAAGGGTTTGAGGCTGACCCTGTTGACCCTATGCCTGTTGTGAAATATATTGTGTCTTTGGGAAAGTCCATGGGGTTGGATGTGAGTGGCCAGGATATGGAAGAGTTGGTGGAGGACCACAAGGTAGATCTAACCACTGAAGAGCTGCAAGACCTTCGTCTGGAACAACAACAGACCACAGCTGAGGAAATTGCTTCAGAGGAGGAGGAAGAGAGAGGGGAGAAGGTGCCTTCTTCAGTGATTAAGGACATGTGTGCAGAGTGGAATGAGTTGCAAACTTTTGTTGAAAAATATCACCCTGACAAAGCTGATACAAGCTTTATCTGCAACATGTTCAGTGACAATACCTTGTCCCATCCTAGGCAGATCTTAAAGAGATGCCAGAAACAGACTCTGGACAGATTTTTTAGTGCAACAGGGGTCCAGTGCCTGTAAAAAACAAAGAAGGGAAGTAACCCCAAAGAGGGCTTTGATATCTGAAGTCCTTATGGAGGGGGGTTCCCCTTACAAACAACCTCAACTCCCTCTCCCCTCCTTGCCTTCTTCAGTACGCCAACAAGAGTCTTCAATAAAATTATGTAATGTTCATTTATCATTAAAATTAGTCATTTGTATTGATTTCTCATTGTTTTCTGTATGTAAAACTATAGTTATTCTTTAAAAAATGTATTTTTTGTTAATATTTTGGGTGTCTGGAACGGATTAATTATATTTACGTTATTTCTTATGGGAAATATTAATTCGGTTTTCATACGTTTCGGTTTTAGACCGACCTTCTGGAATGGATTAAGTACAAAAACCGGACTTCCACTGTATTTGCCTAACAGATTCAAGAAATGCCAAGGCAACTTTAGTATGGAAGATGGTGCATCCTTGCCATACTGCCCAAGATATAAAGAATTGGCCTGGAAACTCACTGGACTTTAATCCAATACAGAATGTTTGGAAACTTATTAAACTCCAGTATCTCAAGTGCTATTAAGCAGGTGTGGAAAGGTATTGACTTTCCTGCCCTTCATAAGTTAGCATTATCAGTGCCTAGGGTACCTTAGGCATGCATCAAGAGGAAGGGTAATCCTATAAAGTATTAGTTTGGGTGAGGAACACATGCATATTTCAGTATTATATACTATTTAAAACAAGAGATTGTGGTGATCAGTCTTTTTCTGTGTGATCTGTTTATTCACATGCATATTTATGATGCCTACTATAGAGGTCAAGCGCACAGAGCCTGGGAATGGGAGGCAACCATGTTTGATCCATGGAAGGGGAGGACAAGTCTGTTTCTTTAGATCATTAGCTACACTTTCCCCCAACCTCATCACTGTAACATTTAGAAGCTGTGCTTCACACACATACAAATGAATTGCCACAAATGATGTATTCCCCATTTTTGCAACACCTATTAATAAATATTGTTCCTTACCTAAATTACTCAACACTACTGCAGTTATAGTATGTTTTTCTCATGCATTTTGTGAGTTACATAATCCTTCATAGACCCATCTAGTGCATCTATTCCCGAATATTTAAGTACAGTACAGTATTCACTTCCTTCAGACTTCTTTCCAATCTAACCTCCTTTTATCTGTGTTCACCTTCGACTTCTTTTTTTGCAGTCTTTTCCCAACTTCTACAGCTTCTCTTCTAAATCTTCCAGCAGCACTGTGTCATTGGCAAACTGCAACTGTGACATTATATTGTATATGTTATTTTCTTTTCTTTAAGTTTATGCCAAAGTTTATTTCCAAATATGTATATATTATATTTTAATCAGGGAATAATATTAGACAATAGTTAAGTGCTTATGTAAATGAACCAATAGAGAAAACATGTACATGTATCTGTTAAATTAACTGCCTTGACATAAGGGCAACTTAAGAAGAATAGGTAGTGGGTACAAACATTGTATATTACCTAGACTAATCAACTTGAGGATCAGGCAAAATGAGTTAGCAAAATCCCAACTTCAAGTATGTTATTACATTGTTGAGTAGTGACTACTATTCCTCTTTTAAATGAAATAATAAATTAAGTGGTCATACTAAAATAGTAAAATTCAAGTATTTTCCTTACAAAATACTGCTGCACTCTATTTGCAGAGTAAATAAGTTTTTAGTGTAGAATCTTTATTCCAATAGCCAGTATTGTACTGTATGGTAAAAAATGTAAAAGTTTTAAAAATACGTATAGTAATAAGGTGGTGAAATGGATAAACTTTGAGGTAATAAACATTTTACTTTCTTCCAATTTTAAGCTGTATAGCCCTTGTGGCTTAGCGCTTCTTTTTGATTATAATAATAATTCCAATTTTAAATGAGAATTTTAAAGTAAGAGAACTAATTGGCATGTTGAATAGTATCTATTATACATTACTTTGTAAAGTATAAATTAAGTGCTGCACATATTTAAGCTGGCAACATTAGGTGACCTCTGGCTACTATTCTGGTTAAGAAGTTATGTGTGTATTTAAAATTAAAATGTGTAATACATTATATTTGCAGAATATGTTTTAAGATTTACTCTGAATTTATTTTAAAAGAAACGTTTAGTCAAAGTAATTCCAAAAATTCATGGAGAAAATAATTAAAGTTTTACATAATCAAGCGAGTTTCACATAGCTAACAAAAAAAAAGCTTAGGCTTAAAATAGGTAGTTAAAAATGACATGTACAGCACAATGAGACTTTTTGTTATTACGACAATTCACTTTCAAGAGACTTTATCAAGTACATAGGAAAAATATGAAATAACAGTATACTATATATGTAGTGCTGATAGTCACATTAGGTTCTAGATGAAGGTAAGGTTGCATTATTAAGACCTGATCCCTCGACCCATATGTCACCCTGTTACTTGACCCCTGTGTCCAGATGCCTCACCTTCCCCTCGCATAGTATATCTCACCTTCACCTGGCCTCACCTTTGCCCAGCACATGATGTGACTACCTCTCACAACTACTGTATATCACCTTTTTGTTTTTCTTGTACTTGATAAAATCTCTTGTAGGTGAAACATCATAATAATAAAAGATTTTGCTTTACTATATGCGTCTTTTTTTTTTTTTTTTTAATTTGTCAGCTCACGGTCATACTTCCACTGCAACAGGTCCCCAATTTGCATACAAGGACAGCACATTTAAAACGATGTATTAACATGTTGAAACTATGTCTTTTCACCCTAGTGCCAACAAATGTAAGAAAATTGTTGGTAGCATAGTTAATAAACTCTAAAGAGAACTAACTACTGTACAAGGTTCTTAAAGTTGAAAAATGAAAATCACAATATGACCAAAACAACCCACAATTAGGAGAGGAAAATTTAGACAGTATTTTGGTCTGAATACATTCAATCAAGCATCTGAACTACTAGGAACATTTGAAGTCCATTGAACTGCAGTCCTTGGAATATAAGCAAGAAAGGTACATCATAATTTACATAGGGGAAATCTTGGAGGAATGGATACCAAACCTGCACACTGAAATCACTCCATATGAAGGTAAAAGATTTTACATATGGGGCAAAGTACTGTACTCCAGTAAAGAGCAGGGGCACAGTGAGTACACTAAGGAAAAGCTTAGTAGGTGGCAGAGATCCCCAGCTATTTCAGTGCTTTCCTTTCATGTACAGTACAACAGGAATTACCAACAAACTACTGGCTGTCATCAGAAGGGCACTTTACAATTTCCTAGAGTCAATTTATGACCGGCTTGGTTGTGGTTCATATGTCTGATTGTGTGGGGCCAGCAGTAACAGCCTGGTTCAGAAAGCTTTGGTCCACTTGGAGGCCTGGTCTGGGACTGGGTTATGGGAGCATTGACCCCCCAAAACTTCTTCAGGTATGATTATCAAGGGTCTAGGATGGGCTGAAACATTGTCTGAAATTTTCTTGAAATTGTAGGTTTTTTGGAAGTGCCTGATGATCCAAAGTGAGATTGCTTTGCCAGCTTGTAGGCTGTATACAGCAGTAGAGGATTATATAATAAAGGGAGTCACCAGGTTGTAGGTTGTAAGAGTAGGGTTCTCAAGAATATTTATAGCCAGTTTATAAATACATTCTTAGAATTTTTCTAATCTGCATGGATTGAAGAGAGGGAGGAATGATTGAGTTATTGTATAACCAATGAGTAGATATGACATTTGGGCAATACTGTATGGAAAGTGTTGATCACTTGGCAACCCCCCAGTGTGATTCCAACCCTCCCCAGGGGGTGCTACAGAAGGTGCGGCAACCAGAAGGCATTCCCGATGGTTCGCCCACTCAGGAGAAGCTGACATCATCTTCCTGCAGCAAGCCACGCAAGCATAAGACCTCTGACAACGAACACAGTCATGGATCATTTTTCCTCAGGATCGGTGCTATTGGTAAGTTTTTACTGTTATTTATATGTAATATCATTATATAATTTGGTTTATATTTGTAATTGATGTACAGTATTGTAAATATAAATCACATATGAAGAGATCTACCCTGTCTTCCCTCAGGGCAGGGTAGGGGTCTGCCTAGGAAAGGTTGGAGGGAGGGGGTAAAGGAGGTTTTGTGTGCAAGGGGCTTGGACTTTCAGCAAGCATGCGTGAGCATGTTAGATAAGAGCAAATGGAGACAAATGATTTTTAGGACTTGACATGCTGTTGGAGTGTGAGCAAGGTAATGTTTATGAAGGGATTCAGGGAAACTGGCAGTCTGGACTTGAGTCCTGGAAATGGGAAGTACAGTGAAGGAAGGGTGTTAATGTCGCAGTTTTATAACTGTAGTGTAAGCGTGCCTCTGGCAAGACAGTGATGGAGTGAATGATGACGAAAGTTTTTCTTTTTTGGGCCACCCTGCCTTGGTGGGAGATGGCCGATGTGTTAAAAAAAAAAAATCTGAATATTGTAGTACATATTCTATTATTTGTATATAACCCTTTGACTGTCGCAACCCCAATTCTGAAAGTGTCTCCCAAAATATTTGAAAAAAAAAAAAAATTTATTGTGAAATGATAGAGAATCTTTTTCCGATGGTAATGACACCAAAAGTAAGAAATTTGATGGAAAACTTATGGAATTATGATCTCGCGAAGTTAGCAATCTCAGCGATACATACTCATCGGCGATTTCACCCACTTTGAGCCCTATTTTTGGCCAATTTTATTGTTCCAGTTGACCAAACTTATAGCAGTTTCTCTAGAACTCCATTTGTTCTAACAATTGAGTACAAGAAACCGTCCATTTACCGATTTTAATTACCCAATAAAGTGGTCAGAAATTGGCAGTTTGGCCAATTTCACACAAATTAAAAGATAACACTAAAATAACATTTTCTTTGTTCATTAGTCATATCTCCAGGCCCCTCTTATATTACTCTTGCTTTCTATTTTGAATTTTTATTCACACAAAAAATAGAAGATTTATTGTTATGCAGACTACTGCATTATTGTAAAAACAGTATAAATAATATCAGTGCACATGTGAAAGAATAATAGACTCACCAGTTGACGTGTATTGGACGCGTGGTGTGATTTGTTTACTCTTGAACATCAGCAAAAATTGAACATTTCCGCTAATTTGAGCTCAATTTCAAGGTCCTTTTCATTGTGAAACTAATCAGAAGCATCTCTATTTCTGTAATATGTCTTCCATTCTATCATATGAGACCAAGAAAATGAGAATACAACCTTAAATACTATACGAAAATACACCTCAATAACACAGTCGGAGTTTTTTTTTCTCATTATGCACTGCGTGCTGCAGGATTTTTTTCTGTGCACACTGACCACACAGACGCATTCTCTTACATGTAGGCCTACCTGCTTTCTCCTGCATGATTTGAAGCCCCTAGAATTTAGGGTTAGTAATACGTCAGAAACACTGGTTCATAGGATGTATATATACAGCCGAAATAGTCAAAGAGTTAAAAGTTTCATCCTCTGCCCCCTTTTCCTTAGTATGTTCACTAGTAATTAATTGTTTGTAGAGTGCCTCATTTGCTTATACCCATACAATTATTAAAATTTTGACATTTAAAAACTGTAAGGACTCACTGCCCTTCCCAGACTAATTACTGGCTTACTTGCCTCCCCAGACTAATTGTTGACTTACCTACCTCCCCAGACTAATTACTGGCTTACCTACCTCCCCAGACTAATTACTGGCTTACCTACCTCCCCAGACTAATTACTGGTGGCTTACCTACCTTCCCAGACTAATTACTAGCTTCCCCCCTCTCCAGAATACTGGCTTCTACCCCCCTTTATAGAATACTGTTTTCCCTCTCCCCCCCAGGCTAATTACTAGCTATCCTCTCTCCCAGACTAATTACTAGCTTTCCTCCCCAAGACTAGTTACTAGCTTTCCTCTCCCTCCCAGGCTAATTACTAGCTTTTCTCTCCTCCCAGACTAATTACTAGCTTTTCTCTCCCCTCAGACAAATTACTAGCTTTCCTCTCCCCCAGACAGATTTCTAGCTTCCCTCACCCCAGATTAATTACTAGCTTTCCTCTCCCCCAGACTACTACCTTTCCTCTCCCCCAGACTAAATTAAAATTATTTTTTTTTATTATGAGTCATACAATGAAGTTACAGAAGTTGTACATTCCAGTTAGTTGTATATTTTTTTTATTTTTATCTTATTATGCTGTTGAAAGTTCCAAGGAAACCTACTAATTATGCAATGCATTTCAGGCAAACTAATCACAATAAAAATGCTTTGCATACCAGTAGCTTTCTTTGGTGCCCACCAATGTTTTATTTCATATAAACTGCATTATTTTTGTACCACAAAGAGAAATAAAAATTTGAATTTGGCTTACTACTAAAATCTATTGAGTATCAGTACAGCTTCAAATGACAGCCAAACATTATCACTAATGACAAAATCTGGAATTACAGACTGTTTCCATTTTGTACGAAGCTTCCAATATTTGTCTGGTCATTTTTTTTTTTTTTGTCTGAAATTGCCAAAATTCGTTAATAAGAGAGCTGTACTATATCTGAAAAATTCTAATTTATATTTTTTTAAATGACTATAAAATTACATAAAATTACTTCATTCTTGCAGCATTTGGACTGGGTACAATGATCTACAATGGATTAGAGTTTGGTGTATTTTTTGAGATCCCCATCACATCCCCATGTTACCAGATCCTACGTGGTGTCAACCCTCTGCTACAACTGGTTTTCACATTCATGCAGATGTATTTCATCTTTATGAATGCCAGGGTAAGTTTAATGTCACTATGTTTGCTACTGGATTATACTAGTAAATACTCTTCCTTTAAGAAGGGGGTGCCTTGATGCCAGTAAAGGGCTCTTGATCCTATGAATTGGAGTTACATTCTCCTCCCTTATCTCAAATGCAATGTTTTATGTGATTGTTATATACAGTATTTCCATTTTAATAATAATAATGATAATAATTAGATAATGTTCACTTCACTGGGTCACCGCTACCTTAAAGATAAAGGTTTATTTCTTTGTAAAGGTTACAATGTGTAATTACAATTTTGATTTTCTAAGTACAAAGAAAGCCACTATCATGTCAGGGCATTTCAGGGCAACCACTGATGTGTTAAAAAGAAAGCACACATATAATATAGAATTATCACCATAACATTTACAGGTGTCCACTAGGAAATTGTTTTATTGCTGAACTTCTTAAAGGAAGCCGTGTTTGTTTAAAGTCATGATTTAATTGAATATATGTTCAAATAGGTAAAGGCAGTGGCAGATTTAGAGGTCCAGGGGCCCTACTGTATTAGCTATTGCACTATTGGGAAAAAAAAAAATTTAACTTCAAAGCCAGATGTACGACTGATTACATGACTGCCACTAGTTTGCTGCTAGCTTAGGGCCCTGACTTCTGAGGAGCCCAAAGTGGCCACTTAATCCACTTATCAGCAAATTTGGCACTAGATAAAGGGATTTATTTGGAAATATTGCATTGAGTAATTAACATGTATCTCATGATCTCAGATGCTTTGTTTTTCTGGGAGTTTGCACAAGTTTGAAGATAGTCACCAGTGTGTGGCATAGCATACCTTACATTAACACTGACACCAGTAAACTAGAAAATTTCATGTATAGCTTGGACGAAATCATGAGTGGTTGCATTAGCTGTTTAAATATAGGAACTGCCTCATATAAGCCACTAGCTCTTATATCATTATTTTATTTTGATTACCCTTCCTCAGAGGAGGAAAACCTTAGTATTTTATATATTGTTTCTTCTTTGAATCTTAGGCCTTTGAAAGTACAGTATATGCAGCAATTTGAAAGCTTTTACCTCAAAAATAAGAATTGTGAAAATGATTAATGTTACCTCAGCAACAGCAGTCATGAAATGGCAGAAGCTAATAGTGTAATTATTTGCAACAAGAAAACAAAAAATGAAAGTTACTGATTCCATGCTTTGGAGATAGAGAAAAGTATAAAAAACTTATCAAGTTGTACTATGACTACAGTATAAGTATATTCCATGTTGTACAGTACCATGCTTTTATTATTCATACATATGTTCAGTACATAATAAATATATAAATGTTACTGACTTTATGCAGTTGAAGCGTTCCAGGATCATGACAGCTGTATCAAGCTTAGTAAAACCATCAACAATTAACTTAGCATAAGAAACTTCATTAAGCCTTACACACTGCACTGATTGCATATGGCAAATGTGTAGGTCCTAATGCACACACAGTTACTGACAGAAATGGAACATCAGGACTAGCAGAGTCACAAGGTAAACCCATATTAAGCACGGAAAGCCTGTCTGGGGAAACCAAGCAAAATTAATTTCCTCATTTGTACAGGTCTAATACTACTGTAGTATGACAATGTTTAACACAATTGTTACATATTTTGAAAGATATAGAGTAAAAGCTTTTTTAATATAAATATTGTATTTCCATAGCTAAATATCCACAAGTTCAAATTCCTTGCCCGGTTTGGCTTGATGCACATTGTGGCCACAAACCTGTGTGTGTGGGTGCGAACCCTAGTACGGGAGAGTCTGAAGGAAATCAACGAATTCAGGGTAGCACAGGGACACAAGGGAGAAGACTACATGATCCTTGGTGAGTGATATTTTATGCCTAAGCAGTATATATTTAATTCATTGTGAACTCTTCATGGGAGGTGCCTTGATGCTGGCAAAGGGCTCTTGATCCAAGGAATTGGAGCTAACCTCTTCTCCCTTGGATCAAGCTTGATTAGTTTATATTATCTGGGTGCTAATATGATCCTTATAAATTTATCATCCCATGAATATAATAAATAATAAATTATTCTTTGTGGCTGCAGATTAATGATAAATATATTGTATTTATATAAGGTAAAGTACTCTAATGTATATATTCTTCTGTAAAAGCTGTCAACAAATATCTTTCTATCAGGCTTACTCTGTTGCCAACTCAACTCAGTAGGTACTGTTTATTGCACTTGTTCTTGTTGCGTACTCATGGCTTGCTATGTTAGTTACTTCATACATTTCATATTAAGATATTTTTGCACTTCTAACCCACAGATGAATATTACTTTTCAAGACTCAGTGTAGTTGTAGTCAAACTTTCTTGCCAGTCTGTTAAGAATTTCCTTCTCTAAAACTTAAATAATGACAATATCTAAAGAGTTTTGAAGATGACACTTACTACCATATCACTTTATGCCAGTAAAAAATTTAGTGAAGGCAGTGAGCTTTTCCTTCATTACTAAATTTTTACTTCTGCTTCTAATGTTCATTAAAGTAGAAAGCTTGCTAGTAAGCTAGCTCTCTTTAGACTAACCACCCTTCTGGTGTAGACTTGTCTGACTCACTCTCTCTTCTCACTGACAGAGGGTATTCGGCGTGCACTGGAAAATCGTGGCCTCATGGCCCCCAACAAGTACCTCTATAATCTGGACGATTTCGTTGAAATGCAGGAAATCAATGAAACCATGCAGCAGGGTATGTCCCTCGGGACTAAAGTGCACTCTTGTGAGCTTGAGCCTGGGAAACTAAACTCTCAGGATTATTTTTTTGGCCCAAACACTAGTGCTTTATGTATCAATTTTGGCCTGTTATCATAGTACAGGAATGTTATCAGTGTTTATTTTTATATTTTTAATGAAGTACCATATACATGTATCAGTGGAAATGTAGTACTAATTAACTTTTACAGTGCAGCATTTCAACAGCTGTATTTTTCCCTTGGTGTGCATACTTATGCATCATGAGGATTTTGCATGAGAGGTCCTAAAAAATAACAACAATGGCCTGAATGTTTTAGATTATGTACAGATGGTATTTAATGGGTATTACTCTGAGTGCTTTAATTAGCTATTGTGCATGTCTTTCTCTGCAACAGTTTAGAGGTTCTTTGATACTGTATGCTTTGTGAATCTTGCAGTGCTATCATCCTTTCTTACTTGCATTTTTATTTATAGTTTGTTTTCCCTTTACTGAAGTAATATTGTGAATACATAGCACTTCTCAGCAAATGAAAGTTGTTAAATTTGATGATTCTGCAGCAAGTGGCTGGGCAAATGAAGAGGACATTGTCAACCGTACTTGTGAACGAGTGGAGATAATGGGTTCCATTGTATCAGACTCGGCTCCATACCTGTACCCCTTCATTGTCGAGTACTCTCTCATCGGTGCTGCAGTGCTCTATATAATGTGGAAGCATATTGGTCGGAATCCTAGGTAATTGTTTTCATTTTAACAACTCAGTGTCTTGAATGTTCATAATGTGAACGTTATTAAAATTTGTAAAGTAAGTTGTCACTAATTGAATATTTTTTTAATTTTAGGATAAATAATTTGGCTAAAATTTAAACAATATACGCTTTTTTTTTTAATGTAACAGGAAGGATTTACCACTGAAAGAGTCATACCAACAAGAAAGGTGAAGTATCATTTGTTGAAAGATCATTTGAATATGCAGGAATTTCAAAATTGCTTTGATATACAACTCAGATTTTGCACTGAAATAATATTTTTATTTAGTGGATTATTACATTTAATGTGTCAAATGGATATTTTATTGTAATAAGTTAGTGTACTGTTCTTTGAACAAAAGAGATTTTTTCAACAGGTTTGTGTATGACCCAGAAGTGCCAGGAGACGGCATGTCAGTAGTGTCTAGACGCTGCCATTCCCGTGTGGACTGTGTGGGTGCCAGCAAGGGGCTCTTCTGCGGACTTCTTGTCCTGGTAGCTTCATTGATCTGTCTCATCCTTTTCTTCGTGCTAGTCAACCGAGAAGAGCTCAAAATGCTGGCTATATACCTGGCTGACTGCTCTCACTGTGGGATCATGTTCTTCAGTATAATTGCCATGTTCATTGGTTTTGTCAGGTCAGTTCTCAAAATAGAAAAATAGACACACAGAAATGTGAAGAAGAAACAGGTATTAATTATATTGAAGGTATGTATGTATGCTTGTATAACTGCTTGTATGTTCTATAAAAAGTATGTGTATATGCATGTACAGTATATTCTTCTATATATAAAGCAAAACAAAAATATTTACGAAAGATATACAGTGGACCCCCGCATACCGCACGCATCGCATACCGTACAATCCGCATACCACTCGCTTTTTTCGCCAAAATTTTGCTCTCGCATACCGCCCAAAAACCCGCTCACCGCTCTTCGTCCGAGACGCGTCCAATGTGCGGCCTGAGCCACGCTCACATGTTCCGCCGGTGGCATTGTTTACCAGCCAGCCTCCGCGGTAACATCCAAGTATACAATAGGAACATTTCGTATTATTACAGTGTTTTTGGTGATTTTTTCTGGAAAATAAGTGACCATGGGCCCCAAGAAAGCTTCTAGTGCCAACCCTACAGCAATAAGGGTGAGAATTACTATAGAGATGAAGAAAAAGATCATTGATAAGTATGAAAGTGGAGTGCGTGTCTCCGAGCTGGCCAGGTTGTATAATAAACCCCAATCAACCATCGCTACTATTGGTGTACAGCTGCTGACCACTGTCAGCTGCTGCTGCACTGTCAGCTGCTGCTGCTGTTTACCACCGTCAGCTGCTGCTGCTGCTGTAGTACCGTCTTGCTGCTTGCTGCTGCTTGTGTAGCATCGTCTGCTGCTGCTGTAGCATCGTCTGCTGCTGCTGTAGCATCATCTGCTGCTGCTGTAGCATCGTTGCTGCTGCGTAGCATCGTCTGCTGCTGCTGTAGCATGTCTGCTGCTGCTGTAGCATCGTCTGCTGCTGCTGTAGCATCGTCTGCTGCTGCTGTAGCATCGTCTGCTGCTGCTGTAGCATCGTCTGTTGCTGCTGTAGCATCGTCTGCTGCTGCTGTAGCATCGTCTGCTGCTGCTGTAGCATCGTCTGTTGCTGCTGTAGCATCGTCTGTTGCTGCTGTAGCTTCGTCTGCTGCTGTTGTACCACCGTCAGCTGCTGCTGCTGCTGTAGCACCGTTGTTGGTGTGGCTTATTGAGAATACCAAGAAACAATTAACCCCAGAGGATTTACCACCCAGGATAACCCAAAAAAGTCAGTGTCATCGAAGACTGTCTAACTTATTTCCATTGGGGTCCTTAATCTTGTCTCCCAGGATGCAACCCACACCAGTCGACTAACACCCAGGTGAACAGGGAAAAATGCCTGGAACTAGTGCTCATATTGGTGAATTTAAAGCCAGCAAAGGTTGGTTTGAGAGATTTAAGAATCGTAGTGGCATACACAGTGTGATAAGGCCTGTTCTGGAAGAAAATGCTAAACAGGACCTACAGTACTCAGGAGGAAAAGGCACTCCCAGGACACAGTGTCTCATCAGTCATTGCTGCATCTTCAATAAAGGTAAGTGTCATTTATTCTTCATTTAGCAGAGTAGTACATGCACAATATATATTGTGCATGTTACTACTCTACTATTGTGCATGTATCCTTCTCTTTGTGTGTAGGAAAATGTATATTTCATGTGGTAAAATTTTTTTTTCATACTTTTGGGTGTCTTGCACGGATTAATTTGATTTCCATTATTTCTTATGGGGAAAATTCATTCGCATACCGAACGTTTCGCATAACAATCAGCCCTCTTGCACGGATTAAAGTCACTATGCGGGGGTCCACTGTACAGTGTTACACTGTTGTGCAACATTTATTTCATATGTTTTGGAAAGTCCTCTGGTTATGCAGACCATTTCAAGCAGAATGGAAGGCTTGAATTGGAGAGCAGTAATATCTTATATCTGGCAGTAAAAAAAAAAGTAGCATTTCTTGTGGTCAGAGCTGTAAAGATGAGCTGTTTTTCTTTGTGTCTTTTAAGGTTATTGGGGCTGATTTGTGCTGGGTTTTTGATCATTTTATGTTTTCAAAACCCTGTTGGGCTGAGAAATTGGAGTAAATGTGGAGCTTCTGTATATATGAGGGAGAGGGGATAGCTCTAGTGGCACAGCCAGGATTTCTGTTTAGGAGCTTAGGCCAGTACTTCCATCTCAGAGGGGTTTAAAATCATGAGATGCTGAAAAAAGTCAAATAAATAATTTTTAAAATCATGTTTTTCAGTGTGTATGTAAATTTTTGTTAAACTATCTTGCCTTCATGATCACTGGTCAATATAATCCAGTTAAAATTAACCATTAACCCTTAAACTGTCCAAACGTAGAACTACATTCACCTGTGTGGTGCTCCAAATATTTTGAAAAATAAAAAAAATTTTTTTTGTTGTTAAATTAAAGAGGGCAATTTTCTGTGCAGTATAAGGACCAAAAAAAATTTTTTTAGGACCAGTACTTACCAAGATATAAGAGCACAAAGTTGTCTCTGGATGCTCACCTGATGGCAACAGCCAGTCCTGCCGCTTGCAGAAGTGTTGTCGATTTACCTTGTTTTATCGTTTTTCGATTAATTTATATAATTTTTATGCTCTGATAATTACAGTTTATAATAGTTTTGTGATTTCATAGCTAATCTTTGTTCTGACACTAATATTATGTACTGAAATAATACTCAAATTGTAACAATCACACTGACAGGTGAACATTTTCACCTGCCCTGGTCATTTACTATTGTCTAGAAATATATACAAAGTATTTATAAGTCTCAACAATGTTTTAGACACGCTGGAGTATGAAACTTCTTGAAGCATGGTGTTATGACAAGGGTCAGAATGTGCCCTGCTGGAGGGAACCTTGCCTTTATATGTTTTTACTCTTGCACACAAACATGTCTTTGTATGTCTATCAGTCTGTCTATCTGTACATCTATCTGTCTGTCTGCCTAGCTCTGCTTATCTGTCTGTCCAGTTCAGCTTATCTGTCTTTCTGTCTTCTGTGTGTGCCTGGAGTGTAATATGAACTCCTTGAAAAATGGTTTTATGACAAGCATCAGATAACAAGTGACATTTGTTGAATGTGCGCTGCTGGAGGGGGGAACCTTGCCTTTTTATGTTTTTACTCATGCACACAAACATGTTTGTATGTCTGTCTATTTGTACATCTATCTGTCTAGCTCTGCTTATCTGTACATCTGCCCATCTAGCTCTGCTCATCTGTACATCTGTCTGTCTAGCTCTGCTTACCTGTCTGTCAAGTTCTGCTTATCTGTCTTTCTGTCTGCCTGTGTGTGTGTGTCTTTCCATCTTCTTGTCTCTGTCTCAGGGAGCAGCTAGTAAACTTGTTGGTTTGTGGTGCATGGGCCGCTCCCTGATTGCTGAGCAAGTGACACTACTATTATTTGCGTCATGTTTATTTATGTCTTACATCTACAAACACTGTATAGCACTTGGCCTGGAATTTTTGGGTTATCCTAGGTAATTTACATTATGTATGATAACTGTATTTATGAGTACATGTGAGAGACAGAGATATAGACAGATACAGACAGAGACAGCCAAAGCCAGCCAACCAGCCACCCGAATACATAAGAACATAAGAAAGAAGGAACACTGCAGCAGGCCTACTGGCCCATGCAAGGCAGGTCCATGTCACCCCCCAGCTTAGGCCAATGACCCACCTAGTCAGGTCACATCCACTGAAAGAAGGAGCATAACATCTGACCCAGTAGCACAAGCTAGTCAGGTCTAACTCACACCCATCCACACCCACTCATGCATTTATCTAACCTGTTTTTACTTTCCTCTTAAAATGTGAGTGTTAGTATGACATGACATCAGTGAATCACTGGTGTTTGCCACACTATTTGCTCTAGCTGGCCCTCAATTGAACTAGTGCTCCTACAAGGTACCAAGTGGTCCCCGAGTGCACAGAGCCATTCTTTCATGTCTAGGCGAATCAGACCAATTGCACCAAATTTGAAGGAATGAAAAATAAAACATAGATCTACGTTCAGAGCCTGCCGCACGTGATCGTAGATCTACGTATAGACAGTTTAAGGGTTAACTGCAAAAAAAGTACATGTATTAGCATCTGGGGAGTTTTGGCATCTGGATAGTTTTAACACACTAGCTGTCTCCCACCAAGTAGGATGACCCAAAAAGAAGAAACACTTTTACCATCATTCACTCTATCAGTCTTGCCAGAGGCACATGCTCCTCCAAACTGCAAATGTATCCCCAATTCTCCTTCAAAGTGCAGGCACTGTACTTTCCATCTCCAGAACTTAAGTCCCATTAACCAGTTTTCCTGAATCCCTTTACAAAATGTTACCTTGTTCACACTCCAACAGTTCGTCAAGTCCCAAATGCCATTTGCCTCCATTCTTATCTAACACACACACACATGCCTAGACATCCAAGCCCCTCACACATAAAACCTCCTTTACCCCCTCCCTCTAACCTTTCCTAGAGTGACCCCTACCCCATTTACCCTCCATTACAGATTTATACATCCTCCAAGTCATCTTGTTTTGCACCATCCTCTCTAAATGTTCAAACCACATCAGCAACCCTTCTGGGTAATACTTTTGGTAACCCCACACCTCCTCTTAATCTCCAGGCTATGAATTCTCTGCATAATATTTACACCACACATTTCTCTCAAACACATCTCCATTGCCTCCAGCCTCCTTGTTGCAACATGCACAACCCATACTTCACACCCATAGGAGAGTGGGTAACACTATACTCTCACACATTCCCCTTTTTGCCTCCATGGATGATGTTCTTTGTTTCCACAGATGCCTCAAATTCTAATTCTTAAATATATACTCGAATATAACCTGACTTCATGTATAAGTTGACTCTAACTTTTTTTTATCAAAAAATCCTTGCTTTTTTTAATATATGTCATATATAAATCTACACTTCTACTTTGTAAAAACCTCTCGTATGCTAACTTTTTCTCTCTTATTACTCTCTTTACATCATCATTCCACCAATCGCTCTTCTTCCCTCCGCACCCACTTGTGGTTACAGGAAAGTGGGTGCGGGAGGGAAGAAGAGCGATTGGTGGAATGATGATGTAAAGAGAGTAGTAAGAGAGAAAAAGTTAGCATATGGGAGGTTTTTACAAAGTAAAAGTGATGCAAGGAGGGAGGAGTATATGGAGAGAAAAAGAAAAGTTAGGAGAGTGGTGAAGCAGTGTAAAAAGAGAGCAAATGAGAGTGGGTGAGATGTTACCAACAAATTTTGTTGAAAATAAGAAAAATTTTTGGAATTAGATTAATAAGTTGAGAAAGCCTAGGGAATGAATAAATTTGTTAGTTAAAAATAGGAGAGGAGAGTTAGAGCTATCAGGAAGATGGAGGGAATATTTTGAGGAATTGTTAATGTTGATGAAGATAGGGAAGCTGTGATTTCATGTATAGGACAAGGAGGAATAACATCTTACAGTAGTGAGGAAGAGCCAGTTGTGAGTTGGGGGAAAGTGCATGGGGCAGTGGGTAGAATGAAAGGGAGTAAAGCAGCTGGGATTGATGGGATAAAGATAGAAATGTTAAAAGCTGGTAGAGAAATGTTAAAAGCTGGTAGAGATATAGTTTTGGAGTGGTTAGTGTTTTTATTTAATAAATGTATGGAAGAGGGTAAGGTACCTAGGGATTGGCAGAGAGCATGCATAGTTCCTCTGTATAAAGGCAAAGGGGACAAAATTAAACTGTATGGTAGAGTTATTATTGAAAGAATTAAGAGTAAGATGGAGAGCAGGATAGCAGATGAACAGGGAGGCTTTAGGAAGGGTAGGGGGTGTAGACCAAGTGTTTGCAGTGAAACATTTAGGTGAACAGTATTTAGATAAGGGTAAAGAGGTTTTTGTGGCATTTATGGATTTGGAAAAGACATATGATGAGGTGGATAGGGGGGCAATGTGGTAGATGTGGCAAATGTATGGAATAAGAGGTAGGTTATTGAAATCAGTGAAGAGTTTTTACGAGGATAGTGAGGCTCAGGTTAGAGTGTAGGTGAGAGGGAGATTACTTCCCAGTAAAAGTAGGCCTTAGACAAGGATGTGTGATGTTACCATGGTTGATCAATATATTTATAGATGGAGTTATAAGAGAAGTGAATGCTCAGTATTGGCAAGAGGTGTGGGGATAAGTGGAACTAAACAAGAACAAGAACTAGTAAGAAAATATAAGAAAACCCAAAGGGGTGTGTATATATATGCTTGTACATGCATGTGTAGTGTGACCACAATGTAAGTAGAAGTAGCAAGACATACCTGAAATCTTCCATGTTTATGAGACAGAAAAAAAGACATCAGCAATCCTACCATCATGTAAAACAATTACAGGGTTTCGTTTTATAGTCACTTGGCAGGACGGTAGTACCTCCCTGGGCGGTTGCTGTCTACCAACCTACTACCTCGAATCATATTTATGGTATATAATGCTGACAGGTTTGAGTAAGACACCTGCAACACTTGATACTACAAGGACTGAGCATCTCAAAATTACCACACTTATGACATGAACTTTGCTACATTATGATAGTTTGCATTTCACTGATAGTCATCCTTCCTCTCAGGGTTCGTCAACTCAAATTCCATGGAGAACGAGAAGAAGAATTGGATGACATTCTTCTTATGGTGTCTGCATTTGGCCTCTTTGCATATGCTGTTTTCTCGACAGTTGCTGGGTCTCTCTCTGCCTATACTAAGGAGCCAAATTTGCTTGTCATGGTTACTGGAATACTTTCTGTACTTCAGGTAAGTTTTAAGAAATAATTCTAAATAATCTGTTAGATAAATTGATATGTAAAGTTCTCAGACGCCATTGCCAAGTTTCATGTTTTCTCATTTCTTTCCTAACCACGCCCCTTACCTTTAATAGTTAATTATTTGTTTTGTGATGATTGGCTCGGCATACTTGCTGGTTATCAATGAGCCGTCCCTGGGTCGATTTTTTGCTCTGAGTTACAAGCCAACATTTGAGTTATGAGCCAGCTCCCCCTGCTTCCCCATCAAAGCAAAACCTGGACACCTCACTTGTTTATAGGACCCATGCTTAGAAAAATGAAATTTGGCCAAATGACTGTCAAAAATGTAAGCAGAGCATGAAAGAACTGCTCCCACAGAGAAGTAAACAGTGCACTGAGTTGGTGGCATTTGTTATTATAATAATAATAATAATTATTATTAATTTAGATAACTAGAGCACAGATCCAATTCCCTAGATCAAGAGCCCCTCACCAGCATCAAGGTTCCTTGACACGTGAGGGGCTTTTGATCTAGGGAATTGGATCTGTGTTCCAGTTACCTAAATTAATAATAATAATAATAATATATTATTATTATTATTATTATTATTATTATTTTTATTAACACATCGGCCAATTCCCACCAAGGCAGGGTGGCCCAAAAATGAAAAACTTTCATCATTATTAACTCCATCACTGTCTTGCCAGAGGGGTGCTTTACACTACAGTTATAAAACTGCAACATTAACACCCCTCCTTCAGAGTGCAGACATAGTACTTCCCATCTCTAGGACTCAAGTCTGGCCTGCTGGCTTCCTTGAATCCCTTCATAAATGTTACTTTGCTCACACTCCAACAGCACGTCAAGTACTAAAAACCATTTGTCTCCATTCACTCCTATCAAATATGCTCACGCATGCTTGCTGGAAGTCCAAGCCCCTCGCACACAAAACCTCCTTTACCCCCTCCCTCCAACCCTTCCTAGGCCGACCCCTACCCTACCTTTGCCCCACTACAGATTTATACACTCGAAGTCATTCTGTTTTGTTCCATTCTCTCTACATGTCTGAACCACCTCAACAACCCCTCCTCAGCCCTCTGGATAATAGTTTTGGTAATCCCACACCTTCTCCTAATTTCCAAACTACGAATTCTCTGCATTATATTCACACCACACATTGCCCTCAGACATGACATCTCCACTGCCTCCAGCCCCTCCTTGTTGCAACATTCATCACCCATGCTTCACACCCATACAGAGTGTTGGTACAACTATACTCTCATACATTCCCCTCTTGCTTCCACGGACAAAGTTCTTTGTCTCCACAGACTCCTAAGCACACCACTCACCTTTTTCCCCTCATCAGTTCTATGATTCACCTCATCCTTCATAGACCCATCTGCTGACACGTCCACTCCTAAATATCTGAATACATTCACCTCCAGCAAGTGTGTGTGAGCGTGTTAGATAGGAGTGAATGGAGATGAATGGTACTTGGGACCTGACAATCTGTTGGAGTGTGAGCAGGGTAATATTTATTGAAGGGATTCAAGGAAACCGGTTATTTTCATATAGTTGGACTTGAGTCCTGGAAATGGGAAGTACAGTGCCTACACTTTAAAGGAGGGGTTTGGGATATTGGCAGTTTGGAGGGATATGTTGTGTATCTTTATATGTATATGCTTCTAAACTGTTGTATTCTGAGCACCTCTGCAAAAACAGTGATAATGTGTGAGTGTGGTGAAAATGTTGAATGATGATGAAAGTATTTTGTTTTTGGGGATTTTCTTTCTTTTTTTGGTCACCCTGCCTCGGTGGGAGACGGCCAACTTGTTGAAAAAAAAAAAAAATTCACCTCCTCCATACTCTCTCCCTCCAACCTGATATTATTATTATTATTATAATGATAGAGCTTCAGTTCCCTAAATTAATAATAATAATAATTATTATTATTATAATAATGATAGAGCTTCAGTTCCCTAAATTAATAATAATAATACATAATACGTATGTAATAATAATTCAGAATGCTGCTGCTAGATGGCACACCTGATGCCAAAACATTGTACACATGTTTACATAGCTGTGGGAGCAGTTCTTTCATGCTTGCTTGCATTTTTTTTTTACAGTCATTTGGCCCAATTTCTTTTTTCTAACCATGGGTCCTAAGAAAATAAGTGCAAAGGACAGTGCTGAGAAGAAAAAGACGATGATTTCCATGGACTTAGCCAGGCAATACCAGCCTAGTACATCTACGATATGTAGATACTAAAGCTGTATCAGTTATGTCCAGTGATTAAACAAAACAAATTGTATCAGTTATGTTCAGTGATTAAACAAAACAAATTGTATCAGTTATATTCAGTGATTAAAAAAACAAATTGTATCAGTTATATTCAGTGATCAAACAAAACAATGCTGTTTGAGGTTTACAAGGCCACTGACATCATACGCTACAGCCTCAACCTCCCCCACCTTCAACCTCCCCTACCCTCAGCATCCCACACCCTCAGCATCCCCCATCCTCAGCCTACCCCACCATCCCTGCTCCAAGTGTGTAAGTACATATACACTTTATATAAACAGTTTAACATTTCTTTACATTCTGTAGTGTATTATGATTTATGTATTACGATATTTCTGCAGTTAGCCTCACAAATACTCCGTTTTCTCTTACAATAAGAGCACGAGAAGATACTCTAGACAGAGTTAGACAGGAAATGGTGGACGCTTCTGCTGCTGCCTCTGCCATCATATTATGGCCTACGTATTTTATTCATTCTAGAGTATATATCATGTTTCTGTGTTAATTATATTATTTATTATGTCATATTAGATGAATTGTGATAGATAAATAAGCTGTACAGTTGATATTAGTGTCATATGCAAGCATTCTGTCTTGTCACCAGAGTGCAGGAATGGATTAACCCTTTGACTGTTTCCGACGTATAAATACGTCTTACGAGCCAATGTTTCTGACGTATTTATACGCATAAATTCTAGCAGCTTCAAATCAAGCAGGAGAAAGCTGGTAGGCCCACATGTGAGAGAATGGGTCTCCATGGTCAGTGTGCACCATATAAAAAAAATCGGGGAGCCAGTGGTGCATTGTGGGAATGCCATTCAGTTGTCATTTTCAGCATTTTCTAGCGGTAAAAAATATGTGATTCCCCAGCAAATCTGGGACTCTTCTTTTCCCCAAGTGATGCTCTAACACAGATGGAAGTGTCAGTGAAGATCAATTTCATGTTTTGGAGGATTTTTGAGACCAAAAGCAATGGAGGAGGAGGGGGGGGAGGAGGGGAGAAGGGGAGGAGGAGGAGGGGAGGAGGAGGGAAGGAAGAAGAGGAGGAGGAGGAGGGGGAGGAGGAGGAGGAGAAGAGGAGGAGGAGGAGGGGGAAGAAGAAGATGTAATAATATTGTTCCCTTGAAGCAAAAAAAAAAAGTCCACCCCATGACAGTGACAAGATAAGGGGAGATAACATCTGATAAGAGCTGACTTTGATGAGGGTAAAGGAGGGTAATATTACATGACCATTGCCCTCCTTTGTTTTTTGCTGGTACACAAACATTTCTGTCTGTCTATTTGTCTGTTTTCAAGCTCCCTGTCTGTCCATCTAGCTCTCTGTCTCAGAGAGAGCCACAAGACTGTGTCATCACGTTTACTCACATCTTCAAGCAGAGTATAGCACTTTGTCTGGATTTCTTGGGTTATCCTAGGTAATTTACACTATGTATACTTGTATTTATGTGTACCTGTGAGACAGAGATAGGCAAGACAGATAGAAAGAGAGACAGATTGAAAGATATAAAATGAGGGAGAAAGATAATTAGATAGAATTTGGGGGAGGGGAAGCAGCATCCGACCCCATTGTTTTGACAGGTGGTAGGGGTAAGTACTAAGACAAATATGTCACTTTGACAGCTGCCGACCTCCTGACTCAAAACAATTTAAGCCACAAATCGCCCAAGAGGAGGAGGAGGAGGAAGAAGAAGAGGAAAGGGAAAAGAAAAGAGGAGGAAGAAGAAGAGGAGGAGGAAGAAGAAGAAGAGGGGGAAGAGGAGGAGGAAGAGGAGGAGGAAGAGGAGGAGGAAGAGGAGGAGGAAAAGGAGGAGGAAGAGGAGGAGGAAGAGGGAAGAAGAGGAGGGAAGAGGAGGAGGAAAAGGAGGAGGAAGAGGAGGAAGAGGAGAGGGAAAAGGAGAGGAAGAGGAGGAGGAAGAGGAGGAGGGAAAAGAGGAGGAAGAGGAAGAGGAGAAGAGGAAGAGGAAGGGAAGAAGAAGAAGAATTGTTTGTTTGTTTTTGTAAACAAGTTTTGTAAACAATATTTGTAATTATGTTTGTGTGCTTGTTGTGTTGTATACAACGAGTGTATATATATACATTGCACCTTACTTTGGTCTCATAGGCCACATAAGTTATGTGAAAAAAAAAATAGTGAAAAAAACAAAAAACCTTCAATTACAAGTAAACTAAAGTTTACCGGGTGAGCGGCAGTCGCCGCTGTTGCCATACGCGGCTCATTTTCTGCAAACTTCATGGCTCTATATCTCGGTAAGTACCGATGGCAAAAATTTTTTTTTTGGACTAAAACACTCAGAAAAATAATCTTAACATTTTCATAAGAAAAAATAATTTTTTTTTTTTTTGAATATTTGGCGACATAGAATGACAGTTTCAGAGAGGGACCTGAAACAGTCAAAGGGTTAATGGCTTTTCAGTTAATTTAAATGAGGAAAATTGATTTGATATATGAGTAAATTGAGTTACAAGCTAGGTCACAGAATGGATTAAACTCGTAAGTCAAGGTTCCACTGTATCTTGTAGGTCTTTACCTGACACTAACAAAGCACTCTCATCTATATACAGTAGGAGTTTGCACTTGACACTGATGGGCATGTCGTTTATATAACATGGGAATAATACGGGACCCGGAATACCACTTTGGGGAACACCACATGCTATCAGCAGGGGTTCTGATTCTGTTTTGTTGATTTTTGACAATTTGTTTCCTGTTGCTAAGGTAGGACTTAAACCAGTCGTCGGAACCTATGCCGATAGCTTGAAGTTTCTTATATAATATATTGTGGTAGTCAGTATCGAAGGCCTTTTGCAAGTCTAAGGTTACCATTTCTGAGGTTCCTTATCAACATGTCAATTTTCATGTAATTCATCAGATTAATTAGGGAGGTGTTGGTTGAGTAAGATCTCCTAAAGCCTGATTTTTGACTATGGAGAATGTTGTCATCAAGATACGGGTCCACCATCACAAATCCAGCATCACTGAGACCTGTAGTGTGCTGGATTATTGAATTTGCTGGATTACAGAGTGGTTAGGTTAGAATACACTTAATAAAGTTAATCAGCTTGACTTACACAAGAAAGTTCATTGAACATCATCAAAAATGGAACATTTGCACTACTTTAAGCTCAATTTCAAGGTACTTTTCGTCGTGAAACCAATCAAAATTATATCTGTTTCTGTAATATGGCTTCCAGTCTATCAAATGAGACCACAAAAACGAGAATACAACCATAAAAACCACACGAAAATATACTGCTAAGGGGCAGCTAATGGCTGAGAAGTGAACTCCGTTATTTATTGTCCAATTTTTTTTTCATTTTTGGTGTACGTTAAGAAGCATCTTTCCATCATAAATTGCCCAAGTTTCAATAAGATAACCCAACGAACAACTGAGAAAAAAATATTTACCCAAAAAAACAATATGGAACCCCCCCAGGTCTGAAAAAATCACGTCTACTTTTTTGGTTTCCTCGGGTTTTGTATACATATGCTCATGTAGATAAACTATGTAACTGTATTTGTTATACCTGAATAAAATTACTTTATTCACGATGATACAAAAACCGCCCATTCACCCATTTCAAACCCAAAAGTGGTCAGAAAATTTGCAATTTGGGGCCAAAATTTCACACAAATTTTCAAAAAAGGGGAACAATGCAAATTCCTGGGACTAAAAAAACATTTTCCTGTTATTTTGTCACGTTCCCATCCCCTCTTAATTACTCTGGCTTTCCAGGGAAAGGTATGTAGTCATTATGTTTCAGGGGCAGGAATGGGTGTTTGGTGGCCTTATACACCCAAAAACAACAAGACCGTGCCCCACTATCACCCTATCCTAGCCACATACATAATGCATTTCATTCATTCTTGTGTATATATCATTTTCTATGTTATTTAAAATTGTTTATTATGTCATATTTGATGAATTGTGATAGATTTAAAAGCCGTATTACCGTATTTGGGAAATATTAAGTATTTTTTCATGCCTGGAATTCCCTTGAAAAGATTTCCCTTTCACTTATTTAAAAAGGAAAATTGACTCAACAAAGAGCAAATGAGATTGAACAAGGTCACGGAATGGATTTTAAACCCTAAAAAGGGTTCCACTTACAAAAATTCCTTTTTAAATTTTGCTTATTATGCCTCAAATTCATTCATATGGCGAAATTTGGCTTTTTTTCCTTTAAATTTAACAGACCTCCTTTTTTTTTTTTTTTTTTTCCTTTAGGCTTTTTTTACTATTTATTTTAATTAATTTATTTGATAACTTTATTTTCCCCAAAAACTATTTTGCCCTATTGGTTCTAGGAGCTGCACCTCAACATTTTGCTAGCTAAGAAATTATGGTAGTAATGAACTGAAGAAACCACTTGCAGCAAAATGTTTCCTCAATGAACTGTTCATATGTCTATATACAAAATTATTTATCAACGAGTCCATTACATACTTTATGAATTCAGCCAATGAAACATAAATCATGTCACTCAAACAATGTGTGTCCAACTGGCCCATCTAATACGTGTTCATGAATGCACGGACATTAGTTATACAATTACATATTACAATAATGCAGTAGTCTGCATAACAGTAAATCTACTATTTATTGTGCAAATAAAAATTCAAATAGAAACCAAGTGTAATATAGGAGAAACTTTGGAACATAACTAATGAACAGAGGAAATGTTGTTTTAGTGCCAGAACTTTCTACATTGTTTATTCTGGACTCTATTTTTAAAATGGCATTTTTTTTATTCTGTATTAAATTGGCCAAATTACCAATTTCCAATCACTTTATTGAGTAATTGAAATAGTTTAATGGGCAGTTTCTTGTGCTCAGTTGACACAACACAAGCCTAGTATGGGCCAACAGGCCTCCTGCAGTGTTCCTCCTTTCTTATATTCTTATGTTCTTATGGTCAACTGGAACAATGGAATTGGCCTGAAGCAGGACCCAAAATGGGCAAAATTGCCAGCTTTGCAAAAGCATAATTCCAACAATTTTTTCATCATTTCGTGCCTTTGGTTTCATATTTTTTTTTTTTTTTTTTTTGGGGGGGGGGATTCATTCACCCTGTCGACAAATTTCAGATTGGGGGTCTGAACCCTCAGAGGGTTAAGGTGTAAAGCAGTTAATAAAATAAGTTTGTTAATTGCAGGTGATAATTCAGATGGTATTCATAAAGGACACTCAGCGTCGTCAGGTTTCCCTGCCAGAACACGAACGGACTAAACCTGGCCGTCAGGTTGTTACGTTCCTGCTTATCTGTAACCTAACGATGTGGGTCATCTACACCTTTGAAACTCAGAAAGTGGAAGCAAATCCAGTTCAGGTTTGTAATTTTCTTTTCATTTGTATTTTATATTACACAGACTAGGTTTCAATTTATAAGCTGAAATTTTAAAGTTGGATCACTTTCATCTTGAAAAGACAATACAAGGTGCAATACAATAGAACCTTGGCAACAAGAGTGTTTTGCCTTGGGTTTTACACTCTTCAAATTTGTTCAGGACTAAGAAAGTGAATTTCTAATAAAAGCATGTTGAGTTGACTGAATAGGAAAATGGCAGACCCTCTAGTATTACATAGATTATGCTGACAAAAATTGGTACTATTCAAAGTGAAGAATCTTTCTTTCTTTCAACACACCAGCCGTATCCCACCGAGGCGGGGTGGCCCAAAAGGAAAAACAAAAGTTTCTCCTTTCACATTTAGTAATATATACAGGAGAAGGGGTTACTAGCCCCTTGCTCCTGGCATTTTAGTCGCCTCTTACAACACGCATAGCTTACGGAGGAAGAATTCTGTTCCACTTCCCCATGGAGATAAGAGGAAATAAACAAGAACAAGAGCTAGTAAGAAACTAGAAGAAAACCCAGAGGGGTGTGTATACATATGCTTGTACATGTATGTGTAGTGTGACCTAAGTGTAAGCAGAAGTAGCAAGACGTACCTGAAACCTTGCATATTTATGAGACAGAAAAAACACCAGCAATCCTACCATCGTGTAAAACAATTACAGGCTTACGTTTTACACTCACTTGGCAGGACGGTAGTACCTCCCTGGGCGGTTGCTGTCTACCAACCTACTACCTAGGAAAGTGAAGAATATATAGGAAAAATAGGGTTATGTGCCTTGGAAATCAGATAAAGGCAAATTTTTTATTTTTAAAATAGCCAAAAGAGGTACAACAAAAACCTTGCTTTAAATTTTGGCTTCTGTTGCTGGTTGATATGCAAGTGTGTAGAAAGTTAATGTGGTTCTTTACAATAGCTATACATACTTTACCAACTGTCACTTGCACTTTGTGTAGTATACAAAGTGTAGTTTACATGTAGTAAATATTGTTAAGCACAAAAAGCCACTAGCATAGATGTACATATTGGAAAGGGTTAATTTGGCCCTATACATTACCTGTACATTCACTAACTATACACCACTGGTCTGGGCATAGCTGGTTACTGACTCAGTTGAGTGTGTATTCCTTCCATAGAAACTAAGAAGCAGGACTTACCAAGAACCAGCATCACTGCTGTGGTCAGCATCATACCACACATTCACTACATTTTTGTTCTTCCTATTACTAGTTGCTGTAGAAGTAGGAAGAGTTGGGTCATGTGGCCTTATTGGGCCACAAAATTTATAGGGAAATTTCTGGTGGTCTCATAATCAACTGAGGTACTTGTACTGTCACTACACAGTTTTTTTCTTATATAATAAGCTTAAAAGTTAAAAAGAGAGGATTTTGTCTTGCTTTGAATTCCTTGTTCCTTTCCCTGTTAACATAACAGTGTGCTTTGAATTCTGTATGCCTTTTGCCTGTTAAAAGTGTATGGAGATGGTTTGTGTGGCCCTGTTGGTTAATAAGTACTTCTATTTGATTATAATAATAATTATAATATTGGTTAATATCTACATATTAAAAAAACTGAGGCAGTGTGTGCATAGGGAAATCTTTAAGCACATATTGAAGTGCTGGGAGCAGTTTTTCAGTCACAGGTTGCTGAATTTGTGTTATTGGTGGTCACATTATCCAAGGGTCTAAAATGCTTTAATACAGGAGTAAATAATAAGATGTGTAATAGTGCATGCATGCAATTAGAAAAAAATTTTCCTATAGCTAAGTGAATGTTTGAAGAGAACAGTCGTAATATATTGTAAGGCTTGTTACAGTGATGCCTCATGACCAGGAGAGTACATGTGATGAATAAATTGTTGTATTGTTTTGGTTATTAACAGTTACAGGAGTGATACAGCATAACAGAACACAAGAATGAAGAGTACAGTGGACCCCCGCCTTACAATATAATTTCACTCCAGAAGTATGTTCAGGTGCCGTTACCGAACGAATTTGTTCCCGTAAGGAATATTGTGAATTAGATTAGTCCGTTTCAGACCCCCAAAAATACACGTACAAAAACACTTACATAATTGGTCGCATTTGAAGCTGATCGTAAGGCAGGGGTCCACTGTACTATAGTAGCCTTTTGGCTCATGTTGGGTAGGTTCTACTCACATTCACTATCTATCTAGGTTGCACTTGTGCTCCAATTCCTTGAATTGAATCTGAATGCCTTCCATTTTCCCAGGCACTATATGACCCGTACAGATTTAGCATTCTCCATGAATACAGTCATCTGAGATAATGCCATAGGGGTGGTTTTGGATAATTTAAAGTCCAGCTCATTTATTTATTTATTTATTTATTTATTTGAACATGATACAGTGTAGTACAAAAGAAAACAGTTAAATGCAGCATGCCAAAGCCACTTGAATGCATAGCATTACGGGCAGGCTTAAAATTAACTTAAGATTAACTAAGCAATGAAGTATTCAGTGGTAAAACATTATTGTAAACAGATAACAAGCACAAATGAGTATTACAAAAACAGAGTCGTATGGTTGCATGCATTGCTGTACAAACAGTATTTATTTATTTATTTATTTATTTATTTATTTAATTTGAACATGATACAGAGAAGTACAAGGAATACAATTTTTAAAGTGCAGCATGCCAAAGCCCCTTGTATGCAGAGCATTATGCGCAGGCTTAAAATTAACTTAAGATTAACTAAGCAATGATATATTCAGTGGTACAAAAATTATTGTAAAACAGATAACAATTTAGTACAAATGAGAAATTACAAAGACAGGTCATATGGTCATTACTGTGTTGCTGTGTAATCAGTAGAATGGAGTATTCTGTTAGGTAATGAAGTTAAATAGTAACAAAAGTTTGATTGGGTCACGGGTTGACATTTATGAGATACAATAATGAGATACATATGTGAGATACAATTTATGAGATAAAATTATTCAGTATTTATTTAGTTGTGGTGAGTAAGTGATTTTTGAGAAGAGACTTGAATTTATAAACAGACAGCATTTCTTTTATATTCACAGGTAATGAATTCCAGATTTTAGGGCCTTTATGTGCATTTATTTTTGCATAGCGTGAGATGGACATGAGGAACATCAAAGAGTGATCTGTGTCTTGTGTTATGGTCATGTGTTTCTGTTGAGGTTGGTAAGAGTTTGAGGGAGGGTTTATGTCAGAGTTAAGTGTTCTATGTATGTAGTGGGTGCAGTAATAGTATGGATGTTTTGTATTGTGAGTAGGTTTAGAGTTTGAATATTGGTGGAGTGTGCTGCCTGTAGTGGGAATTTGTTATCATTCTGACTGCAGCCTTTTGTTGGGTGATTAGTGGCTGAGATGGTTTATTGTTGTTGAGCCCATGCACAAATTCCATAGTGAGATAAGGGTAAATAAGTGAGTGAATATAGGCCAGGAGGGCTGACTGTGGAACATAGTACCTTATCTTCGATAGAAATGCCTACGGTCTTGGAATTTTTTTTGGAAATTTTTGTATATTGTTTGAAATTTGAGTCTATTATCAAGGTAGATTCCTAGGAATTTCCCTCTGGAGTTTTGTGATAGGTGATCCATTTATCATTGTTAAGAGACACATCTGCAGCTCTGTTACCAAATGAATGTAGCAGTTTTGTAAATGTTTAGATAAGGGTTTGTTGGTCCTCATCCAGGTTGATATTTTCTGTAATTCGGTATTTACAGTATTGGCTAGTATGACTGGGCTCGGGTAGAGTAGACGTATGTAGTGTCATCTGCAAATAGTGTGGGTTTTAGTAGTTGCGATGCATTTGGTAGTCGTTTATGTATATGAGAAAGAGAAGAGGGGCCCAGACACTTCCCTGTGGGACACCAAACTGTAATTGGCTGTGCGGAAGAGTTTGCCCCCATTTGTGTACACATATTGGCTTCTGTGCTGAGGTATGACTTTAGGTATTGAGGGAGTTTCCCTCTTATATCATAGTGTGACAATTTTAGTGGAGCAAGTCGTGGTCAAATGTATCGAAAGCTTTATGTAATCATGAAGATCCCCAGTGGGACTTCTTTTTTCTCTATTGCTGTATAAATATGTTCTAGCATGTGGATAATAGCATCATTAGTATTTTTATTAGGCCTGAACCCAAATTGACAGGGGTTGAGTATGTTGTGGGGGATGAGGTAGGAATAGATATGCTTATGGATTAATTTTTTAAGTTTTAGAGAGAGGGTGGGAAAGTTGGATATTGGCCCTACAGTTATTCAAGTCTGTGTGGTCTCCTCCTTTATGGATCGGGGTGACCCTTACTATTTTGAGAACTGAGAAAGTAGAGGGTTCAATGGATTTGTTAAAGAGTGTTGCAATGATTGGTGATAGCACCTGTGACACTTTTTTGTATATAAAGGTGGTAAGGTATTTAAATCTCTGTCTTGTTTTTTAGTTTGTTGATAATAAGGGAGACTTCAGTTGGGTTAGTCGGAGCTAGGAACAGTTGGGGGTTCGGGGAGTTGCCAGTGAGGTAGTCATTGGTGGGGTAAACTGAGCTTGGGATTTTATTGGCAAGGGTTTTTTTCCCATAGTGGAAAAAGAAAACATTGAGTCTGTTTGCTGTTTTTAAATAGGTGGGAATTGGGGGTTTATCTGGTTTTGTTAATTCAATTTCGCTATTTTGTGTTATCTTTTTTGTTCCTAGTATTTCTGATAGGGTTTTTCCAGGTCTTTTTTATGTCACCTCGTAAGTTGGATAATCTGTTCTCATAATACAATTTTTAGCCCCTTTTTATTAGACTGGGTTTGGATTGACGAGTAACGTTTTGTTTGGTCTCTGGTTATGTGCCCATTCGTACTGTTTTTCGTATAGGTGCTTTGTTATTTATGGATTTGAGGATACTGGGTGTTTAGCCAGGGACTGTTCAGTCTCTTTGCATCATCTGTTTAGTTTTTTAGGGCAGTGCTTGTTATAGAGGTATTGGGTCTTTTTTAGAATATTATTAATACATTCATCAATATCTGTATAAATTTCTAGCTCAGTGTGCCAGTCAATGTTTGTCACTGCTGCTGTGAAGTCTGAAAGTGACTTTAGTAGTGTCTAGGGGTAATTTGCCAAGGTTTGTTATGAGGAAGGTAGGGTAATGGTCTGTGGTATTATCTGTGATGCCTGATCTTAAGGGGGATATGGTGTTGGTCCAGATGTGGTCTAGTAGGGAAACGTTAGTCTCTAACTCTTGTAGGTTTTGTTACTGTTGATAGCAACATGCAGTTACTCATTGTGTTTGTGAATTCAGTAACATGTGGGTCTTGGTCTTGTAGGAGATTTATATTGAAGTCACCTGAGAGTAGTAAGTGATCTTTGTTCATGCGTGCATCAGTTATCATACTTCCTAGGTTTTCACTAAAATGGCTAATGTTTGACTTTGGTACTCTGTAGATATTTATCAATGTGAGAGGTTTTTGTATGTATTTGGATTTGAATTTGCTATTTATATTCCCCATGTTCATCCCTTGTGCAAGTATTAGGATACATTCTATTGGTCTGAGTAGTATATAGCTGTGTCACCCCCTTTTTGATCTGGCCTACAGTTGTGATGGCTGTGTAACCAGAATGGGATAGACATCTGTAGTATCATGCTTTAGCCAGGTTTCGGTGAGAGTAATGATGGACATACTGGGATGCAGGAATTTAGTAATGCTATGAGTTCATTGTAATGTTTGCTTAAAGATCTGAAATTGTAGTTAAAGAGAGTTATGTTGTTGTTGGCTCTGAGAAGTGCCTTTGATTGTTCTGCTGTGTAGTAATTACAGTTACTGTTGATTCATTTAAGTCATTAATAAGAGGTTGGTATCAGGATCAATGCTAGTTATCATAAATTTATAGTGAATCTATAGTTAGAATTAAGTATAAGACAAAGTAAATATTTTGAAGCTATAAAATAGCACCTGAATTATTTTAACAAATGTAAAAAAAATGACTAAGGTAGCTCTTTAAAGCAAAATAAATGAGGCAATATAAAAGGATAAAATAATTTGTCGTGAACAAAAAAAGTGGGAATCAAATAAATGAAAAATAATAATAAAAGGCAAAATAATGAGCTTAATTACACTTTAGCACCTTGATTATTTTAACAATTGTGAATATATGAACTAAGGTTGTTATATAAAGCTAAAATAAAAGAGAAAAAATATAAGGGGCTAAATTAAGTAATGGTAAACAAAGTTAAAATGACAGATAGTCACTATGATATAATATTGATTTTGGAGTAAGATCTGATTTGTTATATATAATAAGTTGACCAATATATTGTACTATAAAAGTAAAAAACAAAAATAATATGAGGTAGTTGGTACTAGTTAGCAAAAGATAGTTAAGGGCCTTGAACAATAATATAATTGAAATATACACTAATTGCACACACAATATAGTCACTAAGATATGAAAATAGTCTTAGAGTAGGACTTATAATATAAACTTATAATATAAAAATACAAATTAAAATGGTACTTGCAATTGCACCAGGGTCTGATATAGGTTGTTAACAAGATCAAGAGTATAACTAGATTTAAATTGACAAAATAAAATTCACAAATTAAAGTACCAAAAGAATAATAAGTAAAAAATAACAATGGCAATGACTTTGTTATAATATGATAGTAAGATGGTAGATAGGTAATATAAAGGTTGGAGTTGAATATACAAACTTGAAAATTTGGCAACAAAATGTTATGAAAAAGTATAGAATAATGATTAATGTACAAAAGTAAAATTGACAGTAAATATGGTGTTTAATAAAATTATAGTAAGTAATAATGATTACAAAAAAGTGAAAAAGTAATGTTTATTTCATTCAATATTGCACTGGTAGTTACACTAGAGGTTATTTGGCAGTACAAGATAATTAAGAGTACTCTAAGATAGTAAATGTGGTATTAAAGCAGGTTATGGTAATTAGACAAGTAATGGTAATTAAATGATGTCAGAAATGTTGAGTAAATTGTACTGATAGTAAAAATGGGAATTAATTATTAATTTTAGTAAGTAATATCAATTAATAGTATTTAAAAAAATATGAGGTAGTAATATGGACAGAGAAAGTATCAATTCAGCTAATATTTAAGCAAACAATAGTAAATAAGAAAATTACATAGGGTGACTTATGCTTACTAGTAAAATCACAAAATGAGGTAGTTGATTATTTAATTACTAAGAGATTGTACTATGAAATTTGAACAATAATGGAGCAAAACATACACTACACTATGTATGCTTTTAGTTGGACATTGTTTAGTTATTCTCTGTAAGATTTTGTATCCCTGAGAAATCGTGGTAGAAACATTCTCGTTCGTGATTGTGTACAGTTGACCTACATTCGTTTTCCTAACTAGAATTTTCCCATCCCGTGTGAAGCATTGGTGTATTGTGTCATTATTCTCCCGCTTAAGTTTTCTGACTCTATACAGGAGGTTCTGGCGTTTTTTGGTAAGACACTCGTTTATGTATACCTCTTTCTTTACTTTAATAGATGCAATTATTAAGTCTTTTTTCCTGTTATGTGAGTGGAATCTAAGCATAACACTTTTTCTACCATGGGATCCTAGTAACCTGGCTTCCTTTATTTCTGACTCTGGTACAATAACACTTGTTTGGTCCTTTATGATCTGGAGAGTAATTTCTTTACTGTTCGTTTGGTTCATATCACTGGGAAAAAGTGGACTGTTAACTATTACTGCATCCGATAGTTTATCTTGTTCAGTTTTATCTTCTTGGAGAGCAAAGTAGTCACTGAACTGGTTATCTAAGTTGTTCTTCCATTCTTTTACTGCTTCTTCAACCTTTGTATTAAGAGATATTATTTGTTCTGTATGGCTATCTATGACTGTTTGGATAGTCTTGCCATAGTTAGTCATTCCTGGTGTTGATAACTTTTGTTCAAGACTGAGGATTTTGTTCTCGAGTTGTGTCATCCTGGTGTCTCGTTTTGTTAGCGTCTCTTGAAGATTCATATTGTCAATAACTAAGGTGGAGATGCATGACTTTAGGGTATCTGGATCGTTGGTCATACCTGAGAGACTACTTGGTAGGTTGAATCTGGGTAAGAGAGGGGAGGATGGGCTGGTGGCAGCCATGTTTGTTGAGGGGTGGTAGCTGGGCCGGCGTCCTCCTGGCTACACTTGTTGAATAGTTGATTTTTCGGTGTTTTCTTGCTGGCCTTGGTGCTGTTTCCTCTTAGATTGCGCCTCATACTACAGGAATTGTTGTAGCTAAGAAGAAGTTGTAGTTATACAAAGCTTAGGGTTACGTTGTTCGGCTGGCAGCGGGGTGTTGCTTTGGGTTTGAGGGCAGTCTTCCTTTGATCTCTATTATTTTCGATTTGTAGGTTTCACTGTTGGTAGTCTTTGGTCATTCTGGGTGCTATGTTGGGTAGTGCAGTTTTGCTTGTAACTAGGTCATCATAGGAGCATTGGTGGCTCTGATAGTTGGAGAAAAGTACGGAGCTTGGAGGTTGCTGGTTACAGTCATTTTATTTACTTTTTGCAGAGGATAAAATATACACAGTGTACACAAAAACACTCCCTGATTTCAAACAGGTATAACATGCAACTTTATTGTAATCTTTCACGGTAGCTTCAGATGCAGGATTTCATTCAGTTTCATGTGGTATAGGGTAGCATTAAAGGCATTCAATGTGCACCCCTCTGGTTGCTTGGTAAACATCGATGCGATAGTCCAATTCAGTCCAGACGCTCTGCAGCATATCTGGAGTTATCATGCGAATGCTTCAGTGATCAAAATTTTGAGCTCTTCCAGGGTTGCAGGTAGTGGTGGTACGTAAACTGTGTTCTTCACTTACCCCCAAAGAAAGAAGTCACAAACAGTTAGGTCTGGTGACCTCGCAGAACACCTGATCATCTCACCCTTTAGGTGTTTGTGTAGGATCTTGCAAACCATACTTTTGGGGAGGTGTAATTCTTGGCTAGTTCTTCTTATTGACTGTTGGGGGCTGTGCACTAATGTTCTTCTAACTTGATCAATAACTTCCTCTATGACTGATGGTCGACCAGAATGTCCCTTTCTCTGATCACAGATACATCTTTTCTGACTAAAATCGTTGTACCATTTCCGAATGGACTTGGGTGTAGGTGGAGTTGTATGATACTTTAGTTTGAAAGCACGTTGCATGACCACAACACTGTTTGATCTTGCAAATTCCAGTACACACCAGCTGTGTTGCTGTGGGGTGGTGGCCATTTTTAAATTTCCTGGCACCCCTGTGGTTTTCAGGTCAGAGATGTCTAATCACCTGAAAAAATGAAATAACTGTTGTTAGAGAATTGGTTCACAACATCGTGAAATAAGGGAGTGTTTTTGTGGACACCCTGTATATTTGTTAATGTGATGGCATTATCAATTGTTGTAGAATGCACATGTGAATGGAGCCCAATCCAAGTGCAAGCCATTCAAACCCCATCACCAGGATAAAGTGATCAAGCTTTGTGTTTACTTGAGAGAATGGAAGAAAATTGAATATTTACTGTAGGTAGTCACCTGTGGCATCATTACTGTAAGGTAGAAAAAAAAAACTTATCCCATAATAACTCAAGACAAACAAGTAGTATAGTTTATTTCTAATGAAGTCTTCCATTGGGAGTGCAACCTTCAACATCCCACTAGCTCCTAGGTACCACTTATTGCTAACAAACTGGCACCATGTATTAGGATATAGTGTGCTTTTCCCACATGGCTGGCCCTACTCAAAAATCAAGCCAGAATTCTTATGGTTGTGAGCTAACTGAAGTGCTGCCTAATTGCCTACTTCAGAAATTTCCTTTCTCCATTTTGTTACTGGTAGCTGTTTCTTTTTTTTTTTTTCCTTTCTTTGTGCTTGTTGAACACAATTGTCAGGAGTCTTACTGCAATCTAGTGAGCAAGGAAAAAATTTTTGAAACCAATCACAGACAAATATTAGGCAAGAAACTCCTCTAGCAAAAATAATGGGGATTGTTAATTACTGTTCTTTAATAATTTATTTTCTTTAGTGACATGTAGTATTATATTCCAGTTGGAGTTCTTTGGTGACCTCCCTTGGACAATTCTGCTGAGATGCACACTACCACTGGCTATCTTCCATCGCTTCCATTCCACTGTGGTCTTGGCTGCCATCTGGAAGAATTCATACAAGACCCGTATTGAATGAGGTTTACCGGGTAGGCCGCCGCCCACCACGACGGTCCACAGCATCAGTAGTTGCTTTATCCATACCAACGGAGTGGCCCGAGGGGTCCCTGACAACTCACCCCCAGAAATGGAACCTATGCTTCACACACCTACTAGTCCCCCACCAGCCCTTGATCAACGCTCTGAACACAAAGTTTCACTCTTCAGTATCATATAAACAGTATTGTTTCTGTTTTTATGGTCGAGTAAGATGTTATTTAGAGTGTTTTCTCTAAACATATTACCGTGAAATTATTCAAAACAGGGTTTGCATATACAGCATATTCTCAAGTTGTTCCACATCAAAATGTGCCATTTTCAATGGAAAATCACAAAAGTACAAGCAGCAATGATGCTATGGACAGTGTTATTTCTAAATATTGTATTAAATGTTTCTAATGAGCAGTTTCCTGCATTTCAATGAAGGAAATTTAAATGTTTTTCATGTGAAGATTGCTATATTGGATTTCCAGTACTTTGTTATTCAAATCAGTATTTCCAGTGTAACTGCGTGTGAAGGCTATCAGACTCTGTGTTGTAAGTTATGCCTCAAAGCTGTAAATACTGTAGATGCTTACCCAAGCTTTAAGTCTGGCAAATGCTTTTTGTTATCTGCAGTAATAGTGTACTATAGGCTAAGTCGCATGGAGAACTCGCCTACCCTTTGCTCGTGGGTCCTGATCAGGTTTTTTTTCCACTATTGCAAATTATATGCTGTTCAAATTAATCCTGTGCATGAAATTACATTTTTCTTGCTTTTAGAGTAAAACTGCAATGAATTTGTTGAGAACAGGCAAAAAAAATCAGCTGGTCGAGATCCACCAAATACATGTGTTCAGAATGAGTCTCCGGCAGCTACGAAAAGTCACGAGATGTTCCCCTCCCCCCTTTCCCCCCCCCACTTCCAATTTGTATATATAAGGCTCACTCCATGATGTGTTTATCCAGCAGCACTTCTGATTATGTTTGTTAGACTTAGACCTCCTCTTGCTGTAGGAATGTGTTTGTATAACACAGTGGCTGCTTTTTGTAAATACCATATGGCTGTCTTGCTGTGTTTGACCCAACTCGGTATTTCTCCATAGTACATGACTGTATTTGTGCAAGGTGAAAAGTATTTCATTTGTGTCCATTTTATATTGTGAGTGGAGATTGTGTAGTGTGATTAATTTCACACAGTAACAGATGACACTGCTCAAGTACCTACCACAAGACTTCTTGAGAAGCAGAAAGTACTGGAGCAAGTTCATCCGATACATCTTATTCAGAACAATTTGTATGAAATGTGTGTTCATTGTACCTGTCCCATATTAGGCAAGAGCTACTGAGAACTAAAATTTTATTGGAACTTATGTTTATTAAAAAGAATCAAGGCTATGAAGACAATAATGCATGCAAGCCTTATTTTCTATAGACTAATTGACCAAAGTACAGAATCTATTTTTTTCTCTTTTTGTTTCTCTGTAGCTAGTAGCTTAAATGAATCTCTTGACGAATAAGTGAGTATTGACCATATAAGATAAAACTTGTGTACAATCTGTGCATCTCACATTTTGGGGTTTGGAAACACGACAATAAGTAGGATGACCTTTAGCAAAGTTTTACATGGATTTTGCATTTTTTGAATATGCGTAATTTTGTATTTACGAGCAAGTCACAAACCGGACTGTTCTCGTTTTGCAAGACTTGTAGCCATGACTAGTAGCTCTTCTGTGCGTGGCAAGCCTCTGTGAACTTCATCTGGAGCAAGTCTTCATGCCGTGTTATACAAGAAGTCTGGCCTGGAGATCACTGCTGTGTGTCCAGTTCATCAGCAGTATTTGTTTTGCTTAACTCTCAGCAAATTTACACTGCCATATTCTTCTGCATCAAATTTCCTGGTTGTAATAAGTAACCCAGGAGGACCATTTTTTTTTTTTCCCCCCCGCTCCCCCACCAGGTTAATGGATGCTCGGAATTCTTATGAAGTGATGAATTGTCTAGAGACACAGTGGACAGGCCATCTACTATGTTTACTGCATTAAATATAAATGTTCGTACCATAAACCGTTTTTTTATTTGCCTTTCTAATTTAATCTAGTAGGCTGAAGACATTAACCCTCTCGCTGTCCAGGCCCCTGAAATTAATATAGCTCTTGTGTCCACTTTCCTCATCCCCCCGAAATCTGAAATAGTAGAGAATCTTTTTCTGAAGGTAATGACACCAAAAGTATGGAGTTCAATGGAAAACTTATGGGATTATGCAGGTGCAAATCTGAATCCTATAAATAACAATGAGACACAAATAACCGCACGTACTCTTTCCTACGTGCGGGTTTGTGTATTGAATCCTACGCTCCATTCAACTACCCTATAAAGTGCACAGAAGACGGTAATTTGGCCAATTTTACGAAATCAAAAAATATTCCAAAATAAACTAGACATTCCTGACACAACATTTACCATGTTCAAAGGCCTCTTCTATATTACACTTGCTTTCCATTTTGAATTAATGTCAAAAATAGAAGATTTACTTTACTCCTTGATTAATAAAAATAACTAGGAATGATTAGCTATGGTTTATGGTGTCCCAATAATTAAATCAAGAGCTATTACAAACCCATAAAACAGACTGAAGGGTGTAGGGAAGCCTTATTCACCCTCAGGAATTTTGGTAAAAATATTCCAACTACTTAGAGCTCAATTTCAAGCTACTACCAGTTCTGAATCCAATGAAAATCATCTCTATTTCAGTAG
The DNA here is from genome assembly GCF_026875155.1 of Cherax quadricarinatus. Taxonomy (NCBI): domain Eukaryota; kingdom Metazoa; phylum Arthropoda; class Malacostraca; order Decapoda; family Parastacidae; genus Cherax; species Cherax quadricarinatus. The sequence continues at coordinate 10,851,539 of NC_069456.1, forward strand.
TATGTCTTCCATCCTATCAAATATCATGAAACCTCAATACACCATAAAAACCATCCGAGAAAATGCCTCAGTCGCTATTTTAAACCATCCTTTTTTTTTTTATGCACTGTAAGGAGCAGGATTTTTTTACGTACTATGCAAACTCACTGCACATACCCAATTTTTTCATATCTAGGCCAAAATTTATTACTCAGCTTATGAGGGAGCTGAGCTCATGATGTAGAACTACGTGAGAGTCCATAGCCTCAATGACGTAGTTCCACAAAACAGCCACTGAAAGGATTAAGAACCGACCTGTTTTCATTTTAAGTTAGGTTACTTTAGTTGTTTGACACCTCACCTGGCCTACATATGTATTGATAATGGCATAAAGTTAACCATCATTAAATTATATAAATAGGTCACAAGGTTGAGGGGAGCTATCAGACAAGGAAAGTAGTATGACAAATGAAATTGAGAGCTAACAAAGACAGTTAAAGTCAGTTTCAATCAAAACATTCTAGTGTGTGCACATATAAGTAGGGCTTTTTAAAAGAAGAGAAGATAAAGTGAAAGGACCCAGGCATAGAAAAAATTTAAAAAATGAATTTACGCGCTCTTTGGTAAATGGTACAATTAAGCAGAAGTGTGTTCTACAGTCAACTAAACCTGAAAAATTGTAGAGAGATGCTGGGCACCTTCCCATGTGACAGCCAATACATAGTCAAATGAGAACTGTCTCTCAAATGTGACAATTATGGAAATTTGACCAAGAGGTCAACTGAGGTTTAATTAAGAACAACTGTCCTCTAACCTCGACCAACAATGTAGCTATCAATCCTGAATGCTCTTTCACAAAACTGAATAATAGCCTAAACAGAGTATATTATCTGCAAGAGATGGGCAGATCCTGGGCTACAGAAATGTGCAGATTCATTACCTGTATCAGAATGACCACGGACCCAACAAAAGGTAACGTCTTTATGCTTGTTGAAGAGAATACAGCCTATTTAAATCAAAAAGACAAGGGGATCCAAAATCAAAGCTTTGAAGAGGTTGCAATGCACTTCTGAGAGTCAGATATTACAATGAAAGTGTGAAAAGAAGTAATGTGGATGATGGTTACAAGAAATACATAGAATTCTGCTGTGAAAATACTAGTCAAATCCAATAAAAGTAATTTTGTTACACTATCTGGAAAACAATTGCATACACATCGTGAGAGGCTATGGAGCTATCAGTATACACAGAAGTAGCATGTAAATACAAGTGAAAATAGTCAAAGGAGAGGGAGCAAATGTCCATAGTAGTAATGAAAGACTTAGTAAAGGGTAAGGAGAGATGTACTCACATCATCTGTAACTTCCATGTGGAAATAGAAAAATTAGAAGGATACACAGAAAAGGGAAGTACAGTGGTCCCTCATTTATCGTAATTAATCTGTTCCTGGAAGTGTGATTATTATCGAAATTGACAATTTTCGAATCCATTTTCCCCATAAGAAATAACGTAAATCCAATTAATTCGTTCCAGACACCCAGAAGTATCAACAACAATTTTTTTTTACCTTAAAGATAGATTTACATGCACAAAAGAATGAACATTCAACATGACAGTTACCTTTATTGAAGGCTGTTGTTGATGAATGGAAGACAGGGAGGAGGAGAGAGGAAAGAGAGGTTATTGTTTGGAAGGGGAATCCCCCTCCATAAGGACTCTAGGTCACTTCAGGGGTCACTTCCCTTGCTTAAATACAGATTTACATGCAGAAAAGAATGCCAAATAAATGTAAAGCACTAATAAAATGTATAAATGAACATTTAACATCACACTTACCTTTTATTGAAGACTTTTGTTGGTGTATGGCAGAGGGAGGGGAGGCGAGTTTATTGTTGGAGAATATGACACTAATATCAACTCTACGGCTTATTTATCTATCACAATTCAACTAATATGACATAAACAATATTAATAACATAAAAACATGGAATATACTCTAGAATGAATAAAATAAGTCGATTATGTATGTCATGAGAGGTGTTGTGTTGTTGGCTGTATAAGAGCCACTGAGAGTAAGCTGTCCATAATGGTGGTGAAGCACCAGCTGAGGCGGCGGTGTTTTCTGTAGCCCTGTATAACTCCAACAAAATTGGATGAGTTGGTTGAATCACTGAAGAAGGCACCCTCTACCACCATCACTACCACCTTCTACCACTATCACAACTGCTACCACCATCACTTGCACCTTCTACCACCATCACTACCACTGTCTACCACTATCACAACTGCTAGCACCCTCTACCACCATCACTACCACCCTCTATCACTATCACAACTGCTAGCACCCTCTACCACCATCACTACCACCTTCTACCACCATCTACCACTATCACAATTGCTAGCACCCTCTACCACCATCACTACCACTATCACAACTGCTAGCACCCTCTACCATTATCACAACTGCTTCCAATCTACCACCACCACCTCTGTGTTTTTCTACAAACTTTTTCTTAAATTATATGTGTTTCTCACATTCTTTACTGAAGGACTGGCACTAGAAGCTTTCTTTGGAGCCATGGTGACTTATTTAGCATTTGCAAGCACTAAAACGAATGGAATATTATGAAATGTATGGTATGAACTCGTGGGATCATCCTCACTGATAAACAATGGCACACTGGCTGGGAATGGAGTGTGAGGCAGCTCGGGGCTGTGTGTACGCGTCCCAGACGAATGACTATTTGCGAGTCAAACGACGATTGCGAGCCAATGTTTTGACGAAAATAACGTTATGATTTTCGAAAATTACGACTATCGAGCCTTACGATTATCGAGGGACCACTGTAGAATGAGAGAAATGACTTGAAGGCACGGGTTTAAGGGCATGATAAAGGATAACAGCTGAAAGCTTCATCTTTACTAATATCTGATTGTTCTATGGGTCACAGGGTTTTAACCCTTTCATTGTTTCGGCCGTATATATACATCTTACGAACCAGTGTTTCTGACGTATAAATATGCCTAAATTCTAGCGGCTTCAAATCAAGCGGGCGAAAGCTGGTAGGCCCACATGTCAGAGAATGGGTCTGTGTGGTCAGTGTGTGCAGTATAAAAAAAATCCTGCAGCACGCAGTGCATAATGAGAAAAAAAAAACTCCGACCGTGTTTTTGGATTAAAATGCCAACTTTGAGGTATACATATTTTCATATAGTATTTATGGTTGTATTCTCGTTGTCTTGGTTTCATTTGATAGAATGGAAGACATATTACAGAAACAGAGATGATTTTGATTAGTTTCACGATGAAAAGGACATTGAAATTGAGCTCAAAGTAGCAGAGTAAACAAATCACTCCATGCATCCAATACACATCAATTGGTGAGCCTAATATTCTTTCACAAGTGCACTGATATTATTTATACTATTTTTACAATAATGCAGTAGTCTGCATAACAGTAAATCTTCTATTTTTTGTGTGAATAAAAATTCAAAATAGAAAGCAAGGGTAATATAAGAGGGGCCTGGAGACATGACTAATGAACAGAGAAAATGTTATTTTGGTGCCAGAAATGTCTGCAATGTTTATTCTGAACCCTATTTTGAAATTGGCATCTTTTTTAATTTGCGTGAAATTGGCCAAATTGCCAATTTCTGACCATTTTATTGGGTAGTTGAAATTGGTAAATAGGCAGTTTCTTGTACTCAGTCAATAGAAAAAAATGGAGTTCTAAAGAAATAGCTATGAATTTGGTCGACTGGAACAATGGAATTGGCCAAAATTAGGGCTCAAAGTGGGCGAAATCGCCAATGCGTATAAATCGCTAACTTTGCGAAAGCTTAATTCCGTAAGTTTTCCATCAAATTTTGTACTTTTGGAGTCATTACCATCGGGAAAAGATTCTCTATCATTTCATAAGAAAAGATAATTTTTTTTTTTGTTTTTCAAATATTTTTGCGACACAGGGAGACAGTTTCAGAATTGGGGTTGCGAGAGTCAAAAGGTTAAATGCAAACCAAACAGAACAGACAGTATCTCTATTGTCTTGCAATGAAGGAATAGACTACATATTGGCTTTTGGTGAAAAAAGCAAAAGGCATCAAGGCACAGACACAGTCTTTGACAATGGACAATATCAAGTTTGGAGATGTAAGCAGATGAACACACTTGATCCCCATAATCCAGTTGTTCCATGTTGATAGAAATAATGAGAAAGGGAATAGAGCTATAGTCTGAGAAAACATGAACTGTTGCTTAAAAACATGCATCAAGATCAAAGGATTAGACACGGAATCCGTTTGGGTAGAATTTCTAGGACAAGAAAAATTTATTTTAGGTGCAATATAATGACTCCCAAACTTAGAAAAAACAGAGGTAGACTTCTTTCGGATGAAATTGTTAGGGCTTCCAGACATCATAATGCAGTAATAGTATGGAATTTCAACTTTAGCCAAAATGACTAGAAATTCAGAGTCCAATAACTTCCTGGAAGTAGTTCATATTTACTTTTTTGAAGCAGTTTGTAACAACCTATGAGAGGTAATAATTTGCTTGACCTGGTTTATCAACTGGAAACCTTCGTAAATAATCTAGAGATCACTGAAGAACTTGGAGCAAGTGATTATTATACGTATTACCTTTAACCCTTGCAATGGCTGTCATGTAGAACATCAGTGAGGGCAGAGTCCCTTAAGTAGTTCTACGTCACGAGCTCAGCTCACTCAGATAAGCTGTGAGCAGTAAATTTTGTCCTAGATATGATAGAATGGGTCTGTACAGTGTGCACCATGTAAAAACAAATCCTTCCCCACACGGTACATGATAGGAAAACAAAACTGTGACACTCTTCAAATCACTAGTGCTCCCTCACTTAGAATATTGCTCAGTGATGACGGCCTCGTTCAGGGCAGGAGAAATATCGGAGCTGGAACAAATACAGAGATCATTTACGGCTCACATTGAGCCAGTAAAGCACCTAAACTACTGGGAACGCCTGCAAGTCTTGAACATGTACTCATTGGAGCGGAGGAGAGAGAGGTACATGATAATATATACCTGGAAGGTGCTCGAGGGCTTGGTCCCAAATCTGCACACTGCCATAACAACATACTGGAGTGAGAGATATGGGAGGAAGTGTAAAATAAACCCAGTGAGGAGCAGGGGTGCGGTGGGGACAATAAGGGAACACTGTATCAACATCCGGGGTCCCAGACTTTTCAACATCTTACCAGAAGATATCAGAAACACTTCTGGAATAAGTGTTGAAGCCATCAAGAGGAAACTAGACAAGTATCTTCACCAGGTGCCAGATCAACGAGGCTGTGATGGATATGTGGGGCAGCGGGCCTCCAGCAGCAACAGCCTGGTTGACCAGGCAAGCACCAGACGAGCCTGGCCCATGGCCAGGCTCAGAGAGTAGATATACTCTCGAAATTCTTCAAAGGTATGTGTATGGTTTAAAATAGCGAATTTGCAGTATTTTTTCAGATGGCTTTTACAGTTTTATTGGCTGTTACTTGGTATCATTTGATAGAATGGAAGACTTGTTACTGAAACAAAGATGATTTCAATTGGCTTCAGGACTGGAAGTAGCTTGAAATTGAGTTCAAAGCTGCGGAAATATTTGATTTTAGCCAATATTCCAGAGGGTGGGTAAGGGCTACCCATACAATTCCCAGTCTGTTTTATGGGATTTTAATAGAACTGATTCAATTATGGGGATGCTGTAAACCATGACCAATCTCTCCTGGTAATATTTTATTATCAGAGAAATAGAGTACATCTTCTATTTTTCTGTGAATAAAAATTCAAAATGGAAAGCAAGTGTAATTTATGAGAGGCCTGGAGATGACTAGTAAACAGAAGAAATGTTTTAGTGCCTAAAATATTTACATTGTTTATTATGGATTCTATTTTTAAATTGGTATTTTTTTCCTTTTATGTGAAATTAGCCAACTTAACAAATTCTGATCACTTTTCTATGTAGTTGAAATAGGCGAATAGGTAGTTTGTGTTCAAATGATAGAATGGAAAGCATATCATCAAAAATAGCTAAGAATTTGGTAGACTAAAACAATTGAGTTGGCTTAGAACAGGGCTCAAAGCTGGCAAAATCGCCAGTGCATGAATTGCATCGAGACTGCTAAATTTGTGCCTGTGTAATTCTGTAAATTTTCCATAAAATTTTGTACTTCTGGTGTCATTATCTTCAGAAAAAGATTCTCTACTATTTCAGACTTTTTTATTTTTTTTAAAATACAGTGGACCCCCGGTTTTCGGTTGGTGCAGAAATCATACAATTTGGATTTCGAGCACTTTTTTTTAGCGAAATCCCCCCCCCCCCGGGGGTTTGGACATTCCCTTGGAAATTGTTGGTACCAGACGCATGCGCCTGGGCCACTTATACTTTCATGACTCGCACTTATTTTAGGTTAATACGTATAAATTATTATAAGAATACGTACGCACTAATAAATAATAATAATAATAATAATAATAATAATAATACATAGTGTATAATAATACTGTGGAAAATTTTGATGTAATTTTCCCAAATTCATATTGCATAAATTTTATAATGGAAATGTGCATAATTTGTGTATCGTTGTTGGTTTAAAATTTAATTGGAAGTGGAAAAGGAGAACCAATGGAGAATCTCTGCGCCTGATTGAGGGGAGAAGGTGTGGGGAGACGTGGGAGTGTTTTGAATGAGGTGAGGAGGCTGGTCAAAAATGGGACCAGGAAATTGGCATGCACAATGGCCTAAGGAGTACAGTGGAACCTCAAATATCGAACGAATTTATTCCCATCAAGAATAATGTAAATTAGATTAGTTCATTTCAGACCCTCAAAAATACACTTATAAAAGCACTTACAAAAATACACTCACATAATTGGTTGAGTTGGGAGTGGTTTTGATATTTGAGGTTCCACTGTAATATGGGCCTCACTTCACAACAGGAAGTGATGTAACTGTTCCCGGTGTAGAATATGGGACAGAATGTGAATGAAACCACCATAATAGGGTCGTGAGAACAGAAAATAGTGAGGGACGCTAACGAGAGACTGTGCATGCGGGAGAAATAACCTGCCGATTTAATCAAACTTCATCGAGGACAAATTACAGTGAATCGACCTCAAATAAGCGGAAAATATTGTAGCAAGATACCACACTGCGAACTGTGAAGAAAATAGTGAAAATAACACTGAGCCAAGGGGATAATTAAAGTAATAAGAGTTGGCATATCCCAGTGTGACTGCATGTTGCCCTGACATCCCATTTCCAAGGTCCACTGAGGCTTTAATGGGGCTCAACTTCCTAAATTGGAAAACCAAATCGGAAATAGTGTCCTGCTGAAGTTGCATCTACATCAACCTAGCAGGGCTTCGAGATTGTATGAGGAAAGGAGAAATAGAGGATGCAGCCCACCACAGTTAAGTACCAGTTCTGTTGTATAAATGCATGTTGGCCAACATAGTTTCTATATAATAGGCAGGTGTGGGTGACCCAGCTGCATCAAGTGGTTGTATTATTATCCCAGTATTTTCACCTATGATGCCTATATATGTGTAACCCCCCCTCCCCTAGCTTTTTCCTTTTCCTCTCGTCAGTACAATTAACCCTTTCAGGGTCAACAGGCCCTCTCCCAGACTTGCTCTCAGGATTGAAAAATATTCAAAAAAAAAAAAAAAATCTTATGAAAAGATAGTTTTTTTCTTAACTTTATAGGCTAAAAAAAATGTTTGCCATTCATACTTACCGAGATATGGAGGCGTGAAGTTGACAAATTGAACCGCATACGGCAACATCGCCAACTGCCGGTCACCTGGTAATCGTTTATTTTGTTTTTTTCTACTTTTTTCTATTATTTTTTTTTTTTTTTTCTTTTCAAGTAACTTTACACAAACACTGTTGTCATTATATTGTTTGCAAAACTTGTTTACACAAACAAACAATATAAAATGTTGTTTATTACTATTTTTCTATATTTTATATACACATATACAGTCACAGGACATGTTTCTAGAAGTTCTGCAGCCTGTGGAAGTCTTTGAAACATGGTGCCATGCACAATGGTGTTTTACACTCCTCACACATAAAACGAGTGTCTCTGCATTGTTGTGGGCATTTTTTTGTATGTGCACAGACGTAACACCTCTTCTGAGTCTTTTTCTTGAAAGCAGTAGCAGGCAGTATATTAGGAACTGATCACCATGCCTCAGGCAAGAAGGTAGTTGTTGATAATTTAGTGGGGGGTTTTCTAATGCAGGTGTTGTTCCTTGGTACTTGAATATTATTTATCTGATGACAAACAAAATTCGCCATATGGTGGTTTGTTTCTGGTTTTCATATTATATATATTATAAGCATTGAGCATGGAAATGTCCAGAATATGGAAAAAGAGTTGTATATACCACTCATAACTCTTGAGAACACAATCAGCAAACCCAATCTGCATGTCACATTTGTCCAATGAATGCATATTGAGGGTGTAGTCCATCACAGCTGCAGGTTTTAGAATGGGTTCATTGGTCCCTCTCTTCTCCCTTCCCCATGTTTTGCCCCTTTCGATGGGTAAACCCTGATGAAAACATTTGGGGACATCTTGTCTTTCCAAACCGAAATGCCATGATGCACGGGCAAAAAACGCCTGCCCCTTTCACCCTATGAGGCCGCATCAAACTCAGGCATTGCTTACGATTTCCAAAACACGTGCCACCACATCGGCATTTTCACTAAAAAAAAATCACTGAGTGGGGGGCTTGGAAACCAGTTATCAGTTTTATAAAACGTATATGCCCTTCCCAAAGATTTTGGTTTCCATAAATTTTTTCTAAACCACATCAGCAAGATCCCCAAATAATTTCCCCGTTTTTTTTCAATGTTTTATTTCCAGTGACACAATAATATCCAATACAAACCACTGAAGCAGTCACAAAGCCCCAAAAAAACTTTATCCCAAAAAGCTTTTCCTCTTGTTTAAACCAAAAAACAAAGATTTCCAACAATAACAACTTCCTGAAGGGATAAAAACAAAATTTTAATATCTGTTCAGATACACAAACACATTCCTAATCTTAAAATAACCTTTCGTTTTTTGTCATGCCCCGGTTTGTCTGAGAAGTGAAGCCCTACCCAACAGACAGCACAAAAACGATTTATTCGTATTATAAAACACTGAAACCCCGGGGTTTCAATCAGGCAGTCTGTTGGAAACCCGCAAAGATTTTTACACTGCTTTTACACATTTGGGATAAAAACTTTTTTGTGGCAAAGAAAAATACATCCAGCCACATTTTTCCCCCTTTTCCCCTAGTGTAAGCGTGATTTTGGTGAAAGTATTTTTGTTTGCCCCTGGGTACTCGAACACTATCTTTTCCCTTTTCCCCGACAAAAATTTTCCCTCGGGTTCGTCAATGAATAAAACCCAAAAAATCTAGTTCAGTGGCAATGTTTCCAAATGTACAAGAAGGGGCCAAAATTCCACTTTGACTTTTATCAAAGTGAGGGGACTGGGGGAAAAAAAATTTTCAGCTTCCTGGGCCCAAACCCCGGGGCGGTCCCGCTGGTGGAAACTGGGGAAAAGACAGGTGGGTTGGGTTTTGGGGGGGTTTGGGATGGTGGGTGGGTGGGGGGTAGTGGCCTTTGTTATTCACGAGTCAAAATGGGGGTGGAAAGGCAGCAAGGGCCCCCTGCTGGTTTCCTCACGGGGGCCCAAACCCCTACCACCACCAGATGCATGCACATTTTCCATCCCAATTGCAACACTATAATCTTCATTTTCACTATCTGTTCCTGTTGTACAGCCCCAGGATGTACTCCGAGATGTACTCCTTCCCCTTGGAATAGCATATGGCACACTACCAGAGCACATATAGTGTCATATATACTGACACTTCACTGGAGAATATTCTACTTCACTCTCGCTACTGGAGCTGTTTTCAAGAGCTTGGAGTTCATATTCACTATCACTATCATCACCACTGCTCACATTCGAGTCCTGGATATGGGAAAATACGAGTTTCCTCTTTCGTTCTGGTACAACTGAACGTGAACAAGACGGCCCAGCACCAGAGGTGGAAGGTTGAGGGTCATCTGGATTTTCCTATTACCGGTATTATGGTCATTAGTTTCGGTCACAACCTCATCAAAACCTTGAAACTCGTCTTCACTGACACTTCCATCTGTATTAGAACTGTCACTGGGGAACAAAAGTGTCCCAATTCGCCGAGGAGTAAGGAGTTTCTTACCACGAAGCATGGTGAACAAGGTGTACTAAAATGGCGTTCCCACAATGCACCACTGGGTCCCCAAATTTTCTCCTACTGTGTATACTGACCACGCAGACCCATTCTATCACATCTAGGCCTACCAGCCTTTTCCCGCTTGATTTGAAAGCGCTAGAATTTATGCGTACTAGTACGTCAATAACCCTGGAGCGTAAGACGTACTAGTACATTGGAAACCCTGAAAGGGTTAATCTACACAGTCCACTATACACATTAACATCATAAGTACATGTATTGGTGATGTTTAAAGTTAATATAAATATTGTATGGTCTCGGTGAGGTGAGAGTGTACGAGGGTAGTGGGTATTGGTGGAAGGCTCTCCTTGCGACCAGTGTCTCAAATTTCCACATGCCTCTGAGGTACAATTGGAGAATAGTAACCTTTAGTTGCATCCTACCCAAATTACTTGTAAGAACATAATAGGTTCATTCCCACAAATATAATAATAATATAATACGAATGTACTATAATAATAATAATTATAATAATAGATGGCTTCGAAAGGCCGTCACTAGATGGCAGTGAATACCACAACAATGCAGCAGTGGTTATGGCCGCCTCCACCTGTCACATAATGACATATTTTATTCATTCTAGAGTATATACTGTATCAGATTTCTATGTTATTTATATTGCTTATTATGTCATATTAGATGAATTTTGATAGATAAATAGACCATAGAGTTGATATTAGCGAAATATTGAAGTATTTTGTCATGCCTCCTGAGAGCCGAACGGATTAATTGCATTTCGATTAATTTAAATGAGGAAAATTGACTCTGCATATGAGCAAGGTCATGGAATGGATTAAACTCGTAAGTAGAGGTTCCACCGTATATGTATTTTATCAATCTGGGGAGCTTTAATTAAATGTCGTAGTATATTATGTGTGGGTGGGGGGCTGCCCTGGCTGGCTACCATACCTCCCAAACCTGACTTCCTACTAATAAAACTCACCTCTCACCCTACATTAAGACTACAAATATTTTAAGGTAAATAATGGGTGTACTGTGTGGGTATTTTCATTTTTATTGTTGTTAATGTCTAGTTCTATTACTAATACATGTTAGTGTAAACTTGTTATCTGGCATTTATATGCATTTAAAAGTGGAAAAAATAGAGTTCTGCTCCCGGCGTGTTTTTCTTTCGGCAGTAGCCTGGAAACTAACCTCCCTATAAAATGGGCCTACTGACTTTGTCCTTCTATATGAAAATTAGGTTTAAAGCTTGACTGAAAAGAAAATTTAAATAAGGGGCTTTTATGGGTGTGTAATATCATCCCAATTTTGTCGGGAACCTTGGTTTCTTTTTCCCTGGTTTTCGCGAATTCAGCTTTCACGACTTTTTTTTGTCAAAAATTTTTTTCCCGTTTTCTTCCACCTAGTTTCTCAAGTTGCATTGGTCCGCTATACCCAAAAGTGTCCACTCGCGCCCCCACAAGATTTTGCACGTGTTTTCTGGCAGTTGGCTTTGTTTTTCGTTGGTAGAGGGTGGTAGTGATGGTGTACAGGTAAAACCTCCTCCCCCCCTCCTTGTCTCTTTCCCTACCCCCATGTCTGGGGATTTCAACCAAGGCACCTAAAAAGGGGAGTAGCAAAAAATGTTGTAACTGAGAAACACCAGGAGGCAGCTCAGTGAAAACCCCGCACACAATGAGCTTTAAAACCTGCCCAAATTACCTTTAAAAAAACAAATAATAGAGCCCACAAAACTGGAGAAATTACAGGACCCTCTTCACTAAAAATGTGATCTGATACGAAAAAATTTCCATATCAAAAAAAATTTTATACTCATTCACAAATAAAAGGACGACATGTGTTGCCAGGGCCCCAGACTGACAAAAAATGTCAGTCACAAGGGAGCCTTCACCCAAATTCAACTTCAATAACAAAAACATAAGGAGGGACCAAGTAAACCAGGCCCTAAGTGATATAAACTGGGAAGATAGCCTAAGCAACATGGATCCAAACCTATGTCTAGAAGAAATTAACTCTGTGGCACTCAAGGTATGCTCAAGGCATATTCCTTTAACCCCTTGACTGTCACAACCCCAAATCCTGGGGTGTCTCCTGGTGTTGCAAAAATTAAAAAAAAAAATTATTTTTTTCTTATGAAATGATAGAGAATCTTTTCCCGATGGTAATGACACCAAAAGAACGAAATCTAATGGAAAACTGACGGAATTATGCTCTCGCAAAGTTAGCGACCTCGGCGATACTTACGAATCGGCGATTTCGCCCACTTTGAGCCCTATTATCAGCTAATTCCGTTGTTCCAGTCAACCAAGCTCATAGTTATTGCTTTAGAACTCCATTTTTTCTATTGACTGAGTACAAGAAACTGCCCATTTACCAATTTCAACTACCCAATACAGTGGACCCCCGACATTCGATGGCAATGACATTCGATAAATCCGACATTCGATGCATTTTAACACAAAAATTTTGCCTCGACATTCGACGGAAAACCCGACATTCGATACGATTCACACGAGACGTGTCCATGTGTGGCCTGAACTGCCCCGTGTGTGCCAGTGTTTACAAGCCAGGCAGTGTGCGCGCATCTAAGGATACATTTGGTACATCCCACATTATCACTGTTTTTGGTGCTTGTTTCTGCAAAATAAGTAACCATGGGCCCCAAGAAAGCTTCTATTGCCAAGCCTTCGAGAAAAAAGGCGCTAATGACTATTGAAATGAAGAAAGAGATAACTGCAAAGTATGAAAGTGGAGTGCGTGTGTCGGAGCTGGCCAGGTTGTATAGTAAACCCCAATCAACCATCACTACTATAGTGAGCAGGAAAACGGCAATCAAGGAAGCTGTTGTTGCAAAAGGTGCAACTTTGTTTTCGAAACAGAGATCGCTAGTGTTAGAAGATGTTGAGAGACTGTTATTGGTGTGGATAAATGAAAAACAGATAGCAGGAGATAGCATCTCTCAAGCGATCATTTGTGAAAAGGCTAGGCAGTTGCATGATGATTTGGTAAACAAATTGCCTGCAACTAGTGATGTGAGTGAATTTAAGGCCAGCAAAGGTTGGTTTGAAAGATTTAAGAATCATAGGCATACACAGTGTGGTAAGGCATGGTGAGGCTGCCAGTTCGGACCACAAAGCACCTGAAAAATATGTGCATGAATTCAAGGAGTACATAGAGGCTGAAGGATTGAAACCTGAACAAGTGTTTAATTGTGACGAAACAGGCCTGTTTTGGAAGAAATTGCCAAGCAGGACCTACATTACTCAGGAGGAAAAGGCACTCCCAGGACATAAGCCTATGAAAGACAGGCTTACTCTTCTGATGTGTGCCAATGCTAGTGGTGATTGCAAAGTGAAGCCTTTATTGGTGTATCACTCAGAAACTCCCAGAGCATTCAGGCAAAAGAATATCCTCAGGCTAATTTGTGTGTGCTGTGGAGGGCAAACAGTAAGGCATGGGTCACTAGGGACTTTTTCTATGACTGGTTACACCATGCATTTGCCCCCACTGTGAAAAATTACCTAATTGAAAAGAAATTAGACCTTAAGTGCCTCCTGGTATTAGACAATGCCCCTGGTCATCCTACAGACTTGGCAGAGCGACTTTCTGGGGACTTTCTGCAAGACCAGGACCCACACGTTACTGAATTCACAAACATAATGAGTAACTGCATGTTGCTACCAACAGTAACAAAACCTACAAGAGTTGCAGAGACTAGTGTTTCCCTACTTGACCACATCTGGACCAACACCATATCCCCTTTAAAATCAGGCATAATTACAGATAATACCACAGACCACTACCCTACTTTCCTCATAACAACTCTTGGTAAAATACCCCAAGACACTACTAAAGTCACCTTCAGACTTCACAATGAGGCAGCCATTAATAACTTCACAACAGCAGTAACAAACATTGACTGGCACACTGAGCTAGAAATCTATACAGATATTGACGAATGTTTTAATAACTTTCTAAAAAGAACCCAATACCTTTATAACAAGCACTGCCCTAAAAAAACTAAACAGATGACAGCTAAGAGACTGAACAGTCCCTGGCTAACACCCAGCATTCTCAAATCCATAAATATAAAACACCGATATGAAAAACAGTACAGAATGGGTCACATAACCAGAGACCAAACAAAACGTTACTCGTCAATCCTAACCAGCCTGATAAGAAGGGCAAAAAAATTGTATTATGAGAACAGATTATCCAACTTATGAGGTGATATAAAAAAGACCTGGAAGACCCTATCAGAAATTCTGGGAACAAAAAAGATATCACGACATAGCGAAATAAAATTAGCAAAATCAGATGAACCCCAACTCCCACCAACAGAAACAGCAAACAGACTCAATGATTTCTTCTCCACTATAGGTCAAAACCTTGCCAATAAAATCCCAAGCTCAGATACCCCACCAAATGACTACTCACTGGCAACTACCCGAACACACTGTTCCTAGCTCCGACTAACCCATACGAAGTCTCCCTTATATCAACGCACTGAAAAACAAGGCAGGAGATTTAAATACCTTACCACCCTTTATATACAAAAAAGCATCACAAGTACTATCACCAATCATTGCAACACTCTTTAACAAATCCATTGAATCCTCCCCTTCCCTACAGTTCTCAAAATAGCAAGGGTCACCCCGATCCATAAAGGAGGAGACCAAACAGAGTTGAATAACTATAGGCCAATATCCAATTTACACCCTCTCTCAAAAATCTTCGAAAAATTAATTCATAAACGAATCTACTCCTACCTCATCTCCCAAAACATTCTCAACCCCTGCCAATTTGGATTCAGGCCTAATAAAAATACTAATGATGCTATTATACACATGCTAGAACTATCACAAGGAAGAAGTCCCCGCATTCTTACGGCGTTTCATTATGACGCGCGAATTCCGCTAATACGGACATTAATCCCAATTATGACCAAAACTCGCTATAATGGCTTCCCCACACCTTGACTTTTATAATACTCTTATATTATTTATTACTCTGATAATTATACTTATGTATACCTGTACCTAAATAAACTTACATACATCGAGTCATTTAAATGTCGTATATTACGTTAATATACACATTTTCATTAATCCATCCATGATATTTTTTTCAAAATTATTATAATAAACACGATGCATAACATATAAATAAGATAATACACCCCACAGTAGAATAAATAAAACATAAAAGTGATCTGTGGTAGCAGACGACTTCCACAAGTGACGCCATAATAACAATAAGTACGGAGTCTCATTAAATGTCGTATATTACGGTAATATACACATTTTCATTAATCCATCCATGATATTTTTTTCAAATTATATAATAAACACGATGCATAACATATAAATAAGATAAATACACCCCACAGTAGAATAAATAACATAAATGTGATCTGTGGTAGCAGACGACTTCCACAAGTGGTGATAAATAACAATAGTCACGAGTCCATTAAATGTCGTATATTACGGTAATATACACATTTTCATTAATCCAGCCATGATATTTTTTTCAAAATTATATAATAAACACGATACATAACATAAAAAGATGATAAATACACCCCACAATAGAATAAAAAACATAAATATAAGATGTGGGGCCTGGTTTGTTTACTCTGTGCCTGGCCTGTCACCTCTCATGTACTCATTCTTTCTCTCTCTTCATTTATTCGTTTTATCTCATTTACTTAATCTCTGACCCTACATTAAGACTACAAATATTTTAAGGTAAGTAATGAGTGAACTGTATATACATTTTATCGCTCTGGGATGCTTAAAATATAGATTTAGTACTGTGGGTGGGCTGGCCTGGTGAAATAGCCATGGCTATTACAATACATACCACACTTAGATTTCTTACAATAAACTACTTTCTCACCCTAGATAAGCCTATCATAATTTTAAAGGTAAGAAGTCCGATGATAGGGAGACCTAAGTGTTATGACCTTTTCATTGCTTTTTTGATCCTGCTCTATTGCTAACTTAATAATTTATAAACGATCTAGTGTTTGATCATTTGTCCAAAAACAAGGTGCCAATTTGGGATTCCGGCTTAAAATACCGGGTAGATGAACACTAACCATCCCTAGAACTTGTATATACAATGCAATAGAGAAAAAGAAGTCCCACTGGGGATCTTCATTGACTTACGCAAAGCTTTTGATACAGTTGACCATGACTTGCTCCACGTAAAATTGTCACACTATGGTATTAGAGGGCACTCCCTCAACTACCTCAAGTCTTACCTCAGCAACAGAAGCCAATATGTGTACGCAAATGGGGCAAGTTCTTCCGCACAACCAATTACAGTTGGTGTCCCACAGGGAAGTGTCCTTGGCCCTCTTCTCTTTCTCCTATACATAAACGACCTACCAAATGCTTCGCAATTACTCAAACCCACACTTTTTGCAGATGATACTACATACGTCTTCTCTCACCCGAGCCCAGTCACGCTAGCCAATACTGTAAACACAGAATTACAGAAAATATCTACCTGGATGAGGACTAACAAACTTACACTAAACATTGACAAAACCTACTTCATTCAGTTTGGTAACAGAGCTACAGATGTACCTCTTAACATAACGATAAACGGATCACCTATCACAAAGCTAACAGAGGGAAAATTCTTAGAAATCCACCTCGATAATAGACTCAAATTTCATACACATGTACAACAAATTTCTAAGAAAATTTCCAAGACTGTAGGCATACTATCGAAGATACGGTACTATGTTCCACAGTCAGCCCTCCTGGCCCTTTATCACTCTCTTATTTACCCCTATCTCACCTATGGAATTTGTGCATGGGGCTCAACAACAATTAACCATCTCAGACCACTAATTACCCAACAAAAGGCTGCAGTTAGAATAACAAATTCTCACTACAGGCAACACACTCCACCAATATTCAAAACACTCAACCTACTCACCATACAAAACATCCATACTTATTATTGCACCTATTACATACATAGAACACTTAACTCTGATATTAACCCTCCCCTCAAACATCTCCTTGCCAACCTCAACAGAACACATGACCATAAACAAGGCACAGATCACTCTTTGACGTTCCTTGTGTCCATCTCACGCAATGCAAAAACTCAATGCACATAAAAGGCCCTAAAATCTGGAATTCATTACCTGTAAATATAAAAGAAACACTACCTGTTTACAAATTCAAGTCTCTTCTCAAAGTTCACTTACTCACTCAAAACCAAATAAATACTGAATAACTGAACCTTATAAATTGTATATCCAAAATGTTACTCACAATAATATCACATAAATGTTCAACCTAGGACCCAGTCTAACTTTGTTATTTTTTTAAATACACTACCTAACAGAATACTCCATTCTACTGAATGAACAGCAATGCATGCAACCACATGAGCTGTCTTTGTAATACTCATTTGTGCTTTATAGTTATCTGTTTACAATAATGTCTTATCACTGATTTCATCATTGCTTAGTTAATCTTAAGTTAATTTTAAGCCAGCCCGTAATGCTATGCATATAAGTGGCTTTGGCATGCTGCTTTTACCTGTATTTTTTTTGTACCTCTGTATGTATGCTTAAATTTCTAAATAAATAAATAAATAAATAAATAAATAAATTAAGGTCAAGTTTTTGCCTCCTAATACCACTCCTCTCCTGCAGCCCATGGACCAGCAGGTCATTTCCAACTTCAAGAAACTGTACACAAAATCTATGTTTCAAAAGTACTACTTTGTAGTGACCACAGAAACTCAACTGACTCTAAAAGAGTTTTGGAAGGATCACTTTAATATCCTCAATTGTATAAACCTTATAGGTAAGGCTTGGGAGGAAGTGACTAAGAGGACCTTGAACTCTGCTTGGAAAAAACTGTGGCCAGAATGTGTAGACAAAAGGGATTTTGAAGGGTTTGAAGCTAACCCTGAGAATCCTATGCCAGTTGAGGAATCCATTGTCACATTGGGGAAGTCCTTGGGGTTGGAGGTTAGTAAGGAGGATGTGGAAGAGTTGGTGGAGGAGGACAATGACGAACTAACCACTGATGAGCTGCTAGATCATCTTCAACAGCAAGAGACCACACCTGAGGAAACTGCTTCGGAGGAGGGGATAGAGAAATTGAAGAAGTTGCCTACTTCGAAGATTAAGGAAATGTGTGCAAAGTGGCTTGAAGTGCAAACCTTTTTTGACGACAATCACCCTAACACAGCTATTGCAAGCCGTGCTGGTGACTATTACACTGACAATGTTGTGAACCACTTTAGGAAAGTCATAAAGGAACGAGAGGTACAGGCCTCTATGGACAGATATGTTGTGTGACAGAAGTCCAGTGACTCTCAAGCTGGTCCTAGTGGCATTAAAAGAAGAAGGGAAGTAACCCCGGAAAAGAACTTGCTACCTCAAGTCCTAATGGAAGGGGATTCCCCTTCTAAACACTAACACCATCCACACTCTCCCCTCCCATCCCATCAATCATCACCAGATCTTCATTAAAGTGTCAATTATTCTATTGTTATTAATCTATTGTTATTGTAATTATTCTATTGCATTAAACTTAATATTTCATGTGGTAAAAAAAATTTTTTCATACTTTTGGGTGTCCTGCACGGATTAATTTGATTTCCATTATTTCTTATGGGGAAAATTAATTTGACTTTCGATATTTTCGGCATTCGATAGCTCTCAGGAACGGATTAGTATTGAATGTCGAGGGTCCACTGTAACATGGTCAGAAATTTGCAATTTGGCCAATTTCACGAAAATTAAAAAAACATGACAATTTCAAAATAGGGTCCAGAATGAACAATGCAGACATTCCTGGCTCTAAAATAACATTTTCTTTGTTCATCAGTCATGTCTCCAGGCCCCTATGACATTACTCTTGCTTTCTATTTTGAATTTTTATTCAAACAAAAAATAGAAGATTTACTATTATGCAGACTACTGCAATATTGTAATACTGTACTTGTATAAATAATGTCAACCCATTCATGACTGCATATTAGAATGGCTAGTTGGACATTTATTGAACAATAACATCATTTGTTTACTTTTGAACATTGGCAAAAATCAAACATTTCCCCTACTTTGAGCTCCATTTCCAGGTTCTTTTTATAGTAAAACCAATCAAAATCACCTCTATTTCTATAATATGTTTTCCATTCTATCAAATGAGACCAAGAAAACGAAAATACAACCATAAATACTATACGAAAATAGACCACAAAGTCGGCAGTTTAATTAAAAAAAAAAGGTCGGAGTTTTTTTTCCTCATTATGCACTGCGTGCTGCAGGATTTTTTTTATATGGTGCACACTGACCACACAGACCCATTCTCTCACATGTGGGCCTACCAGCTTTCTCCTGCTTGATTTGAAGCCGCTAGAATTTATGAGTATATATACGTCAAAAACGGTGGCTCGTAAGACGTATATATACTGCCGAAACAGTCAAAGGGTTAAGGAAAAGGAGATGATGTAAACTAGAAAGAGAAAGGTGCTCCCTATACAGGCAAAGGCAAAGAAAAAAACAGAGCGCAAAAGAGCCCAATATAATCTGTAATAATGGGATACATAGTCAGAGAAATAGCAAAAATAAAAACAAAAAGTTAAAGGAATCTTACGGAGCCAAGATACAGGGGAGAAATAAAATCCAAAAATGAAACTGAAAAAAAACCCTATTTCTTTTCTTAGCCAAATCAAAGTCAAGAGCAACACCCGTATGGGCCCCTTCTTAGAGGGGGCCCTACACAGAAAAAGGAAATGAGTGAGTACCAAGTCCCAATTGATTGGTTTTTAGTAAGCCGCAACCCAGACAAAAGAGTCGATGACTAAATAAAATTTTTCATGAGGGACAGACAGAATTTGGTGACCAAACCTATCTGATATTTTTTTGAGAAAAATGACTTTGAAAAGGCGATAAAATGACATGCCCTGCACTTCCCCCCGGGCCCCAGACTCATGGAATCCCGTGTTCATCAAGACTGCAAAAAACCCCACATGTGATTTTAACACCCTATGGAGAGGGAGAATGGACACGGGGGTCATCCCAAGCTCTTAAAAACAACAGACAGCCCCCCTCCACAAAGGGGGCAGTAAAGCAATGCAAAGAACTACGGGATGATGACAAACCCCCCATATCATAAAAATCTTTGAAAGGGTTCAAAGAAGAAAAGATCACCCCCATTTAGATACCATCAGTTACACACCCATGGCACAGGGGTTTAGGCAGATCACTCTGTCTGCCCCAAACTACGGGCCCACTTGACAAGGTCCTGGTGTCTAAAAGAAAAAAAAAATGCAGATGTAGATACAAAGATTTTGCAAAAGCCTTTAACAAGTTGACCTTTGAAAATAGCACACAAATGGTGTAATGGAATAACAGGAAAGTTGATAGACGGATTTTAAAATTTATAACAAATAAAAATAGAGTAGTAGTAAAAGTAAAGTTAGGTGGTTACGGGGGAAAAGCTTTGCTCCACTGGCACATTACTCACTCCCATCCTTTTTCTCATCCTCATATTGACATGACGGGATGTAAGTCACGACAGACTGTTTTCCCTTTGCGAAAAACCCCAAATTTGGATGACGTGTCCCCCATTGAAGACACTGCAAGATCCAGGAGAATCAACCAATTCTTTAAAGGGGCCGCAGAAAAAAAATATAAATTTCAACGATGGAAATTTCATTATTCCGATAGAAAAACACGAGGAAATTAAAACTTATAAAAATTAAAAAAAATTCCCAACCACCAATAGAAAAAAAACTAATGTAAAAGACCGGGGGTGATATGTCGAGCATTCACTTCAAGACCAAAACAGTGTATCAATCACATCGCAAAAAAAAATGACAGGATGGAAATGAGAACCTTCAAAATTGGGGGATGCCAACCCCAAGGGACACTCCTCGGGCCCGGTTGTTCTACGGGCTGGAATATTGTGCACACTAACAGCACTTTTCAGGGCAGGGGAAACTGCTGCTTAAAAAAGTACAGAGAACTTTCACAAACACACTAAATGAGGGGAAAAAAAACCTAAATTACTGGGGAAAGCTTGAAGTTTCCCCAACCCGTACTCCCCAGAAAGCAGGGGGAGGGATATATGATTATATAACTCGGAAAAAACCCAGAGGGATTGTGCCAGACTTGCACTGAAATAATTCCCATGAAAACAAAAGATCGGCAGAGATGCAACCCCCGCAATGAAAATCAGGGGTGCCCCACATGATAAGACCCAATAAGGTCAGGGGCTCAAGACTGTTTCAACTGTTCCCAGTACTAAGGGGATTACCTAGACCCCCGGTGCTTCAAAAAGGTACTGGCAGGTATAAAGCAGTCCTGACCAGCCCGGGTGGGCTTGGGTTGCGGCGCAACAAAAAAAATTTAGACAGAGCCAGTCAAAGGAAAACATGAATTGTGGGTTGACAAAAAAAGGGGGGGTAAGGGTTTAAATAGGATCTTGGAGACATTTAAAAAATTAAAAATTGACAAAAACACCAGAGGAATTTAAAAAAAGATGATTGATAGAGATGAGTGCTTCTGAACCAGTGCCAGCGGTGGGAGGAAAACATAGAGCGTAATAAGAACATAAAAAGGAGGAACACTGCAGCAGGCCCGTTGGCCCATTAGGAGGTCCTTTACAATTATCCCCCAACAAGCATTTGACAACCCAATTTTTAATGCTACCCAAGAAATAAGCTTGGTGCAAGTCCCACTCAAAACCAACCCCTCCCACTCATGTACTTTCCAACCTAAATCTGAAACTACCCCAAAAACCCCGCCTCAAAACCCAACTAGGTAGACTGTTCCCTCATCAACATCTATTTCCAAACCAAACTTTCCCATGTCCCTTTAAATCTAAAAATTTCTAATTTAAAAACCTTTCTGCAGGTTCTCTCTTTGGGAGTATCCTAAAAAACCCTTTTTAATACCCTTTATTTAAAACCCATCTTCCCCCTTATACCTTCGATCAGGTCTCCCCTATTCTTGTTAACAAGTGAATGTAACTTAAGAGTCTTCAAACTTTCTTTATAAGGAAAATTTCTAATGCTATGTATTAATTTGTCATCCCTACGCTAATGTTTCCTATGAATTTATGTCCAATCCTGTAATATGAGAGCCAGAACTGAGCTGGCATAATCTAGGTGAGGCCTTCTGTTGCTTACACTCTTGAATAATCCCAGTGAATCTATTTTTGCCTTATTACGTACTGCTTAGCATTGCTGTCTTGGTTTAAGGTTGCCTGCTTACAATAAACCCCAAGTCCTTTTCGCAATCTGTATGCTAAGATCAACATAATTAACCTATACAGTGCTAGGTTATGGACACTCCCGAGTTTCAGACCTTGCATTTATCTACATTAACTGCATCTGCCACTTTTCTGAACCAAGAGTAGAGTTTGTCTAAATCCCTCCTGAAGTTCCCTAACATCTCGTTTGAATCAATTATCCTACCTACTTCGTGTCAATCGCAAATTGCTCATCTCATAGTAATTCCTTCATCAAGTCATTGATATATATTATAAACAACAAATGGCCCAAACTGATCCCTGTGGAAACGCACTTGTTACTGATCCCCTCTCTGATTTAACCCAGTTATGACACTCCACTTGCTTCCTGTCTTGAGCCATGTTTCGATCCACAGAGCACCCTTCCCCCCAATGCAATGAGCTGCTACTTTCCTTCAACAGTCTTGGTGCGGAACCTATCAAATGCCTTACTAAAATCTAAGTAAATAATAAATTCTTTATCTGGTCAACAGCCTCAAAAGCTTATTGAAGAAAGTTAAGAAATTGTTAGCAAGACCGGCCTCTTGTGAATCCATGCTGAGTATCATTAATCCAAGCTGATGCTTTATCAAATGGGCTCTTATAATTCTGAGCTTATAATTGACTCTATATTTGCCTCAAATAGGTCAGGCTTATTGGGCGGTAATTTGAGGTAACTCCATGCCCCTGTTTTAAAAATAGGAATTAACATTAGCCATCTTCCACATATCAGACACTACACCTTTTTGAAGATATAAATGAAAAATAGTAGTTAAGGTTCACGAACTTCCATTTTGCATTCCTTTAGAACCCCTTGAAAATACCTAACAGGACCCGGTGACTTATTTTGCCTTCATCGGTCTACTCTGCCTTCACAACCATTTCCACTAGTGACCGTGAAGTTTACATAATTTATCTTCATCTGATCCTCGATAAAAATTAATTACCACCGGATATTAATTATTATGTCTTCCTGTTAAATAACCGAGGAAAATAGTAAATTTTAAATCGAAGCACTTTTCATTCTTCTGTCTTAAGATAGCCCATATTATTTTTATGGGGACCTATCTATCTCTGACTTTTGTTCTATATACCTGGAAAAAACTTTTTGGTTATTTATAATCCCAGCAACTTAATTTCCATATTCCCCTTTTAGCTTTTCTTATCCCTGTTTAATGTCCCTCTTAATGCAATATTACTGATTCATAAATGACCCTCGCCTCTTTTCATACGCCTATAAATTCCTTTCTTATGCCCTAGTAGTTATTTCAGCCTAAGTATTCATCCAATTTTGGTCATTCATTGATCTAATTCCGTGTAAGGTATAAACGTTCTTTGAGCTGCATGTATTGTGCTCAGAAAACTGTCATATTGATAGCTCTCTCGTTACTCCCAGTCAACAATGATCAGTGTTTCTCTAAGCCCATCGTAACTCTGCTAGCGTAATCTGACTGTGACAGCCACGCGTTATCCCTACTAATCATACTTCCATTCAATTCAAAGTAATTGATTTGAGTCGCGAGCACCCAGTTCCTCTTAAACTCTAAATTATTAAAAGATTTCATTGTTTTGCCAGAAACTAAGTCAAGCAGGTTATTACCCCTTGTAGTTCTGTCACAAATTGCTTCAAAAAACAATCCTGAACGACTTCTAAGAAGTTGTAATGATTCCTAAAATTCCCATCAAGAAATTCCAATCAATATGACTAAAGTTAAAGGTCTCCTAGAATACTACATTATCGTGCCTTGTGGCCCTAAACAATTTCCTCCATAGTAGTCTCCCGGGTCCGATCTAAATTTGGGGGACGGTATATCACACCTAAAATTAATTTTTCCATGCCCTCTGAAAATTCTATCCAAACAGAATCTGTATGTGTAACTTCAGAACAGTTAAAACCACCCGTTTTTATGCATCAGTCAAACGATCCTCGACATACATATGCCACGCCACCCCCCTTCCCGATACTTCTATCTACTTGGAACAATTTAAAACCCTGAATGTGACATAAAACAAATTGACATTAAACAATCTGGCAGAAGGGTTCCGATCATTCAAGATTGCTTTTGACTTCTCTTGCGACATGGACACTTCTATGATATGGGCACTGAAACTAAAGCAAATGGTGGAAGAAAAATTGGTACTGTATAGAAACATTTTTAGAGAAATGAAAAAGCAAAAGTCAGACAGAATTACTATTATTATAATTATAGGGGAGCACTAAACCCACAGGATTATACAGCACAAGTGGGGGGAGGGGGATGGAAGGTATTCAGGCTTAATTCAGGGAACTGGAGCACAGATCCAATTCCCTAAATCAAGAGCCCCTCACCAGTGTCAAGGAACCTCCCTTGAGAGGAAGTCAGACAGAAATTACAATATATTTCCATGAAGGTACACCAAATGTGCCTGCCTCTCCTTCCAAATCCTCCACCTCTTCTGCCTCTGCCACCCGAGACAGCAAGACCAACCCCTCCTCTTCCCTAGCCTACTCAACGTGAAGACGACGAAGACCTTTATGATGATTCATTTCCACTTAATAAATATAATAAATAATCATTCTGTACAGTTAATAAATCATCTGTTGTGGATGTACTCACCTAATGTACTTACTCACCTAATTGTGGTTTGCAGGATCAAAGCTCAGCTCCTGGCCCTGCCACTATCATTGGCACAAGTCCTCTCCCCTACTCCATGAGCTTATCATACCTCGTACTTAAAACTATGTATGGTTCCTGCCTCCACTACGGCTGCAATGAAATTGTAATTTTGTGGAAATTGGTTCTCCGCCCCCTGGTGCAGATAACCAAGAACTAGCTACAAGCATTATAAAAACAGGAAGTGTTTTTGTTATGCCCAAATGAGATAAAATCGTGGACTAAAAATCACAAGTATTAAAAGAGGTCAACATCAATAGCTGTTCATAGAAAACTGGAAAGATTTCTACAACAAATGGAACATAAAAAGTCTGTGGGCTGGAATGGTACTGCCCTTGATACTGGCCATGTAAGTCAGAAAACTGTAAGGCTGGAGATGATTTCCTGGTAGTTCAGTAAATGGGGCTGATAGTGGCTGTCCTGGAGACAGTAATGTGAACTGGAAGTGCTGTCCGGGAGAACAGTAATGGTGAATGCTGGAGTGCTGTCCTGGAGACAGTAATGGTGAAGCTGGAGAATGCTGTCCTGGGAACAGTAATGGGGAAGCTGGAGATGCTGTCCTGGGAGACAGTAATGGTGACCTGAGATTTGTCCAGGTAGTCGGAATTATAACGCAGAAGGATACATAGAAATGACCTCATAGGGGACAGGAGCCATAGAGGGAAACTTTTAGTCAAAGATAAGATAAAACAATATTGCAAACTAAAATACCGCAGGAAAAGAGCAAACAAGAGGACTCCACTAGTCATAGTTAGGAATATTACTCAAAAACAACGGTGAGTCTCCCATTGTTGGTCTAGGAGGATAGAAGGTAAGACGGGAAACATGCACCAACATGAATAGCATCACAAAACCAAGGCAAACGGAAACCAAGCCCTGTGGCCATACTATGCACTCGGTAGCTGATGCAGGAAATCTGAAAAACAGATAGGAACGTGCAACTATGACCACCCTAAGAATGCCATGCCCAAATGACAACAGGAAAATGCAAACTCCTCTTCCTGCAAGCTTTTTCACCCTGAACTGTGGTACCTCTTCATAGAGACAGAAAGACTGTGCTATAACTAATGTGCCAGGCATACCATCTAAAGGGACTAAAAGATACAAACACCCAGCCATGGAAAACCCTGGTAGCCACAGCCACTCCAAGAGAGAGGTTTTTTAGTGCCAGAGAGGAAAAAAAACTGGCAGGAAATGCAAAATCGTACACAAATCCATCATTCCTGGAGTGGAACCACTCGATGGCATCCAGCTCCAAACCAACAATACAGATACTAATGCCGGGAATAAAAATCTCCCCCCCATTACCAACAATACCACCAGTCCATAACAGTTTCTTTGCAAAATACAGGTCCTAAGCCACAACAAACCAACAAAATACCTTTCATCCGTGGACTGCTTGCAGAGTCAAGCAATGATCGCGGCTTTCACTGAACCCACATATAGGATCACTTGGACAACGAAATATGGATCCCAAGTTACAATCCTAACAGATGACAGA
This sequence comes from Cherax quadricarinatus, assembly GCF_026875155.1. NCBI lineage: Eukaryota > Metazoa > Arthropoda > Malacostraca > Decapoda > Parastacidae > Cherax > Cherax quadricarinatus. The sequence goes on from NC_069456.1 coordinate 10,878,221, forward strand.
GTGAACAGGCAAAAGGGGGGGGGTTGGCCCTGTACATTGCAGATATCACTGTTTGCACAGAACTGCTAAATGCCTCAAAGATGTGTGGAAGTTTAGCAGTAAAGTCGAGAACCAAAACCTAGTCATTGTGGTAGTCTACAAGCCTCCCCGGATGCAACATCCCAGCAATTCCAGGAACAGCTGTTAAAATTGACCACGGTCTGGAAAACCTTCCAGCTCCCTGCACCCATCATCTGCTCCTGGGGAATTTCAACTAAAGGCACCTAAAAGGGAGGAAATATAGCAAATAATATTGGTTTGCAGTAACCTAACACCAGGAGCCAGCTCATGATGAAACTCACAATCACCGAGCTCTTAAATCCGCACAAAATTCCAATTTAAACAAGCTAATAATTAGAGCCTACTAGACTGTGAATACACTAGACCTCTTCTCACTAACAATGATGATGCTGATAATAAATGTCACCAAATCAAAAACAATAATACTCAATCACTACATAATTGAGTTTAAAACAGTCATTAAGCGCGAGCCCCAGACACATAAGAGATTAGTCACGATGGGGCATTCACCAAATTCAACTCAATAACAAAAACATAAAGAGGGACCTGTAAACCAGTCCAACCGATATAAGCTGGAAGATATACAAGCAAACACAGAACCCATACTTAGGCTAGAACAGATTAACTCGGTGCACTCGATGTAATGCACAGAGCTTATTCCTCTATAGAACAAAGGAGGAGTAATGTAAAACAAGAAAGAACAGCGCCCCCTTACAGCGACGAAAAGAATAACAGAGTGGCTAAAAGAGGTCAATATATCTGAAATGCCAGGGAGAACACTGTCAGAGAATTAGCAAAAGCATTCGAACGAAGCTAACAGAATCCTTTAGGAGTCAGGAATCGCGGAAAAACTAAAAGCCATAATGAAATCGAAAGAACCCAAAGTATTTCTTCTCCTATTCCAAATCCAATCGAGAACAACCGCCGTATTGTCCCCTATCTAAACAAGATGGGTCGTACTCATTTGACAGCAAGAAATCAAGTGAGCTACTCAAGTCCCCAAAATGACTCAGTTTTTTAGCAAGGCCGCTAAACAGACTGAGAGTCGAAGATCAAAATTAATTTTTTATGAGAGAGCCACAAAATTTTGAATAACACAAGCCTATCCGATTTATCCTGTGCCAAATGACTACGAACAGCGATAAATTACATGCCATGTACTTTGCCCCAGGGCCAGCTCTGAAACTCTGTGTTCATTCAAGACTGCAAGAAGCACCTATCACGACCCTTTCCATCCTATGGAGAGGAGGCATGGACACGGGGATCGTCCACAGTTACTAAAAACAACAACATAGCCCCACCCACAAAGTGGGCAGTAAAAGCCAACAGCAAAGAACACAGACACAATAGCACTAACATCCATATCATAAAAAAAAAAAAAAAATCTTTGAAAGGACCTAAGAAGCAAATCCCCACCCATAGAAACCCACAGTTACACAACCCCAGGCAACATGGTTTAGAACAAGTCGACTCCTGTCTCTGTCTCAACTATGGATCACTACGACAAGTCCTAATGAACTAGAAGATACAAAAAGAATGCAGATGTAAATATATACAACTTTGCAAAAGCCTTCGCCAGGCAGTGTGACTATGGCGCAAATAGCGCACAAAATTGGGGCCAGCTAAAGGAATAACAGGGAAAAGTCCGTCGATGGATACGAATAATTTCCTCACTAACAGAACACAGAGAGTAGTCCGTCAACAGAGTACAGTACCGAGCAGCACGTGAAAAGCTCTGTTCCACAAGCATCAGTTACTCGCGCCATCTTGTTCCTCATCCTATATCGACATAACAAGGATGTCAGCCACCAGCACCGTCTTTTCCTTTGCATATGACACCCAATCTGCATGACAGGGCCTTCCATGCAGACACTGCAAAGCTCCAGGCGGAAATCAACCAAATCTTTCAAGTGGCTGCAGAAAACATATGAAGATCAACGATGAAAATTTCAATTACTCAATATGGTAAAACATGAGGAAATTAAATCATCATCGAGTACAAATACAAATTCTGGCACAAATAGAGAGCGAAACAACCCAACGTCAACCTGGGAGTGATCATGTCGGATGATCTCAACTTCAGGACCATAACATTGTAGCATCGCATCTGCTAGAAAAATGACAGGATGGATAATGAAGAACCGTCAAAACTAGGGAGCCAAGCCCATGATGACACTCTTCAGGTCACTTGTTCTATCTAGGCTGGAATATTTGCTGCACACTAACAGCACCTTTCCAAGGCAGGTGAAATTGCCGACCTAGAAAATTGACCAGAGAACTTCACGGCGCCAAACGGAGATAAAACACCAATTATTGGGAGCGCTTGAGTTCCTAAACCTGTATCCCTGGATTGCGGAGGGAGAGATACATGATTATATACACCTGAAAATCCTAGAGGGACTTGTACCGAACTTGCACACGAAAATCACTCACTACGAAAGCAAAAGACTTGGCGAGACGATGCACCATCCCCTCCAATGAAAAGCAGGGGTGTCACTATGCACGTTAAGAGAGACCATACAATAAGTGTCAGGGCCCCGAGACCTGGTTCAACTGCCTCCCAGCACACATAAGGGGGATTACAAACAGACCCCTGCATTCTTCAAGCGGGCACTGGACAAGCACCTAAAGTCAGTTCCGAAGCAGCCGGCTGTGGATCGTACGTTTGGTTTGCGTGCAGCCAGCATCACAGCCTGGTTGATCAGGCTCTGTTCCACCAGGAGCCTGGTCACAGACCGGCCGCGGGGCGTTGACCCCCGGAACTCTCTCCAGGTAAACTCCAGGTAAACTACATCACTTGCCAGACTATTCCACTTCCTGACAATCTATGACTAAAGAAATACTTCCTAACATCTCTTTGACTCATCTGAGTCTTCAATTTCCAATTGTGACCCCTTGTTTCTTCTGTGTCCCTCTCTGACATCTGTCTCTGTCCACTTTACCTATTCCTCGCAGTATTTTCTATGTCGTTATCATGTCTCCCCTAACCCTCCTGTCCTCCAGTGTCATCAGGCCAATTTCCCTTAACCTTTCATCATAGAACATTCCCCTGAGCTTTGGAACTAGCCTTGTTGCAAACCTTTGCACTTTCTCTAATTTCTTGATGCGCTTGACCAGGTGTGGGTTCCAAACTGGTGCTGCATACTCCAGTATGGGCCTGACGTACACGGTTTACAGAGTCTTGATCGATTCCTTACTGAGGTATCGGAACACTGTTCTCAGGTTTGCCAGGTGCCCATATACTGCAGCAGTCATCTGGTTAATGTGTGCTTCCGGAGACATGCTCGGTATTATACTCACCCCAAGATCTTTCTCCTGGAGTGAGGTTTGGAGTCTTTGGCCACCTAGCCTAAACTCTGTCTGCAGTTTTCTTTGCCCTTCCCCAATCTTCATGACTTTGCATTTGGTAAGGTTAAATTCGAGGAGCCAGTTACTGGACCACGCGCCAGCCTGTTCCAGGCTCTCTGTAGTCTGCCTGATCCTCATCTGATTTAATTCTCCTCGTTAACTTCACATCATTTGCAAACAGGGACACTTTTGAGTCTATCCCTTTCATTTTGTCATTCACATATACCAAAAATAGCACTGGTCCTAGGACTGACCCCCTTGGGACCCTGCTCATCACAGGCACCCACTGTGATACCTCATCACATACCATGACTCATTGTTGCCTCCCTGTCAGGTATACTCTGATCCATTGCAGTGCCCTTCCTGTTATACATGCCTGATCCTCTAGCTTTCACACTAATCTCTTGTGAGGAACTGTGTGCGAGAGTTTGTGTGAAACTCTAATAACTGTACAACAAGAACTGTATGAGACATTTTTGTATTATTTTCATCATCATAATAATGATGGTAGAATTACACATTAGTTGCACTTATGTCCTTTTACCTATCATCATCATCATCATCATTTGCCTAAGTTTCATCATGTAGAACAGTTGTGTACAAAGACTTGTATGGAAGTGATAGACTATCCTTACATAGACATAAGGAGAGTGATGTTTAATACAAAATTAATATTATTTTAGTTTTCTTACTGTTATAACTTTGCTGTCACAGAATTACATTACCATACAACATGCCTCTCTCTCATAATTGGGGAAACTGTGTACGAGCCTATCATCACAGGTAAGTGTTTCTCCTTTTTTTAAATGTAACAATGTTTCCAATATTGTATTATGAATATGACTAATACTGTATGCTATAAAAATTTTATAATACTACTTCATTCATTAGTGTATAGTCTAAGCTACTATGAAGCAATCATACTGTACACAAGGGAGCATTGAAATTTTGGCCAAAGCTGCACTCTTCAGGCATTGTTCCTTATTTACATCTTATATTCAGTGCCAAATACAAAGTCGATTGGTTGAGGTTCGGCCTACACCATTTGGAAATTTGAAAGTTTAGAATACGGTCTGAATTACTGAGTAGCACAGCGCAGTGGTTTTATTACTGTATCTATGTACAGCCACTGCATTAGATAAAATAAACAATAACTTTCTCTCTTTCAGACATCTACTGATTACTTATATACGTACTACTGAGATGGCTATAATTTCAATGAGGACAGCCACAGAAACAGCATTGTTTGTCCAAGCCATGGTTCTCCAAGAACAAACTACTTCCCTCCAAAGGCGATATCTTAAGGAACTGCTGAGATATAAATGTGATGAAGGAAAGTTTACTGATGTTGCAGTGCTTAACAAGATAGCAAGCAAAGGATGTTCTGAAGTTTTTCAATGGGTGAATCCAATTTGGAGACAGAAAGACTATTCCTACTCTTTCACCAGAAAACTATTGAGGAAAGATTGAAAAATTGTACAGTAGAGGAATAGAACTTAATAACAACAACAAATTCTCCAAAAAAGATACATTTCAGGAAGAAATGAAAAGAGTTGTTTTGATACATGTACATAGGGGTTTCCTGTCCTGCGTCCTCCGTCAAGAATGTGGAACAATATAAAGGAGTGTGACTGGATACCACCTGGCCATAATTTGCGATGTGAAAGTTTCCTAAACGTGAGGTATCTTCCTCCTCCTTGACCAGAGGCGATAGGAAGATGATAATTGCTGTGTTGACATTACAGTAATGAGGATGGGGATATGAGTGACAGGTAAAAGAGGAAGCAGGAGGCAGCCAGAGTCCAGAAAGCAGCTGAGGAAAGACAAGTGAACCGCAGCTGGAGAATTTCTGATTCCTGACGATAATGCAAATGATCCAGAGACAGCCCTTCTGTTGAGACTGATGCGGCCATGTCTTGAGTGGTCTGACTGCCAGCAGCCGCAGCAGAACAGAGCAAGACTCCCTCACACCTGGCAGCCAACATGTGACCGATACTTGATCATGATTATAGCTTGGAGTTGTCATTGGCTTACGCCACCTTAATGGACCATGGCATTATCACCAAAGATGACAAAAGTCAAGTTATTGAACCACAGAAGGCACGTGATGCAGACACAATACCAAATGGAGAGGCAAAAAATGATCTGGCAAACTTGGAAAAATCACATCCTATATTTTTGATGAAGAAGACCTCCCACCCATGTCCATGGACCCCGCATAGCGACTTTAATCCGTCAAGAAAGGGCTCATTGTTAGGCGAAATGGGATCGTATGCGAATGAATTTCCCCCCATAAGAATCATGGAAATCAAATTAATCGTGCAAGACACCCAAAAGTAGAATAAAAAAATTGTACCACATAAATTATGACATTTTCCTACACACAAAGAGAAGGATACATGCACACTAGTAGAGTAGTACATGCACAATAATAATGTGCATGTATACTCTACAAATGAAGATAAATGACACTTACCTTATTGAAGATGCAGCAATGACTGATGAGCTACTGGTGTCCTGGTAGGCCTTTTCCTCCTGAGTACTGTAGGTCCTTTTTGGCATTTTCTTCCAGAACAGCCTTATCTCACTGTGTATGCACTACGATTCTTAATCACTCAAACCAACCCTTGCTTGGCTTTAAATTCACCAATAGGACTCTCGCTGTTCCAGGCATTTTTTCCCTGTTCACATGGTGTTTAGTCGACTCTGGGTGGTTGCATCCTGGGAGACAAGATTAAACCCCAATGGAAATAAGTTAGACAGTCTTCGATGACACTACGACTTTTTGGGTTATCCTGGTACAAATCCTCTGGGGTAAAATTGTTTCTTGTATTCTCAATAAGCCACAACCAACAACGTGTACAGCAGCCAGCAGCAGCAGCTGACAGTGCACAGCAGCAGCAGCAGCTGAACAGTGCTACAGCAGCAGCAGACATGCTACAGCAGCAGCGAGAACGGTACTACAGCAAGCTGACGTTGGGTAAACAGCAGCACAGCAGCTGACAGGGCTACAGCATGCACAGACGATGCTACAGCAGTACAGCAGCAACGGTACTACAGCAGCAGCAGACAGTACTACAAGCAGCAGCAAGCAGCAGCTGACGTGGTACAAACACAGCACAGCTGACAAGTGCGACAGCAGAGCTAGCAGCTGACAGTGCAGCAGCAGCAGCACTGCTGACGGTGGTACAGCAGCAGCACAGTCTGTACCACCAATAGTAGCGATGGTTGATTGGGGTTATTATACCACCTGCCAGCGCGAGACACGCACTCCACTTTTCATACTTATCATTGATCTTTATCTCATCTCTATAGTAATTCTCCACCCTTAATGCTGTAGGTTTGCACTAGAAGGCTTTCCTTGGGGCCCATGGTCACTTATTTGCAGATAAAATCACCAAAAACACTGTAAAATACAAATGTTCCAATTGTAAAGCTTGGATGTTACCGCGGAGCTGGCTGGTAAAACATGCCCACCGCGCACGTGAGGCTGCCGCTGGCTAAGGAACGGCACATTGGACGCGTCTCGACGAAGAGCTTGAGGCGGGTTTTTGAGTGTATGCGAGGCAAAAATTTTTGCGATAAAAGCGAGCGGTATGGGCTGATTGAACCGTTATGTGATGCAGACGTAGCGGGGGTCCACTGTAATGACAAAGAATAGAAACCAAGAAATGCATCCAAGATAGCGTTGAAAGATCATTATGGGAATCATGGTGGAGCCGGCACTGAATTATCCTCACTCAATGTGACTCCCATGTCAGACATGGAAAAAGATTGCCAAAGTATCTAATACATTTCTGGGGGAGACAGAAACTAACTCGGCAGCCTGCTGTAATGTGTTGGTTGTGATGGAAACAACATAAACTCCAGAGGCTGACAAAGGAGTCATTCACTCGAATTTGCTTGTCATCAGTCCTTTATTTTATCTGTCAGCTTTCATGGAAATGAAGCTGCCATTCCTAGCTGTTTTCTACAATATTACAGTACAGCCAAGTGGTCCTGACATTGGTGAGGTCCCATTGGCAAGCAAAACAAGGATCCTCTGTCCTGCGGATCCAGTTGTGTGTTTTTCCAGCCATCAATGTCATGATTTCCCTGCTCTGAATGACAAAGTGAACAGAGGATCTGTCCTGAGACCAGAAAAACTTGTAAGTGACCCTCGTTATCTGCCATTCCGATTATAACGGTCACAACCCCTCGGTTATCAGCCAGATTTTCGTTCCGGTTATCGCCATTATTTCGCTTGGGCCATATTGGACACGTCCACTACCACTGCCTCGCGCGTTTCCTGAGTTCGGGTGCTGTTCTCTGGGCGTGTGAGGAAGCTTCTTTCTGTTTACATTCATCAAACATTCGTTAGAATCCTTGTTTTTGGTGTTAACGATTAAGTGCAACTGCAAATAATTAAAGAAATTAAGTAACGAAGTAAAAAAAGTGAGATACCCGAGAGAATATCAAGGCAGGCAAGAATGAGGCAAGGAGAGGAGCAGGCATGCAGGGATGTACAGGCAGGAGGCAGTGAGCATGGAGTGTAGCCGGGAGGCAGGGAGTGTACAGTCAGCAGGGAGTGTAGCATGTTTATATGAATGGTATGTTTATGTTAATCACTCCTTGGGCACTTAAATGTCTTTCTGTTGTAGTAATATAGACCATTTCATTAATCCATCTACATATTTCTCTTCAACATTATTTATGAAACACATACATAGCATATAACATATAAACATGCAATGTTTTTATGCTATCGAATGGAGAGTTGGGTGAGAGTAAGCAGTCCTTTTTCCTGAATCTCGTAAGAGAAAACTGTAAATCTGTGTCTCGCCCAGTAACAGCCATCATAAGTGTTTTGTTTACAATTCTCGGCATGAAATTATTCATTACCTCTCCCTTTGTTTTATATGGCATCTGAAGGAAATTTGTTAGGAGTTTACCTGATGGAACTATTAAACTCAGTGAACATGGAATAATATGGCTGTGTAGTGGAGCCCATGGGGGTCTACATATGTGTACAGTACCTACCTCTTCTGCTGCCTACACTGGCTTCTACAATAAATTTTACTCACCTTTTCCCTACATTAAGACTACTAACATCTACAGTAAGTATTGAAAATGTACTCATTGTTTTCTGTATGTAAACTGTAGTTATTCTTTAAAAAAAATATGTATTTTTGCAAAATATTTTTGGATGTCTGAAACAATTAATTTGGATTACATTAATTTCTTATGGGGAAATATATTTTTGGGTTTCAGCCTTTCAGTTTTTAGGGCAACCATCTGGAACAGATTACGGCCAATAATCGAGGTCCGCTAACAAAGGATGGTTCACAGGTGGGTTGATGAATGATCGGCTGCGCGTGAAACCAGGTCCACCTTGTGTCAAGGTGGAATACTTTATGGATAAGGATCATTGGGCTGTATGTGGAAATATCAAGACCCAAGTTCAGTGCTCCAATGTGGTTCCACATCAAGCTGCACCCTTATGTCACACATGGTCCAAAG
>NC_069456.1:10892257-10959757 GCF_026875155.1 Cherax quadricarinatus
GATGAAAGGGAAAGAATCCCTTTGACGGGAGGCAACAAGAGTCAGGTACGGACGAGGTGAGAGTGGGCCCCTGTGAAAAGGGGGGGGTTCCACAGGGGTCAGTCATAGGCCCTGTGCTGTTCTTGGTATATGTGAATGACATAACGGAAGGGATAGACTCAGAAGTGTCCTTGTTTGGGGATGATGTGAATTTAAAGAGAAGAATCAAATCGGATGAGGATCAGGCAGGACTACAAAAGAGACCTGGACAGGCTACAAGCCGGGTCCACAACTGGCTCCTTGAGTTTAACCCTGCCAAATGCAAAGTCATAAAGACTGGGGAAGGGCAAAGAAGACCGCAGACAAAATAGAGTTTAGACGGCCAAAGTCTGCAAACCTCATTCAAGGAAAAAGATCTGGGGTGAGTATAACCACCGAGCATATCTCCTGAGGCGCACATCAATCAGATAACTGCTGCAGCATACGGGCGCCTGGCAAACCTACGGATAGCGTTCCGATACCTCAGTAAGGATTCGTTCAAGACTCTGTATACCATTTACGTCAGGCCCATACTGGAGTATGCAGCCCCATTTGGAAATCCACACCTAGTAAAAGCATGTCAAGAAATTTAGAAAAAGTGCAAAGGTTTGCAACAAGACTAGTCCCAGAGCTACGGGGATTGTCCTACGAAGAAAGGTTGAGGAAAATCGGCCTGACGACGCTGGAGACCAGAAGGGTCAGGGGAGACATGATAACGACATACAAAATACTGCGCAGAATAGACGAGGTGGACAAAGACGGGATGTTCCAGAGATGGGACACAGACACAAGAGGTCACAATTGGAAGTTGAAGACTCAGATGAATCAAAGGGATGTTAGGAAGTATTTCTTCAGTCATAGAGTATTGTAGATGAATGGTTCAGAGAACCGACATGTTGATAAATTAGACACATGTGCAACTCTTGGGTATCTTTATTGAGGAAACGTTTCGCCACACAGTGGCTTCATCAGTCCATACAAAGGAGAATCTTTGTATGGACTGATGAAGCCACTGTGTGGCGAAACGTTTCCTCAAAAAAGATACCAAGAGTTGCACATGTGTCTAATTTATAACATGTCGGTTCTCGAAACCATTCATCTACAAACCTGTCAGACACTGCAACTTCTTGGGGTCTTAATACTTGGGAATTCTTCGCTAGCCTAATTTTTTGGGCACGACCTACTTCAACATTGAACAAATGTTACACGACCTATGACTGCTACATCTCTCCTGCCAACGGTTTATAAGCTCCTTCTCAGCACGTATGCCGTATTCTATTCAAGATTGATGGACTGACCACATCGACTCAAGGTTGAGGGACTGATTACCTCATTCTCCTCCTGTTCTTCAAGATTCTCCTTTGTATGGACTGATGAAGCCACTGTGTGGCGAAACGTTTCCTCAATAAAGATACCCAAGAGTTGCACATGTGTCTAATTTATCAGTCATAGAGTAGTCAAGCCGTGGAATAGCCTACAAAGTGAAGTAGTGGAGGCGGGAATCATACATAGTTTTAAGGCGAGGTATGATAAAGCTCATGGAGCAGGGAGAGAGAGGACCTAGTAGCAATCAGTGAAGAGGCAGGGCTAGGAGCTATGACTCGACCCCTGCAACCACAAATAGGTGAGTACAAATAGGTGAGTACACCACCACACACACACACACACACACATATATGTATATATATATATATATATATAATATATAATATATATATATATATATATATATATATATATATAATATATATATATATATAAACATATATATATTGGTATAGCCTTTGGTGAGAGGGAAGTTTCCTCAATAAGGTTATCTCACAATGTATGTGTCTCTTTCATACATTTGCCGATATTATGTACCTCATTTCTCTTGGCCTAACATAAGTCGAGTATAAACTTATGAAGGACTCTTTGTTTAAGTTCCTAAATACTGTTATGAGGTTTGCTAATCTTCAATATACTGCTAACATCGTGTATGTCTAGTGTAATGTTTAGTGCTACATTTACACTAGGTTCTTTTCGCTCTGAGATTTACTGCTTCTTTTCGCACATTCTGTACCCTGTATCCGATCTGCCCTCCTCTCCAATTCTCTTCATCTTGTATTTGCTTGCATTGGACTCTAAGTACCACTCATTAGATCACATTTACAGTCTGTTGAGGTCTCCTTATAATTTAACACTTCCTCACCTGTTCTTATTCTTATCATTTGATTTACTCCATTAGTAAATAGAACTACACAGAACTCACTCTCTTCTGTTATTTATGTTAGGAACAGTAGTAACAATAATACTGAGCCATGTGGAACCCCACTCGTTGCTCTCTCTAATTCATATATATTATCCCTTACAAACATTGTTTCTACTTCCACAACAGGACTCGAACCTACAAACTCTGTATCAGAGTAACCAGTACTTTACCACGGAGCTGGGGTCTAGCTCCGTGGTAAAATACTGGTTACTCTGATACAGAGTTTGCAATTTCGAGTCCTGCTGTGGACGTAGAGACAATGTTTGTAAATAATTTCGCCTGTTTGCAAATTGTTAAGCACACTATCCCTTAATTACTCTCTGCCTGCTGTCATTCAGCTACTCTCTGACTCACTGGAACACTTTGCCTTTTAACCTTGTCTGTTCTTCTAATTTCTGACCTAGTCTTTGGTATGCTTTCTAGCAGTCCAGGAAGATACAGTCCATTCAACAATGTCTTTCTTCTTTTACCTCTGTGGCTGTAGCTTAGAACTTCGGCAAATTTATAAGACAGTATTTTTCATCCCTAAATCCATGTTTGTTTTCTGTAAAGAGTCAACGCCTCTCCAAGTGCTCCAATATCTGTTCCTAATTATCTTCTCCAGAACTTTTGACAGTATGCATCTTAGTAAGTTTATTTAGGTACAGGTACACTTATGTACAATTGTCATAGCATCAAATGCAAAACAACCACAAGGGTAGTTGAATGATAGCTCTAGGTCTTTCGTGTTATAATCAATGCATCATGAGGAGCTTGCAATGTTGCAGAAATGAGTAGGAAGTCAATCTCCTAATGATGTATTGATTGCAACACAAAAGGCCTAGAGCTATTATTCAACTTGTTCGCGATTATTGCATAGCAACATATTGTAAATTACCTAAGATAACTCTAAAAGGTCAGCCAAAGTGACTTATTTCCATTGTATCTTAGAGATATTGGCCTATAGTTAAGTATCTCTTGTCTCTCCCTCTTTTTATATAAGGGAACTGTATTTGCCATGTTTGCCGATTTTCTTGTTGTCCTGATTGGAGAGATTGGTTAAAGATTTGTAGGTTGGTGGTGATGGTGATGATAGTGAATGAAAGTGATGATTGAGGGTTGGAGTGGGTGCTGGTGGTGATGGTGGGCGAGGCAAGTGAGTGTTGGTGGTAGTGATGGAGGAGTTGTTGCTGGTGGTGATGGTTAATGATTGTGATGATAGTTGATGGTAGTGTTAGTGGTGGTGATGATGTCAGTGGAAGCAATGGTGGTGTTAATGGGCGGAAATGAGAGGGTTGGGGGGTGATGGTTGTGATGGGATGGGGAAGGGGGTGGAGGTGGGATTGGGTTGTGGTGGTGGGCGGGTTTTGGTGTGGTGGGGGTGGGCTGGTTTAGTGGGGTGGGCTGGTGTGGGTGGTGGGGGGGCTAGTTTGGTGGTGGCGGCTTTGAGCTGGGGGGTTGGTATTTCGCCTAGGGTGAGCTTGTTGGGCTGAGATGGGTGGGGTGGGCTGGGGTGGGTGATGGCAGTGGGTGGGGACCTGGAGATAAGGGTCGGGGAGTGGGTTGTGTTTGCTGGCCAAACATCGTATGATCAGGGCCAGTTTGCTTGGCTCGTGTTTGAAAACTTGTCTTTGTGTTTTATTGGTGTTTTTATGTGACAAGGAACTCAGAAGACGGAGAGTCTTGTAGTTAATAATTTCTGTTTTATTGGAGCCTTTGTCTCTCTCTCTCTCTCTCTCTCTCTCTCTCTCTCTCTCTCTCTTCTCTCTCTCTCTCTCTCTCTCTCTCTCTCTCTCTCTCTCTCTCTCTCTCTCTCTCTCTCTTTCTCTCTCTTTTATACAGGATTTGACAAGGTTAGGTTAAGGATTCCTAACTTTATTGACAAGCTAAGAGCTGTTACCTACATCAGCTCATTTGAAAGCATTTTATTGTTATGAAACATACAAGTATTTTTATTGTTATGACACATACAAGTAGGGAACAGGATGAAGTTGGAGCCATCTGTGGGCCAGCATTTTCATTAAATCACCTGACTTTATCTCGTTGACATCATTATGCTGTACGAATGTGTTCCATACTCGAGTCATCCTGGGGATAAATGATCTCAGATGAAGTGATGTTCTGGAGAAGGGTGAAGTTGCTGCTTTCTGCCCGTCTTGTGGTATAGAAGCTTGCTTCTCGTTGTCCTCAAAGTGGATCCATGTGTGGTATTTTGACAATATTGGCCTTGTACATAACAGTAAGGCCACCCACATCCCTCCTATGTTGAAGGCTCTGCTGAAGTGACAGATCTATCCAGGATGGGTCCAGGCGAGAGATGAGACGTCTTGCTCTGTTCTCTACTCTGTCAAGCAGTCGCAGATGAGAGGGGGGGCAGGCAAACTAAGAAAGTGGAGCATACTCAAGGTGTGAGCGTACTTCTGCCTCATACAGAATCTTGCAACCCCTACTGTCAAGCAGATGCGAGATACGGCGAAGTGCTGTAAGCTTCCTGGCTGCCTTGTTTGCAAAATTTACAACGTGGTTCTTCATGGTCAGTTTGGAGTCATATTTCACCCCAAGGATATCAACTTCTTCTCCAGGTGCCAACACCCTTCCATTCATACTTACTACTGCACCAGCATTACCATCATGGTGACTAGAACCAATCATCATTTGCGTTTTCTCAGGTGCAAATGTTACTTGCCATCTATTTCCCCAAGCTGATATAGCTCTTAGCTGGTGATAGATGCAGCTTAGAGCAGCTGGCATTTCTTCTCTTGGATAAGTGAATGTCAGTGTACAGTCGTCTGCATATGCATGTGATTCTGGGATGAGATGAAGAAGGTCATTGAAGTAGACATTCCATAACAATGGTCCCAGCACGCTACCTTGTGGAACACTTGCCCCACTAGGATTCTGTGCCATTGAAAATTACCCTTAGAGATCTACCATGAAGGTAATCACTGAGGAGACATAGCGTAGAGCCTACAATTCTCAGTGCTCTCTCTCTAATTTTTTTTTTTTTTTTTACATAGGGTTTGACAAGGTTAGGTTAAGGATCCCTAGCTTTATTGACAAGCTATTTACATCTCTCTCTCTCTCTCTCTCTCTCTCTCTCTCTCTCTCTGTGTGTTTATCTGTGTAATTGTTTGTATGTGTCTATCTTTCTTAATGTGTTTGTCTGTGTGTCTCTATATATTTGCCTGTTTGGTTTAGTGTGTTTGTCTTCAAATGTGTTTCCCGTTTTTGTATTTACTTATGTCTCTGTGTTTGAATCTTTCATCAGGTGCTTTGTCTGTGTGTCTCTCTTCGTGTGTTTGTCTGTGTGACTCTCTTCGTGTGTTTGTCTGTGTGTCTCTCTTCGTGTGTTTGTCTTTGTGACTCTCTTCGTGTGTTTGTCTGTGTGTCTCTCTTCGTGTGTTTGTCTGTGTGTCTCTCTTCGTGTGTTTGTCTGTGTGTCTCTCCGTGTGTTTGTCTGTGTGTCTCTAATCGCGTATTTGTAAAACCTTACATAATGTTCATATGGTAACACTGGCAGGTCTAAACATTCGTGTGGTAACACTGGCAGGTGTGCACAACCTTTGTGTGGTAACACTGGCACACCTATAGAATAATGTTCATGCACAGATGTTCCACAGGGATGTCCGGAAGTATTTTTTCAGCCTTAGGTTTGTTAAGAGGAATGACCTGGTTGAAGAAGTTAGCAAGGAAGGCTCCTTTAACATCTTTATAAACAGGTAAAAGACCAAAGTAGCTATTTAGTAATGAACACTGTAAATCTTAGGCCTATCTTGAAGACCTAAGCAACTTCCACTAGTAGGCCCATCCACACGAGGACAAGTCTGCGTCAAAAAAAATTTAAATTATCAGTAGTTTCGATTAACAAAAGTGTGATAATTTACGTATTTCGCTAAAAATGAGATATAGTCATACGCCCTAATTTTTTCTTAGAGCCGTGACGTAACCAGTTTTTTGACGTAATGCCTTAAAAATTACTTAAAAATTACGACAAACACGGTAAAACTAGCGTAAATAACTCGCGAAATAATATAACTATTATTATAACAATGGTTATAAATGACCATAATTTTTAAAGGGGTGGACCGGTAAGCCAGCGGAAGGCCTCGGTCAGATGACCAAAAGCTCCAAAGGCGGGTCATCATCTGACTAAGACCCGCGTCAGGAAACATTTGTCCTGTTTCCTGGCGAACCTTACCTAACCTAACCTAATATAACTATTGCTAAACCTTAAAGAACACTATAAACACATTTTAGTCATATTTTTTTAAAGAATAATGAACACAATTAAAAAAATTATGACGTAGGTGACGTTACTGAGTGACGTAAAGTCGGACGTAATGACGTTCGCTGAGCTGATATTTACTCTAGAATAGTGTGTAAGGCAATTTGACGTAGGCCTAAATAACGTAAAGCGGGGGTTGACTGTATTCCAAAAATGCACCAATTACTCTAAAATGTTGAAACAATATAATCTTTTATGGTTTACTCCGAGTACATTATTATATTCAATATTCATCTTACGTAACCATATATCTATATATCATCAAATTACCGGTTTTCAAATTGTGGTTCATTGCTTGCTCCAGTAAGTGCATCATTCAGATAAAGGGTAGCTACTAGCTTGTTACTGGAGGGCTGCCATTCAGGGTGGTGGAGGAGCTCCAGGGTAGACTACCATACTTCTAGGGGCAACCCTGGTGCTTATGGTCCTCACAGGTCTCGGGATGGGTTTAAAAACCCTACTAGAATCCCGTACTCTTTATGGAAATATGAGAGTTCTCATACTTATGCTCTCTCTGCTTCTGTCCCTGTCTCTCTGTCTCTCTCTGTCTGTCTCTGTCTCTGTCTGTCTCTGTGTCTCTGTCTCTCTCTCTCTGTCTCTCTCTGTCTGTCTCTGTCTCTGTCTGTCTCTGTGTCTCTGTCTCTCTCTCTCTCTCTCTCTCTTCTCTCTCTCTCTCCTCTCTCGCTCTCTCTCTCTCTCTTTCTTCTCAAACCCACATGTATTATGATATCCATTAAACTCACTGTACATGGTGTATATAATTGCAAAATTAGTTTGGTGGTGAGAATACATGATTAATCACAAACTAACTGCTCGTGTATATTCCTCAATTTCTCGATTGCTCTTTTGATGCGCTAACACAGGTATCTCGCATGGCCAGGTACAACAGGCCATTTGAAAGCACCTCTGTTCGTGATATGGGTACTCGTGTGGGATCATTGTGTTGCTGGTTGCATTGTTTTATTACTGTTGAGCAGTTAGGTAATACTAGCAGTGCAAGTTAGGCATTTCCTGATATCATGTACATTACATGCTTCGTTTAGACTATCTCTGCAGCGCTGTTTAGCGTATATCTCGTTCCACTGACATTGAATATTGTTGCCATTTAACTGCTATGCGGGTTCATGAATTAATGTGCAACATCAACTATGACTTTTTTGTTTTCATCTGGTGTTCCTAATGTGCTGGAAGTTCGTGTCAGTCTCTGCTCCTCAACTCTATTTCCTTGCTCATAATGGTGGCAACTATATTCTTGATTGTTTGCCTGGTAAAGAGGAGACAGGTGGCGGCAGGCCAGGGCAGATTCAGGGCGAATCTGCTTCCCATACATTATAATTAGGAAAGCTTACTCTTCAGCAGAACAGACTAGGAAGTAGCGTACTAATGCCAAGAAGTAGAGTACAGAGAAGAGAAGTAGAAGGTTGTATCATTGCACCTCGGATGAACTTTAAATTTAGCGTAAAGAAACTTGTATTATTATTATTGTCGCAAGCCAAGCCTGAGCAATTTATTAAATCGTCTGAGAATCAGGTCCGAACTCAGCAGTGGCCGATTGACCACTGGATGGCACTTGTTTACCCAGCATTGTGTGGGAAGGCACTAGAGTATACGTCTAGCTTGTGTAATGAGAATTCTGTTGGAAGCGCATATTAGTTTATACTGACAAAGTACAGACATGAGTTTAAGAAGAACAGGCTTCAGTCGGGGCATTCTTTCATGAATTATGTAAGAAGTATTAATAAGTGGCACCGAACAGCAGGTGTCACTAATTTTAGTGTACTCGTGCTGATGAGGTCACTTGGCAGCTGTTTTGGAGGTCATTAGTCCAGATGTTAATATGTTTCTAGAAGATCACCTCTTTATATCAGTAACTGAGACTGCTAAACTAGCAAAGACGCTTGTAACTAACACTTTCCGTGCTTTCCAAGAATACTATGGTGATGAAGGGTACTGAGAGTGACACTATGAGTGATCACTAGTCATGTAACCACCAGTAACTGTCATAGGGAAGTAACATGAAATATAAAACATCAAAATCTTTGATGTGTCTGTATTGTCACAAATTCGGTCACAATGTCACTAGCTGTTTCAAACTTCAGAGGCAGTCTTCAGGTAGTGGTAAGTCTGGGGACATTGGTAACTCTACCAATCAGAAGCCTATTATAAAGAACATATTTGAAGCTGATATTCTCATTTACCAGAATGATGTGGATGAGTGCATAGTTCCACTTTATAGTAAGAGTAGAGTGGTATTAAATAAATCAGACCAACCTATGACTGTTACCATCTTTAGGGATACTGGTGCTTACAATTCTTTGTAGATAGATGGAACACTTCCCCGCCTCAGAAAATGTACTGTTGGAAGCATACAGTGGGGCAGTAATTTCTGTTCCATTACACTGGATTTATATTCGGAGTATTATAGAGAATATTTAAATGTGGGAGTATCACGGAAATTTTTTTATGAATGATGCGTTATTAATATTAATTTGTAATATCATGCTCTCTTCCAAATTGTGTTCACACTTGAACTGGCTCCAGTTGTAGTCATAACCTGGGCCTTGTCCAAGTTATGTTTGGCAATGGCATTGACAGGCTTAAGTAATTTAAGTGAAGCTCCCATAGTCGAGGCTTTCTATTCCTAGGTGGCAGGTCTACCAGACACGTTGCTTCAGTGCCCGGTGCTGTCTCAAGCCAAACATTTAAGCTTATACTTTTTAACAGCAAACACGTGTTTTATTGAAACTAGAAATCAAAATAACTGGAGATAACAGAGTTGTTTAGTATCGTAGGTATAATGAGCGGAACTTTATGTGATGGAATAGATTTTGCTAAAGATGGAATTCTTATGAAAAAGAAATCTAACACTAGTAGGAGATTAAGGGCAGTCATACTTTAGAAATCTTAGTTGTGCCTAAAAAAAAATCTTCACCGGTTACTTGGTATTTTCCATATCTGTGCTATAAGAGGACATTCAGGGGTGGTTAAAACAGTCTATAGAATAAGCAAACATTTTGGGGAGGACAGGGCTTGAGACGAAATATAAATAAGTACATAAAAACCTGTCATGGCTGTCAGCGTGTGGGGATACTGAGGGAATTACATTAAACTGGCGCCTTTGTGTCCTGTACCGGCAGATGAGAAACCTTTTGAACATCCTATCAATGATAGTGTAAGACCTTGGATAAAGTTTAAGTCGGGTAATCAGTTCTTTTTACTATACTCAACAGAGCAGCTTGATACCCCTTGATACTCCTTGATACCATTAACATCCATGCTAATCTTAAGGTTCTTGTGGGTTTAGCGCTTAGGTATTATTGTAGCAATAATCTTAAGGTTCTTGTAAGATTCATTGGCCAAGTAAGGCCCCCACGCTATATAGAAAATAATCAAGAATTTAACTTCAAAGTATTGAGGTGAATAACAATGGTTATAAATGACCATAATTTTTAAAGGGGTGGACCGGTAAGCCAGCGGAAGGCCTCGGTCAGATGACCAAAAGCTCCAAAGGCGGGTCATCATTTGACCAAGACCCGCATCAGGAAACACTTGTCCTGTTTCCTGACGAACTTTATCTAACCTAACCTAGTATTGAGGTTAAGAGCCTCCTCAGGATTAAGCAAACCTTTTTTAAGACGGCTTACCACCCTCGATTTCTGGGTGGAGTTGAGAGGTTCTGCCAAACCCTAAAGACCATGATGGGAACTAACTGCCTGCATTTTCCTACAGATTACGACAAGTCCTTACCTCTGCTGCTCTTTGTTGTGAAAGAAATTGCACAGGAGTCCACCAGCTATTGCCTTTTCGAGATGTTTGGCCACAATTCAATAAAATTTTTACATATTCTAAAAGATAGCTGGCTTTGGGGGTGACATATATATATGACAAAGGAAATAAACCTTTTTTTTCATGGAGCAGATGAAATCATTGTCTAGGAGCCACTTAGCTATATAAGCTACTGCTAGTTTGCACTGAACTTTGCCGTTCAGGTCAGGGAGTGGAAGCCTCAGGCTGCCCTTGTTTGCAAGGGCAGCCCTGGAGGATCAGTTGAACTCAGTTCCTCACAAGTCTTGGTCTGGTTAACACTGTACTTGAGATTGTCTTCTAAATAGGTGCCTAAAGCTGTGACTTTTAAGAGCTCTCTTGTCAAACCTTCTTGTGTTACAGGATTTGTTGCTCACTGTACAATAATGTAAATATTTGACAGTTGTTTATGACGACTTAATCTGGGTTCAACTGTAAGTTTGGTGGTGAGAATATATGGATAATCAAAAAGCTGACAACTGTTGTCTATGTAAGTCCTCATTATCTTGTATGATGTATTGCCTGCACTAACACTGGTATCTTGTATGATGTATTGCCTGCACTAACACTGGTATCTTGTATGATGTATTGCCTGCGCTAACACTGGTATCTTGTATGATGTATTGCCTGCACTAATACTGGTATCTTGTATGATGTATTGCCTGCACTAACACTGGTATCTTGTATGATGTATTGCCTGCACTAACACTGGTATCTTGTATGATGTATTGCCTGCACTAACACTGGTATCTTGTATGATGTATTGCCTGCGCTAACACTGGTATCTTGTATGATGTATTGCCTGCGCTAACACTGGTATCTTGTATGATGTATTGCCTGCACTAACACTGGCATCTTGTATGATGTATTGCCTGCGCTAACACTGGTATCTTGTATGATGTATTGCCTGCGCTAACACTGGTATCTTGTTTGATGTATTGCCTGCGCTAACACTGGTAACTTGTATGATGTACTGACTGCGCTAACACTGGTATCCTGTATGATGTATTGCCTGCACTAACACTGGTATCTTGTATGATGTATTGCCTGCACTAACACTGGTATCTTGTATGATGTATTGCCTGCGCTAACACTGGTATCTTGTTTGATGTATTGCCTGCGCTAACACGGGTATCCTGTATGATGTACTGACTGCGCTAACACTGGCATCTTGTATGATGTATTGCCTGCGCTAACACTGGTATCTTGTATGATGTATTTCCTGCGCTAACACTGGTATCATGTATGATTTGTTGCCTGCACTAACACTGGTATCTTGTATGATATAAATCGTTTAGAAAACCGACAAGTTGTAGAATGAGATACTTATGTAGATACTGGTATCTTGCAAGATCAGGTACAACAGGCTTTTAAAATTCCTATGTTCATGACACTGTTGCATCGCTCTACTTTTCCACTGTTTTCGGTATTACCAGAGTATTACTTACATATGATTTATTTGCTTTAGTAACAACATTCAGCAGGTGGTCCGAGAACCAAGTCATCTACGACCATCTCACAGACATGTCCAGGACACAGCCTCTCCCGTAACACTAATCACCTCCACATAAATTTCCTTATATTAATAATTTGTTCATGAACTAGACATGTGCAACACTTGAGTATTTTTACTGATCAACTAGACATGTGCAACACTTGAGTATTTTTACTGATCAACTAGACATGTGCAACACTTGAGTATTTTTACTGATGAACTAGACATGTGCAACACTTGAGTATTTTTACTGATCAACTAGACATGTGCAACACATGAATACCTTTACTGATGAACAAGACACATGTGCAACACCTGAGTATATTTATTACCAAAGCATTTTTCCTACGTAGCAGCTGACTGTATTTTAACTACCACTAAACTGAGGTTTTGTACATGATGCAGTCTTTAAGATCACCATTACTGTATACATCTTGCAGTCTTTAACATCACCATTACTGTATACATCTTGCAGCCATTAAGATCACCATTACTGTGTACATCTTGCAGCCATTAAGATCACCATTACTGTATACATCTTGCAGCCATTAAGATCACCATTACTGTATACATCTTGCAGCCATTAAGATCACCATTACTGTATATATCTTGCAGTCATTAAGATCACCATTACTGTATACATTTTGCAGCCATTAAGATCACCATTACTGTATACATCTTGCAGCCATTAAGATCACCATTACTGTATACATTTTGCAGCCATTAAGATCACCATTACTGTATACATCTTGCAGCCATTAAGATCACCATTACTGTATACATCTTGCAGCCATTAAGATCACCATTACTGTGTACATCTTGCAGCCATTAAGATCACCATTACTGTATACATCTTGCAGCCATTAAGATCACCATTACTGTATACATCTTGCAGCCATTAAGATCACCATTACTGTATACATCTTGCAGCCATTAAGATCACCATTACTGTAAAACATCTTGCAGTCATTAAGATCACCATTACTGTATACATCTTGCAGCCATTAAGATCACCATTACTGTATACATTTTGCAGCCATTAAGATCACCATTACTGTATACATCTTGCAGCCATTAAGATCACCATTACTGTATACATTTTGCAGCCATTAAGATCACCATTACTGTATACATCTTGCAGCCATTAAGATCACCATTACTGTATACATCTTGCAGCCATTAAGATCACCATTACTGTATACATCTTGCAGTCATTAAGATCACCATTACTGTATACATCTTGCAGCCATTAAGATCACCATTACTGTATACATCTTGCAGCCATTAAGATCACCATTACTGTATACATTTTGCAGCCATTAAGATCACCATTACTGTATACATCTTGCAGCCATTAAGATCACCATTACTGTATACATTTTGCAGCCATTAAGATCACCATTACTGTATACATTTTGCAGCCATTAAGATCACCATTACTGTATACATTTTGCAGCCATTAAGATCACCATTACTCATCTTGCAGTCATTAAGATCACCATTACCGTATACATCTTGCAGTCATTAAGATCACCATTAATGTATACATCTTGCAGCCATTAAGATCACCATTACTCATCTTGCAGTCATTAAGATCACCATTACTGTATACATCTTGCAGTCATTAAGATCACCATTACTGTATACATCTTGCAGTCATTAAGATCACCATTACTGAATACATTTTGCAGCCATTAAGATCACCATTACTGTATACATTTTGCAGCCATTAAGATCACCATTACTCATCTTGCAGTCATTAAGATCACCATTACCGTATACATCTTGCAGTCATTAAGATCACCATTAATGTATACATCTTGCAGCCATTAAGATCACCATTACTCATCTTGCAGTCATTAAGATCACCATTACTGTATACATCTTGCAGTCATTAAGATCACCATTACTGTATACTGAACCTCTTGTCTCAGCTGAACTCATTCTATTTCCTATTTTCATACTGCTTGTTCTTGTCCTTGTTTTGTATTGATATATAAGATAATAATGAAGTACAAATACAAAATATTATACATCAAAATATATAGTAATTATAATGCTTACTCATATTACTTTATACAGAGAAATGTTTGGTTTAAAATTAAATACATTGAAATTTCTGTTGCTGTTTCTTTATGAGAAAGGGACATCTAAAATTGGTTCCATTGTAGCAACCATTAACCTCATGGCAACCACAGTAACTAAATAAATAAGTTAATATTCTGACTTCGAATACATACACACTCATTCCTTCTACTTATTACATCACGTGAGCATCGAACCTCAGCACAAAAAGGACGTCAATACATCTTTCTCTTTTTATGGAAATCTACTGAGCGTGTGTATCCCCTCTTCCACCCCCTCCCATGTTAAGGCCTCTCAAGGAAGGTTCCTTGATGTTGGTGAGGGGCTCTTGATTTAGGGAATTGTATCTGTGCTCCAATTCCCCGAATTAAGCCTGAATGCCTTCCACATCCCCCCCAGGAGCTGTATGATCCTCTGGGTTTAGCGCTTCCCCCTTGATTATAATAATAATAATAATCCCATGTTAAGGGGATACATAAAAGTATATCTCGTGGATTTAACCTACAATAACCTAGCAGTGTTAATGTGGCTTGCCTGCCTACCCACCTCTAGAGAGTTCCGGGGGTCAGCGCCCCCGTGGCTCTTCCCATGACCATCTTGGTCTCAGTGATGTGACTCGGAAAGGTTTTTATACATGTGTAGTTTTGAATTTGTTTGTTTCTCTTTTTTTTTTTATTATCACACCGGCCGATTCCCACCAAGGCAGGGTGGCCCGAAAAAGAAAAACTTTCACCATCATTCACTCCATCACTGTCTTGCCAGAAGGGTGCTTTACACTACAGTTTTTAAACTGCAACATTAACACCCCTCCTTCAGAGTGCAGGCACTGTACTTCCCATCTCCAGGACTCAAGTCCGGCCTGCCGGTTTCCCTGAATCCCTTCATAAATGTTACTTTGCTCACACTCCAACAGCACGTCAAGTATTAAAAACCATTTGTCTCCATTCACTCCTATCAAACACGCTCACGCATGCCTGCTGGAAGTCCAAGCCCCTCGCCACACAAAACCTCCTTTAACCCCCTCCCTCCAACCCTTCCTAGGCCGACCCCTACCCCGCCTTCCTTCCACTACAGACTGATACACTCTTGAAGTCATTCTGTTTCGCTCCATTCTCTCTACATGTCCGAACCACTCAACAACCCTTCCTCAGCCCTCTGGACAACAGTTTTGGTAATCCCGCACCTCCTCCTAACTTCCAAACTACGAATTCTCTGCATTATATTCACCCCACACATTGCCCTCAGACATGACATCTCCACTGCCTCCAGCCTTCTCCTCGCTGCAACATTCATCACCCACGCTTCACACCCATATAAGAGCGTTGGTAAAACTATACTCTCATACATTCCCTCTTTGCCTCCAAGGACAAAGTTCTTTGTCTCCACAGACTCCTAAGTGCACCACTCACTCTTTTTTCCCTCATCAATTCTATGATTCACCTCATCTTTCATAGACCCATCCGCTGACACGTCCACTCCCAAATATCTGAATACGTTCACCTCCTCCATACTCTCTCCCTCCAATCTGATATTCAATCTTTCATCACCTAATCTTTTTGTTATCCTCATAACCTTACTCTTTCCTGTATTCACCTTTAATTTTCTTCTTTTGCACACCCTACCAAATTCATCCACCATATCTCTGCAACTTCTCTTCAGAATCTCCCAAGAGCACAGTGTCATCAGCAAAGAGCAGCTGTGACAACTCCCACTTTGTGTGTGATTCTTTATCTTTTAACTCCACGCCTCTTGCCAAGACCCTCGCATTTACTTCTCTTACAACCCCATCTATAAATATATTAAACAACCACGGTGACATCACACATCCTTGTCTAAGGCCTACTTTTACTGGGAAAAAATTTCCCTCTTTCCTACATACTCTAACTTGAGCCTCACTATCCTCGTAAAAACTCTTCACTGCTTTCAGTAACCTACCTCCTACACCATACACTTGCAACATCTGCCACATTGCCCCCCTATCCACCCTGTCATACGCCTTTTCCAAATCCATAAATGCCACAAAGACCTCTTTAGCCTTATCTAAATACTGTTCACTTATATGTTTCACTGTAAACACCTGGTCCACACACCCCCTACCTTTCCTAAAGCCTCCTTGTTCATCTGCTATCCTATTCTCCGTCTTACTCTTAATTCTTTCAATTATAACTCTACCATACACTTTACCAGGTACACTCAACAAGACTTATCCCCTATAATTTTTGCACTCTCTTTTATCCCCCTTGCCTTTATACAAAGGAACTATGCATGCTCTCTGCCAATCCCTAGGTACCTTACCCTCTTCCATACATTTATTAAATAATTGCACCAACCACTCCAAAACTATATCCCCACCTGCTTTTAACATTTCTATCTTTATCCCATCAATCCCGGCTGCCTTACCCCCTTTCATTTTACCTACTGCCTCACGAACTTCCCCCACACTCACAACTGGCTCTTCCTCACTCCTACAAGATGTTATTCCTCCTTGCCCTATACACGAAATCACAGCTTCCCTATCTTCATCAACATTTAACAATTCCTCAAAATATTCCTTCCATCTTCCCAATACCTCTAACTCTCCATTTAATAACTCTCCTCTCCTATTTTTAACAGACAAATCCATTTGTTCTCTAGGCTTTCTTAACTTGTTAATCTCACTCCAAAACTTTTTCTTATTTTCAACAAAATTTGTTGATAACATCTCACCCACTCTCTCATTTGCTCTCTTTTTACATTGCTTCACCACTCTCTTAACTTCTCTCTTTTTCTCCATATACTCTTCCCTCCTTGCATCACTTCTACTTTGTAAAAACTTCTCATATGCTAACTTTTTCTCCCTTACTACTCTCTTTACATCATCATTCCACCAATCGCTCCTCTTCCCTCCTGCACCCACTTTCCTGTAACCACAAACTTCTGCTGAACACTCTAACACTACATTTTTAAACCTACCCATACCTCTTCGACCCCATTGCCTATGCTCTCATTAGCCCATCTATCTCCAATAGCTGTTTATATCTTACCCTAACTGCCTCCTCTTTTAGTTTATAAACCTTTACCTCTCTCTTCCCTGATGCTTCTATTCTCCTTGTATCCCATCTACCTTTTACTCTCAGTGTAGCTACAACTAGAAAGTGATCTGATATATCTGTGGCCCCTCTATAAAACATGTACATCCTGAAGTCTACTCAACAGTCTTTATCTACCAATACATAATCCAACAAACTACTGTCATTTCGCCCTACATCATATCGTGTATACTTATTTATCCTCTTTTCTTAAAATATGTATTACCTATAACTAAACCCCTTTCTATACAAAGTTCAATCAAAGGGCTCCCATTATCATTTACACCTGGCACCCCAAACTTACCTACCACACCCTCTCTAAAAGTTTCTCCTACTTTAGCATTCAAGTCCCCTACCACAATTACTCTCTCACTTGGTTCAAAGGCTCCTATACATTCACTTAAACATCTCCCAAAATCTCTCTCTCTCCTCTGCATTCCTCTCTTCTCCAAGTGCATACACGCTTATTATGACCCACTTCTCGCATCCAACCTTTACTTTAATCCACATAATTCTTGAATTTACACATTCATATTCTCTTTTCTCCTTCCATAACTGATCATTTAACATTACTGCTACCCCTTCCTTTGCTCTAACTCTCTCAGATACTCCAGATTTAATCCCATTTATTTCCCCCCACTGAAACTCTCCTACCCCCTTCAGCTTTGTTTCGCTTAGGCCAGGACATCCAACTTCTTTTCATTCATAACATCAGCAATCATCTGTTTCTTGTCATCCGCACTACATCCACGCACATTTAAGCAACCCAGTTTTATAAAGTTTTCTTCTTCTCTTTTTTTTAGTAATTGTATACAGGAGAAGGGGTTACTAGCCCATTGCTCCCGGCATTTTAGTCGCCTCATACGACACGCATGGCTTACGGAGGAAAGATTCTTTTCCACTTCCCCATGGACAATAGAAGAAATAAAAAAGAACAAGAGCTATTTAGAAAAAGGAGAAAACCTAGATGTATGTATATATATATATGCATGTGCGTGTCTATGAGTGTGACCAAAGTGTAAGTAGGAGTAGCAAGATATCCCTGTTATCTTAGCGTGTTTATGAGACAGAAAAAGAAACCAGCAATCCTACCATCATGCAAAACAGTTACAGGTTTTTGTTTCACAGTCATCTGGCAGGGACATTACTTATACATTTTGAGATTAAATC
The DNA here is from genome assembly GCF_026875155.1 of Cherax quadricarinatus. Classification (NCBI taxonomy): domain Eukaryota; kingdom Metazoa; phylum Arthropoda; class Malacostraca; order Decapoda; family Parastacidae; genus Cherax; species Cherax quadricarinatus. Next base: position 10,910,413 of record NC_069456.1, read on the forward strand.
CCATTACTGTTCATTTTGCAGCCATTAAGATCACCATTACTGTATAATTTTGCATCATTAAGATCCCCATTACTATATACTCTTGCAGCCATTAAATCACCATTACTTTTTATTTTTTTCAGCCTTAAATCACCATTACTGTATACATCTTGCACCATTAAGATCACCATTACTGTATACATCTTGCAGCCTTAAGATCACCATTACTGTATACATCTTGCAGCCATTAAGATCACCATTACTGTATACATCTTGCAGCCATTAAGATCACCATTACTGTATACATCTTGCAGCCATTAAGATCCCCATTACTGTATACATCTTGCAGCCATTAAGATCACCATTACTGTATACATTTTGCAGCCATTAAGATCACCATTCCTGTATACATCTTGCAGCCATTAAGATCACCATTACTGTATACATCTTGCAGCCATTAAGATCACCATTACTATATACATCTTGCAGCCATTAAGATCACCATTACTGTATACATTTTGCAGCCATTAAGATCACCATTACTGTATACATCTTGCAGCCATTAAGATCACCATTACTGTATACATTTTGCAGCCATTAAGATCACCATTACTGTATACATTTTGCAGCCATTAAGATCACCATTACTGTATACATTTTGCAGTCATTAAGATCACCATTACTATATACATCTTGCAGCCATTAAGATCACCATTACTGTATACATTTTGCAGCCATTAAGATCACCATTACTGTATACATCTTGCAGCCATTAAGATCACCATTACTGTATACATCTTGCAGCCATTAAGATCACCATTACTGTATACATCTTGCAGCCATTAAGATCACCATTACTGTATACATCTTGCAGCCATTAAGATCACCATTACTGTATACATCTTGCAGCCATTAAGATCACCACTACTGTATGTACTGAACCTCTTGTCTCAGCTGAACTCATTCTATTTCCTATTTTCATACTGCTTGTTCTTGTCCTTGTTTTGTATTGATATATAAGATAATAATGAAGTACAAATACAAAATATTATACATCAAAATATATAGTAATTATAATGCTTACTCATATTACTTCATACAGAGAAATGTTTGGTTTAAAATTAAATACATTGAAATTTCTGTTGCTGTTTCTTTATGAGAAAGGGATATCTAAAATTGGTTCCATTGTAGCAACCATTAACCTCATGGCAACCACAGTAACTAAATAAATAAGTTAATATTCTGACTTCGAATACATACACACTCATTCCTTCTACTTATTACATCACGTGAGCATCGAACCTCAGCACAAAAAGGACGTCAATACATCTTTCTCTTTTTATGGAAATCTACTGAGCGTGTGTATCCCCTCTTCCACCCCCTCCCATGTTAAGGCCCCTCAAGGAAGGTTCCTTGATGTTGGTGAGGGGCTCTTGATTTAGGGAATTGTATCTGTGCTCCAATTCCCCGAATTAAGCCTGAATGCCTTCCACATCCCCCCCAGGAGCTGTATGATCCTCTGGGTTTATCGCTTCCCCCTTGATTATAATAATAATAATAATCCCATGTTAAGGGGATACATAAAAGTATATCTCGTGGATTTAACCTACAATAACCTATCAGTGTTAATGTGGCTTGCCTGCCTACCCACCTCTAGAGAGTTCCGGGGGTCAGCGCCCCCGTGGCTCTTCCCATGACCATCTTGGTCTCAGTGATGTGACTCGGAAAGGTTTTTATACATGTGTAGTTTTGAATTTGTTTGTTTCTCTTATTTTGTAAATACAATTATTGCTTTTGCTAAAAAAATGTTCTTCAAAGTCATGTGTGCAGTAGTAGTCGTTATCTAATGCGATGCCTAGTACCACAAATTCATTATTTGTGCCTATGAGTATTGTAGATTTTAAATATAAGTGTAGCTTGACTTACAGAGGATGAACTCTTCTGGTACGGACGAAACACGTAACTGTACATTTGTACATATCGGTGTAGAAGCCTAATTTCGAAATCCTGGAAGCAATTCCATAAATCTTTCCTTGTTTTGTAAAGTGAGCATTTATTTTGAGTGTGATGTGATTAATTAGGCAGTGTTTGAGTATGAGTCTGAGAGTTTGTTATCTGAGAAAGACGAGTGTCACTTGTGTGCGCGTGCAGAATGCTGATGAAAAATTGGTGATCGCGACGAAGTAGTCTTGAGTGATAGATGACCAGCTGATGGCGAGTGGAAGACGAAGAGATGGTGTAGGGAAGGCAGAAAAGATGGTGTAGGGAAGGCAGAAAAGATGGTGTAGGGAAGGCAGAAAAGATGGTGTAGGGAAGGCAGAAAAGATGGTGTAGGGAAGGCAGAAAAGATGGTGTAGGAAAGGCAGAAAAGATGGTGTAGGAAGGCAGAAAAGATGGTGTAGGAAAGGCAGAAAAGATGGTGTAGGAAGGCAGAAAAGATGGTGTAGGAAAGGCAGAAAAGATGGTGTAGGAAGGCAGAAAAGATGGTGTAGGAAAGGCAGAAAAGAATGGTGCAGAAAGGCAGATAAGATGGTGTAGGAAGGCAGATAAGATGGTGTAGGAAGGCAGAAAATATGGTACAGGTAAGGCAGAAAAGATGGTGTTGAGGAAGGCAGAAAAAAATGGTGTAGGGAAAGCAGAAAAGATGGTGCAGGGAAGGCAGAAAAGATGGTGTAGGGAAGGCAGAAAAGATGGTACAGGTAAGGCAGAAAAGATGGTACAGGTAAGGCAGAAAAGATGGTGTGAGGAAGGCAGAAAAAATGGTGTAGGGAAGGCAGAAAAGATGGTGCAGGGAAGGCAGAAAAGATGGTGTAGGGAAGGCAGAAAAGATGGTGTAGGAAGGCAGAAAAGATGGTGTAGGAAAGGCAGAAAAGATGGTGTGAAGAAGACAGAAAAAGTGGTGTAGGGAAGGCAGAAAAGATGGTGCAGGGAAGGCAGAAAAGATGGTGTAGGGAAGGCAGAAAAGATGGTGTAGGAAAAGACAGAGAAGATAGTACAGGGAAGGCAGAAAAGATGGTGTAGGGAAGGCAGAAAAGATGGTGTAGGGAAGGCAGAAAAAGATGGTACAGGGAAGGCAGAAAAGATGGTACAGGTGAAGGCAGAAAAGATGGTGTGAAGAAGACAGAAAAAGTGGTGTAGGGAAGGCAGAAAAGATGGTGCAGGAAGGCAGATAAGATGGTGTAGGGAAGGCAGAAAAAGATGGTACAGGGAAGGCAGAAAAGATGGTACAGGGAAGGCAGTAAAGATGGTACAGGGAAGGCAGTAAAGATGGTACAGGGAAGGCAGAAAAGATGGTGTGAGGAAGGCAGAAAAAATGGTGTAGGGAAGGCAGAAAAGATGGTGCAGGGAAGGCAGAAAAGATGGTGTAGGGAAGGCAGAAAAGATGGTACAGGGAAGGCAGTAAAGATGGTACAGGGAAGGCAGAAAAGATGGTGTGAGAAGGCAGAAAAAATGGTGTGTAGGAAGCAGAAAAGATGGTGCAGGGAAGGCAGAAAAGATGGTGTAGGGAAGGCAGAAAAGATGGTACAGGGAAGGCAGTAAAGATGGTACAGGGAAGCAGTAAAGATGGTGTGAGGAAGAGAGAAAAGGAGATGGTGTACATAATGGAGAAAAGTAGAGGATGAAGAATAGGAAGATAGAGAAAATAAAAATGTATATAACGAAGCGACATCGATGACAACGATTTCAACAAGGAAAAAGAAAAGGAAGAAAAAAAGGAATAGAAGGGAAGACGAAAAATTGTAGGAAAAAAAGTAATGAGGAGGAGGAAAAGAAGAAGGATTGAAAGAAAATGGTGATAAGAAGAAGGAAGAAGAACTGAAGGTGATGAGCAAGAAGAGGAAGGAAGATAAGAGGATTTGAAGAGTCTTGTGGAGCAGCCTCAGCAAGATCCATCAACAAGGTGCTGACAGCTGACTCCAGCACTAGTGAGAGCTGACGCTTCCCTCCTCCCTCCCCTATACCCCCTCACTTCCCTCCGCTACCTACACTTCACTCTCCCCCACTAATTCCCCTCCCCTTCCATCACACCCATCCCCACCACACTCCTCTCCCATCCCCATACTCCTCCACTCCCCACCACTACTCTCCTCCCCTCTCCAAACTCTTCCACATCACATTTCCCTTCCCTCCATACACTCCTTTCCACTTTCCCCCTTCCACACTCACTACACTCCTGTCTTTCTACCACACTCCGTTACTCTCCTGAACCCCACACGTTTTATCTTACTCCACCACACCACAACACACACACTACCACACTCCTCCACATCCCACCACACTCTATCACTCCCCATTATGCCCCATCACACCCCACTACATCCCCACCACACCTCATCAAACTCCACACTCCTCTCGCCCCACCACAAACTTCTTCTCCCACATCCTACAACACTTCTCTTCTCCCACATCCCACAACACTTCTCTTCTCCAGGAACACTCCTTTCCTCAACAGCACCAGGTAAACCGTCTCTCGACCCGGTCCATGAAGTAAGAATCTTACCATACAGTGAGTGACCAAGAGTTAGAACCATCACATCTTTGTATTGTAACGATATACCATATAACTATACCGGAGAACCGGTACAGCAAACCGAAGACCTCTCTCTAATCTACAATATAATTACACAATGTTTGTATACTTACCAGAATACGGCTGATTGGTTTAGTTGAGGATCAGTCACAAGTGGCGTTCCACAAGGATCGGTATTAGGACCAATGTTGTTCATAATATAAATTTGTGACCTCGACGAGGGAATAACAAGTGATATGAGCAAATTCGCTGACGACACAAAAAATAGGCAGAATAATTGATTCAGAGGAAAATGCTACTGAACTTCAGAAAGATTTAGAGAAGCTCATGTCGTAGTCAGAAAAGTAGTAAACGCAGTTTAATGTATATAAATGCAAAGACCTGAAGATCGGGAATGTAAATAACCGCAACACTTATAAACTAAATAATGCAGAACTAGGCCATACAGAATGCGAAAAGGACTTGGGAGGTGTGGCAAGCAGGAAAATGAAGCCAAGACAACAATGCCTAAGCGTTCGTATGTAATAAGACAAACAGATTGCTGGAATTTATATCAAGCCGTATAAGCAACAGGCGTCCAGAGGTTATACTACGGCTCTATACCTGGAGTTTACCTGGAGAGAGTTCCGGGGGTCAACGCCCCCGCGGCCCGGTCTGAGACCAGGCCTCCTGGTGGATCAGAGCCTGATCAACCAGGCTGTTGCTGCTGGCTGCACGCAAACCAACATACGAGCTACAGCCCGGCTGATCAGGAACTGACTTTAGGTGCTTGTCCAGTGCCAGCTTGAAGACTGCCAGGGGTCTGTTGGTAATCCCCCTTATGTGTGCTGGGAGGCAGTTGAACAGTCTCGGGCCCCTGACACTTATTGTATGGTCTCTTAACGTGCTAGTGACACCCCTGCTTTTCATTGGGGGATGGGCATCGTCTGCCAAGTCTTTTGCTTTCGTAATGAGTGATTTTCGTGTGCAAGTTCGGTACTAGTCCCTCTAGGATTTTCCAGGTGTATATAATCATGTATCTCTCCCTCCTGCGTTCCAGGGAATACAGGTTTAGGAACCTCAAGCGCTCCCAATAATTGAGGTGTTTTATCTCCGTTATGCGCGCCGTGAAAGTTCTCTGTACATTTTCTAGGTCGGCAATTTCACCTGCCTTGAAAGGTGCTGTTAGTGTGCAGCAATATTCCAGCCTAGATAGAACAAGTGACCTGAAGAGTGTCATCATGGGCTTGGCCTCCCTAGTTTTGAAGGTTTCTCTTATCCATCCTGTCATTTTTCTAGCAGATGCGATTGATACAATGTTATGGTCCTTTAAGGTGAGATCCTCCGACATGATCACTCCCAGGTCTTTGACGTTGGTGTTTCGCTCTATTTTGTGGCCAGAATTTGTTTTGTACTCTGATGACGATTTAATTTCCTCATGTTTACCATATCTGAGTAATTGAAATTTCTCATCGTTGAACTTCATATTGTTTTCTGCAGCCCACTGAAAGATTTGGTTGATGTCTGCCTGGAGCTTTGCAGTGTCTGCAATGGAAGACACTGTCATGCAGATTCGGGTGTCATCTGCAAAGGAAGACACGGTGCTGTGGCTGACATCCTTGTCTATGTCGGATATAAGGATGAGGAACAAGATGGGAGCGAGTACTGTGCCTTGTGGAACAGAGCTTTTCACCGTAGCTGCTCGGACTTTACTCTGTTGACGACTACTCTCTGTGTTCTGTTAGTGAGGAAATTATAGATCCATCGACCGACTTTTCCTGTTATTCCTTTAGCACGCATTTTGTGCGCTATTACGCCATGGTCACACTTGTCGAAGGCTTTGCAAAGTCTGTATATATTACATCTGCATTCTTTTTGTCTTCTAGTGCATTTAGGACCTTGTCGTAGTGGTCCAATAGTTGAGACAGACAGGAGCGACCTGTTCTAAACCCATGTTGCCCTGGGTTGTGTAACTGATGGGTTTCTAGATGCGTGGTGATCTTGCTTCTTAGGACCCTTTCAAAGATTTTTATGATATGGGATGTTAGTGCTATTGGTCTGTAGTTCTTTGCTGTTGCTTTACTGCCCCCTTGTGGAGTGGGGCTATGTCTGTTGTTTTTAGTAACTGTGGGACGACCCCCGTGTCCATGCTCCCTCTCCATAGGATGGAAAAGGCTCGTGATAGGGGCTTCTTGCAGTTCTTGATGAACACAGAGTTCCATGAGTCTGGCCCTGGGGCAGAGTGCATGGGCATGTCATTTATCGCCTGTTCGAAGTCATTTGGCGTCAGGATAACATCGGATAGGCTTGTGTTAATCAAATTTTGTGGCTCTCTCATAAAAAATTCATTTTGATCTTCGACTCTCAGTCTGGTTAGCGGCTTGCTAAAAACTGAGTCATATTGGGACTTGAGTAGCTCACTCATTTCCTTGCTGTCATCTGTGTAGGACCCATCTTGTTTAAGTAGGGGCCCAATACTGGACGTTGTTCTCGATTTTGATTTGGCATAGGAGAAGAAATACTTTGGGTTTCTTTCGATTTCATTTATGGCTTTAGTTCTTCCCGCGATTCCTGACTCCTAAAGGATTCTTTTAGCTTAAGTTCGATGCTTGCTATTTCTCTGACCAGTGTCTCCCTGCGCATTTCAGATATATTGACCTCTTTTAGCCGCTCTGTTATTCTTTTCCGTCGCCTGTAAAGGGAGCGCCTGTCTCTTTCTATTTTACATCTACTCCTCCTTTTTCTTAGAGGAATAAGCCTTGTGCATACATCGAGTGCCACCGAGTTAATCTGTTCTAGGCATAAGTTTGGGTCTGTGTTGCTTAGTATATCTTCCCAGCTTATATCGGTTAGGACTTGGTTTACTTGGTCCCACTTTATGTTTTGTTATTGAAGTTGAATTTGGTGAATGCTCCCTCGTGACTAGTCTCATTTTGTCGGTCTGGGGCTCCACGCATACATGTCTGAACCTCAATTATGTTGTGATCTGAGTATATTGTTTTTGATATGGTGACATTTCTTATCAGATCATCATTGTTAGTGAATATGAGGTCTAGTGTATTCTCCAGTCTAGTAGGCTCTATTATTTGCTGGTTTAAATTGAATTTTGTGCAGAGATTTAACAGCTCGTGTGAGTGTGAGTTTTCATCAGAGCTGCCTCCTGGTGTTATTTCTGCAACAATATTATTTGCTATATTCCTCCATTTTAGGTGCCTTAAGTTGAAATCCCCCAGGAGCAAGATACATGACTCACGAAATCGTAATGACACGATTGTAAACAAACCATATCATGCGACGGTCTGGAACTTTGAGACTCTCTGATCGAGGGTTCTATCACCTTTCTATACGTCATAATTATGGCTCCGTTTAGATTATGCAACTCAGTTCTTGTCTTCATATTACAGAATGAATATAAATTTGTTAGAAAACCTTCAGTGAAGAATGATGAAACTAATCCATTGCATAACAAATCTTCCTTTTGAAGATAGACTGAAATCCCTTCAACTACGTTCACTTGTAAGACGAAGAATAAGGGAAGACATGGCTGAAGTGTGTGTTAAGATGCAACCACCATTACCACTGTTACAGCCACCATCACTACCATTACTACTACCACCACCACCACATCACCACTACCACCACCACCACTACCACCACCATTACCACCACCGCCACCGCCACTACAACCACCACCATCACCATCACCATCATTACTACCACCACCACCACCACCACATCACCTCCACAACATAACCACCACCATTATTAACACCCCGATCATCAGCACCATCATTACTAACAGAACCACCATCACCACTTCCATCATTACTAGTATCACCATCACTACCACCATTACTAACATCACCATCACCACCATTACCAGCCTTACTAGCACCACTCCCTGGCTCTGGCCCAAGTAATGGTACGAAATACAAGTTATGTCATAATCACTTGTTCCAGTGATTTGTACAAGGCATAAAACTTATTGTGATTGATTATGCTCGTGTGTTTGTGTGTTGAAGCGATAGGCGATTTGCAGCGCTGGAGCAAAGAGAGAAAGAGAGAGGGGGAGAGAGAGAGGGAGGAGAGAGAGAGAGAGAGAGAGAGAGGAGAGAGAAGAGAGAGAGAGAGAGAGAGAGAGAGAGAGAGAGAGAGAGAGAGAGAGAGAGAGAGAGAGAGAGAGAAAGAGAGAGGGATGGCAGGTAACATTTGCACCTGAGAAAACACAAATGATGATGGTCTCTAGGCACCACGATGGTAATGCCGGATGAATGGGAGTGTTGGTACCTGGTGAAGAAGTTGAAATTTCATTCCAAACTGACCATGAAGAACCACGTTGTAAATCTTGCAAACAAGGCAGCCAAGAAGCTTATAGCACTTCGACGTATCTCGTATCTGCTTGACAGTAGGGGTTGCAAGATTTTGTATGAGGCACAAGTACGCTCACACCTTGAATATACTCCACTTTCTTGGTTTGTCTACCCCCACCCACCCCCTCTGATCTGCTAATACTTGACAGAGTAGAGAACAGAGCAAGACGTCTCATCTCTCACCTGGACTCATCCTGGATAGATCTGTCATTTCAGCAGAGCCTTCAACATAGGAGGGATGTGGGTGGCCTTACTGTTATGTACAAGGCCAATATTGCCAAAGTACCACACTTGGCTTCACTTCGAGGACAGCGAGAAGCAACTTCATCCTGTTCCCTACTTGTATGTTTCATAACAATAAAAATGCTTTGATGTGAGCTGATGTAGGTAACAGCTTTCAGCTTGTCAATAAAGTTAGAAATCCTTAACTTGTCAATAGCTTGTCAATAAAGTTAGAGATCCTTAACTTAACCTTGTCAAACCCTATGTAAAAAAAGATACAATCAGAACGTACATGGAGTAGAAAAAACAGCAAAGGACCTCAAAGTCTACTCCCAAGCTATTTGCTAGAAGGACTATTTACTTCTGCCTAGATTAAGGATTATCGTGTAGTATGTAGAAATCTTAGGCATGACTAGTGAAGTAGAAGGTTCTTTCCCCACCTTCCGGCTTCTGCCGGCATGAAACAGGGGGAAAATATGCCATAACATATAGAGCAAATAGTATGGAATTTACGGCAGGTACATAAGAGGATGGAAGACATAGGCTGCAAACTACCTCTATTTTTCAGTAGTTCTTAAAGTAAGCGCTCGTCTTACTCCACTGTCACCAGAAAGCTGTTGGTAACAGTGGTTGTTCTTCTGGTTACCATTAGTTCTACTTCTCTATATTATGGTGCAGTTAGATACCAACAACTGGATTAGCTTTGAAGCAACAAGAAACCTGTGGCCGCAGCTATCACTTCCACAACCACTAATGCTACCTCTACTTCTACCCCGACTATTTTTATTAATTGTTTGTCCTGATGTAGTTGACGGAGTGCCATCAGGAATCTGGTGATTACAGTTTGTCTCTTCATAGAATACTGCTGCCAGGTGTTTGTCTAACTGGTTCCTAAATAACTGCATTGTCTTTACGCTCAAGGCTTCAGCAGGAAGCTCTTTTCTTTGGGCTGTTATTCTGTTTGCTAAAAATCTTTTCACACATTCGTGTTGCATCTCTTGCCTCGAAATTTTATTCCAGTGTTTCGAATTATTAAAACCATTCAATATATTGAAGCTTAGAATGAGATCTGCTTGAGACTCTCTTAATATGTTTTGTTTATTAGTGATGGCAAGAGTTTAGTTACCCTTCTCTGTACCTACTTCAGTCAATCTTCGTCTCTTATGAAGAGAGAGTCGCAGAGAAAAAGGGAGAAAATACAAGAGACATCCTACTACCTATAACTGGACCCTCCACATTCAAACCTGCCGGCAGATAATGGATGTCCAAAACTGTGCCATCTCTAGATGGGATTCTGGCACAAAAAGAATATTGGCTTTAGGAAGAGTAGGTTCCAAAAACTGGTGGTCCTTGGTCAAATACCGAAAAGGATATTCACCTGTTGCCAATAGAGGATGGAACTCCTGGTACCACTAATCAAGAAAATACTAATCTCCTTACTGAACATTTTCCTGCCAAGAAGCAAATCCCTGATTAAATTAGAGACCGTCCAGTGTTAGCCTTAAGGACTGTGTCAAACTTGACGGATGTGACAATAAGACAGGAATAGGGACAGTATATCTCGTTAAATCTCAGGGCCAAAACAAAGGCTGTTGGCCAAGATAGGTTAAGTAAGGTTTGTCAGGAAACAGGACAAGTGTTTCCTGATGTGGGTCTTAGTCATATGATGACCCACAGCCCAATATAAGGTGAGCCCAAGTTTGATGAGTAGATGTGCTGACTAATTAGCATTGTTACATCACCTCTCACGTGTATCTATCAACTCTGCCTAACACAGGGTAAATAATCTTTTTTTTTTTGTGAAAGTGCTGTAGCTGTAGTCAACAAGAACAGACTAGTGCCACTGGTAAAATTCTTGATACCATAATCTCACTGCAAATGACAGCATTTTTTTTTTTTGACAATCACTAGTTTATTTGTGACCGTCATTATAACTTGAGAAAAGGCCAGTCTGCAGGTGATCTCTTATTAAACCCCTCCACTATATGGCACCAGCCACTGGATAAATCCAAGATCAGTTGTGTAACAGCATTGGGCATTGCTGGTGCTTTCAACCGAGTATGGCACCAAGAACTTTTAGTAAAACTGTAAGCACTGGGAGTCTCTGGGCTCTGCTTTCCATATAGATCTCTTTGAGTAAAAAAGAATACCTATCTCAACCCAGGCTCGAAGTGAAAACTCCCAATCTCCTCTATGTGCAAAACCCCCCACACACTCCCCAACCTCATCCCAACCTACCTATCTCTTTTCATAATATATCAAGTCAGAACACAGTATTCTGATGGAATATCAGATAAATGTGGCGTTGCCGGATACAATAGCTATAACAAAGACAAAAATATACTAATTATATGCTCTAAAATGTTTAGCAGGACGCCAATTGAAGAGGAAAGAGCAAAGGTGGGAAAGACTCACAGAGGTAAGACCATAAACTTGATAGCATGTTTAATCACAAGGGGAAGACCCATGACAGTAACAAACTCAGAGAAGAAATATGTACCAAGAAAGTGATCAACCCTCAACCCGAGTGAAGGTATTGTATTTGGTAATGAAAACTGACAAGTTGAATAATGAGACACTTGTCCAATATTTGGGAATCTTCATTGAGGAAACATTTCACCAGCCAGTGACTTTATAGATTTCCTCAACACTAGCCTAGCCTACAGGCATGACCTACTTACACTAGTGGATTTGTCCAATGTGACTCCACCTCCTCCTGCTTCTACACACCTGACTGCAATATATAAGTAACTTTTCAGCACATATGCTATACATTTCTCAAGACTGATGGACTCAACACACTGACTCCAGGCTGAGGGACCGATTACCTCATACTCGTCCACATCTTCCTCTGCTCTTCTCTGCATCGGACTGAAGAAGCCATTAGCTGGCGAAAAGTTTCCTCAACTGTCTTTGGTCTAATATATTAACCGTATTTAATTCGCCGGTAGATGCAAATGATGTCTAACAGTAGCGTGAAGCAGACAGAGTTTGGACAGGTGATGGGAAGAGTGACAGGAGGACACGGAGAGTATAGAGTGAGGAAAACAGAGGGAATGAAAGGAGAGAGAGATAAAAGAGAGAGAGAGAGAGAGAGAGAGAGAGAGAGAGAGAGAGAGAGAGAGAGAGAGAGAGAGAGAGAGAGAGAGAGAGGAGAGAGAGAGAGAGAGAGAGAGAGAGAGAGAATGTGAGGATGGGGGAAGGAGGGAGGAGAAAGAGAAAGACTGAGACAGAGTGGAACATTACAGCTGTCAGCTGGCATGGCAAATGAGATCACACATGACTGTTGTTGAGAAAAGACATTTTTGAGTCCCCCTTTGTCAACACCGCGAGATGTCAACACTACGAGATGTCAACACCGCGAAATGTCAACACCGCCAGATGCCAGCACTGGGAGATGTCAACATCATGAGATGTCAACACTATGAGATGTCAACACAACGAGATGTCAACACTACGAGATGTCAACACAACGAGATGTCAACAACGCAAGATGTAACACCGCAAGATGTCAACACAGCGAGATGTCAACGCTACAAGATATCAATACCGCGAGATGTCAACACCACGAGATGTCAACACTAAGAAATGTCAACACAACGAGATGTCAACAATGCAAGATGTCAACACAGCAAGATGTCAACACCGCAAGATGTCAACACCGCAAGTTGTCAACACCGCGAGATGTCAACACTACAAAATATCAATACCGCGAGATGTCAACACCACGAGATGTCAACACTATGAGTTGTCAACACCGCGAGATGTCAACACCTCGAGATGTCAACATCGCAAGATGTCAACACTAGATGGCGTCAACACCGTGAGATGCCAACAGAGTGACATGCCAATACCCCGCGATATCAACACTGCGAGATGATGCCAACATTATCAGATGTCAACACAGCAGATGTCAACACCGCGAGATGTCAACACTGCGAGATGTCAGCACCGGGAAACCACGATAAGGGCGCCAGATATCATCAGGGAAATGCCATGCCAACACCTCGATATCAGCACTGCGATGTCAACACCGCGAAATACCAACACCTCGAGATGTCAAAACCGAGAGATGCCAACACCACAGATGTCAATACCTCAAAATATCAAAACTAGGAGATGTCAACAGTCATCACCGCGAGAATCTCAACACAGCGAGATGCCAGCACCCACCATGGAGGAGCACTACATCTGGCCTACTGGCCCATACTAGGCAGGTCCTCCTCAAACCCAAACCCACTAATAAAAATATTCGCCCAACCCATTTTCAGTGCTACCCAAGAAATAAACTTTGATAACCCCATTAACTCATGTGTAAGTCCCACTCAGATCCAGCCCCATCTCACTTATGTATTTATCTTACATTACTCACACTATCTTACACTAGTCAACACTATCTTACACTACTCAACACTGTCTTACACTACTCAACGCTGTCTTACACTAGTCAACACTGTCTTACACTACTCAACACTATCTAACATTACTCACTACTATCTTCACTACTCAACACTATTTACATTACTCAACATTATCTTCACTACTCAACATTGACACTACTCAACACTATCTTCACTACTCATCACTATCATCACTACTCAACATTATCTAACATTGCTCAACACTATCTTTTCTACTCAACACTATCTTCACTACTCAGCACTGTACTCATTACTCAAAACTATCTTACACTATTCAACATTATCTTCACTATTCAACACTATCCTCACTAGTTAGGTAAGACACATATGCAACAGTTAGGTATCTTTATTTCGAAACGTTTCGCCCACACAGTAGGCTTCTTCAGTCGAGTACAGTAAAGTTGATAGAAGCAGAAGAGACTTGAAGACGATGTAATCAGTCCATCATCCCTGAAGTTTTGAGGTGGTCAGTCCTTCAAGGGTGATGGACTGATTACATCGTCTTCAAGTATCTTCTGCTTCTATCAACTTTTCTGTACTCGACTGAAGAAGCCTACTGTCAGGGCGAAACTTATCAAAATAAAGATACCTAATTGTTGCATATGTGTCTTACCTAACAACCTGTCGGTATTTTATACCATTTTAATGTTCACTATCTTCACTACTCAACACTATCTTCACTACTCAGCACTATCTTCACTACTCAACATTATCTTCACTACTCAACACTATCTTACATTATTCAGCACTAACACTACTTAACACTATCTTCGCTACTCAGCATTATCTTCGCTACTCAACACTGTCTTACAGTACCCAACACTATCTTCACTACTCAACACTATCTTACAGTATTCAATACTATCTTCACTACTCATCACTATCTTACACTACTCAACATTATATTCACTACTCAGTACTATCTAACACTACTCAACACTATCTTCATACTCAACACTATTTTACACTCTTCAAGAGTATCATCACTACTCACCACTAACACTACTTACCATTATCTACACTACTGTTGCATGCAAAGTGTACGTTACAATTTACAGTTTATTCAGCGTATGTATACACTCCCACATAGGCTGTCTCCCAACCAGAGAATCGGGTGCTAAGTGTTAACGATTATTAGGGTACCCATCAGTAGCTCGATCACTAGCGCACTCGGCTCACACACTGAGGTCCGGTGTTCGAATCTCCTCCGGTGCAGCTGGAAAACATTAGGGACGTGTTTCCATAAGACTCCTGTTGTCCCTGTCCCTGTTCACCCATCAGTTCAAAATGGGTACCGGGGTGTTAGTCGACTGGTGTGGGTCGCATCCTGGTACGAAACTGACCTAATTTGACCGAAATGCTCAGCATAACAAGCGGCTTTCTATATGCTATTATGTCACTGATGTCAGCTAGACCTGTATATCATGTACATGTATAAATAAAGATATTATTATTAATAATATTAATCACAGGCAAGCCCACCAAATGCTGAGGCGATGTGGTGTCACTTGTGGTCAGCATTTGCCAGATTTGCCTACCAGTAGTGATGATAATACTACTGATGATAGTAGTAGTGATGATAATACTACTGATGATAGTAGTAGTGATGATAATACTACTGATGATAGTAGTAGTGATGATGAGACTACTGATGATAGTAGTAGTGATGATGAGACTACTGATGATAGTAGTAGTGATGATAATACTACTGATGATAGTAGTAGTGATGATAATACTACTGATGATAGTAGTAGTGATGATAATACTACTGATGATAGTAGTAGGGGATGAAAATTTACTAACTGATGATAGTAGTAGTGATGATAATACTACTGATGATAGTAGTAGTGATGATAATACTACTGATGATAGTAGTAGTGATGATAATACTACTGATGATAGTAGTAGTGATGATAATACTACTGATGATAGTAGTAGTGATGATAATACTACTGATGATAGTAGTAGTGATGATAATACTACTGATGATAGTAGTAGTGATGATAATACTACTGATGATAGTAGTTGTGATGATAATACTACTGATGATAGTAGTAGTGATGATAATACTACTGATGATAGTAGTAGTGATAATACTACTGATGATAGTAGTAGTGATGATAATACTACTGATGATAGTAGTAGTGATGATAATACTACTGATGATAGTAGTAGTGATGATATTACTACTGATGATAGTAGTAGTGATGATAATACTAGTGATGATAGTAGTAGTGATGATAATACTACTGATGATAGTAGTAGTGATGATAATACTACTGATGATAGTAGTTGTGATGCTGAGACTACTGATGATAGTAGTAGTGATAATAAGACTACTGATGACAGTAGTGGTGATGATAAGACTACTGATGATAGTAATTGTGATAAGACTACTTATGATAGGAGTAGTGACAAGACTAGTGATGATAGTAGAAGTGATGATAGACTACTGATGATAGTAGTAGTGATAATAAGACTACTGATGATAGTAGTAGTGATAATAAGACTACTGATGATAGTAGTAGTAATGATAAGACTACTGATGATAGTAGTAATAATGATAAGACTACTGATGATAGTAGTAGCAATGATAAGACTACTGATGATAGTAGTAGTGATAATAAGACTACTGATGATAGTAGTAGTAATGATAAGACTACTGATGATAGTAGTAGTGATAATAAGACTACTGATGATAGTAGTAGTGATAATAAGACTACTGATGATAGTAGTAGTAATGATAAGACTACTGATGATAGTAGTAATTTAAATGATAAGACTACTGATGATAGTAGTAGTGATGATAAGACTACTGATGATAGTAGTAGTGATAATAAGACTACTGATGATAGTAGTAGTAATGATAAGACTACTGATGATAGTAGTAGTGATAATAAGACTACTGATGATAGTAGTAATAATGATAAGACTACTGATGATAGTAGTAGTAATGATAAGACTACTGATGATAGTAGTAGTTATAATAAGACTACTGATGATAGTAGTAGTTATGATAAGACTACTGATGATTGTAGTAGTAATGATAAGACTACTGATGATAGTAGTAGTGATGATAAGACTACTGATGATAGTAGTAGTAATGATAAGACTACTGATGATAGTAGTAGTGATGATAAGACTACTGATGATAGTAGTAGTAATGATAAGACTACTGATAGTAGTAGTGATGATAAGACTACTGATGATAGTAGTAGTAATGATAAGACTACTGATGATAGTAGCTGTGATGATAAGACTAGTGATGATAGTAGTTGTGATGATAAGACTATTGATGATAGTAGTTGTGATGATAAGACTAGTTATGATAGTAGTTGTGATGATAAGACTAGTTATGATAGTAGTCGTGATGATAAGACTACTGATGATAGTAGTTGTGATGATAAGATTTACTGATGTAGTATTTTGTGATGATAAGACTACTGATGATAGTAGTTGTGATGATAAGACTACTGATGATAGTAGTTGTGATGATAAAGACTACTGATGATAGTAGTTGTGATGATAAGACTAGTGATGATAGTAGTTGTGATGATAAGACTACTGATGATAGTAGTTGTGATGATAAGACTAGTGATGATAGTAGTCGTGATGATAAGACTACTGATGATAGTAGTTGTGATGATAAGACTATGATGATAGTAGTTTTTGTGATAAGACCACTGATGATAGTAGTTGTGATGATAAGACTACTGATGATAGTAGTTGTGATGATAAGACTACTGATGATAGTAGTTTGTGATGATAGACTACTGATGATAGTAGTTGTGATGATAAGACCACTGATGATAGTAGTTGTGATGATAAGACTACTGATGATAGTAGTTGTGATGATAAGACTACTGATGATAGTAGTTGTGATGATAAGGACTAACTGATGATAGTAGTTGTGATGATAAGACTACTGATGATAGTAGTTGTGATGATAAGACTACTGATGATAGTAGTTGTGATGATAAGACTACTGATGATAGTAGTTGTGATGATAAGACTAGTGATGATAGTAGTAGTGATGATAAGACTACTGATGATAGTAGTAGTGATGATAAGACTAGTGATGATAGTAGTAGTGATGATAAGGCTACTGATGATAGTAGTTGTGATGATAAGACTACTGATGATAGTAGTTGTGATGATAAGACTACTGATGATAGTAATAGTGAGGATAAGACTAGTGATGATAGTAGTAGTGATGATAAGACTACTGATGATATCAGTTGTGATGATAAGACTACTGATGATAGTAGTAGTGATAATAAGACTACTGATGATAGTAGTTGTGATGATAAGACTACTGATGATAGCAGTTGTGATGATAAGACTACTGATGATAGCAGTTGTGATGATAAGACTACTGATGATAGTAGTAGTGATGATAAGACTAGTGATGATAGTAGTAGTGATGATAAGACTACTGATGATAGCAGTTGTGATGATAAGACTGTTGATGACAGTAGTAGTGATGGTAAGACTAGTGATGACAGTAGTAGCGATGATAAGAGTACTGATGGTAGTAGTAGTGATGATAAGACTATTGATGATAGTAGTAGTGATGATAAGACTACTGATGATAGTACCAGTGATGATAAGACTACTGATGATAGTAGTAGTGATGATAAGACTACTGATGATAGCAGTTGTGGTGATGAGACTACTGATGATAGTAGTAGTGATAATAAGACTACTGATGATAGTAGTTGTGATGATAAGACTACTGATGATAGCAGTTGTGGTGATAAGACTACTGATGATAGTAGTAGTGATGATAAGACTACTGATGATAGTAGTAGTGATGATAAAACTACTGATGACAGTAGTAGTGATGATAAGACTACTGATGATAGTAGTAGTAAAGATAAGACTAGTGACAATAGTAGTAATTAAGATAACACAAGTTTTGATAGTAGTAGTCAGGATAAGGCTAATTAATGATGATAGTAGTAGTTAAGATAAGACTAGTGATGGCAGTAGTTGTGATGGTAAGACTACTGATGATAGTAGCAGTAGAATTACCGACAGAATGTTATTTAAACGGACGCAGATGCAAACTAATGTGACATTTTATTGTGGCAACGTTTCGCTCTCCAGGAGCTTGACAAAGCTCCTGGAGAGCGAAACGTTGCCACATTAAATGTCACTTTAGTTGCATTTGTGTCCATTTTCCTAACAAGCACCAAATATAAAAAAATGTATTGAGCGGAAACAATACTTTTAATAAGATTGTACATCGTGAAGACGGTGGGTTGACGGTGTTTACAAACGCTAAACAGTATGCAACAGAAATTGAAAATCATGATGATGATGGATATGACTGTATATGTAGAAATCCAAGCCAGTGAAAACAAGAAAATTATACTCGGTGTAGTATATTGTCCCTCCAAATAAAACCAGGAGGATAATGATCTTTCGTATGAAGGAATTAGGGCATTTCTAGGATCAAAGAGGTAATGTTTGTTAGTGACTTTAATGTACAACATATAAACTGGAGCACTTTGTAAGGAAGTCTAACTATGACTTTGACTATTCGAAGAGGCAATGTTATTTTAGATCTAGTTCTGACCTCAAAGACTCGGAAACACAGATCAAAATCAACACACATTTTGACATCCAAAATAATGCCGGGATATTTGCAAGTTTCGGAGCAGCAGATATTGATCAGGTGCGCAGAGATGTTGGTAACGTGAACTGGATAGAACTTCAAAATACAAGTAACGTAAAGGAAATGTACAGCGGATTTCGAACAAAAACTTCTAAATATCGTGAAGGATGAAACACCAGGAATGATAAAACGTTAAAAGACGAAGTAAAACTAGACAGTTAACTAGATAATTACATGAGATCATATGCATAAAAAAAGGGTAATATATATAAGAAATTTAAACTGTCAACCTGGAAGATGATTCCAGGTTGATGTTAAAGAAGAATTGGAAAGACAAAATGCTAAAAGTAATCCAATATAATTCTTCAAATATATCAAGAAGAGAAAATACGATAGATCTTTTAACTAGGGATACTGGCAGAATAACAACAACAGCACCCTGTCAGCACCCTAGTTCTCTCTCAGCAGTTCCTAGTTTCTCTTTATTTTGTCTAATCTTCAGTCATTATTCTCAGCTTGTGCTAGCCTCTCTCATCCTCTTCCACAGTATCTCTTATGGTGTCCTGAGCTCTACTAGTCTCCCCCTCACCTGATACTCACTCTCACATGATCAATATTAATGACAGAAGGCACTGATCTCAACCTCTTTCGTGGTGACTATATGGAACAGGTTGGTTGTTGTGGTTGTCGTTTTGTTGTTGATGGCAGTTGTGGTGGATTTTTGTTTTTTTTGCTGTTGCTGGTGTTGGCTGTTGTGTTGTTGATGTTTCACTGTTATTCTTCATGTTATGTTGTCTTAGTGGTGTTGATTTTGTTGGTGGTGTTACTGTTGTTTTATTGTTGTTGTCGTTGTTGCTTTTTGTTGTTGTGGCTTTTGTTGACGTTTGTGTTGGTTGTTGTGATGTTGATGGTGGTGGTTGTGATGGCGGTGGGGGTTTTGATGGTGGTGGTGGTTGTGATGTTGGAGGTGGTTTTCATGATGGTGGTGATTGTGGTTTCATGATGTTGGTGGTGGTTTTGGTGATGGTGGTGATGGTTGCAATGGTGATGGTGATGGTGGTGGTTGTGATGTTGATGGTTGGATGGTGGTGGTGGTGGTGGTGGTGGTTTGTGATGGTGATGGTGGTGGTGGTGGTGGTCGTGATGTTGGTGGTGGTGTTGGTGATGTCGGTGTTTCTGGTGATGTTGGAGGTGGTGGTGTTGGTGATGTCGGCGTTTCTGGTGATGTTGGAGGTGGTGGTCGTGATGGTGGTAGCGGTGGTGGTGGCGGTGGTGGTGGTGGTGGTAGTAGAGCTGGTTGTTTTACTACACCTTGAATTACCATAACTTAGAGTCATAAAAAAACTGTGTTGTATTTAGTCTGTGTTCTGGTTCTTTGTCTTTTCAGTTTATGATCCATCATGAGGCTACCAACAACTCCTTTACAAAGGCACATGTTGATTAAAAACAACAGAGGTTTTACCTTAATCGTCATCGCCCTGCGGTTTTTGGTACATGGAAGACGATGCACTAATTCTTACATTGGTTCACAATCTTCATATCAATCTAGGAATGATCAGAAGCAGACTGCTGATCCTTCAGTAGTTCCTCTACAGTGGAGGTCGAGGAGGCAGGCAGAGGGGCTGACGCCGTGTCAAGTGTAGTAACAACGAACGCTTTTAAATTATTAAAATAACTACATATGCTGTCAGTAAAACTCTAACCTTATCTCTTTCATTTCACTGATGAACAGTTGTCATGTTTGAACACACTGGAAAAATTAAAACAAACGTTTCCTAATGGTTTCAGTAATAATATTAATAATGATAATAGTTTATTTCAGTATGATAAAATATTTTTACAGAGTTGAGTTACATTTAAGTGTTCATGCAGAAAGTCCACTTTCGTGCAGAATATTTCTGGCAAGCTTAAAACTTAAACCTAGCTTAAGACTGAAAGGGCTGTAACTAATTGTTTACTTATATATACGGTCTCTAAGGTGCCATGAACAATAAATTTGGGAATTACAAGGAGGGCAAGCAAGCATATTAACACTTTATATTAGATATAAACCCTTCCTAATGTTCTTTACGTTGACAGAGATATTAAATATCAACCTAAATTTGGTTATGTCTAATTTATTCAGCTTCATTATTGTATCAGTATTACAACCCAGGAACAAAAAGGCCTGTTATCCTGGTTGTAAAGGAAGCAAAATAAACACAGCAGAAAACTTTGACTTATATTATCCTACACCAAGTATGAACGAAAGTATGTACACTATATACACTATATACAGCAATAGGCATTAGTGCACACCACGGTAATCAAGGCAGAATTGGAGCCTAGAGAATGCAGACCACCGTGCTTCAACCAACTCTCGAATGGAAATGACAAGGGTGAAAACGTGAGTGGCAACCATGTCACCTCCACAATTGCCAGATCCTCCTTCTCATTGGCTGAACCTAGATACTGATCTGACGATAGGGCCCCATCGTTCGACCCTTAGCATTTGGTTCGCTGGTTGATGAGGTAGCCTTTTAATGAGGGTGTGTACATGTGCCGAATAAAGGGCTCAGGTATAGGATTCCACCTCCAATGGGTAGAAAGTGCTGCCATGGCACTGTATAATAGAACTGCCATTCCTCTCAACCATCCAACTCTTAAATAGAACTCAGCTTTATTCGTGACATAAGGCCAAACCCTAAACTTACAGCGAGACAGCAGACAGTAGGGCTATCGTAGATCCCTAACACATCCTAACCTAATACATGTTATAACCGAGACAAACAGTCAGCCAACATATTTTCTTTGCCGACTATATGAATATTTTTTAGAGGATAGGGCTGCAGCCTGAGGCTCCACTTCATTAGTCTCGTATTGTGGTTCTTCATTGCTTGGAGTTACACTAGAGGGTTATGGTCATTATAGACTGTGGCCACCTGCGAAGTTTGGCCCATGTAAATATGGAAATGCTCCAACGCCAGTACCAGAGCGAGGGCTTCTTTTTCAATTGTAGAGTAGGCCCTCTGGTGCTGCATGTACTTAACAGCGAAGAAAGTCACAGTCTGAGACCCCTTGTCCCCAGCTTGCAAAAGTACTGCCCCAACCCCTGTAATGAAAAAGGTTTGGAAAAATCTGGAGACAAAAGAATGGGTGCAGTATAAAGCAATCCTTTTGTTTTTGTAAAAGCATTTTGACACTCCGGGTCCAATTAAAGGGAACTTTGTGACTGGTAAGTGAGGTTAGAGGGGCTACAATATCAGAAATTTTTTTACAGAATCATCCGTAAAATCCTACCATGCCTAGGAAACGTTGAAGGGATTTCCTATCATGAGGTATCGGATAATTTTTAATAGCAAGAGCTTTAGCAAATTTAGGGGCGACTTTGCAACTACCTACTTCATGGCCCAAGAAATTAACAGTAGCCTGGCCAAAGGAAGACTTAGATAAGTTAACATTTAAGTGAAAACTCTGGAAGGTCTCAAAGAGAGCCTTAAGCCTAAACATGTGTTGATCCCAAGTATCAGACACAATAACAATGTCGTCTAGGTAAGCTGCCGTGACTTCAAGTCCTTTAATAGCCTGATGGATAAGTTTCTAAAATGAAGAGGGCGAGCTTTTCGTTCTGATGGGGCTAACTATACATTGATAATGACCTCCTGGATTTACGAAGGCAGAGATTTCCTTCGGCTTATCCGTCAAAGGAACCTGATAGTAACCTTTAATTAAGGAGGTCTAACTTGGACACAAAAGTAGCCTTAACCACAAAGTCGATTATATCATCCAGACGTGGCAGAGGGTAAGCATCTGCAATTGTGACTGCAGTCACCTTACCATAGTCTGTATACACTCGAAAATCTCCATCAGCTTTCTTAACAAGGATGCACGGTGAAGCACATGGACTAGAGGATTCCTCCACTAACCCATACTCTATCAGAAATTCTACCTCTTGCTGAAGTAGCCTCTGTTTTTCAAGATTAGCCCTATAGGGAAAGAGTTTAATAGGTTTAGAGGTTCCCACATCTACATTATATCCTAATGTACGTTTTTTCGGAACATCCGAAAAGATATCAGGGTAAGATTGTAGGAGCCCAGTTAAATTTGTTACTCAAGTCTTAGCCCCACCAATAAAGCGCTAGGGTCCTTGAGGAGGACAGAATTTGGAAGCTTTACATTAATTTCAGAAATAGAGTGCAAAGAGTCAGGGTCATCTTCAGAGGCAGAGGACAGAGTCATTACTGGGACTTTATATGGTGTATATGCTTTAATTTGATTAATGTGGTAAATTTTAGTTTTTGAAGTCTTGTCAAGGGGAGACACCACATAATTTACATCAGGTAATTTACTTACAATTTGCATAGGTCCCGTAAATCTAACTTTTAAGGTGTGGCCAGGTATAGGTTCCTGTACCAACACCTTGTCTCCTGGATGGAAGGAGAGGAATTGTGAATTTCTGTCATACCTCTGTTTCCTCTTGTTTTGAGCTGCCTTTGAGTTAGCCTTGGCTAACTGACGTGCTACCTGCAGCCTTGAAGACGAGTTGTAGAGTGTTGGGCAAACGTTTTCTCCCAACCATCCTTCTTTGAGCACCCGAATAGGACCTCGTACGTTGTGCCCAAGGATCAGTTCAAACGGACTATGCCCGGTAGACTCCTGCTCAGTTTTCCTTATGGTAAGCAGCAACAAAGGTAGTGATTCATCCCAGTCTGTAGGAAAATGCATTCAAAAAGTTCCCATCATAGTTTTTAACGTCTGATGGAATCTTTCCAAGGCACCTTGGGACTGAAGATGATAGGTAGTGGATAAGTTGTGAATTATCCCTAGCCTAGTTAATGCTTCCCTAAATGCTTTGGCAGTGGAGTTAGTACCTTGATCACTTTGAATAGATTTAGGAATGCCAAAGCAAGAAATAAATTTAGTTAAAGCTTTAAGAATTGTTTCAGTACTAATACTGTGCATGGGAATTGCTTCTGGATATCTAGTTACTCTATCCATAATTGTAAATAAGTACTGATTCCCAGACTTGGATTTAGGTAGTGGACCTACACAATCTATAATTAATTCTGCAAAAGGTTCTCCCTCAGCAGGCATAGGCTGTAGATGTGCAGGTTTAATGGAATGTCCAGGTTTTCCTACTTGCTGACATTCTCGGCAACAGCGGATATGATTCTTCACATCCTGCCTTAATTTTGGCCAATAGAATTCATTTAATATTCTATACAATGCTTCAGTAATTCCTAAGTGACGTCCTAATGATGTGTTATGAGCTGTATTTAATATTTGAGGTCTAAACATTTTTGGAACCACTAACCTGTCTGACTGTTGCCTACCTTCTATCTCCTTACCAGTTTCAGTGCAGATTAAGTAGTAGTTTTTAATTTTATATTTGACTGGGTGATCTAAAGAGGATTTATCCATGGCTGCCTGAGAAGCGAAATTTAATGAAGAGTCTTTTCGCTGTTCCTCTCGAAAGGACAGTCCCATGGGCATGGAAACAGAGACATCTGGCAGTCCTGCAATCCTGGAATAGGAAGGCTTGATCTGGGTCTTTTCACTAAATTTACAAGGCTCTGGTCAGTTTTCCTCGTAAAACAAATTGGCTATTCCGAGATCAGAGTCATCGAAGGATAGGTTAGCATTCTCATCAGAGATCCCTTGGAATTTTGCCCGGGTTATGGCCAACATCAGAGAAGAATTAATCATTATTGGTTCTGGACACGTACTAGAAGTGTTAATGTTATTACCCAATAATAACACTGCATCTTTCATAGGAAATCCATCAGATACACCTACAGTCAAATATCAGTATTTGCACTGTATATATATTTTATGCAAGGGGACATAAAAAATTGCTCTTCCAAAAGCTTTTAACAGAACAGAGGATTGTAATGGGGTGTGTTCAGAAAGGGGAAGTACTCCCTCTCTTATAAGTGAGCAATATGCTCCAGTATCCCTAAAGGTTCTGACTTCAGTTTTCTTTGAATTTTCCTGAAGGGATATTTGGCTATTGCTATAATAAGGGGTCATCCCTTTCTCTACTTCTTTCAAGGTCATGTTACTAGGGACATTTTAAATTTCCCCTAATGGTTGGGGTTTATTTGGGTAATTCGGGCAAATGTGGCCTGATTTATTACAATGAAAGCAAACGAGTCTTGATCTTAGCTCCCTGTTGACATTGTGAGTGGTGCCGCTCTGGGTACTGTTGCCGGGATACACCATGTTGAGTGGTTTGTCACTCACCAGGTTGACCATAAGTTGAGTAGTGTGGCTCACCAGGTGACTCAGTTGGTTGATGTAGGCGTTCTCGTTCCTGCCGGCAATTCATCCTCCAATCAGAAACTTTTTGTTGACAGTCCCATCTTTCAAAAGTATCAGCCAACCTGGCTGCCTCCAATGCAGCTGTTAAGACATGGTCCTGCAGAAAGACTCGAACCTATGGTCCTACAGACTCCAGCAGGTTATCCACCAATATTAGTTGTACCAACTCGTCGAAGTTTGTGACACCACTTGCTTTGTACCAACTGGTAAAAGTTTTGGTCTGCTGTCTTACAAAGTCAGGGTTGACCAACCGGTCGTCTACCTAACTTAAATTCCTTTCTATACTTGGAAGGGATACATTGATAAGCACCAAGAACTGTGGACTTCACCACCTGATAATTACTGAAACCAGTGCCATTTAACACTGATGTAAACTCCTGTGCCTTACCAAACTAAGCTGTATGCACCAAAAATGCCCAATGATGTTCAGGCCACCTCAAGGCTCGAGCCTGGTTTTCGAAAGTTTCTAAAAAATGTTCAGGCTCAGCCTCAGTGAAATGAGGAACCAGCTGTACTGCTTTTTGCAAACTAAAGTTATTTACAACTTAAGAAAATTGCCTCCTTTCTTTTTCCTTATCAAGCTCTTCCTTGGCATATGCCTGTTGCTCCCCAGTCTGCTCAAGATTGATTTTTGCCAGTTCAAGTTTCAATGAAGCCAATACACCTTCAGACAACCCTGTAGCATGAGACTGATGGTTTTGCTCATGTGGTATATCTTTGTCCTCATGGTTTTATTCCTGGCTCCTGTAGGGGAAGGAGTCTGATATGCCATCTCCTCTTCTCGAAGTTTGACACTTACAAGAGTACGAAGCTGCGCAGCTGTGAGAGTGCCAACGGAATGAGCACTTTGCCTTGCCAACAACGCTGTAGAGAAAACTTAGGCAAGTTTAATAAAGTGTTTTCAGACCCTAGCCATCTGACTCGTCTAGGCAGCATTTAACCCCAATGTAATAAGCTATTTGCAAATATGCTCAGCTATGCACTGTATGACTGCAGAATACTCACCCGATAGCATGGATGCCATGCAACAAGCCAAATGCAGAATACGCACATACAATAGCAAGGCTGACATGCAATAGCAAAACCAACTGCAGAATAATAACAAGGATGACCTTAGTGAAGTGAATACAAAGTTACACACAAAACAGCAAGCTATCTATGATCACACAATAGCAGGCCTGACATGCAAAATTTCCTGAAGCATTGGCAAAGCTGATGCAATGCCAGATAGCCAGCTATTTACTATTACTTCCTGATCCAACTTCAACTCCAGGCTCAACTCCTGCTCTAAATCCAGCTCCAGCTCCCGGACAGGCCCCCATATTACAACCCAGGAACAAAAAGGTCTGTTATCCTGGGTGTAAAGGGAGAAAAATAAACACAGCCAAAAGCTTTGACTTATATTATCCTTCACCAAGTATAAACAGCAGTATGTACACTATATACACTATGTACAGAAGTAGGTATTAGTGAACGCCACGGTAATCAAGGCAGAATTGGAGCCCATGGAATATAGACCACCGTGCTTCAACCAGCTCTTGAATGGAAATGACAAGGGTGAAAACGTGAGTGGTAATCACGTCACCTCCACAATTGCCAAATCCACCTTCTCATTGGCTGAACCTAGATACTGATCTGACGATGGGGCCCCATCATTCGACCCTTAGCATCTGGTTCGCTGGTTGTGGAGTTAGCCTTTTTATGAGCATGTGTACATGTGCTGAATAAAGGTTACGTACTCTTTGCATGCCACAATCAGTTAAAGGAGTTTTGAAAATATCTATCCCCTCAGGTACCCTGAAGTTACACCTGTCGGATTTCATGTCAGTACTATCAACTTTCCTTAGTTGTTTGATGTCCCAGTGACTGTTCACCTAAATATATTAGCTTCCCTCACGGCCTCTAGAGATTACTGCATCCTTGTAACTTCTGCCTTCATCCTCTGCATCTAAGAGAACAAACAGAGGGCGAAGAAAGCAGTTGCAAGCACGCAGTAATCTCCAGATGTCATGTATGGACAACTACTACATCTAGATAAACCAAAAGACAGTCACTGGGACATCAAATAGCTAAGGAAATACCATCCTTTAGCGATTTCACGTCCCTGCTGACGTAAAATTTCAAGTTTGTACCAAACTCTATTGTAAACATACATCTGTGTGGCTTCTTGTTTGCCCCATAATGCAGATTTTGAAAAAAAAATTATATCCTAATTCCCATTCTTGAAGTTCTTCATGAAAACCCATATTGTTTTAGTGGAGATGTTGGTTATCTCCTCCATGCACAACTGAACAGCTCTTCACCCTAGAGGAGAGTCCAGCTCCATAGTCTGGAAAGATATATAAAACTTCATTCTCATGCTTCAGCTTCATATCGTTCCAGACCATGGCGCTGAACTCTTCTCCAGGCTGAGGGACTGACCACCTCACAAACTGAAGAGTTACAGCGGAAGTGCACCTTTCTACATTGTGCGTTGACCCCCGAAACCCTCTCCAGGTATACTCCAGGTATCTAGCCTGAACAATAAACTAAACAAATGGGGAAATGCTTGGTAAAACATAATTAATTACGATGTTTACCAGCTGATGTGAAAAAACTTTGCTGATCCCCATTACCCAGCTTTATCTTAATTATTCCAATTTTACGCTACCTGTGACCGGTTTCGAGAGTTTTCCTGCTTTTTGCAGGTCGGCCTGGAGCTATGTTTTTCTGTTGATTGCATGTTCAACCGAGTTGTTGCTACTGGCGGCCTGCTGTCTCACATATCCACCACAACCTGACTAATCTGGTACGACGTTGAGGTGATGGTGGTGGTGGTACTGGTGGTGATGGTGCTAGTGGTGGTGGTAGTGATGGTTTTGGTGATGGTGGTAGTGGTGGTGGTAATGGTTTTCGTGGTGATGGTGCTAGAGGTGGTAGCGATGCTGCTAGTGGTAGTGGTGTTTGTGGTGGTGATGTTGCTAGTGGTGGTGGTGGTGCTAGTGGTGCTTGTGGTGTGGTGCTATCGGTGGTAGAGGTGGTGCTAGTGATGGTTTAGGTGCTAGTGGTGGTGGTGTACTAGTGTTGCTGGTGAGGGTGGTGCTAGCGGTGGTGATGCTAGTGATGCTAGTGATGCTGGTGGGGTGGTGCTATCGGTGGTGCTAGTGATGCTGGTGGTGCTAGTGGTGGTGGTGCTACTGGTAGTGTTGGTGCTAGTGGTAGTGGTAGTGCTAGTAGTGGTGGTGGTGCTAGTGGTGGTGGTGGTGCTAGTGGTGGCAGTGGTGCTAGAGATGGTGGTGGTGCTAGTGGCGGTGGTTGTGGCGATGGAGACGGTAGTGGTGGTCGTTTTGTTTGATGGGAAGTGGTGCAGGTGTGTTGCTACTGTTACTGCTGCTGCTATTGTAAGCATTGCTACTGTTACTGCTGTTGCTATTGTAACCGTTGCTACTGTTACTGCTGTTGCTATTGTAACCGTTGCTACTGTTACTGCTGTTGCTATTGTAACCGTTGCTACTGTTACTGCTTCTGCTGCTGTTGGTATTGTTGCTACTGTTACTGCTATTGCTGTTGTAACTGTTGCTACTGTTACTGCTGCTGTTGAAACTGTTGCTACTGTTACTGCTGCTGTTGGTACTGTTGCTAATGTTGCTCCTGCTTTTGGTACTGTTGCTGATGTTACTGCTGCTGTTGGCACTGTTGCTACTGTTACTGCTGGTTCTGTTGTAACTGTTGCTATTGTTACTGCTGCTGTTGAAACTGTTGCTGCTGCTTCTGTTGTAACTATTGTTACTGTTACTGCTGCTGTTGGTACTGTTGCTAATGTTACTGATACTGTTAAGATAAGATAAGATTTTGTTGGGATTTTTAACCCCGGAGGGTTAGCCACCCAGGATAACCCAAGAAAGTCAGTGCGTCATCGAGGACTGTCTAACTTATTTCCATTGGGGTCCTCAATCTTGTCCCCCAGGATGCGACCCACACCAGTCGACTAACACCCAGGTACCTATTTGCTGCTAGGTGAACAGGACAACAGGTGTAAGGAAACGTGTCGAAATGTTCCCACCCGCCGGGAATCGAACCCGGGCCCTCCGTGTGTGAAGCGGGAGCTTTAGCCACCAGGCCACCAGGTACTATTGCTAATGTTACTGCTACTGTTGGTACTGTTGCTGCTGTTATTGCTGCTGCTATTGGTACTGTTACTGCTGCTGCTGTTGTAACTGTTGCTACTGCTACTGCTGCTGCTTCTGTTGGTACTGTTGTTATTGTTACTGCTGCTGTTGGTTCTATTGCTACTGTTACTGCTGCTGCTGTTTTTACTGTTGCTATTGTTACTGCTGCTGTTGGTTCTATTGCTACTGTTACTGCTGCTGCTGTTGGTACTGTTACTGCTGATGCTGCTGTTAGTAGTAGTGCTACTGTTACTGATGCTCCTGCTGATGCTGCTACTTCTGCTACTTGTTCTGCTGCTGATAGAATTGTTGGTGGTGGTACTGCTGCTGCTGGTAGTGCTGCTGGTGCTGCTGCTGGTAGTGCTGCTGGTGCTGCTGCTGGTAGTGCTGCTGGTAGTGCTGCTGGTAGTGCTGCTGGTGCTGCTGCTGGTAGTGCTGCTGCTGGTAGTGCTGCTGCTGGGAGTGCTGCTGCTGGTGCTTCTGGCGATGGTGCTGCTGGTGGTGCTGGATGCGCTCCTGGTGATGGTGCTGTTGGTGGTGCTCAACATCACCCTCCTCACTGCTCTTACCGCACCTCCACCTTGTCAAGGCTTTGAGCTGTCGCCTTTCAACCTTCAAATTGGCTTCACCAGCCTTTCCTCTCTCATCCCCTATCCTCCACCCCAACCATCCCCGTATACCCCTTCCCCATACCTTCTCCACACACCCCTCATCCCCATCATTCCCACGAGAACCACCCTTCCCCTCACCACACTTTAAGGGGATCTCCCCAGCCTTCTTTGTATGGTCTTGATCTTTCAAAGGCTTCCTTAAAGGTCCTCAGGAACGCTTTGACCTATTGAGTTCAGACTAGAGAATTAGGGCCGTCTACCCCCGCTCTTCCCTACACCCCGCACCTGAAGCTATCCCCGGGGCCAATTTAGGTGATCATAGTCAAGGATGTCACCTTGGGACTCGTCTTTCAATTATTCTCTTTTATGAGGATTTCAATTTTTCATCTTGTAAGGAGGTGATGCACAGAATAACTGCCAGGTATGCAGACTTTTATGTATATTTTACGAATATTTTATGTATATTGCATGGTTATTTTATACTATATATATTACATTCATTTATCATATATATTTCTTGTATATCACTGACCTTTTACTTCCATATTATCCCAGTGCATATATATATATATTATATATATATATATATATATAATATATATTATAAAATATATAATAAATATATATATATATAATATATATATATATATATATATATATATAATATATATATATATATATATATATAGTCATGCTGAATAGGTAAAACTTGCGATCTTGGCTTAAATAGTAACACTCTTCTTGCCGAATAAGGCATGCGAAAATTTACTTATGCAATAGTTTCGCAAAAATCATTCTGAACCTAACGAAAAAAATATATATTTTATTTTGTTTGTTTATTATTAAATTATTGTAAATATATTTAGTTGGATTAGGCTAAATTAAATGGCGCTTGTTATAATAAGGTTAGGTAAGTTTCCTAATGTTCTTTAGGTACAGAATTATTAATTTTTTCATTAACATAAATGAAAAAAATGTATATCTTTAAACGTATAAGAGAAAATTTTAGAAGGGACTTAATTGACTAGTTTTGCCTATTGAGAGGACAGAGCCACAGGATCACACTGTCACTTCTCCACTTGAATGTGTTACTATCTTGACAACACAACTTCATATTTTCATGTGTTGGTGTACGTCAGTGTGACTGCCAGTCAATTCTGCAACATGTGACGTAGTTTTTCCTGCCTGCTACTGAGACAAAACTTACATGAGGAACAACAACAATGATTGTAGAATGAGAGATATCGAAGTCATTCGAAAAAACCCAAGAGTCTGAATACTGAAAGTGTTATTAATACTTTTGCTTTCGACCATAAAAACAGAAGAATCACACGACTCTAGTATAACATTTCAGTTAACTTGAACCTCTCATTAGAATAGACTGAATATATATTGTTCTAGTCATATATCATTACATTAATAATGTCAAGGTGAATATATCATTGGTTTGATGGCTTATATATTAATGTAGTTCCAGGTAATTATTGTTCTTATTCTTTGATATGGACAATTATTTTCTCACTCTCATGCAAAGTGTAAATAAAAGGACTCTTAGGAAACGATGCTAGTTTTATTGATCTGCAATACTGACTTATGTAAAACCAGTGTGCTTGTTCTGCAGACGTCGAGTTCTTCTATCTTTCCCTTCCAACCAGAGAGACACTCCTGAGACCTTCCCCCAGTGGCACTCCTGAGACCCTCCCCCAGTGGCACTCCTGAGACCCTCCCCCAGTGGCACTCCTGAGACTCTCCCCCAGTATAGAAATTCTGAAGTCGTGAACACCTGTCAATGGCAGAAAGAAACCCACTTGCCTACAGAGACAAGAGAAAAGGTTGATCTGTATATATCAATAACAGTCTGAAATTCTCAGCAGCAAGATGAATATCATTTTTGTATTGGTGCGAAGCGTTAAACCCGCATGGGCCATTCAGCTCAGAAGAGTGGTAATAATAATAATAATAATAATAATAATAATAATAATAATAATAATAATAATAATAATAATCTTTATTTTTACAAGTACATTTTCAACGTATACAGACCTAGATGACATCAGTGACATACCATATAGAAAGCTCCTTGTTATGCAGAACATTTCGGATAGATTAGGTGACAGGGACGGCAGGCGTCTTAAGAAAACACGTCCAAATGTTACCAACCGTACCGGGGATCGAACCATGGACCTCAGTGAGTGAGATGAGTGCGCTAGCAACCGACCTACAGGAGGTGCGGAAATGGAGCAGACGCATGAGATCTCGTTGAAGTACTGACAATGGTGACATAGGTAAGACACGTGTGTATCAGTTACGTATCTGTATTCCGAAACATTTACCTTACACAGTAGGCTTCTTCAGTCGAACACAGAGGGAGCAGCAGAAGTAGAGATGTAAATATAATGTAATCAGTCCATCACCCTGGAAGAGGTAGTTTCGAGGTGGTCAGTCTTACCAACATATAGGTGTTATTCCATCATCATCTCAAACGATGATGGTGTCAGGTACTTGGTACGTTTCCAGTTAAATTGGGCGCTGGTGTGTACATCATCCATGTGAATTCGGTAAATCTAACATGAATTCGAAAGGCGCAATGTGCTTTGAAGATATAGAGTATGTAATGCACAACTATAACATTTTAAGATACGATCTTGCTGCCATATATATATATATATATATATATATATATATATAATATATATATATATATATATATATATATATATATATATCGTGCGAATAGGCAGAACTTGCGATCTTGGCTTAAATAGCAACGCTCATCTCTGCCATATAGGACAAGTGAAAATTTGTGTATGCATAATTTCGCCAAAACATTCTGAACCTAACGAAAAAAATATTTCACTGTGTTTGTTTAGTATTTAATTCTTGTAAACAAATATAAAATATAATTAGTTGGGATAGGCTAAAATAAATTGCGCTGTTATAATAAGGTTAGGTAAGTTTTCTAAGTTCCTTTATGGGCAAAATTATAATTTTTTACATCAACATTAAGAAAAAAATATCTTTAAACGTATAAGAGAAAAATTTAGAAAGGACTTAATTTTAAATGATTCTTGCTAATTGACCAGTTTTACATATTCGGCACGACATATATATATATATATATATATATAATATATATATATATATTATATATATATATATATATATATATATATATATATAACATATATATACAAGGAATTCGCAAGAGCAGGCGAAATATACACAAACACTGATCTCTGGCTGAAGGAGACTCGAACCTAAGCACCTTGGAACAAGGTACGCAGTGCTTTACCAATCTACCCACACTGGACCAATACCTTGGAGTCCAGCTTGCGCTAGACTTTGATCCAAGGCAGCCAGCTTTCAGTGGTTAATGAGGTTAAAGGTACCACTGCCCGGAATGCCTCGGCATGAAAGTGGCTTTCTTTGTACTTAACAAGCCAAAATTGTAATTATGCATTGTAGCCTTTACAAAGAAATAAAATATTTGTTCTTTATTCTTTACTGTTATTCAAGGTAAGAACATTCTAGTGAGAGACTCTCAGGCAAGATATATGGACAATTTTTTTTTATTTTTTTTTTTTTTTTTGTAACAGATAGGAAGGTGAAATAGAGTGTGTTTCCCAGGAACTGGTGTTGGTGACATAGTCAACAGGGTGGATAATATTATGTATGGTAATGGGAACAAGCCCATTAATTGTCTTAGTGCTGGTGGAAATGACATCAGGAAGGGAAGAAGACAGGAACTGTTGGATAAACACAAATCAGCCATAGATGTAGTCAGGTCTAAGGGAGGGGTCCCAGTAATATGTAGCATTTTGCCTAAAAGGGGAGGGGGCAATGAATGGATGTCTAGGGCAGTTGGTATAAATTGCTGTCTAGACAGGTACTGCAATGAACTTTCAGTTCCCATGCATTGATAACTGGGACAAATTCTATGGCAAATGTGATATGTATGCAAGGGATGGGGTACATCTCTCTGGGGATGGAGTAGTTACATTAGCCAACTCAATTGAGGGAGCCATTGCTGGCTTGTCTAGGACTTTAAGCTGATAGATTATAGAGATATGGGTGTGTGTGGGTAACAATCAGGTTGCAGTACTAGGTTTGATAACAGCAGATATTACCAGGATACTTCAGAGATATGTTTAAAAAACAATATTCAAAATAAAGTTGCTGGTGAAGGCAAAACAAGTGATCAACAAAGAGAAACAGTAGAGGGGAGAGACTAGCTCCCATAAGATTTACTACACTGATAGTAGGAGTCTAAGAAATAAGATAGATGAGCTAAGATTACCTGCAAGAGCAGGTAATATAGATATTACTGTTATAACGGTGACCTGGTTCAACCTGAAGGATAGAGAAATGCCTTCTGAATACAACATACAGGGCTATAAACTATTCCACACTGATAGGGTCAACAGGAAGGGTGGTGGAGTGCTATGTATGTCAGAGATAATTTAAACTGTTCTGTTACACATGATATAAGATTAGAATCATCAGACACAGAATTTGTTTGACTACCGTTTGTTGGGGGTTGTAACAAATTAATGTCAGGTGTGATTTATAGGCCCCACAAACCTCGACAGGGAGTGCAGTAAGCTGCTATGGGACGAAATTCATAAGGCATCTAGACTTAGCTCTTGCCAACAAATAATCACTAATTAATAATCTTAAGGTTAATTATGAGCTTGGGGAAAGTGATCACAAATCACTTGGATTTGGAACTGAGAAATTTCCTGGACGGGCTAAATTGGAACTACCTGACAATGGGTCAAGTAGGTGGTGATGGTTGCCAATATGACGTTTCTCAGACCATAGTTCTAACTGCCCAGACAGCTTATGTTCCGAGTAGGGAAATTAGATCAAGCAAAAATGTCGTCAAATGATTTAACAATAGATTAAAACATCTAGTTTCAAAAGAGAGGCATATACAGGCGTGTTAAAAGAGGGGATGGGCAGTTAAGAAATCAATATATTTAATTAAAGAGAGAAATAAAAAAGAGAATAAGAAAAGCAAAGAGGGATTATGAGGCTAAAGTTGCAAAGAATTTGAAGACTAACCCAAAAGGGTTCTTTCGGATATACAGAAGTAAGATTAGGGACAAGATAGGCCCACTTATAAGTAACTCACGTCAGATCACTGACAGTGATAAGGAAATGTGTGAAATTTTCAACATTTACTTCCTCTCAGTTTTTACCCAGGAAGATACTAGCGAAATTTCTCGAAATAATAAATTATGTAGAACAGGACGATAATAAACTATTCACGACTGGGGTAACTAGTGACATGGTCCTCAGACAAATAGAGAAATTAAAACCTATCAAATCCCCAGGCCCTGATGAACTGTTTGCAAGGGTTTTAAAGGAATATAAGTATAAACACATAAGCAGTGTAATGAGATCCTTTATTGACAACGTTTCTCCCACACAGTGGGCTATATCAAGTCAGATCTGTTTGTGATTAGATAAAGCTTACTGTATGAGCTTCATCAAGCCACATTATGTGGTAGCAGGGGTCGAATCTTTTCTCCTGATCCAGTCTCTTCACTGCTAGGTTCACACTCTCCCTGCTCCAAGAGTCTTATCGTACCCCTTTCTTTAAAGCTATGTGTGTACTCACCTATTTGTGGTTGCAGGGGTCGATTCCTAGCTCCCGGTCCCGCCTCTTCACTGTTTGCTACTAGGTCCTCTCTCTCCCTGCTCCATGACCTTTATCAAACCTCGTCTTAAAACTATGTATGGTTCCCGCTTCCACTACGTCTCTGTCTAGGCTATTCCACTTCCTGACAACTCTGTGACTGAAGAAATACTTCCTAACATTCCTCTGACTAATAGGAGTCTTCGACTTCCAATTGCGAGCCCTTGTTTCTGTGTCTCATCTCTGGAGCATCCTGTCTTTGTCCACCTTGTCAGTTCCTCGCAGTATTTTATATGTCGTTACCATGTCTTCCCTGACCCTCCTGTCCTCCAGTGTCGTCAGGCCGATTTCCTTTAACCTTTCTTCATAGGCCAATCCCCTTCGCTCTTGGACTAGTCTTATTGCAAACCTTTGCACTTTCTCTGATTTCTTGACATGGTTGACCAGGTGTGGATTCCAAACTGTTCTGCATACTCCAATATGGGCCTGACGTATGTGGTGTACAGAGTCTTGAATTCCTTAGTAAGGTATTGGAACGATTTTCTTAGGTTTGCCAGACGCCCGTTATCTGACTGATATGCGCCTCAGATGTCCTCGGTATTATACTCACCCCAAGATCTTTTTCCTTGAGTGAGGTTTGCAGTCTTTGGCCATATAGATATATTTTTATATAGGTAAGTTTTTGTCCTTCCTTCCTTCCTAATAATAATTAATATTATTTAATATATGAGTACATGCTGGCCCAAGGTTTACTGTGCTTTTCAGCAAACCTGAAAAACACTGATTAATATATATCTATATTAATAGTAACTTATATACAACTTACAATCTACTCCAAAAAACCACCACACTCCAATTCACATTAGCTCACTAGTACACTACTATTAACGAGTTAAACAAAATAAATCATCAGGGAGGCACCATGACATACACACCCCCGTCTTCACTTCTGCCTGGTAGACTAATTACCAGCAGGCAAAACACCATACAGTACTCTCGCATAAACAGGCATTTGCAGGCCTTACAAATAACATGAGAGCAGTTAAATGCAAACACCTATAGTATACACTAAAAAACTTACTAAAATTGCCTACAGCCAACCCATGACGACTTCACCCAGCCGCCTTCCTACACGTACTGAACTAAATACCTCTCATCTGCTCCTGTCCTGGCTAATGCCTGACTGACAGGAATAAAACGCATAAAAATGCTTTCAGGGAATAATACACGTCTGCCTTCAGTGTACTACACGGAAAATGACATTATATATGGAGCGTTATTTTATATATAAACGTTTTAATACAGTACTCTGTAATACCATCATTTATTTTACTGGTTTTCCTCCCAGTTCTCTCCCCCACTGAATTTTGAAAAATCCTCACCTTTTTCCCCCTTTTGAGTTTGGGGTTTAGGGGCCTTTTCCCCCCCTTCCCCCCCCCCTTGTAGTATTGTAAGGGGGGGGACAGAAACCCAGTTGTGGGTTTTGTTGTTTAAAGTTTGCCCTGTTTCAAGGTGAATAATTTTCAGTCTTTGCGGGATTCCTCCTTCTCCTTTTTTTTCTCCATTTTGTTGGGTTTTAGTTTTTTTTGGTTTTTTTTGGGGTTGGGGTTTTTGTTTCTTGTGTTTGAAATTTTTCTTTGTTTGGGTTTTTTTGGTGGGTTTTGTTTTTTTGGGTTGTTGTATTTTTTTGGTGGTGGTATTTGTGTTGGGTTGTTTTGTTTTTTGTTGGTGGTTTTTTTTTTGGGGTTTTGTTTTTTTTTTTTTTCTTCTGCCGGGTTTTTTGGGTTTTGAATTTGTTTGTTTTCCCTTTTTTGTTCCAGGGGGAAATGATCTGTTAAAACTTCCGGGGGTTTTGTTCGTGATTGTATTTATGTCGGGTGTCCTCTTGATTTTTTTGCCCCCCTCACAATTTTTTGTTATCACCCCTCGTTAAAACCTTTCCAATTTCCTAAAAGTGGTGAGGGAAATGGGGGGGAAAACAAACCTGATAGGAAAACTATGGGTTTGTTAATTTGGAGGTTTTATGAGGGGGGGGGGACGGGGTAGGGATTTTTGTGGGTTTAAAATTTTTGTTTTGGGTTTTTGGGCCGGTTTCCTTTTTAAAATGTTTTGAGGGAGATTGAGCTTCCCTCCGAGGGACCCGCCACACTTCATCTCCTTTCCCCCCTTTTTGGGGGATTTTGAATGGGTTTGGGTTGTTTGGGTTTTGGGGGTTTGTTTGGGTTTGTTGGTGGGTGGTGGGTTGTTGGGGGGGATGCTTATGGTTTCCCCGCCCTCGTGGAAGTGCTTCCGATGGAAAAAAGTTCTGTTACTCATGGTCGGTGTTTTTTCCAATGGGCATATTTTTACTTACGGGGTTTTCTGCTGCCTGTGTTTAATGGGGAATGGAGTAAAATTAATGGGCTTGGGTTTGGTAGTGCTGTTTATCATTCCCTGGCACCAAGACAACCCCAACCTCAAAGTCCCTTTTTTCCATGGGAAAAAGCTTTTTATCGCCAAATCCCGGGGGATTTGTAACCCAAAATTGTCTTTTAAATCTTTTTTTAAAATTTGGGGGTAATAACCAAGCCAGGAAAACCCTTGATTTAAAACCCTGTCTGGGAAAACCTAACATTTCACCAAACCCCCGCCAACACCGTAGGATTTGCCCAAAAAAACGGAAAAAATAAAAGACATAAATCCGGAAATTTTCAAAAACGTTTTGAAACGCCTCGGGTTCAACTTCCCGCCCCCCCCCAAAAACCTACGGGTTTTTCGGTGCCTGCGGGGAATTTCCACCTGGGCGCCTTTGGTTTATCTCCCTTTAAATTTTCTTATACTTTTTTTCTGCCCTTACTTCAGTTATTAGGGTTTTTTAAATTGTTAGAAAATTCTGTACATTGGGACGGAAAATTGCTTTTTGGGACCATGAAATTTAAAATAGATAGAGGTTTTAAATCTAAACGGGAAAATTTTTGTTTACCGAATAAACTCGAATTTCCCTTTTTTTCCCCATTTAAATC
This sequence comes from Cherax quadricarinatus, assembly GCF_026875155.1. Classification (NCBI taxonomy): domain Eukaryota; kingdom Metazoa; phylum Arthropoda; class Malacostraca; order Decapoda; family Parastacidae; genus Cherax; species Cherax quadricarinatus. The sequence goes on from NC_069456.1 coordinate 10,949,237, forward strand.
TGTTCTCCCCTTTAGGTTCCCCCAAAATGTTCCAAAAGATACAATTCGAGTTAACCTTTTTACTCATTCTGCTTAAATCACCGAGGGGGGTTCCCAAAAAAATTTTTTTCCTATTTTGTCAAACTGGAATATGTTTCTTAAAAACCCAACCAGGAAAAACTTTGAAAAGCCCTACAACTTTTCCCGGGTTCCCGCTTTTCTTATTTACTTTAAAAAGTAAACATTCCCCGGCAAAACCAATGAATTGGCCCAAAAAAAGTAAAACAAAACCTTCCCTAACCTTTTTTTGGGGGGTTGGGTTTTTTTTTAAATGGTTTGAAATTTCTCAGGTCTTCCAACCCCTCAAATTTTAAAAAACTGACCGTAACTTTTTATTTCTTTTTGTAAAAGTTAAAACGAAAAAACCCGGGTTTTAAAACAGTTTATCAGATTTTCTGGGTTTAAACCCAATTTGCTTTTTAAACTTTTTATACCTAACGAAATACGCGAGTTTTTTCAAAAGTTTTGAAAATTTAAAGAGATAAACTTACCTTTTAACCCTAAAGGGTTTACGCGGGAAAACCCCAAGAAACCCCAAACACGTTACATTATAGAAATCGGATTTTAAGGTTTTTACGGAGTTAAAATCTTTGCACAATAAAAACCGCCCTTAAAACACTTGTTTAAAAACTTTCCTTTTCCTTGTTTAAATATCAAAGTAAGTTTCTCCATTTTTTGGTTTCAAAAAAAACGTTTCCGGTACCAAAATTTGGAGAAAAGTTTCGGGTTATTCACTTGCGTTTTCGATTTTTCGCATTTTATTTTTCGATTCCAGTTTAAAAAATTTTTTCCCTTTTAAATTTTTTCCCTTTACTTTCCGTTATAGCGTTTTCCTTTTTCCTGGTATACTTTGGGTTTTCCAATTAACCAAAAACCCCACAGAGGAAAAGGGTTTTTAACAGTTTCGGTCCCACGGGGAACCTTTTACAAAGTAAAGTTAACTGGACCATTTACAAAGCACACAAAGAACCGGACCATTTTAAAAGTAAAAGGAAAATTGGGCCCTTTTTAAAAGAAAAGTTTTTTACCATTTACAAAGAACCCCGGTAACTTTATAAATGGTTTTCCAAGTCGGAAAAACGTCGCGAGTTTCCTCCAGTGCGGGTTATTTGGATTTTATCCAGTTTCCTTTTTGGTTATTAGGTTTCCAGTTTTGTTTACAACTTACCTTAAAACTTTTTTACAATTAAAATATTTACAAAGTTTTTATTTTCGTATACAATTTAACACAGTTATACCGATTATACCGATTAACCGAGTTATACCGAGTTTTTACAGTTATACCGAGTTATACACGAGTTATACACGATTTACCGAGTTATACACAGTTATACCGGTAAACACGAGTTTTTCAGATTTATATCGAGTTATCACATTATACCATTTATCCATTTACGCGGTTTCACGAGTTATCCCGCGATTTACACGATTTATACCGATTTATACACGGTTATTCCGAGTTAACCGGTTTTTTAAACCGATTATTCCGGTTTTACCGTTTATACAGGAGTTTAACACAGTTATACCGAGTTTTTTGCAAATTAACCGTTATACTGAGTTTAACCGGTTTTAACCATTATAAAACTTTTTACCCGAGTTATTCCGATTTATAAATTTCCCCAAATTATACCAGTTTCCGGTTTTTCCCGGATTATAAAACAGTTCACCGGAAATAACGAGTTTTTTCCGAGTTATACCGATTTATACACGGTTATAACGAATTAAAACACTTAACCATTTTTTAAACAACCCTTATACAGGTTATAATAACCGATTTTTACCGAGTTATACCGATTATAATATTTTAACCGGTTAAAAAATTAACCGGTATACCATTTTACCATTTAAACCAGTTATACCGATTTTTATCACGAGTTATACCGGTTTAAAGATTTTCCGTTTTACACGGTTATACCGAGTTTAAGGGTTTACCGGTTATAACGAGTTATACCGATTTTAAAAACACGAGTTTTTTTACCGATTAACTGGTTTATAGGATTTCCGGTTATAACCGATTTTATACCGAGTTATAAACGGTTATAACCGATTTTATACCGGTTATAAAAAAAACCAGTTTTTTAAACAGTTAATACAACAGTTTTACCTTTTATACCGGTTATAAACGAGTTTTTTGGATTTTACCGGTTATACCGAATATAATGTTTTATAGGATTATACCGATTATAAGTTTTTACCGGGTTATCACGTTTAAATTTTTCCCGTTAAAGATTTTACCGTATTGGTTTTCGGGTTTTACACGGTTTAAAAACGCGTTATAACGGTTTCCTTTATAACGATTATAACGATTTTTAAAAAAACGAGTTATATTTCTGACCGTAAAAAATTGCCGTACAATATAACCGTTTGACCGTTTAAAAATTCTAAAATTTAAATAAACTCGACGAATACAACGTTAAATGCCCTATAATGAACTCTGCCCCCGTATAATAAAATTTTGCCCTGTATAATAAATTTTGACCGTATAATGACTACCCTGTATAATGAATTGCCCTGTAAAATAAACCTGACCCTGTATAATGAAACTTGACCCTTTTAAAATAAATTTTGCTCTGTATAATGCATTTTGGCCCCCTGTAAAATAAAACTTGCCCCTGATAATGATCTGACTTGATAATGCACTCGACCCTGTTATTAAAAAATTGACCTGTATAATGAACTCTACCCTGTAAAATAAATCTGACTTGTATAATGCACTCTGGCCCCTTATAAAAAATTCCCCCTGTATAATGCACTCTGCCCCTGTATAATGAACTCTGACCCTGTTAATGAACTTGACCCTGTAAAGAACTCTGACCTGTATAATACTTGCCCTGTTAATAAATCGCCCCGTATAATGAACTCTGCCCTGTAAATGAATCTGCCGGATAATGCACTCTGACCCTGTTAATAATCACTCTGATAATGACTCGACCCTGTATAATGAACTTGCCCTGAAAATTCTCTGACCTGTTAATGAACTTGACCCCCCTGTTAATAACTTGACCCTGTAAATGAATCTGACCCTGTAAAATGAACTCGACCCGTAAATGAACTTGCCCTGAAAATAATAAAACCCCTCTGACCCTGTAAAATATTTCTGACCGTAAAATGAACTCTGACCCTTTTTAAATGATTTCGACCGTATAATGACTTGCCCCGTATAAGAACTCTGACCCTGTATAATGTTTCTGACTCTGTATAATGCACTTGACCCGTTAAGATTTCTGACTCTGTTTAATGCACTCTGCCCGTATAAGATTTCGCCTGTATAATGCCCTTGCCCCGTATAATGATTTCTGACCCTTAAAGATTTTCGCCGTTAATGAACTTTTTGGCCCTGTAAATGAATTTGGCCCTGTTAATAACCGGGCTTTGTAAAATAAAATCTGATCTTATAATGAACTGCCCCGTAAAATAAATCGGCCTGTATAATAAATTTGATCTGAAAAAAACCCGGCCCTGTAAAATAAATTTCTGACCCTGTTAATGAACTCGGCCCCTGATAAAAAATGCCCTTGTAAAAAGAATTTCCCCCGTATAATAGCTTTGGCCCTGTATAATGACTCTGCCTTTGTATATGAACTCTGGCTTTTTATATAAACTTGACCCTGTATAATAAAATTTCTGTAAAATTAAACTTGACCCTGATAACGCGTCAACCAAATATAATAACTCTGACTGTATAAGAACTCGACCCTGTAAAATAAACTCGTTTTGTATAAGGGCCCTTTACCCTGTAAAATGACTTTTCCCCTTGTATAATAAAACTCTGCCCTTGTATAATAACTCGGGCCCCTTTTTTAAAAATTTCTTCCCCTGTTAAATAAATTACCCTTATAATAAAACTTTTGACCTTTGTATAAGAACCCTTCCCCTTAATAAATTTTACCCTGAAATAAACCTGACCCTATATAAATCTGACGTATAATGACTCTAAACCCCTTTTAAAAAATTTTTCCTGATATTTTGTATAATGAACTTCCCTGTAAAATGATTTTACCTGTATAATGAATTGCCCCTTATAATAAACCGGCCCGTAAAATAAACTTCCCTTATAATTTTTTTATAATAAAACTGGACCCTTAAAAAAATTTAAAGAATCGGGCCCCAAAATATTGTTTAATGCCCGGGCCCGTATAATAAATCTGGTTGTATAATGACTTGACCCTGATAATGAACTCTCCCCGTATAAAAACCCCTGACCTTTAAAATGAACTCGGGCCTTAAAATAAAACCGGGCCCGTATAATGAATCTGGGGTAAAAAACTATGACCCTGTTTTAATGAATCTAAAAACCCTTAAATGAATCTGACCTTTTAATGACTATGACCCTGAAAAAAAAATTCTGACCCCGTTAATAATCTGACACAGAAAAAAAAAATTTTGACAGCAGTACATTCCTTACAATGCAAAAAAATTTTTCCCATAATAAATTCTTTCCCAAATTTATAAATCTGATTCCTATAATTTTTGACCAAAGTATAAAAAATTCTGACCATAATTTTTGACTCGGTTCAAAAATTCTGACACAGAACAAAAAAAAAGACACGTGTAAAAAATTTCGACAGTTAGAAATCTGTACATCATAAAAAAACTCCGTCAAGCAAAAAAAAACTAAAAACAACGTAAGAAATTCTGACCGTGTTTTTAAACTGAAAACATAAAATTTAATTTTTCACTATCAAAAATGCAACTTAACGCCCATTTTCTCTCATTCCTTTCACTAAATTTCTTTAAACGCCCATTTATCAATTATTTCCTCCTTCACTAATCATTTTTTTCTTTTATTTCGTTTTTTTACCTCTCTTTTACCGCTGTCTTTTATTTAGGGTAATATATCTAAGAATAAGCTTATAGGAAATGGGGATACAGCTTAGCGCTGATACCCATCCCTTGATGGGAACTGTATAGTTATATCTGTTAATGTTTCGGCAAGTTTTATTGATAAAAGGCATGTATAATCATTTCTTAAAAAACTATGGTCGTTTTTTAAAATTTTACAACAAAATTTGGGACGTCCTATACCTATGGTACTGCACTTTCAACATTTGGCACTATACAACTTTTTCTGCACTTTCAACTATGGGGCTGTACTATAAAATACGGTTTATGTCACTTACAACTTATACGTCACTTTACAACAACTATGACTGTCCTTAAACATAGTACGTACTATACAAAATATGGTACGTCCTATACAACTTGGTAAGTCACTATACAACTATGGTACTGTCACTTTCAATATGGCTGTCACTTTTACAACTATGGTACGTCACTATAAAACTACGGGACTGTCACTATACAACTATGGTACTGTCATTTTATAAACATGGTACTGCATATACAACTATGGAAATTTTCTATAAACTATAGTACGTCACAACAACTGTGGTACTGTCACTACACAACTTTGGGACTGTCACTAAACAACATGGTTCTGCACTAAACAAAAATGGTAAAATGGGCCCATACAACTTTTGGTACTGTCACTATACAACATGGTACGTCACTAAACAGCTTGGGACTGTCACATATAACATGGTACTGTCACTTTACAATATGGTACTGTACTATACAACATGGTACTGCCTTTAAAAACAGGTACTGTCACTTAAAAAATATGGTACTGTCATTCAACTATGGCTGTCACTATACAACTAGAACTGTCCATCAACTTGGTACTGTCATTTTTTAAAACTATGGTACTGTCATAACAACTATGATACTGCCCCATAAACTTTTTACGTCACTTTACAACAACTATGGTACGTCACATAAATATGGTAATGTCACTATACAACTTCATACGTCCTATACAACTATGGGACTGTCACTTACAACAACTAGGTTTGTATATACAAAATGGTCTGTCCTAAACAACTTTATACTTCACTATCAACTTTGGCTGCCTTTTTTAAAAAATATGGTACTGTCATTACAACTATGGTCTGTCATATACAAATAGGTCTGTCACTATACAACTATGGTACTTTCACTTTACAAAAATGGGACTGTACTTAAAAACTACGGTACTGTCATAACAACTATGGTACTGCCATACAACTATGGGACTGTCCCCTTACAACTATGGTTTTTGTCATATACAACTTTGGTTTTCTGTCCCAAAAACAAATATGATACGTCACTATGCAACTATGGGACTGTCATTTACAACAAATGGTACTGTACATACAACTATGGTACTGTCACTATACAACTTGGTACGTCATTAACAAATATGGGGCTGCACTTTACAACATGGGACTGTACTATACAAATACGGGACTTTACAAAATTGGTACTCTATATACAATTGGTTGCACTTTAAAAAATATGGTATGTCCTAAACAACATTACTGCCCCAAAACTGTGGGACGTCCCTACACAATAGGACGGCACTAAACAAATGGTACTTTTCACTAAACCTAGGTATGTCAATTTTAAAATATGGTACTGCATATAAAACATGGGACTGTCCAAAAACTATGGTACTGTCCTATTAACTATGGTACGTCACTTTACAACTGTGGACTGTCCCATCAAAAAGGTACTGCACTATACAATTGGACTGCACTAAACAACAGGTAGTCACTAACAACTTGGTCTGTCCTAAAACTATGTACGTCACTATACAACGTGAACTGTCAAATTTTAAATATGGACTGTCACTTTACAAAAAACTATGTACGTCAAATTTTCAATATGGTACGTAAAATAAAAATATGGTACTGTCACAATACATATGGTTCTGTCACTTTACAAAATAGGTAGGGGCCTATACAAACCGGGGTTGTCACTATACAACTACTACTGTCCCCCCTAAAAAATAGGTCGTCACTATACAACTATGGGACTGTCACTATACAACTATGGACTGTCATATCAACTGGGTATGCAACTACACAACTATGGTAATGTCACCCAAAAAACATGGTACTGTTTCCCAAACAACTATGGTTTGTCCTAAAACTATGGTACTGTCACTAACAATTGGTACTGTCACTAAACAGCTAGGTACTGTCACTACATAAAATATGGTAGTCACTTTACAACTGTGGGACTGTCCTAACAACTATGTTTTGTCACTATACCTATGGTACTGCACTATACAACAGGTACGTAATACAACTATGGACTGTCATAGCAAATGGTACTGTATAAAACTATGATATGTCACAATTAAAAAATGGTACTGCACTTTACAAAACTTGGTACGTCACTATAAAAATAGGTACTGTACTATGCAATTTGGTTTCTGAAATAAACATGGGTTTTGTCCCCTTTTCAAATATGGACTGTCCTATACATACGGTACTGTCTTATACAATATGCTACGTCACTATCAACTATGGTACGTACTATAAACAGGTATGTCATTTAAAAACTATGGGACTGTCACATAAAACTGTGGGATGTACTCACAACTATGGGACTGTCCAAAAAACAGGGGACTGTCACAAACACTATGGGACGTCCATACAAATTTGGTATGTCGCTATCAACTATGGTTCGTACTAAACAGCTATGGTACTGTCACTATAAACTATGGTATGTCATTTAAAAACTTTGGTATGTCCATACAACATGGAAATGCACTATCAACTATTACTGTCCTTTTCAACTTGGGGACTGTCATATCAACATTGTACTTTACTTACAAAATATGGGTTTCTTTACATACAAAAGGAAATGTCAAATTTTCAAAATTTTTCTGCACATACAAAATATATACTGTCACTAACAATATGGTACTGTCACTTTAAACAACTATGGTTTGTCATATACAAAATATGGACTGTCCCAATACAAATATGGTTCGTCACTTTTCAAAAATGGTACTGTCACAATAAACTACGGTACTGCCACATACAACTATGGTATTTCCCAAAAACAACTATGGTACTGCACTATAAACATGGTACTGTCACTTTAAAAACTATGGTACTGCCTATCAAGTGTGGTACTGTCACTACAAACTAGGGTAGTCACAAACAATAGGTACTGTCACTATACAACTATGGTACTGTCGCATCAAAATATGGTACTGTCACTAAACAGCATGGTATGTCACTATTAACTAGGTATGTCATTTAAACTATGGTACTGTCATTTTTACAACTTTGGAACTGTCACTTACAAAATATGGTACGTACTTTCAACTATGGTTTCTGTACTATCAACCACTGCCACTATAAAAAATGGAATGTCACATACAACTATGGGATGTCACTAACAACTATGGTCTGTCACTATACAAAAATTTGGGATGTCATATACAGGGGTACGTCACTAACAAATGGTACTTTCACTAAACAAATTAGTACTTACAACTAGGGACGTCCGCATACAACATGTACTGTCAAAACCTTTTGGATGTCCTTATACTATGGGACTGTCATTTTTTAACTATGGTACTGTCTTTACAACTATGGAACTGTCACATACAACTTTGGACTTTTCCCAACAACTTGGTACTCTCCTATACAACTATGGTTCGTCACTATACAACTATGTACTGAATATACAACATGGTACTTCCCCTTACAATATGGTACGTCACTATCAACTATGATACTGCCTATACAACTATATACTGTCACTTTACAACAACAGGTATGTCCCCTTCAACATGGACTGTCACTATACAACTGTGGTCTGTCATACACAACTATGGACTGTCACTTAAACAACTATGGTATGTCATAAAAAAATATGGTACTGTCCCATCCTAAAGGGACTGTCACTATACAACAGGTATGTCACTAACAAAATGGTACTGTCATATAAACTGTGGGACTGTCACTACACAACTAGGGGGGTTTTTGGGTTTTTGGGGGGGGGGGGGGGGGGGGGGGGGGGGGGGGGGGGGGGTTTTTTGGGGGGGGGTTTTTTAGGGGGGGGGGGGGGGTTGGGGGGGGGGTTTTTGGGGGGGGGGTTTTTTGGGGGGGGGGGGGGGGGGGGGGGGGGGGGTTTTGGGGGGGGCTGCCTAACAACTGGTACGCCCTAACAACTAGAATGTCAAACAACTATGGTAGTTTACTAACAAACTTTGGTCTGTCAAATTTTAAACAAAAATTGGTACTGTCACTATACAATTGGTACTGTCAAATAACAAATGGTCGTCACTTTAAAAAACTATGGTATGTCACTATACAAAATATTGGTACTGTCGCTATAAAAACTATGGGACTGTACTAAAAAAGCTTTGGTACTGCCACTATTAACTTTTTGCTGTCACTTACAACATGGTTTTTCCCATACAACTACGGACTGTCACTATAAAAAATGTTGTCACTATACAACTAGGTATTGGGTCACTATACAAATTGGGCGTCACTATCAACTAGATACTGTCACTATACAACATGGGGTCCTTACAAACCCTTTGGTTGGGCACTATACAACTAGGTACGTCACTAAAACATGGTTGTCACTTAACTATGGTACTTCACTATACAAAATAGGTACTGCACTATACAATTTGGGGGCTGTCACTAACAATAGGTACTGTCACTAAACAACTATGGGACTGTCAATAAAAAATTGGTACTGTACTATCAATTGTACGTCACTTTCAACTAGGGACTGTCTAAACAACATGGTCCCGTCACTATAAAACATGGTACTGTCCTTTACAACTAGGTTGTCACTAAAAACTTGGTTAATGTCACTATAAATTGGTTTCGCACTTTACAATATGGGACTGTCACTATAAACTAGGCTGTCATAAAAAACTATGTAATGTCACTATACAAAATATGGTTTTTACTTTTCAAATTGGGCGTCCTTTTTCAACTATGTACTGTACATAAACTAGGTCTGTCCTTAAACATGTCTGACCTTCAAAATATGTACGTCACTATACAACTTGGTACGTCCATACAATAGGTACTGTTTTAAAAAACAAAATGTGGGACGTCACTCCAACTATGGTATTCAAAACAAATATGGTATGTCACTAAACAACTATGGTCTGTCACATACAAATATGTACGCACTATAAAATATGGTACTGTCACTAAACTTTGGGCTGTCATAAAACTAGGGACGTCCTTTCAACTTGGGTTGTCATAACAAAATATGGGACTTCACTATACAATATGGTACTTCACTTACAACTATGGGACGTCACTATACAAATGGTACTGTCACTAACAACTTGGTACTGTCACTATACAACTTGACTGTCACAATTTCAACTATGGCTGCCTTTACCAAACTAGGTCTGAAATATACAACTATGGTACTGCACTTCAAAATATGGTACTGCAAATACAAAAAATGGTTTTTGTCACTTTAAAAATATGGTACTGTCACTATACAAATTGGTACGTCAAACAACTATGTACTGTACTAACAACTTTGGTACTGTCACTAAAACAACTATGGTATTGCCCCCATACAACTATGGGACGAAATATTTAAAATTGGGGACTGTCACTAAACACTATGGTCCCGTCCTAAAAACTATGGTACTGTCAT
>NC_069456.1:10964757-11082257 GCF_026875155.1 Cherax quadricarinatus
TTTTGGAAATTTGGAATATCTACCTGAAAGGGTTTGGAAAGGGGTTTTTTGGGCAACGCTATGACTTTGGCAGATCTTTGCCCCATAGGGGGTTTGGAAAAGGGTGCTTTGGGGGGGGGTGCACCCCGGGAGGGGGGGGTGGTTTGTTTTGGGGGTTTTTTATATTTTTTAAAATATTTTTAAAATTTATGTTACCCTTTTTTATATTTTGAATTTTAAAAATAAATTTTTAAATATTAAAAAAAAAAAAGGGGGAAACACCCCTTTTCTGGAATGGGGGGGCCTCTTAAAATCTGGGTTCTGAAGAGTTAGAGAAAAGGGAAGGGGTAGCAGTAAGTTAAATGATCAGTTAGGGAAAAGGGGGAAAAGAGAATATAAATTTTAAATTCAAGAATTATTTTGGATTAAAGTAAAGTTGGGATGCAGAAGTGGGTCTAATAACGTGTATGCACCGGGAAAAGGGGAAATGCAAGGGAAGAGAGATTTTGGGGGGATTTAAGTGAATTTATAGGAGCCTTTGAACCAAGTAGAGAGAAATTTTGTGGTAGGGGACTTGAATCAAAGTGGGAGAAACTTTTGAGAGGGTGGGTGGGGAAAGTTTGGGGTCCCGGTTAAAGATAATGGGAGCCTTTGATTGAATTTTTATAGAAAGGGGTTTGTTATAGTAAAAATTTTTAAGAAAAAGAGGATAAAAAAATATACCGAAAAATTTAGGGCGAAATGACAGTAGTTTTTTGGTTTATGTTTTGGTAGATAAAAGACTGTTGAGTGACTTCAGGTGTACATGTTTATAGGGGGGCCCACAGAATACGTACTTTCTAGTTGTAGCTACACTGGAGTAAAAGGAGAGGGATACAAGGGAATGAAGCATCGGGAAGAGGGTGAAGGTTTATAAACAAAAGAGGAGGCAGTTAGGGTAGATAAAAACACTATTGGAGGATAGATGGTAATGAAGATAGGAAAATGGGGCGAAGAGGTATGGGGTGGGTTTTTAAAAATGTAGTGTTAGAGTTTCAGCAAAATTTTTGTGGTTCCGGAAAAAGTGGGTCAGGAGGGAAGAGGACGTTGGGGAATGATGAGTAAAGGAGTAGTAAGGGAGAAAATTACTTTGGGAAAGTTTTTAAAAGGAAAAAATGATGCAAGGAGGGAAGAGTATATAGAAAAAGAGAGAAGTTAAGAAGTGGTAAAGCAATGAAAAAGAAGCAAATGAGAGAGTGGGTGAATGTTATCAAAAAATTTTTGTGAAAATAAAAAAAAGTTTTGGAGTGAGATTAACAAGTTAAGAAAGCCTAGAGAACAAATGGATTTGTCAGTTAAAAATAGGAAGGAAGTTATTAAATGGAGAGTTAGAGGTATTGGGAAGATGGAAGGAATATTTTGAGGAATTGTTAAATGTTGATGAAGATAGGGAAGCTGTGATTTCGTGTATAGGGCAAGGAGGAATAACATCTTGTAGGAGTGAGGAAGACCCAGTTGTGAGTGGGGGGGAATTTCCCGTGAGGCAGTAGGTAAAATAAAAGGGGGAAAGGGCAGCCGGGATTGATGGGATAAAGATAGAAATGTTAAAAGCAGGTGGGGATATAGTTTTGGAGTGGTTGGTGAAATTTATTTAAAAAGATGGAAAAGGGGTAAGGTACCTAGGGATTGGCAGAGAGCAGATATTCCTTTGTATAAAGGCAAAGGGGATAAAAAGAGGAAAAAATTATAGGGGATAAGTCTGTTGAGTGTACCTGGAAAAGTGTATGGTAAGTTATAATTGAAAGAATAAGAGAAGACGGAGAATGGGATAGCAATAACAAGGAGGCTTTAGGAAAGGTAGGGGTGTGTGGACCAGGTGTTTACAGTGAAAATAAAAGGGAACAGTATTTAGATAAGCTAAAAAGGCTTTGTGGCATTTTTTGGATTTTGGGAAAAGGCTATGACAGGGTGGTGGGGGGGAATGTGGCAGTGTTGCAAGTGTATGGGGTAGGAGGGGTTATGAAACATGAAATTTTTTCGAGGATAGGGAGGCTAAGTTGACTAGTAGGAAAGAGGGAAATTTTTTCCCAAAAAGTAGCCTTTGACAAGGAGTGTGATGTCACCGTGGTTTTTAATATATTTAGAAGGGGTTTTTAAGAAAGTAAAATGCTAGGGTCTTGGGAAGAGGCGGGAGTTAAAAATAAAAAACACACACAAATTGGGGGTTGTCAAGCTGCTCTTTTGGATAACTTTCCTTGGGATTTGAAAAGAATTGCAGAGATTGGTGGATAATTTGGGGTGTCAAAAGAAGAAAATTAAAGGTGAATACAGGGAAAAAGTAATTTGAGGGGTAAACAAAAGATTTTGGTGAGAAAGATTGAATATCAATTGGAGGGAAGGGGTATGGAGGGGGGAACGTATTCAGATATTTTGGGAGTGGACTGTCAGCAGATGGGTCTAGAAAGATGAGGTGAATCTAGAATTTATGAGGAAAAAGAGTTATGGTGCACTTAGGAGTCTGTGGAAAAAAAGAATTTTGCCTTACAAAGGGGGTGTATGGGGTTTTTTAAAGTTTTAAGGAAGCGGGGTTGGGGCGGCGGGGAAAAGGGGTGGAGAGGGTGTTATTTTGGGGGTTTTTGGTGTGGAGGGGTTTGGGAAATTAGAGGATGGGGGAACCCGGTTGTGAGGTGAGAAGGTTTTTATTTGGGCTTTTTGGAGTGGAGCAAAAGAAACTTAAATGAATCATGGAAAGGGGGGGAGGGGGGGCTGGGGGGTTGGGGGGAGGGGGGTAAAATTTTTGGGCACACCCCCCAAATGGGAGGGTTTTTTGTTAATTTGGGGAAAAAAGGTTTTTAAAAATTTTGGTTAGTGTAAAAGAACTTTTGAAGGGGACGGGGAAAAGGAGGGGATGATTGGAGGGGGGGGGGGGGGGGGGGGGGGGGGGGGGGGGGGTTAAAGTTTTTCTTTTTCGGGCCACCCTCCCTTGGGGAAATGGGCCGGTGTGTAATAAAAAAAAAAAAAAAAATTATAATATAATATTATTAAATATATATATATATATATAAATATATAATATATATAATATAAATTTAAAATTTATATATATTTTTAAAAATTATAAATAATATAATATATATATATATAATATTATATTTAATATATATAATGCAGTTTTTAATATATGTCTGCCGAATGGGCAAAATTGCAAATTTTGGGTTTAAATAGCAACGCTCTTTTGCCATAAGGACAAGCAAAATTTGTGTATCAATAATTTCGCCAAAAACTTCTGAACCTAACGAAAAAAAATATATTTCCTGTTTTTGTTTAGTATTAAATTATTGTAAACAAATCAAAATATAATAGTTGAGTTTTGGCAAAATAAATTGTTCTTTTTTATAAAAGGTTAGGGAAGTTTTTTCTAAAACTTTTGGTGCAAATTTAAAAAATTTTTTCATTTAAAATTAATTAAAAAAAATGTACTTTTTAAAGTATAAGAGAAAAAATTTTTGAAAGGGCTTTAAATTTTTAAAGATTTTTTGTAATTGACCATTTTTACATCGGGACGACATATATATATAAAATATAAAATATAATATATAATATTATTAAAAATATATATAATATTAAAATTTTATATAATATTAAATATATATAAATATATATATATATATATATATATATGTATATATTTATTATTTTAATATAAATAAAAAAAATATATATATAATATATATATAATAATATATATTAATAAATATTAAAAATATATACTTATATAATATAAATATATATTATATATATATTTAAAAATATGTTTAATTTATATTATAATATAAATATATAATATATATATTATATATATATATTAATATATATATTTATGCGTGCCCAATAGGGAGAATTTCGATCTTGGCTTAAATACAACGTCTCTTGCCAAATTTTGGACAAAGGAAAATTTTGTAGGAATAATTCGCCAAAATCTTCTGAACCTAACGAAAAAAAAAATATTCATTGTGTTTGTTTAGTATAAATTATTTTAAAAAGTTTTAAAATATATTTAGTTGGGTTAGCTAAAAAAAAATGCTTTGTTTAATAAGGGTTTGGGAAGTTTTTTTAAGTTTCTTTTGGTGCAAAATTTTTTTTTTAAATTTACTTTTAAGAAAAAAATATATCATAAAATATAAAAAAAATTTCAGAAAGATTTAAATTTAAATGACTTTGTAATTTACCAGTTTTACATACGGCACACATAAATATTTATAAAAACATACTCGTCTCCCGGCAGTGAAGCCCAACTCAGGAGATTTCCTGTTAGCGTTTTAAATTTCCCCCGGGTCCCCTCGCCTACAGGCCATTCGGTTTTGGTGTTGCTCTTCCCTGCCCCCCCCTCCCCCACTGAACATAGGGTTTTGCGGCGGGGGGACAGCTATCAATTGGACTTCATGGGCTTTTGTGTCACACAGCAGAAGGGGGAAATATGCCAACGAAGGTCAATGACATCATAAAGAGAAGCCTCGCCACAGCCCATTGCCCAGCTCAACGGGAACCCCAAGTACAGAGGTCTGATGGAAGTCAAAAGCGTCCTGATGGAGCCACTATGCTACCCTGGAAGGATGGAAAGCAGATTACCTGGGACTACACCTGTGCTGCCACATTGGCAGACACCTACTTGCCATACTCGTAGTGGAAGGGGGCGGAGCTGCCAGCCACAGGGAGACCCAGTGGTTGTTTTGTATATTATATATATATATATATATATATATATATATATATATATATATATATATATATATATATATATATATATATATATATATATATATATATATATATAGATATATATAGGGAAGTATCACTTCTATGGCTGGAATGGGGATCCTCATCCTCAGAGAAGACAATAAACGTACCTCAGGGAAAACTCAAGGTTCTCCCCTAAGCTGTTTTAATATTTTCTTCTCCTACCAACCCCTATATTTGATATTCTATGTGAACATTTATTAATAAAACAGAATACATTTACAGAAAACCATAAACATGAATACAATGGCACAATGTATCAAAGATCACGAATTTCCTCCAGCTCCTCCGAGGCTGGACGCGAGCCAAGTGTGCAGCAAGCATTTCCCCTCTGGATGGCTACGCTGAGGCGCTGGAACATGAAAGTGGCTGCCCTTGGGTCCCTGGTGGTGTCGATGAGTCTGGAACCCAATTCTTTCAGGAAACGTGTGGCATTTTTTTCCCATGATCCCAAGGTCTCTGATCCCACTGGGACAAATTGATACTGTTGGCTTATGTACCTGTATTTGCTGATCTTGTACTCCTCCCTGTGGTCAGCAGCTCCTCCCTGTCTCCCCACACTGTGATGGATATAGGTGTCAGCCAGTGTGGACACACAGGTGTAGTCCAATGCTAAGAGCTTGCCATTCTTCCAAGGATAGATGGTGATCCCGTCGGGGTGGTTTGCTGGGTTGTGGGTATTGTTGGCTGCTAGTGATCGGGGCTCCCTCTCGGCTGAGCATCCAGCTGTAGCAAGAGTTCTCTTAATGATGTCATTGACCTCATTGTGTCTTGCATGCCAGCCCTTGGTTTTGGAACAGTTAAGACCATGTAGACCGTATTGGTCTGCTTGCACTTCGCCGCAAATACACGTATATTCTGTGTGAATTGGGGCAGCAAGGCACAGAGCCACTTAGGGTCGAGTCGCGTTCCCATTGCCGATATGGGAACTGTTTGGAGGAGGTCCCCGGAGTGATGTGCACTCACAGCCTGGAGACGGGCAATCTCCCTATCTGATGTTGCAGCCCTGAGCATGTTGGCAAGCACCTTTTCAGCGATCGGGCCATCCCAGCTTGACTGTTTGTGAGCCAGTGCTGCACTAGGGTTTGGTGCTGGAGCAGCAAGAGTCTCCCATTCAGTGATGGCACTGGCATAGCTAGGGTCTTCTATTCCTGCTGAGTCACTGAGGGTATCAGGAAAAATTTGTCTTATCAACTCGTTTGATATTATGGAAGAGTATAGGAAAGCTGGTAGAGTAATCTGGGAGGATCTGTGTACTCCTAGCCCTCCAAGCCTGACCGTAAGTGAGGCTTGCAACCACTGTCCATCGTCAAGGGAAAGATTCAATACACTGTCTAGCATGGTCTTAAGGAGAGAGTCATATTCCTTGAGTTTTGGACTGCTGAAGGCTGGGGAGCATCGCAGAAAGTAGGTAAGTTTTGGGATTGACAGGCACCTGGTGAGTAGGTAGAAGGCATCGTGTGTGTCAATGTCTTTCATCCTGCTTTCCATCGTCCGGAGGTCTGAGACTTTTTTTTTCTAGGATCAGATTGATGGCATTGGGTCCAAGAGGAGCACCAAGGAGAGTGCTATTGACTGGATCAATGGCTCGTGCTCCTGGTAAAATGGCGCTAATATTCCGGATCATCTGTTGATTGGTAGAAACTATTTCACATTTGGTGGGGTTTAAAGAAAGGCCCAGGCTTTCTCCCATGTCTTTAATTTTACTGATGTCCTCTAGGAGAGATTCTGTTGTGCCAGCCAGGGTACCGTCGTCCAGGAACCAGATATTGTGTGTGTGTGTGAGTGTTTTATATATATATTATATATTTATATATGATTTATATATATAGTATATATTATATATATATATATTATATTATATATATATTATATATATATATATATATATATATATATATATATATATATATATATATATTATATATATATTATATATATATATATATATATATATATATAATATATGTCGTGCCGAATAGGTAAAACTGGTCACTTAGCAAGAACTCATTTAAAATTAAGTCCTTTCTAAAATTTTATCTCATACGTTTAAAGATATAGTTTTTTTCATTTATGTTAATTTAAAAAATAAGAACCTTAGAAAACTTATCTAACCTTATTGTAACAAGCACAGTTTAATTTAGCCTAATCCAATTAAATATATTTTAGATAAGTTTATAATAATTTAATAATAAACAACACAATGAAATATATTTTTTCGTTAGGTTCAGAATGATTTTCGCGAAATTATTGCATACACAAATTTTCGCTTGCTTTGGCAAGAAGATCGTTGCTATTTAAGCCAAAATCGCAAGTTTTATCTATTCGGCGCGACATATATATCATTAACTAAACTGCAGCAGGCCAGGGTTCGACACCACGACACATTTTCTCACCTCAAGAGACAACACAACGTACATGTCACCTTATCCACTCAGCCTAGATCCTACAAAGATCACGCACCCAGCAGAGCTAGGTGTTGTTCGTGATCCGAGGACACTCGTGGCAGTGGTATGCTCACGGATTAGTTTCAGCCTAGTGAGGGACTATACTTATGCATTTACTGTCCGGCAACTACATCCCGTTTAGTGGTAGTCAGCAGGAAGGTGCTGTTGATCATAGGGAAGAACATAAACTTAAGCATATTGATTTGACCCACGTAGTTCTTCGTCCCAACATACATACATAAATACATACATTCATTCATACATACATACATACATACATACACAATCATACATACATACATACATACATACATACTACATACATACTATACATACATACATACATAATTCATACATACATACATACTACATACATACATACATACATTACATACATACATACATACATACATACATTCATACATACATACATACATACATACATACATACATACATACATACATACATACATACATACATACATACATACATACATACATACATTCATACATTACATACATTACATACATACATACATTACATTACATTATTACATACATACATAATACATACATACATACTATAGCATTCATACATACATACATATCATACATTACATACATTACATCAATAATACATACATACATCATACATACTATACATACATACATACATACATATATACGTACATAGAAATATATTACCGTCACAAGGTCATTAACATGTGTCACAACTTTCTGCTGCAATAAAATTCATGTGTCATAGAATGTTCACTGTACCTGTCTGCCAAGTATTTTCGCTGCTTGGCTACTATGCATGTTCACTGTAGCTGTCTATCATGTATATTCAGTGTAACTGTCTATCATGTATGTTCAGTGTAACTGTCTATCATATATGTTCAGTGTATCTATCATGTATGTTCAGTGTATCTATCATGTATGTTCAGTGTATCTATCATGTATGTTCAGTGTGTCTATCATGTATGTTCAGTGTGTCTATCATGTATGTTCAGTGTATCTATCATGAATGTTCAGTGTTCTATCATGTATTTCAGTGTTCTATCATGTATGTTCAGTGTGTCTATCATGTATGTTCAGTGTGTCTATCATGAATGTTCAGTGTATCTATCATGTATGTTCAGTGTGTCTATCATGAATGTTCAGTGTGTCTATCATGTATGTTCAGTGTATCTATCATGTATGTTCAGTGTGTCTATCATGTATGTTCAGTGTGTCTATCAGTATGTTCAGTGTGTCTATCATGTATGTTCAGTGTGTCTATCATGTATGTTCAGTGTGTCTATCATGAATGTTCAGTGTATCTATCATGTATGTTCAGTGTGTCTATCATGATGTTCAGTGTGTCTATCATGTATGTTCAGTGTATCTATCATGTATGTTCAGTGTGTCTATCATGTATGTTCAGTGTGTCTATCATGTATGTTCAGTGTATCTATCATGTATGTTCAGTGTATCTATCATGAATGTTCAGTGTCTATCTTATCATGTATGTTCAGTGTTATTATCTATGATGTTCAGTGTGTCTATCATGTATGTTCAGTGTATCTATCATGTATGTTCAGTGTGTCTATCATGAATGTTCAGTGTATCTATCATGTATGTTCAGTGTGTCTATCATGTATGTTCAGTGTATCTATCATGTATGTTCAGTGTATCTATCATGTATGTTCAGTGTATCTATCATGTATGTTCAGTGTATCTATCATGTATGTTCAGTGTATCTATCATGTATTCATTGTTCATGATGTTCGTGTATCTATCATGTATGTTCAGTGTATCTATCATGTATGTTCAGTGTATCTATCATGTATGTTCAGTGTGATCTATCATGTATGTTCATGTGTTTGTTTCTATCATGTATGTTCAGTGTATCTATCATGAATGTTCAGTGTGTCTATCATGTATGTTCAGTGTGTCTATCATGTATGTTCAGTGTGTCTATCATGTATGTTCATGTTATCAGTATTTCGTGTCTATCATGAATGTTCAGTGTATCTATCATGTATGTTCAGTGTGTCTATCATGAATGTTCAGTGTGTCTATCATGTATGTTCAGTGTATCTATCATGTATGTTCAGTGTGTCTATCATGTATTTCGTTCATGATGTTTGTTCTATCATGTATGTTCAGTGTGTCTGATGTTCAGTGTCTATCATAGTTCAGTGTGTCTATCATGAATGTTCAGTGTATCTATCATGTATGTTCAGTGTGTCTATCATGAATGTTCAGTGTGTCTATCATGTATGTTCAGTGTATCTATCATGTATGTTCAGTGTGTCTATCATGTATGTTCAGTGTGTCTATCATGTATGTTCAGTGTATCTATCATGTATGTTCAGTGTATCTATCATGAATGTTCAGTGTATCTATCATGTATGTTCAGTGTATCTATCATGTATGTTCAGTGTGTCTATCATGTATGTTCAGTGTATCTATCATGTATGTTCAGTGTGTCTGTCATGAATGTTCAGTGTATCTATCATGATGTATCAGTGTTCATCAGTAGTTCAGTGTCTATCATGTATGTTCAGTGTGTCTAATATTCATGTAACTGTTCAGTGTATATTCTGATCATGTATCAGTATGTTCAGTGTATTCTATCATGTATGTTCAGTGTCATCATATTCATGTATGTTGTCAGTGTATCTATCATATATGTTTCAGTGTTAGTGTATCTATCATGTATGTTCAGTGTATCTATCATGTATGTTCAGTGTATCTATCATGTATGTTCAGTGTATCTATCATGTATGTTCAGTGTATCTATCATGTATGTTCAGTGTATCTATCATGTATGTTCAGTGTATCTATCATGTATGTTCAGTGTATCTATTATGTATGTTCATTGTAACTGTCTGTCAGGTATGTTCATTGTAACTGTCTGTCAGGTATGTTCATTGTAACTGTCTGTCAGGTATGTTCATTGTAATTGTCTGTCAGGTATGTTCATTGTGAACGTTCTGTCAGGTATGTTCATTGTAACTGTCTGTCAGGTATGTTCATTGTAACTGTCTGTCAGGTATGTTCATTGTAACTGTCTGTCAGGTATGTTCATTGTAACTGTCTGTCAGGTATGTTCATTGTAACTGTCTGTCAGGTATGTTCATTGTAACTGTCTGTCAGGTATGTTCATTGTAACTGTCTGTCAGGTATGTTCATTGTAACTGTCTGTCAGGTATGTTCATTGTAACTGTCTGTCAGGTATGTTCATTGTAACTGTCTGTCAGGTATGTTCATTGTAACTGTCTGTCAGGTATGTTCATTGTAACTGTCTGTCAGGTATGTTCATTGTAACTGTCTGTCAGGTATGTTCATTGTAACTGTCTGTCAGGTATGTTCATTGTAACTGTCTGTCAGGTATGTTCATTGTAACTGTCTGTCAGGTATGTTCATTGTAACTGTCTGTCAGGTATGTTCATTGTAACTGTCTGTCAGGTATGTTCATTGTAACTGTCTGTCAGGTATGTTCATTGTAACTGTCTGTCAGGTATGTTCATTGTAACTGTCTGTCAGGTATGTTCATTGTAACTGTCTGTCAGGTATGTTCATTGTAACTGTCTGTCAGGTATGTTCATTGTAACTGTCTGTCAGGTATGTTCATTGTAACTGTCTGTCAGGTATGAACTATAGTTCCTCCTTTGCTGTTCCTCTCTCCACATTGCATGTGTTCATTCCTCCCTCCTTCCTTTTTTCCTTATTACCCCTATCTTTAATTAATTTTCTTCTTATTACCTTATTCTCTCTTCTTTTCATTGACACCCTCCCTCCCTCCTTCCCTCCCCCTTTCACTCCCTTCCTCCTTTCCTTGGTGAATCTCTCCTTTCTTACTTTCTTCATCATTCCCTCACATTACCTACATCTACATCTCTCTCCCTCCATTCTTTTTCTACCCTTCTTCTTTCCCTCCCTTTCTCCCTCCCTCCCTCCCTCCTTCCCTCCCTCCATACTCTCCTTACTATAACTAGACAACTCACGCTTTATGTTACCAAATTGAAGCCAAGTTTTTACCAAAGGGGAAGTCAATTTTTGTCGTCCGCCCCGTTGAGCTACAGTAAAGAAGCTTAGAGGAACCACGTAGGCGGGAGGAAGGGAGAGAGGACGGTAGGAAGGAGGGTAGGGTGAAGGGGAGAGTGTACAGCAAGAGATGAGGGAGGGTAGGATGGAGGTTGGAATGAAGGAAGGGAGCAGAGTAGGTTAGAGAGAAAACTCAATATTTCCGATAAACTCTACGGGATTCCTTCACCTTGCTCAGCTCTGAAGTACTCACTTAGTTGTGGTTGCAAGGGTTGATTCACACCTCCTGGCCACACCTCTTCACTGGTCGCTACTAGGTCATTCTTCGTGCTCAATGAGCTTTATCATACCTCGTCTTAAAGCTATGTATGTATCCTGCCTCCACTACATCACTTCCCAGACTATTCCCCTTCCTGACAACTCTGTAATTGAAAAATATTTCCTAATATCTCTGTGATTCATCTGAGTCCTCAATTTCCAATTGTGACCCCCTGTTGCTGTGTCCCATCTCTGGAACATCCTGTTTCTGTCCGTTTTGTCAATTCCTCTCAGTATTTTATGTCGTTATCATAACCACCCTATCTCTTTGTCCTCTAGTGTCGTCAAGTCGATTTCCCTTAACCTATCCTCGTAGGACATGCCCCTTAGCTCCGGGACTAGTCTTGTTGCAAACCTTTGCACTTTACATGCTTGGGTAGGAGTGGGTTCCAAAGTGGTGCTACATACTCCAATATAGGTCTGACACATACGGTGTACAGGGTCCTGAACGATTCCTTATTGAGATGTCGGAATGTTATTCTTAGCTTTGCTAGGCGCCCATAAGCTGCAGCAGTTATCTGGTTGATGTGTGCCTCAGATGTGCCTGGTGTTATACACACCCCAAGATCCTTTTCCTTGAGTGAGGTCTGTAGTCTCTGGCCCCCTAGACTGTACTACATCTGCGGTCTTCTTTGCTCTTCCCTAATCTTCATGACTTTGAACTTGGTGGGGTTGAACTCCAGGAATCAGTTTCTGGACCAGGCCTACAACCTGTCAAGATCCCTTTGTAGTCCTGCCTGGTCCTCCTCCGACTGAAATCTTCTCATCAACTTCACATCATTTTAAAACAGGAACACTTCTGAGTCTATTCCTTATATTGTCTATTGTCTATTGTCCTTCTATCATGTCGTTCACATACACAAGAAACAGGATCGGTCATAGGACTGACCCCTGTTGGACTCCGCTCGTCACAGGCACCCACTCTGACACGTCACGTACCATGACTCGCTGATGTCTTCCTGACAGATATTTCCTGATCCATTGCAGTGACTTCCTTTTATACTTGCCTGGTCTTCCAGCTTAAGCACTAATCTCTTGTGTGGAACTATGTCAAAAGCCTTCTTACAGCCCAAGAAAATACAATCAACCCACCCCTCTCTCTCCTGTTTTACTACTGTCACCCTGTCATAGAACTCCAGTAGGTTTTTGACACGGGATTTCCCGTCCCTGAAACTATGCTGGTTATCGTTGATAAGCTCGTTCCTTTCTAGGTGCTCCATCACTCTTCTGATAATCTTCTCCATGACTTTGCGTACTATACATGTTGGTGACACTGGTCTGTAGTTCAGTTTTTCGTGGGTGTGTGTGTGTACTCACCTATTTGTGGTTACAGGGGTGAATTCATTTGTTTGTGTAAATTCACCCCACCTCTAAGTACTCACCTCACCTATTTGTACTCATTTGTGGCTGCAGGGGTCATGTTTCGGCTCGAAGCTCCACCTCTCTACCACTAGAAGCAGGACAGTGTTATTCAGACTGGATGGACGATCCATCCGAGGAAGAGAGAGATTTTGCTTAGTGCGAACTG
Source organism: Cherax quadricarinatus (assembly GCF_026875155.1). Taxonomy (NCBI): domain Eukaryota; kingdom Metazoa; phylum Arthropoda; class Malacostraca; order Decapoda; family Parastacidae; genus Cherax; species Cherax quadricarinatus. The sequence goes on from NC_069456.1 coordinate 10,977,841, forward strand.
AAGGGTGAACAAGATCAGAAAACAAGTATAGGTAAATTAGACACATGTGCAACTCTTGGGAATCTTTATTGAGGATTCCCAAGAGTTGCACATGTGTCTAATTTATCAACATGTCGGTTCTCCGAACCATTCATCTACAAAGTATAGGTAAACTTGTTATTGCAAGTTACTGCTGCGATCTTGTTTTCCTCTTATTTATAAAACAGTAAGAATATAAGAACATAAGAAAGAAGGAACACTACAGCAGGCCTACTGGCCCATGCGAGTTAAGGAAGGAGCACGGCATCAAACCTAGTAGCACAAGCTAGTCAGGTTCAACTCAAAGCCACCAACAACCACTCATGTATTTATCTAACCTATTTTTAAAACTACACAATGTCTTAGTTTCTATGACGGTACTCGGGAGTTTGTTCCACTCATCCACAACTCTATTACCAAACCAGTGCTTTCCTATATCCATCCTGAATCTGAATTTTTCCAACTTAAAGCCATTGCTGCGAGTCCTGTCTTGACTAGATATTTTTAGTACGCTATTTACGTCCTCTTTATTTATTCCTGTTTTCCATTTATACACCTCGATCATATCCCCCCTAATTCTACGCCTTTCTAGAGAGTGCAGATTCAGGGTCGTCAGTCTATCCTCATAGGGAAGATTTCTGATGGTATACAATGTCGACTGGTTGGTAAGATACATAGACATCTTTATTCTGAAACGTTGTGCCTCCTTCCGACAGTATATAAGTCTCCATGCTGTCGCTTGATATTCACATTGAAGGTTGAGACATTTATACAACATATGGGAATCTATATTGAAGAAATGTTTTGCCACACAGTCTCTTCATCAGTCCAATACAAAGCAGAAAGGTGTAAGGAGAGGAGGAGTTTGAGGTAATCAGTCCCTCAGCCTGGAGTCGATGTGTACAGTCCATCTTTCTTGTAAAAAGTACAGCATAGGGCCGTAGAAGCGGCTTTTATACTGTAATCAGGTGAGTGGAAGCAGGAGACGGGATCACAGTGGAACCATCCGCTAGTGTAAGTAGGTTTTCGTCCTAAGGTTGGACAAGTGTTGAAGAATTCCTTGTATCAAACTCCTCCTCTCCTTACACCTTTCTGCTTTGTATTGGACTGATGAAGCCACTGTGTGGCGAAACATTTCTTCAGTAAAGATTCCCATATATTGTATAAGTGTCTCAATCTTCAACTTGTCGGTTTTAAACCATTTATCACATATATTCACATATTTTCAGACAATGGAACAGAACTCTTCTCCAGGCTGAGGGATTGACAACCTTAAATCTACGTCTTCAAGGGTGATGGACTGATTATAACATCTTCACATCTCTACTGCTCCTGCCTACTTTCTGTACTCGACTGAAGAAGTCTACTGTGTAGGCGAAAAGGTTCTCAATATAAATGCCTAACTGTTGCCTATGTGTCTTACTTACCAAGATTTCTGATACATGGGATCAGCTTTCTTATCCTATTTTGCATGTTTTCCAGCTGATTTTGAAAAACACGTAAGCAAACATTAGGACATATTTATCAGAAAACGTTTCGGTCCTGGGACCTTGATCACTTCTAACATAGAGAGGTAAAAAGACAGTACATATAGGCGGAGAGTGAGGTGCGAGTGACACATGGTGACCTGAAGAATGTCATCTTGGGATAAGGACGGGTAGAAGATGAGATCATGTGACACCTGTGTTGCTGGGTAGGTGGTGATTTGCCTGGTTGAGTATCTTGTATGCTTATGTTTAAAAACTTTGTGGTTTCCAGTGTTACGTTCTATTGTGTCGGTGACGGCGATTATCAAGGCTTCTAGACACCGTCGGTGCCTAAGGTCTGGTTCGGTGAGAACGAGTTGTGCCTCATCCCATTTCATCAAATGCCCCGTGGAGTCTCTGTGGAGGACACCGGCGTACCTTAAGTCGTCTCTGTTATTGGTACTTTGATGCTCGTTAGAAGTGATCAAGATATCGGGACCGAATGGCTTTCTAATATGTCCTAGTGTTTGCTCACGTGTTTTTCTAAACCAACTTCCTGGTATTTATTACCAAGGTTTATACCAAGTTTTCCTTGCAATTTTATCCATTCTGTAATACGGTGACCAAAACTGCGCAGCATAATCTAAATGAGGCCTAACCAAAGATACACAGATTTGCAGAACAACCTGAGGACTTCTATTATTAATGCTTCTTAATATGACGCCAATGATTCTGTTCGCTTTATTGCGAACACATATGCACTGTTGTCTTGGTTTCAGATTACTGCTAACCAGAACTTCTAAATGCTTTTCGCACTCAGCAATATTAAGATCTACATTATTTAGTTTATATGTGGCATGGTTATTTTCCTGTCCAGTATTTACAACTTTGATTTTGTCTATATTAAACTGCATCTGCCACTTCTCCGACCACTGCATCAGTCTGTTTAAATCTTCCTGGAGTGCTCGAATGTCCTTATTAGAAAGAAATAGACGGCCTATTTTGGTGTCGTCAGCAAATTTTCTTACATCGCTATTTATTCCCTCATCTATGTCGTTTATATAAACTGTGAACAATAAGGGGCCCAACACTGACCCTTGTGGAACACCGCTTGTGACGTGCCCCCATTCTGATTTTTCCCCATTTATGCAAACTTTCTGCTGCCTATTTGTCAGCCACGCCTCTACCCAAGAAAAAATTTCTCCTATTCCGTGCGCCTTAAATTTCCTCAATAGCCTCTGATGTGTAAAATAAAAGGACACAAGTACAACTAATGTGACATTTCATTGTGGCAATGTTGCACTTGTGTTCTTTTACTTTACATATTGTAGGTAATTCTACCAACATTAATACAACCTCTGATGTGGAACTCTATCGAAAGCCTTACTGAAATCTATATACACAATATCATATTCATTACCATGATCTACCTCGGAAAAATAAACACATAAGCAGTATAATGTGATTCTTTATTGACAACATTTCGCCCACACAGTGAGCTTTATCAAGTCACAAACAGATCTACATGGGTGAAAGGTACATGTACCTTTCACCCAGGTAGATCTGTTTGTTGAAGATTGAGACACTTATGCAACATATGGCAATCTTTACTGAAGAAACGTTTCGCCACACAGTGGCTTCATCAGTCCAATACAAAGCAGAGAGGTGTAAGGAGAGGAGGAGTTTGAGGTAATCAGTCCCTCAGCCGTCAGGCTGAGGGACTGATTAAAGGTTCCCATATGTTGCATAAGTGTCTCGATCTTCAAGTTGTCGGTTTTAAACCATTTATCAGATCTGTTTGTGCAAGAAAGCCCACTCTGTGGGCGAAACATTGTAATAAAGGATCACAGTATACTGCTTATGTGCTTATTTTTCCATTGTGCCGGAATTTTATACCATTTATTTCCATGATCTACCTTCTCAAATACCTTAGTGAAAAAAGTTAGTCAATTCGTAAGGCAGGAACGCCTCTTTGTAAAACCGTGTTGAGATTCATCAGTCAATTTATGCCTTTCAAGATGGCTATGAATTGCCTCGGCAATGACTGATTCCATAATTTTTCCCACTATGGAGGTAAGGCTTATTGGTCTATAGTTTGAAGATACGGACCTGTCTCCTGCTTTGTAAATAGGTATTGCATTTGCCATTTTCCATTTATCTGGCACTATGCCAGTTTGTAGCGATATGTTGAAAAGATTAGCCAAAGGTTTGCAAAATTTCTCTTTACATTTCTTTAAAACCCTTGCAAACAGTTCATCAGGGCCTGGGGATTTGTTAGGTTTTAATTTCTCTAATTGTCCGAGGACCATGTCACTAGTTACCCCAGTTGTGCATAGTTTATTATCGTCCTGTTCTACATAATTTATTATTTCAGGAAATTTCGCTAGTATCTTCCTGGGTAAAAACTGAGAGGAAGTAAGTGTTGAAAATTTCACACATTTCCTTATCACTGTCAGTGATCTGACGTGAGTTACTTTTAAGTGGGCCTTGCTTGTCCCTAATCATACTTCTGTATACCTGAGAGAACTCTTTCAGGTTAGTCTTCGAATCCCTTGAGACTTTAGCCGCATAATCCCTTTTTTCTTTTCTAATTTCTTTTTTTTCTCTCTTTAATTAAATATATTGATTTCTTAACTGCCCATCCCCTCTTTTGATACGCCTATATCTGCCTCTCTTTTGACCAATGCGATGTTTTAATCTATTGTTCATCCATACACAAATAACCCGCACATAGAAGAGAGGGTTATTTGTGCGGGTTATTTGTGTATCGTTCCAGTCACGGTATTGTGCCTTTTTTTGTTATTTATTGTTCATCCATTTGGGATCATTTTTGTTAGATCTAATTTCCCTACTCGGAACATAAATAGTCTGGGCAGCTGGAAGGAGTTGGGTTTAGGCAATAACAAAGTTCGTGCAGATGCCAACATTGTGTCTGTGTGAACAAGACTTCTTACTCTTAGCTTTAATCCGGTGATATAAATGTAAGTTGTGAATGAGAAATCCCTCATTCAGAGCGCACTCGACAGCCGACAGTATCAGCCGACAGCAAAATACAACAGCCAAGCCACTAGCTCACAAAAAATGTATAACTATTTCTCTCAGTTAATATTTCTCGTTAATATAAATTACTTATATTCTTTGCGAAATGTTCACTATTTACCAATATCTGAAGTCACTGCGGGGCGCAGTTTGGAAAACCTTTGATTTACACGGATGACCTTTACTGGGAAATGTAAACTGTCGTTTATTTACAACTTTGAGTTCAAAGACATAGGTAAATTCTCTGAAGAGAATTTACCAATGTATGTGTTGTAAAGTGTTAGTAGCGGTTAAATACAGAAAGTGTAATGCAGACCTAAGCAATGGGATTCAGTATAAGCCTCCACTTATTAAAAATTATATGCAGTGGTATACAAATAGTGTACAGTGATATACGAATGGTATACAGTGGTACACAGAACTAGGTGATGTAAATCTATAACATACAGAGTATTAAATAGACTTGAGATACAGTTAGCAGAAATATGAAAACAAATCATCAGTATCTATGCGTGTGTAATAATTATACCAGGTTACTTGGATTTATTTAAATAAATATAAATATAAATTATGATGGTCCACCTTGTAGGCAAGTTGTGGGTGTCGTGTACTCCCATCATCTGACACTTGTGTGACACAGGTGTCGTGTACTCCCATCATCTGACACTTGTGTGACACAGGTGTCGTGTACTCCCATCATCTGACACTTGTGTGACACAGGTGTCGTGTACTCCCATCATCTGACACTTGTGTGACACAGGTGTCGTGTACTCCCATCATCTGACACTTGTGTGACTCAGTCGTGAAGAACTAGACACAAGTGCAACATTTGGGTGTCTTTATTTGTAGACGTTTCGCCATCCAGTGGTTTTATCAATAAAAATTCAAAGACATAATGGGAAGACTGTAGAGCTATATACAAAAGACGAGGTAATGAGTCCTCGTCGTTGAAGTTGGTTCAGAGCGACGCAGTCTTTCTGGTACAAGGAAAGTCTTCTGCCACTCCATCGCTAAACATCTGTTTAAGGGGATTTATTTCCATTGGTGGACCATACCCACCTGTGACGTTACCTCCAGCTGTTTCACTTCACTCCTCCCGCACTAGCATATACCGAGAGGTCTTACCGTAGGCCTTTGTTCTAGGCTTGACGAACTGACCACCTCCTACCAAGGCTGACGGACTCGTCTCCTAGAAACTATTATTTCTGTTCTTTCCGGTGTTGTATTCACTTGTATTCGACTGAAGAAGTCACATATATGCCATCATAATTTGGTATCGGCCCATGCGAGGCAGGTCCTGGTATAAGCCTTGGTAACTGGTACCGGCAACTGGTACTCACACACACACACACACACACACACACACACACACACACACACACACACACACACACACATGCGGGCTCAGAGCAAATATGCAAAAGAAGTAATGGGCCGGAAAACTGTATTTGTTGAGCTGGAGGAATTGAGAGGGAGAAGAGGGGGAGAGAGAGAGAAAGAGAGAGAGAATGAAGGTAGATAAATTTAAAGGTACTATTTTATAAATGTAAATAACAGCACGAGAAATATATTATATATATATATATAATATATATATATATATATATATATATATATATATATATATATATATTATATATATATATATATATATATATTATATATATATTATATATATATATATATATATATATATATATTATATATATATATATTATATATATATATATATATATATATATATATATGAGCCTCAGACAAGAAATTCTGAAGATAGTTATTCAAAATTTTGTAATAATTCAGAGAAGTTAACTTCCAGATGAAGGAAATAAAAATCTTGATAATACAAATCTTGGTACCACAATACACAAATAACACCCACATAGGAGAATGAATATTATGACGACGTTTCGGTCCGACTTGCACCAATTGTCTAGTTAATGGTACAAATTTCATTCTCCTACCTGCGGGTTACTTGTATATTGTTCCAGTCACGGTATTGTACCATTTTGTTCTTGATACCACACGACGGAAAAATTAATGAGAAAAAGCCTCTACCTTCCTTCAAGTCAGTCTTATACAACTTTAAATTGACATCATAAATCTGCAAACAATTATATGTTTATTGATGATGTAAGTATGTTTGAACATCCACATGTTGCTTCAGCCTTCACTGACTGCATGGTATTGCATCTGGTGGAGCGCTGATGCTTTGTGGGTGATAATTAAGCACAGAGTGGCTGACGCTGGAGTATGCTCAGTGCTGCCTGATGCCTGACCAGACAGTCTGTTGCTGAAAGATGCAATGATGATTTTCAATCGAAAAAAAATATTTGCTGTATTTTGACTGGTAGGTGAGTGCAGCTCTGCTTCAAGCTGCTGGTGTGCCCAATTTTGGGGGAGTAAGTGTGAGTCGTTGCTAGCTGCTTAATGTTATGTGGTATCCTATATGCTTTCTAAATCTAAACATATCGTCTGCTTTGCCTATTTTTAAATATAATCATTCCTGTCAGATATAACAACATCTTGGAATCTTAATACAGGGAAATGTTCATTTACCTAACCTATAGGCATGATCTACTTCCACATGCAGATTTGTCTACTGTGATATCGCCTAAGACTGCTACACCTCAGCTTCCTACAGTATATAAGCTAGTGCGTCGGTCTGGAGTTTTATGACTCTCTGATCGTGGGTTCTATGCCCACCCTTGGTATGGTTTATCAGCATATGCTGTAATCTTTTCAAGATTGATGGACTGATTACATCGACTCAAGGCTAAGAGACTGAATACCTCAAACTCCTGTTCTTCACCATTCTCTTTTGTATGGACTGATGAAGTCATTGTGTGGTGAAACGCTTCCTCAGTAAAGTTACCCAGGTGTTGCACATGTGTCTAATTTATCAACTTGTCGGTTCTTTGAATTATTTATATACAAATATGATAATATTGATCACTAAAGCGACACTCGTCTTTTCATGCGCCTGTAAATTCGTATCTTGTCTCACAAGAAATATTTTAGTCTCCTGGTCATCCATTTGGGGTCGCTTTTATTTGATCAAATTTTTCTATGGGGAAAGTATATATTTTGGGCACATTACACATTACTTGTCAAACTCTTACGTCCCTTCATTACTGCTTGTAAAATCTTCGTGGATAGAACCATTAGCAAGATAACCCCAGTCAATGATGGACAGGTATTCCTTAAGCTCGAAATAATCTGAAGAACTAAAATCTGGGATATGTACTGCATTATTCTTATTGTTGTACTTCCGGCGAACATCAATGATATGAGATCATTTGTGCCAGAATCTACCGTGATATTTAAATTATTTACCAAGGTCTCTTTGTTTAACAGAACCAGGTGAAGCAAGCTATTCTCTCTGTGATTTTGTTGTTACCAATTGTTTAAAAAAAAGACAGGCCTCTACTAATTCAAAGAAGTGGTGTGTTTCTAAATTACCAGTCAAAGAATTCCAGTTAATCTAGCTTAATTAAAACCCCTTAGATTTACTACATTACTGTAGGTAAGACACATATGCAACAGTTAGGTATCTTTATTTCGAAACGTTTCGCCTACACAGTAGGCTTCTTCAGTCGAGTACAGAAAAGTTGATAGAAGCAGAAGATACTTGAAGACGATGTAATCAGTCCATCACCCTTAAAGTTTTGAGGTGGTCAGTCCCTCAGTCTGGAGGAGAGCATTGTTCCGTTGTCTGAAACAATATGAAGTTTAAGTGACAGAATGGGGCCTTTTATAGTGCCAGGAGGTGAGACGTAGGTTGCTTTGGGAGGGCAGGTCCCTCTCAAACCCAGCCGTTCTCACTAGTAGAGGTTGTCGAAGTTGATGGTCTGTACCAAGATACCCTTGTGTTGCAGTGTCTGACAGAATGAACATTAAAATGGTATAAAATACCGACAGATTGTTAGGTAAGACACATATGCAACAGTTAGGTAACTTTATTTGGAAACGTTTCGCCTACACAGTAGGCTTCTTCAGTCGAGTACAGAAAAGTTGATAGGGTGATGGACTGATTACATCGTCTTCAAGTATCTTCTGCTTCTATCAACTTTTCTGTACTCGACTGAAGAAGCCTACTGTGTAGGCGAAACGTTTCGAAATAAAGATACCTAACTGTTGCATATGTGTCTTACCTAACAATCTGTCGGTATTTTATACCATTTTAATGTACATTACTGTATCCTAAAACCCTAAGTGTCACCCCAAAAAAGTCTCCCTTCTTTGTTGATCAACCTCTGGGGTCATTATATCACACCTGTATTCAACTTACCATGTCCTTCTAGAAACTCGACTCAGACAGCCTCTGTCTGTTTCTTCAGTCTTCATACCTTTTTTAATTTCTAAAATTTACAGAATTATAATATTGATAATTTATACTGTGTATATCTATGGTAACACAATCCATTCTTTCCTAACAGACTCTAATACCTTTATTTCTAATTTAAATCATAACTACACTGCAACAACAGCCAACTCTACTTAACTAGCTAATGCTGCTATCAGTGCCCTAAAGAAACACATTCCGTCTCTGGAATACCTGTCATTCTTGCCATGGAAATGGTCACGTGGTCAGTGATTGCTACTGTGCTCTCCTTACAGTGCACATCGGGCAGGTTTTAACGCAGATTGTTTTGGATAACCATTCATTGCCAAGAGTTTTCTTCAACAAAATGTCACCTATGACTGGAATTCTTTGCCTCTTCCTAATTATGTCTTCCACTTTCCTGTACCGGCAAGCAAGTCTTCATGCCTTTGCTTGACAATTTTATTGCCCTTAGCACAAAGGCACGTAATAGGATTGATCCAGTTACCGGTCATGATGTTACTTAATCTGCTAATAATAAATTCCATCCCAGTCCCAGGAAAACATCCCTTTTGCCTCGTCTTTCTGTCCTAAAAACAAAAAAAACCAGTCTATATATTTAATTAGCAAATCCACAACCTGATCAACATTCAGGCAGAACTCAGTGAACCATTTTCGTTAAGCAATAAAGCTAAGGAACTTGTAGTATTGAGTCTTCTTTCAACTGCAAGTCATTCTTGTCCTCCAGTTTCCATTATTTGCAGCTGATCTCTTTTTCTTTTTTGCGGGGATGAGTCTTCCCTGTAAGTTGTATCTCCTGCCAACCTCCCTCCAGCTCCACCTTCCATTGAGAGTACAGTTGCCCTGAGCTCGGAGAAGTCATCCCTAGCACTAGTAACCAAGCACCAAGAAAAAGTTAACAGGTCTTCACTGAACACAGCTCAAGTCACTACTTGACACAGGTTATAATCATACCAATAATTTTTAAATGGGTGGACCAGTAAGCCAGCGGAAGGCCTTGGTCAGATGACCAAAAGCTCCAGCTACGAGTTATCAAATGCCTAAGACCCACGTCAGGAAACACTTGTCCTGCTTGTTGACACACATTATACCATCGCTACTCGACACAGGTCAACTCACTACTCGACACAGGTCAACTCACTACTCGACACAGGTCAGCTCACTACTCGACACAGGTCAGCTCACTACTCGACACATGTTAGCTCACTACTCTACACAGGTCAACTCACTACTCGACACAGGTCAGCTCACTACTCGACACAGGTCAACTCGCTACTCGACACAGGTCAACTCACTACTCGACACAGGTCAGCTCACTACTCGACACATGTCAGCTCACTACTCGACACAGGTCAACTCACTACTCGACACAGGTCAGCTCACTACTCGACACAGGTCAACTTACTACTCGACACAGGTCAACTCACTACTCGACACAGGTCAGCTCACTACTCGACACATGTCAACTCACTACTCGACACAGGTCAGCTCACTACTCGACTCAGGTCAACTCACTACTCGACACAGGACAATTCACTACTCGACACAGGTCAACTCACTACTCGACACAATTCAACTCACTACTCGGACACAAGTCAACTCACTTCTCGGACACAAGTCTCATCTCTTTTGGAATGCCACTCAGATATACCAGAAATAGTACCGTTCCCAAAACCGACCCTTATGGAGGTCCGCTTGTTACAATTGCCCAACCTGTGAGTGTAAGAAAGAAGAGGAATTGGAGAGGATGGGAGATCAAACTGATAGCCTGTCTATCTGTCAGTATCTATCTATCGATCATCTAATAGACTTATCAAGCTATTTATTTATATGTATTTTTATTTATCACGTTATGCATCTATCTACGTATCTATAAAAAATAATTATCTATCTTTTTAATGTCTATCTGCGTATCAGTCTATCGATCTTCATATGTCTGGCCTTCTCGTGTGAGTGTACAGTATACGTCTCCGGGCGCAGCACCAGCAACGCTCGCCTGAGGAAATCCTCTGGTCGCCAGAACCTTCGCGACTTTAAAGAGGATTAAACGAGCCTCCAGCAAATGTCGACGTTGTTCGCGTAAGGGCAGCGGCTGCTAGCCGGATGCATCTCTTCCCCACCTCATCCGAGCGGATTTCACAACTTTCAACGACACCCTCGTTCATCCGGCTTGGAGGGGACGGGAAAGGGAGATGGGGGGGGAAATGAGAGAGGTGGGAGAAAGGGAAGAGGTGGGAGGGGATGGGAGGGAAGGAGTTTGGGACGAAGAGGGAGTGTAATGGGATGGGTAGGGGACACTAGGAGGAAAAGAGGGCTGACGGAGGAAGGAAAACGAGATGGGAGGGGAAGAGAGGGGACGGGAAAGGGAAAGGGACAGAATAGCTAAGGGGTAAAAGAGGGACATAGTAGGGTAGGTAGAGGAGAGGGAGGCGAAGAAAAAGAGACAGAAAACTTAGTCATAGTTACAAAACTGGATACATCAGCAGTGTGCTGCTTCCTGAGTCTATACGATAGCTACAACGTGGGAACAAATGCTAGCTATGGTTCCCTGTCCATTTTGTAATTATTTCTGAATATTTTCAAGTGCAGCGCTTACTAATTCCTTCTATAATACATTTCACTGGTCAGTCACTCTGTCTGAGAGGAATTTTTTACCATCCTTCCCATTTCACTTTTTCCTCAATTTGCAATGGTGGTATCTTGTTATTCCTGTTGCAGATATTAAAAGTCTTCTTGATCAACTCTTACAAGCTCTTCTATCACACGAAATGGGTTTCACACACAATATTTGAGTCAGCTTGAGCAGGGACACTAGAAGGGCAATGGGAATACCGTCAAGCGTTCCATTACAGGTTCAGCAGTTACGGCAGTGTGATGGAATCCGAGGAAATAGATAAATAATATTTGAAGGTATAATAATGAGTGTAAAGTCAACCACTGAAAATGTCAAGCAAATTATAAGAGCTCAATATTTTATTTTGGTTGTGGAGTTATTTAAAATGTCAATATTCACTTATCCTTATGTTGTAAATAATGTTTTATTTCTTCTAAGTATGTGTGTTTACGAAGGGTTAGTGTATACAAACTACAACTAGTGGAGTTGTAGTTTGTTTACCTCGACGAGTATTGAACTTGTCGCCTGCTACTCCCGGGGTTTCCACTGGCTCGCCTTTCTCACTCACTGCATTTTTCTTAGCGAAATCTCTCACTACAAGACTTGATAACGTACCTTGCAGAGGCAGCATTCATCATCTCTTGAGCGGCGATGACGAGAAGAGGTGTGACTGACACCTTCTTAATCCTGTACCCACATCTGTCCTCTACTGGGACTTGCTCTGAGACCTGACATCTAAGTTGAGCTCTTTGTGTGGGTTCCTGACTCCTGCATCATCCTGTGGTGGAGTTATGGTGTCCCGTGACATCCTGTGTAAGAGAAATGGTCAACTAGAGTGATATATTATATTGGTAAAATATAAATTTCTTTTGTTAAATCATAGTTAGTTATTACTTATCTGGCCAACACATTCAGTTCCTGGAGTATTTTGGAGTAGACAGTAAATATAACTGCACCAGTAGACAATAAGTATAATTATGTTGCATGTTGTAGCTCGTCATTATCGTTGCAATAATTCAGCTCTGGGTTGGGCTAGCAGAAAATAGCATTATTTGTTTCTTGTGAACTGCTTGTGTCACAGTGTATTGGTTAGAATTCTGGTAATTAGTGACAGTTTGAAAAACGAAGTCTTTTTCTTATTGCTACAAGTACATGATACAACTTATACAGACCTAGCTGATATCAATAAGGGGATCTGTATATATAAAGTCACTTGCTATGCAGAGATTTTCTCACAAATTAGGTTAATTTTATTTATGTGTGAAGGCCAAGCTCTTACACTGATTCTCGTTCTGATATCTGTGTACTGCCACGGTGTGGAATTCAGTCAAGTTACTAACTCTGGTCTTAGTAATACTGAGTATTGCTTGTGTGGAACTAAGTGTTTATTATTCGTGAGTCTGGTATTTTTTTTTTATTCACCGTTATTCTCCCGGCCCGGGTCTTTTCCAAGAGTGGTGAGTCTGGTGTGTTGCTCACTGAGTGATGTCTCTAGCACTGCGATTGCAACAAGATTTCAGTGCTTATTTTGAGATTGCAATAATATTGTCCTCGTTTCTGCAATGATTGGATTATTGTACTGTGTAGGATCTCCCAGTTAATCCTGCTAGTATATGTAAATAGCATGTCATGATATGTACAAACACCTAAGTTCATGCTCAGTACAACTGTACTGATTTCATAATGATGACATATTGATTTAGCTGCTCTAGTGATCTCACTTATAAATTTTATTACACCTGGTAACGAACCTGTGCTTAACCTACTTGCTCTTCAAAAAAAAAGAATGATTATTTGGTAATTCGGTTATATTACTTGCTCTCAAGGGAACAGAATAATTCATTTCATAACATGGGAGGCTGTCAGGCATCCTAAAGCTACAGTCCAAAAATTTCGAGAGTAACTTTCCATTTATTCCTGGTGAAGACAAAGCTCACTCTGAGGTGTATCTGGGTATATACATTGACAGTGTGATACTGAACTGCACAGATGACGGATGAGCTGTACCACTTGAGGTGCTCATTAACAGTTATACTGTTTTAACGCTGGAAGCTTTCCTTACCTTCCCAAACGTGTTGGAGTATTATTGCCACGCATTAAGTCGCAATCTACAACAATATGCTCACTGTTCTTACTGTGTTTAGGTTAATTAGGAGCTTGTTGTTTATTAAGAGTCTGTGGAAACGTCCTCGTTGATCTCTGAACAAATGGATCTTGAGGGCGCCTTCTAGCCGGTGGAACACCCTAGTGAAAATGATGGAACAGACGGCTATCTCATATCTTCCAGTTCTTCTCGAGAGATAAATGATGCCGTGCCAGGTGCTCCTCTGTTACAATGCGATATATATAAGCATAGACATTTAACAGAGAATAATAGGTCAGCCAACTGATATCCTTGTAGCATCTGGCTTGTTATTGGCTTGTAATAGTTTTGTCAGTATTAACTCTGCAACTCACTGTAAAAGGCCCAAATATCGTCTTAATGGCACTTTTAATTTGGGTTTTGCTAATAGGATTGCAGATGGGGGACTTAATATTAGCTATAACATTATTAACATTAAAATAAATGATGCTGGACTTATTAGTTTCCTTCACACAAATGTCTGCATAGAATGTGGATGTTATGAATGAGAAGAAACTGGATGTCCTGGCTTTAAGTGAAACAAAGCTGAAGGGGGTGGGAGAGTTTCAATGGAGAGGAATAAATGGGATTAGGTCAGGGGTTTCAAATAGAGTTAGAGCTAAAGAAGGAGTAGCAATAATGTTGAAGGATAAGCTATGGCAGGAAAAGAGGGACTACAAATGTATAAATTCAAGGATTATGTGGAGTAAAATAAAGATTGGATGTGAAAAGTGGGTTATAGTAAGCGTGTATGCACCTGGAGAAGAGAGAAGTGTAGAGGAGAGAGAGAGATTTGGGAAATGTTGAGTGAATGCGTGGGGAGTTTTGAATCAAGTGTGAGAGTAATGGTGGTTGGGGATTTCAATGCTAAAGTGGGTAAAAATGTTATGGAGGGAGTAGTAGGTAATTTTGGGGGGTGCCAGGGGTAAATGTAAATGGGGAGCCTTTAATTGAGCTATGTGTAGAAAGAAATTTGGTAATAAGTAATACATATTTTATGAAAAAGAGGATAAATAAATATACAAGGTATGTTTGTAGCACGTAATGAAAGTAGTTTGTTAGATTATGTATTGGTGGATAAAAGGTTGATGGGTAGGCTCCAGGATGTACATGTTTTTAAGAGGGGCAACTGATATATCGGATCATTTATTTAGTTGTAGTTACAGTTAGAGTAAGAGGTAGATGGGAAAAGAGGAAGGTGGCAACAACAAGTAAGAGGGAGGTGAAAGTGTTTTAACTAAGGGAGGAGGAAGTTCGGGCGAGATATAAGCGACTATTGGCAGAAAGGTGGGCTAGTGCAAAGATGAGTAGTGGGGGGGTTTGAAGAGGGTTGGAATAGTTTTAAAAATGCAGTATTAGAATGTGGGGCAGAAGTTTGTGGTTATAGGAGGGTGGGGGCAGGAGGAAAGAGGAGTGATTGGTGGAATGATGAAGTAAAGGGTGTGATAAAAAGAGAAAAAGGTAGCTTACGAGAGGTTTTTACAAAGCAGAAGTGTTATAAGAAGAGCAGAGTATATGGAGAGTAAAAGAAAGGTGAAGGAGTGGTGAGAGAGTGCAAAAGGAGAGCAGATGAAAGAGTGGGAGAGGCACTGTCAAGAAATTTTAATGAAAATAAGAAAAAATTTTGGGGGTGAGTTAAACAAGTTAAGAAAGCCTAGGGAAAGTATGGATTTGTCAGTTTAAAACAGAGTAGGGGAGTTAGTAGATGGGGAGAGGGAGGTATTTAGGTAGATGGCGAGAATATTTTTGAGGAACTTTTAAATGTTAAGGAAGAAAGGGAGGCGGTAATTTCATGCACTGGCCAGGGAGGTATACCATCTTTTAGGAGTGAAAAAGAGCAGACTGTAAGTGTGGTGGAGGTACGTGAGGCATTACGTAGAATGAAAGGGGGTAAAGCAGCTGGAACTGATGGGATCATGACAGAAATGTTAAAAGCAGGGGGGGATATAGTGTTGGAGTGGTGGTACTTTTGTTTAACAAATGTATGAAAGAGGGGAAGGTACCTAGGGATTGGCGGAGAGCATGTATAGTCCCTTTATATAAAGGGAAAGGGGACAAAAGAGATTGTAAAAATTATAGAGGAATAAGTTTACTGAGTATACCAGGAAAAGTATACGGTAGGGTTATAATTGGGAAAGAATTAGAGGTAAGACAGAATGTAGAATTGCGGACGAACAAGGAGGTTTCAGAGTGGGTAGGGGATGTGTAGATCAAGTGTTTACATTGAAGCATATATGTGAACAGTATTTAGATAAAGGTAGGGAAGTTTTTATTGCATTTATGGATTTAGAAAAGGCATATGATAGAGTGGATAGAGGAGCAATGTGGCAGATGTTGCAAGTTTATGGAATAGGTGGTAAGTTACTAAATGCTGTAAAGAGCTTTTATGAGGATAGTGAGGCCCAGGTTAGGGTGTGTAGAAGAGAGGGAGAATACTTCCCGGTAAAAGTAGGTCTTAGACAGGGATGTGTAATGTCACCATGGTTGTTTAATATATTTATAGATGGGGTTGTAAAAGAAGTAAATGCTAGGGTGTTCGGGGAGAGGGGTGGGATTAAATTATGGGGAATCAAATTCAAAATGGGAATTGACACAGTTACTTTTTGCTGATGATACTGTGCTTATGGGAGATTCTAAAGAAAAATTGCAAAGGTTAGTGGATGAGTTTGAGAATGTGTGTAAAGGTAGAAAGTTGAAAGTGAACATAGAAAAGAGTAAGGTGATGAGGGTATCAAATGATTTAGATAAAGAAAAATTGGATATCAAATTGGGGAGGAGGAGTATGGAAGAAGTGAATGTTTTCAGATACTTGGGAGTTGACGTGTCAGCGGATGGATTTATGAAGGATGAGGTGAATCATAGAATTGATGAGGGAAAAAAGGTGAGTGGTGCGTTGAGGTATATGTGGAGTCAAAAAACGTTATCTATGGAGGCAAAGAAGGAATGTATGAAAGTATAGTAGTACCAACACTCTTATATGGATGTGAAGCTTGGGTGGTAAATGCAGCAGCGAGGAGACGGTTGGAGGCAGTGGGATGTCCTGTCTAAGGGCAATGTGCGGTGTAAATATTATGCAGAAATTCGGAGTGTGGAAATTAGGAGAAGGTGTGGAGTTAATAAAAGCATTAGTCAGAGGGCAGAAGAGGGGTTGTTGAGGTGGTTTGGTCATTTAGAGAGAATGAATCAAAGTAGAATGACATGGAAAGCATATAAATCTATAGGGGAAGGAAAGAGGGTAGGGGTCGTCCTCGAAAGGGTTGGAAAGAGGGGGTAAAGGAGGTTTTGTGGGTGAGGGCTTGGACTTCCAGCAAGCGTGCATGAGCGTGTTAGATAGGAGTGAATGGAGACGAATGATACTTGGGACCTGACGATCTGTTGGAGTGTGAGCAGGGTAATATTTAGTGAAGGGATTCAGGGAAACCGGTTATTTTCATATAGTCGGACTTGAGTCCTGGAAATGGGAAGTACAATGCCTGCACTTTAAAGGAGGGGTTTGGGATATTGGCAGTTTGGAGGGATATGTTGTGTATCTCTATACGTATATGCTTCTAAACTGTTATATTCTGAGCACCCTGCAAAAGCAGTGATAATGTGTGAGTGTGGTGAAAGTGTTGAATGATGATGAAAGTATTTTCTTTTTGGGATTTTCTTTCTTTTTTGTGGGTCACCCTGCCTCGGTGGGAGACGACCGACTTGTTGAAAAAAAAAAAAAAAAAAAAAAAAATTATATATATATATATTATATATATATATAAATATGCAATAAGATCACAATAAACAGGTGATTTCAGAATATGCAAAACAACCACTGTGAAAGAATAGAGAAATTCCAAGCCTTTCGTGACTACTCACATCATACAAGGATAATGTAAGTAGTCACGAAAGCGCTTGGAATTTCTCTATTCTTTCACAGTGGTTGTTTTGCATATATATATATATATATTATATATATATATATATATATATATATTATATATATTTATATATATATATATATATATATATATATATATATATATATATATATATATCATGGGATCGAGTCGTTGGCTAGTCGCAGTGTTGTTACTGATCAATACCACTCGTTCGTAGTTAAAATAATATAAAATACAATGTACATTAATTGTTCCACTACAGTCTCGACATTTTTAAACTATATTATAATGTAGGGAAGACATACGTGCACCAGCCTGGCAACAACCAGCCTGAGCGCCGTGAAGCAACCTTCTTCACGTGTTTACTGAGCAAGTGCCACTAACTGTAGATAGAGCTGATGTAAGCTGGGAAGGACTAAGCTGCAGCACACTACATTACTTCAGGTGTGGCCAGGTACTAGGTTAGTTTGTTGAAAAAATGCACTGTGTTTATTTACGCACACACACACACACACACACACACACACACACACACCACACACACACACACACACTCACACACACACACACACATAATGCACACATACCCTTGTGTAAACTTACGGGAACAATTGGTGAAAAAGAAAGACCGGGGAGGGGAAAGAATGCAAAAAGGGGAAGAGAGAGAGAGAGAGGGCTAGGGAGGGGATAGAAAGAAAACATGGGAGAGGGGACAAAATATGGAAAAAAAGAGGATGGAAGAGAGGGAGGGAGGGGATATGAGAGAGAAAGAGATTGGATGGGAGAGAGGAGAGGGAAGGGAGAAAATCTGAAGTGGAACTGGATAGAGGGTAGAGGTGGGAGAGGGAAAGATAGGGAATGGAAGAGGAGAAGATAGGGGATGGGAAAGGGAAAGATAGAGAATGGAGATGGAAGGAAGAGATGAAAGAGTCGGGAAGCAGGAGATAAGCAAGGGGATGGGAGAGGAAAGAATGAGATAGGAAGAGAGAGGAAAATGGAGGGGATGGGAAAGAAAATAAAGGAATGGTAAAGGGGAGAAAACGGAATCGGAAAGGTGAAAAGGGATGGCAGATCTATAAGAATTTGATGGGAGACGAGGAGGAGGGAGAGGAAGGGATATATTGCATTTCAACTAACTCTTTGCAATCAAGATATTGAGTCGACGAACTCAAGGTCACGGCGAATGTGGCATGCTAAGAATACGTTACATTTTATTCACTGTATATCACTCACCCATATAGGCTGCCCTTCCGACCAGCGAACTAGATGCCAAGAGTATAACGAGCTGGGGCCCCTTGTTATGCTAGCACCGTGGTACAACCAGCCAGTCACAAGGAAGCCAAAGTTGTGAAGCGATGTTGGACACTCAGGAATCAACATTGTAAATATACTTGCATGCTGTTATGGTGAAGGAATATGCATATATTTACTCGCTGCTGACTTTTGCTCGTTCCTCATTCCTACCTTGATTAATCGTGCTTCGAGCAGGTGTACACGCCATGAGACTGCACCAAAGTGATGGCGAGCAACAAGGTCATAGTGAAGAAGGTCTTGGTGAACAGCAAAGGCTATGGTGAACAACAAGGTTATGGTGAACAACAGGGTCATGATCAACAGAAAGGTCATGATGAGCGAGGTCATGGTGAACAACAAGATCATGATGAACGAAGCAGTTTCAGATTTTTCTGTACTGAGGCGACGGGATGCAGACCCACTGCCATCAACACTGTGGATCAGTGGTGTCACTGTGGATCAGTGGTGGTACTGTAGATCAGTGGTGTCACTGTGGATCAGTGGTGGTAATGTGGATCAGTGGTATCAATGTGGATCAGTGGTGGTACTGTAGATCAGTGGTGTCACTGTGGATCAGTGGTGGTAATGTGGATCAGTGGTGTCAATGTGGATCAGTGGTGGTACTGTAGTCAGTGGTGTCACTGTGGATCAGTGGTGGTAATGTGTAGATCAGTGGTGTCAATGTGGATCGTGGTGGTATGTGGATCAGTGGTGTTCACTGTGGATCAGTGGTGGTACTGTGGATCAGTGGTGTCACTGTGGATCAGTGGTGGTAATGTGGATCAGTGGTGTCACTGTGGATCAGTGGTGGTAATGTGGATAAGTGGTGTCAATGTGGATCAGTGGTGGTACTGTGGATCAGTGGTGTCACTGTGGATCAGTGGTGGTACTGTGGATCAGTGGTGTCACTGTGGATCAGTGGTGGTAATGTGGGGATCAGTGGTGTCACTGTGGATCAGTGGTGTCATTGTGGATCAGTGGTGTCATGGTCTGTGGATAGTGGTGGTACTGTGGATCAGTGGTGTCACTGTGGATCAGTGGTGTCACTGTGGATCAGTGGTGGTACTGTGGATCAGTGGTGTCACTGTGGATCAGTGGTGTCACTGTGGATCAATGGTGGTACTGTGGATCAGTGGTGGTACTGTGGATCAGTGGTGTCATTGTGGATCAGTGGTGGTACAGTGGATCAGTGGTGTCACTGTGGATCAGTGGTAGTACTGTGGATCAGTGGTGGTACTGTGGATCAGTGGTGGTACTGTGGATCAGTGGTGGTAATGTGGATCAGTGGTGGTACTGTGGATCAGTGGTGGTACTGTGGATCAGTTGTGGTACTGTGGATCAGAGGTGTCACTGTAGAACAGTGGTGGTACTGTGGATCAATAGTGTCACTGTGGATCAGTGGTATCACTGTGGATCAGTGGTGGTAATGTGGATCAGTGGTGGTAATGTGGATCAGTGGTTGTACTGTGGATCAGTGGTGGTACTGTGGATCAGTGGCTTCACTGTGGATCAGGGGTGTCACTGTGGATCAGTGGTGGTACTGTGGATGAGTGGTGGTACTGTGGATGAGTGGTGGTACTGTGGATGAGTGGTGTCACTGTGGATCAGTGGTGGTACTGTGGATCAGTGGTGGTTACTGTGGATCAGTGGCTTCACTGTGGATCAGGGGTGTCACTGTGGATCAGTGGTGGTACTGTGGATCAGTGGTGGTACTGTGGATCAGTGGTGGTACTGTGGATGAGAGGTGTCACTGTGGATCAGTGGTGGTACTGTGGATCAGTGGTGGTACTGTGGATCAGTGGTGGTACTGTGGATGAGTGGTGTCACTGTGGATCAGTGGTGGTACTGTGGATCAGTGGTGGTTACTGTGGATTAGTGGTGGTACTGTGAATGAGTGGTGTCACTGTGGATCAGTGGTGGTACTGTGGATCATGTGGCGTACTGTGGATCAGTGGTGGTACTGTGGATGAGTGGTGTCACTGTGGATCAGAGGTGGTACTGTGGATCAGTGGTGGTACTGTGGATCAGTGGTGGTACTGTGGATCAGTGGTGGTACTGTGGATCAGTGGTGTCACTCTGGATCAGTGGTGGTACTGTGGATCAGTGGTGTCACTGTGGATCAGTGGTGGTACTGTGGATCAGTGGTGGTACTGTGGATCAGTGGTGATACTGTGGATCAGTGGTGGTACTGTGGATCAGTGGTGGTACTGTGGATCAGTGGTGTCATTGTGGATCAGTGGTGGTACTGTGGATGAGTGGTGTCACTGTGGATCAGTGGTGGTACTGTGGATGAGTGGTGTCACTGTGGATCAGTGGTGGTACTGTGGATCAGTGGTCACTGTGGATCAGTGGTGGTAATGTGGATCAGTGGTGTCACTGTGGATCAGTGGTGGTAATGTGGATCAGTGGTGTCAATGTGGATCAGTGGTGTCAATGTGGATCAGTGGTGGTACTGTGGATCAGTGGTGTCACTGTGGATCAGTGGTGGTAATGTGGATCAGTGGTGTCACTGTGGATCAGTGGTGGTAATGTGGATCAGTGGTGTCACTGTGGATCAGTGGTGGTAATGAGGATCAGTGGTGTCACTGTGGATCAGAGGTATCACTGTGGATTAGTGGTGTCACTGTGGATAAGTGGTGGTACTGTGGATCAGTGGTGTCACTGTGGATCAGTGGTGTCACTGTGGATCAGTGGTGGAACTGTGGATCAGTGGTGTCACTGTGGATCAGTGGTGTCACTGTGGATCAATGGTGGTACTGTGGATCAGTGGTGGTACTGTGGATCAGTGGTGTCATTGTGGATCAGTGGTGGTACAGTGGATCAGTGGTGTCACTGTGGATCAGTGGTAGTACTGTGGATCAGTGGTGGTACTGTGGATCAGTGGTGGTACTGTGGATCAGTGGTGGTAATGTGGATCAGTGGTGGTACTGTGGATCAGTGGTGGTACTGTGGATCAGTTGTGGTACTGTGGATCAGAGGTGTCACTGTAGATCAGTGGTGGTATTGTGGATCAATAGTGTCACTGTGGATCAGTGGTATCATGTGGATCAGTGGTGGTAATGTGGATCAGTGGTGGTAATGTGGATCAGTGGTGGTACTGTGGATCAGTGGTGGTACTGTGGATCAGTGGCTTAACTGTGGATCAGGGGTGTCACTGTGGATCAGTGGTGGTACTGTGGATGAGTGGTGGTACTGTGGATGAGTGGTGGTACTGTGGATGAGTGGTGTCACTGTGGATCAGTGGTGGTACTGTGGATCAGTGGTGGTACTGTGGATCAGTGGCTTCACTGTGGATCAGGGGTGTCACTGTGGATCAGTGGTGGTACTGTGGATCAGTGGTGGTACTGTGGATCAGTGGTGGTACTGTGGATGAGAGGTGTCACTGTGGATCAGTGGTGGTACGGTGGATCAGTGGTGGTACTGTGGATCAGTGGTGGTACTGTGGATGAGTGGTGTCACTGTGGATCAGTGGTGGTACTGTGGATCAGTGGTGGTACTGTGGATTAGTGGCGGTACTGTGAATGAGTGGTGTCACTGTGCATAAGTGGTGGTAGTGTGGATCAGTGGTGGTACTGTGGATCAGTGGTGGTACTGTGGATGAGTGGTGTCACTGTGGATCAGTGGTGGTACTGTGGATCAGTGGGTGGTACTGTGGATCAGTGGTGGTACTGTGGATGAGTGGTGGTACTGTGGATGAGTGGTGTCACTGTGGATCAGTGGTGGTACTGTGGATCAGTGGTGTCACTGTGGATCAGTGGTGGTACTGTGGATCAGTGGTGGTACTGTGGATCAGTGGTGGTACTGTGGATCAGTGGTTGTACTGTGGATCAGTGGTTGTACTGTGGATCAGTGGTGGTACTGTGGATCAGTGGTGGTACTGTGGATCAGTGGTGTCACTGTGGATCAGTGGTGGTACTGTGGATAAGTGGTGTCACTGTGGATCAGTGGTGATACTGTGGATCAGTGGTGTCACTGTGGATCAGTGGTGGAAATGTGGATCAGTGGTGTCAATGTGGATCAGTGGTGGTAATGTAGATCAGTGGTGTCACTGTGGATCAGTGGTGGTAATGTGGATCAGTGGTGTCACTGTGGATCAGTGGTGTCACTGTGGATCAGTGGTGGTACTGTGGAGCAGTGGTGTCACTGTGGATCAGTGGTGTCACTGTGGATCAATGGTGGTACTGTGGATCAGTGGTGGTACTGTGGATCAGTGGTGTCATTGTGGATCAGTGGTGGTACAGTGGATCAGTGGGGTCACTGTGGATCAGTGGTAGTACTGTGGATCAGTGGTGGTACTGTGGATCAGTGGTGGTACTGTGGATCAGTGGTGGTAATGTGGATCAGTGGTGGTACTGTGGATCAGTGGTGGTACTTTGGATCAGTTGTGGTACTGTGGATCAGAGGTGTCACTGTAGATCAGTGGTGGTACTGTGGATCAATAGTGTCACTGTGGATCAGTGGTATCACTGTGGATCAGTGGTGGTAATGTGGATCAGTGGTGGTACTGTGGATCAGTGGTGGTACTGTGGATCAGTGGCTTCACTGTGGATCAGGGGTGTCACTGTGGATGAGTGGTGGTACTGTGGATGAGTGGTGGTACTGTGGATGAGTGGTGGTACTGTGGATGAGTGGTGTCACTGTGGATCAGTGGTGGTACTGTGGATCAGTGGTGTCACTGTGGATCAGTGGTGTCACTGTGGATCAGGGGTGTCACTGTGGATCAGTGGTGGTACTGTGGATCAGTGGTGGTACTGTGGATCAGTGGTGGTACTGTGGATGAGAGGTGTCACTGTGGATCAGTGGTGGTACTGTGGATCAGTGGTGGTACTGTGGATCAGTGGTGGTACTGTGGATGAGTGGTGTCACTGTGGATCAGTGGTGGTACTGTGGATCAGTGGTGGTACTGTGGATTAGTGGTGGTACTGTGAATGAGTGGTGTCACTGTGGATCAGTGGTGGTACTGTGGATCAGTGGTGGTACTGTGGATCAGTGGTGGTACTGTGGATCAGTGGTGTCACTGTGGATCAGTGGTGGTACTGTGGATCAGTGGTGGTACTGTGGATCAGTGGTGGTACTGTGGATCAGTGGTGGTACTGTGGATGAGTGGGTGTCACTGTGGATCAGTGGTGGTACTGTGGATCAGTGGTGTCACTGTGGATCAGTGGTGGTACTGTGGATCAGTGGTGGTACTGTGGATCAGTGGTGGTACTGTGGATCAGTGGTGGTACTGTGGATCAGTGGTGGTACTGTGGATCAGTGGTGTCATTGTGGATCAGTGGTGGTACTCTGGATGAGTGGTGTCACTGTGGATCAGTGGTGGTACTGTGGATGAGTGGTGTCACTGTGGATCAGTGGTGGTACGGTGGATCAGTGGTGTCACTGTGGATCAGTGGTCGTAATGTGGATCAGTGGTGTCACTGTGGATCAGTTGTGGTAATGTGGATCAGTGGTGTCAATGTGGATCAGTGGTGGTACTGTGGATCAGTGGTGTCACTGTGGATCAGTGGTGGTACTGTGGATCAGTGGTGTCACTGTGGATCAGTGGTGGTAATGTGGATCAGTGGTGTCACTGTGGATCAGTGGTGTCACTGTGGATCAGTGGTGGTACTGTGGATCAGTGGTGTCACTGTGGATCAGTGGTGTCACAGTGGATCAATGGTGGTACTGTGGATCAGTGGTGGTACTGTGGATCAGTGGTGTCATTGTGGATCAGTGGTGGTACAGTGGATCAGTGGTGTCACTGTGGATCAGTTGTAGTACTGTGGATCAGTGGTGGTACTGTGGATCAGTGGTGGTACTGTGGATCAGTGGTGGTAATGTGGATCAGTGGTGGTACTGTGGATCAGTGGTGGTACTGTGGATCAGTTGTGGTACTGTGGATCAGAGGTGTCACTGTAGATCAGTGGTGGTATTGTGGATCAATAGTGTCAATGTGGATCAGTGGTATCACTGTGGATCAGTGGTGGTAATGTGGATCTGTGGTGGTAATGTGGATCAGTGGTGGTACTGTGGATCAGTGGTGGTACTGTGGATCAGTGGCTTAACTGTGGATCAGGGGTGTCACTGTGGATCAGTGGTGGTACTGTGGATGAGTGGTGGTACTGTGGATGAGTGGTGGTACTGTGGATGAGTGGTGTCACTGTGGATCAGTGGTGGTACTGTGGATCAGTGGTGGTACTGTGGATCAGTGGCTTCACTGTGGATCAGGGGTGTCACTGTGGATCAGTGGTGGTACTGTGGATCAGTGGTGGTACTGTGGATCAGTGGTGGTACTGTGGATGAGAGGTGTCACTGTGGATCAGTGGTGGTACTGTGGATCAGTGGTGGTTCTGTGGATCAGTGGTGGTACTGTGGATGAGTGGTGTCACTGTGGATCAGTGGTGGTACTGTGGATCAGTGGTGGTACTGTGGATTAGTGGTGGTACTGTGAATGAGTGGTGTCACTGTGGATCAGTGGTGGTACTGTGGATCAGTGGTGGTACTGTGGATCAGTGGTGGTTACTGTGGATGAGTTAGTGTCACTGTGGATCAGTGGTGGTACTGTGGATCAGTGGTGGTACTGTGGATCAGTGGTGGTACTGTGGATCAGTGGTGGTACTGTGGATGAGTGGTGTCACTGTGGATCAGTGGTGGTACTGTGGATCAGTGGTGTCACTGTGGATCAGTGGTGGTACTGTGGATCAGTGGTGGTACTGTGGATCAGAGGTGGTACTGTGGATCAGTGGTTGTACTGTGGATCAGTGGTGGTACTGTGGATCAGTGGTGGTACTGTGGATCAGTGGTGTCACTGTCGATCAGTGGTGGTACTGTGGATGAGTGGTGTCACTGTGGATCAGTGGTGGTACTGTGGATCAGTGGTGTCACTGTGGATCAGTGGTGGTAATGTGGATCAGTGGTGTCAATGTGGATCAGTGGTGGTACTGTAGATCAGTGGTGTTACTGTGGATCAGTGGTGGTAATGTGGATCAGTGGTGTCACTGTGGATCAGTGGTGTCACTGTGGATCAGTGGTGGTACTGTGGATCAGTGGTGTCACTGTGGATCAGTGGTGTCACTGTGGATCAATGGTGGTACTGTGGATCAGTGGTGGTACTGTGGATCAGTGGTGTCATTGTGGATCAGTGGTGGTACAGTGGATCAGTGGTGTCACTGTGGATCAGTGGTAGTACTGTGGATCAGTGGTGGTACTGTGGATCAGTGGTGGTACTGTGGATCAGTGGTGGTAATGTGGATCAATGGTGGTACTGTGGATCAGTGGTGGTACTGTGGATCAGTTGTGGTACTGTGGATCAGAGGTGTCACTGTAGATCAGTGGTGGTACTGTGGATCAGTGGTGGTAATGTGGATCAGTGGTGGTAATGTGGATCAGTGGTGGTACTGTGGATCAGTGGTGGTACTGTGGATCAGTGGCTTCACTGTGGATCAGGGGTGTCACTGTGGATCAGTGGTGGTACTGTGGATGAGTGTTGGTACTGTGGATGAGTGGTGGTACTGTGGATGAGTGGTGTCACTGTGGATCAGTGGTGGTACTGTGGATCAGTGGTGGTACTGTGGATCAGTGGCTTCACTGTGGATCAGGGGTGTCACTGTGGATCAGTGGTGGTACTGTGGATCAGTGGTGGTACTGTGGATCAGTGGTGGTACTGTGGATGAGAGGTGTCACTGTGGAACAGTGGTGGTACTGTGGATCAGTGGTGGTACTGTGGATGAGTGGTGGTACTGTGGATGAGTGGTGTCACTGTGGATCAGTGGTGGTACTGTGGATCAGTGTGGTACTGTGGATTAGTGGTGGTACTGTGAATGAGTGGTGTCACTGTGGATCAGTGGTGGTACTGTGGATCAGTGGTGGTACTGTGGATCAGTGGTGGTACTGTGGATGAGTGGTGTCACTGTGGATCAGTGGTGGTACTGTGGATCAGTGGTGGTACTGTGGATCAGTGGTGGTACTGTGGATCAGTGGTGGTACTGTGGATGAGTGGTGTCACTGTGGATCAGTGGTGGTACTGTGGATCAGTGGTGTCACTGTGGATCAGTGGTGGTACTGTGGATCAGTGGTGGTACTGTGGATCAGTGGTGGTACTGTGGATCAGTGGTGGTACTGTGGATCAGTGGTGGTACTGTGGATCAGTGGTGGTACTGTGGATCAGTGGTGTCATTGTGGATCAGTGGTGGTACTGTGGATGAGTGGTGTCACTGTGGATCAGTGGTGGTACTGTGGATGAGTGGTGTCACTGTGGATCAGTGGTGGTACTGTGGATCAGTGGTGTCACTGTGGATCAGTGGTGGTAATGTGGATCAGTGGTGTCACTGTGGATCAGTGGTGGTAATGTGGATCAGTGGTGTCAATGTGGATCAGTGGTGGTACTGTGGATCAGTGGTGTCACTGTGGATCAGTGGGGGTACTGTGGATCAGTGGTGTCACTGTGGATCAGTGGTGGTAATGTGGATCAGTGGTGTCACTGTGGATCAGTGGTATCACTGTAGATCAGTTGTGTCACTGTGGATAAGTGGTGGTACTGTGGATCAGTGGTGTCACTGTGGATCAGTGGTGTCACTGTGGATCAGTGGTGGTACTGTGGATCAGTGGTGTCACTGTGGATCAGTGGTGTCGCTGTGGTTCATTGGTGGTACTGTGGATCAGTGGTGGTACTGTGGATCAGTGGTGTCATTGTGGATCAGTGGTGGTACAGTGGATCAGTGGTGTCACTGTGGATCAGTGGTAGTACTGTGGATCAGTGGTGGTACTGTGGATCAGTGGTGGTACTGTGGATCAGTGGTGGTAATGTGGATCAGTGGTGGTACTGTGGATCAGTGGTGGTACTGTGGATCAGTTGTGGTACTGTGGATCAGAGGTGTCACTGTAGATCAGTGGTGGTATTGTGGATCAATAGTGTCACTGTGGATCAGTGGTATCACTGTGGATCAGTGGTGGTAATGTGGATCAGTGGTGGTAATGTGGATCAGTGGTGGTACTGTGGATCAGTGGTGGTACTGTGGATCAGTGGTGGTACTGTGGATCAGGGGTGTCACTGTGGATCAGTGGTGGTACTGTGGACGAGTGGTGGTACTGTGGATGAGTGGTGGTACTGTGGATGAGTGGTGTCACTGTGGATCAGTGGTGGTACTGTGGATCAGTGGTGGTACTGTGGATCAGTGGCTTCACTGTGGATCAGGGGTGTCACTGTGGATCAGTGGTGGTACTGTGGATCAGTGGTGGTACTGTGGATCAGTGGTGGTACTGTGGATGAGAGGTGTCACTGTGGATCAGTGGTGGTACTGTGGATCAGTGGTGGTACTGTGGATCAGTGGTGGTACTGTGGATGAGTGGCGTCACTGTGGATCAGTGGTGGTACTGTGGATCAGTGGTGGTACTGTGGATTAGTGGTGGTACTGTGAATGAGTGGTGTAACTGTGGATCAGTGGTGGTACTGTGGATCAGTGGTGGTACTGTGGATCAGTGGTGGTACTGTGGATGAGTGGTGTCACTGTGGATCAGTGGTGGTACTGTGGATCAGTGGTGGTACTGTGGATCAGTGGTGGTACTGTGGATGAGTGGTGGTACTGTGGATGAGTGGTGTCACTGTGGATCAGTGGTGGTACTGTGGATCAGTGGTGTCACTGTGGATCAGTGGTGGTACTTTGGATCAGTGGAGGTACTGTGGATCAGTGGTGGTACTGTGGATCAGTGGTGGTACTGTGGATCAGTGGTGGTACTGTGGATCAGTGGTGGTACTGTGGATCAGTGGTGTCACTGTGGATCAGTGGTGGTACTGTGGATGAGTGGTGTCACTGTGGATCAGTGGTGGTACTGTGGATCAGTGGTGTCACTGTGGATCAGTGGTGTCACTGTGGATCAGTGGTGTCAATGTGGATCAGTGGTGGTACTGTAGATCAGTGGTGTCACTGTGGATCAGTGGTGGTAATGTGGATCAGTGGTGTCAATGTGGATCAGTGGTGGTACTGTGGATCAGTGGTGTCACTGTGGATCAGTGGTGGTACTGTAGATCAGTGGTGTCACTGTGGATCAGTGTGTAATGTGGATCAGTGGTGTCAATGTGGATCAGTGGTGGTACTGTAGATCAGTGGTGTCACTGTGGATCAGTGGTGGTAATGTGGATCAGTGGTGTCAATGTGGATCAGTGGTGGTACTGTGGATCAGTGGTGTCACTGTGGATCAGTGGTGGTACTGTGGATCAGTGGTGTCACTGTGGATCAGTGGTGGTAATGTGGATCAGTGGTGTCACTGTGGATCAGTGGTGGTAATGTGGATCAGTGGTGTCAATGTGGATCAGTGGTGGTACTGTGGATCAGTGGTGTCACTGTGGATCAGTGGTGGTACTGTGGATCAGTGGTGTCACTGTGGATCAGTGGTGGTAATGTGGATCAGTGGTGTCACTGTGGATCAGTGGTGTCACTGTGGATCAGTGGTGTCACTGTGGATAAGTGGTGGTACTGTGGATCAGTGGTGTCACTGTGGATCAGTGGTGTCACTGTGGATCAGTGGTGGTACTGTGGATCAGTGGTGTCACTGTGGATCAGTGGTGTCACTGTGGATCAATGGTGGTACTGTGGATCAGTGGTGGTACTGTGGATCAGTGGTGTAATTGTGGATCAGTGGTGGTACAGTGGATCAGTGGTGTCACTGTGGATCAGTGGTAGTACTGTGGATCAGTGGTGGTACTGTGGATCAGTGGTGGTACTGTGGATCAGTGGTGGTAATGTGGATCAGTGGTGGTACTGTGGATCAGTGGTGGTACTGTGGATCAGTTGTGGTACTGTGGATCAGAGGTGTCACTGTAGATCAGTGGTGGTACTGTGGATCAATAGTGTCACTGTGGATCAGTGGTATCACTGTGGATCAGTGGTGGTAATGTGGATCAGTGGTGGTAATGTGGATCAGTGGTGGTACTGTGGATCAGTGGTGGTACTGTGGATCAGTGGCTTCACTGTTGATCAGGGGTGTCACTGTGGATCAGTGGTGGTACTGTGGATCAGTGGTGTCACTGTGGATCAGTGGTAGTACTGTGGATCAGTGGTGGTACTGTGGATCAGTGGTGGTACTGTGGATCAGTGGCTTCACTGTGGATCAGGGGTGTCACTGTGGATCAGTGGTGGTACTGTGGATCAGTGGTGGTACTGTGGATCAGTGGTGGTACTGTGGATGAGAGGTGTCACTGTGGATCAGTGGTGGTACTGTGGATCAGTGGTGGTACTGTGGATCAGTGGTGGTACTGTGGATGAGTGGTGTCACTGTGGATCAGTGGTGGTTCTGTGGATCAGTGGTGGTACTGTGGATCAGTGGTGGTACTGTGGATGAGTGGTGTCACTGTGAATCAGTGGTGGTACTGTGGATGAGTGGTGGTACTGTGGATGAGTGGTGTCACTGTGGATCAGTGGTGGTACTGTGGATCAGTGGTGGTACTGTGGATCAGTGGTGGTACTGTGGATCAGTGGTGGTACTGTGGATGAGTGGTGTCACTGTGGATCAGTGGTGGTACTGTGGATCAGTGACACTGGATCAGCTGTCATACACAGTATTCCAACACTCTCACTATTCCTTCTTACACTGAGTGAAGGAAGACAACAAGAAAAACACAGATATATGTTTAAATAAACATTTCAACTGATAACATAAACAAAGAACATAATACACAATATCGTGACTGCAACAATACACAAATAACTCGCACATATCATCACGAAACTTATTACAGGGTTTCGGTCCTTGTCGGTAATGGTCCATGTCGGACCGAAACGTCGTCACAAATTTCCTTCTATGTGTTAGTTATTTATACACGGTATCAGTTATTAAAAGAAAAAAAAGTGAAAAATTTGAACGCGCTTCAAATAGTACCAATAATAAGACAGAGTTTATTGGTAATGTTATTAATGAAAGGAAACTGGATTTTCTGGCACTGTTGAAGCGAAGTTAATAATGTTAAGAGAACTTGAATAGCGGGTAGAAAGTGAGATTATATCAGGTGTGTCCCAGAGACCTGAAGAAACTGGAGCTCCCCTCCCCTTCCTTGGATCAAACTTGATTAGCTCTATGAGGCACCGTATGGCACTTATGATTGATACCTCCCCCATAAATAAGAGAATAATAAACTATTAGCGATGAAGATGTTTTTAAGAAAGTTGTTTATAATGTAAAATTAATACGGGGATGACAAAGTATATATATGGAGAAGAAAGTGTAAATTAGTTGTGAAGAAATGCAAATAAAATGAAAATGTATCAATGGATGAGTCTTAATATTCAAATTCTGTAAATAATATGAAGCTGTGTGGAAGATATATTAATATTTTGAGAAATATACACAAATAACCCGCTGGTTATTTGTGTTTTGTTCCAGTCACAGTACTAAGACTTTTTTTTCATTCATTTTGAAAAAGGTTTGAGCGCAACTCGGCAGTCAGGGATGAAAATGGCGAGATATTAGATGATGAGACGCAGTCATTGGAACGATCGACAGACTGTTTGATGATGATGAATAAATGATGAATGCGAGACGGTGATTTTATGTACAATAAAAAAAATCACCTGGATTAGAACTTAACACCAAATTTCTCAAAGCCAGTAGGTGGCATTACTAAGCCACTCACACACAATAACCCACCCAGGCTCCTCTGTTCTTTGATACCAAAGTCGGCAATATATTTGAGATGAAACAAGGAGGACTAGGATGTATTAGAAGTAGGACAGAGGCAGGAGTGCGAGGAAGGTGCATGAGTCAGTGGATAGGACGAAATGTAAGTTAAGCTCCTTTGACGAATGTGACTAAAACTTGGATGCTGTAAACAGGCAATAATATAGTTTTGAAATTATTTGTATATATCTTTCATATGTTTACGAAAGAAAGGACGATACCCAGGGACTTTGCCCCCTGTATGAGGGCAGGGAAACAAGAGAGAGTTTAAGAATTATAGGAAAATAAATCGCTGAATGTACCTAGTAAAGTGTACGGTAGAAGTATTATCAAAAGAGTCAGGGGAAAGACATAAAATGGGATTGCAGAGGGTCACTGAGGATTTAAAGAAGAGAAGGGGATATATGAACCCAGTGTTTGCAATAAAACGTAAAAGTGAGAAATAGTTAGATGAGAGTAAGAGAGTGTTTTTGTATTAATAAATTTCTACAAAGCATCGAGAATGAACAAGAGAATAATGTAGTTGGTGTTGAAGATGTATGGAATAGGCGGTAGGTTATAATATGATGTAAATAATTTATGGGGAAAGAGAGAGGATCAGACTGGGTATGTGTGAAGAGGTGAAAATTATTTACAGTTGAAACTAATTCTTAGGCAGGGATGCGTGACGTAACCGGACTTGTTTAATATGTCAATAGATGGAGCTGTAGAAGTAGAGAATGTTAGAATGTTGGGGAGAGGTGTGGGCTTTAAAGAGAGTGAATATAATTTGAAGTGAGAACTGTCACAGTTGATTTTTGCTGATGACTCAGTGCTTTTGAGAGATTCTAAAGAGACGTCGGAAAAGTTGATGAGGTAGTTTGAGAGGGCATATGCAGTATGAAAGATAAAAATGAACATAGAAAAGAGCACAATAATAAAAGTAAGAAAAGAGTATAAGCAATGATAGTCTGAAACTCATATTGATGAGAGTTTGGAGACGGTGAGTGCTTTTGAAATTGGGGAATGACTCTGTTGACAGATGGATTTATGAAAGACGAAGAAGTGAATCCTAGAATAGGTCGAAGGAAAACGACAGGTGGAGTGTTGAAGCCTGTGTGTAGAAATCAAAAGCGTATTGTTAAAACGAGACATGATTCAAAGAGCGGAGGAGGGTTTGTTGAGATGGTTTAGTCATTTAGTAAAGATTGAGCAAAAATAAATTGATCAAGAGAGTGTATAAATCCAGGGTCAAAGGTAGAAGGGACAGAGTATATCATAGAAGCAGTTGGAGAGATGGGATGGCGTGGAGGTTTAGAGTAGTAGAACCTTGAGCATCCAGTATGTATGAGTGTATTACATCTGAACGAGTGAAGACAGGTGATTTTGAGGATCGTTCGTGCTGTTGGAGCGTGACTAATGTATTATTTGTGAAGGATTTCATAAAAAAAATCGGTTAAAGTGACTTAAGCTCTAAAGGTGGGAAGTAAAATGCTTGTACTATAAAGTTACAATGATGTAGTGAGTGCAGTGTTGGAGAATCTGTCTCCATCACGGCTCCAGGTTGTGTTGGTGAATAAGATTTTTAGAACATTTTAGTTATTGAAGTAAAAGTATACAATATACCATGCTGCAGTTCTCCTGGCAGGAAAAGTTCTCTACTGGTATGAAGGTCATGGAAAGGAAATGTAGTAATCCTCATCTACTGACTCTGGTGATGGGCATCCAACCAACACTAAATCTTGGATGAGCAAGTGATTAAACACTACTCTCATCTTCTCAGAGTCTCCCCCCCCCCCGGTCAAAAAAAAAAAATACTGGGTCATCAGCAACTTCCACTTCATATTAAATTCATTATAGTTCAGTCCTACACTTCTCCCACTGACTTTGTTTTATCACCCCTTCTATAAACACATTAAAACAGTCACGGTGACATCACACAATCCCGTCTAAAGGTTACTTTTACTGGAAACAATTTCTTTATCTCCTGCATACCCTAACCAGAGTCCCACTCACTGCATAAAACTTATTAACAACGATAACAATAATAATAATAAAATAAATATATAAATATAATATTAATATTAAAATAATGATACTTCATAATTATTATTATTATTATTATTATTATTATTATTATTATTATTATTATTATTATTATTATTATTATTATTATTATTTCCTTATTAACAACAGCAGTAAAAATATTAATCGTAAAAAATAATTAATGAAAAAATCTGTTTCAAAATAAAAAGTCTATCTTTTATCACTAAGTCAGCCGTCAATGGGGGAAGGAAGGCGTGTAATTGAAAGGGCAGTGAGAGGGAGAAGAGGGAGGGAGGGAGGGAGGGAGGGAGGGAGGGAGGAAGAGGTATGGATGGGGAAGGAAGGATTAAGAAGTGTGGAGGAAGGAAGGTGGAGGGAGACGGGAGGTGTAGAGAGGAGAAGGAAGAGGGGGAGGAAGGGGAAAGAAAAGAGAGAGAGGAGAGAAGAAGGAGACATACAGACGCCTGTGATATATCCGTATTAAGAAGACAAGTTCTGAAGGATAAAGTATATCCTGAAGCAAATATTGTGAGCTTTCTATAACTAGTGACAACCCTTCTCTCTCCCCACACCTCCCTTCTCTCTCCCCACACCTCCCTTCTCTCTCCCCACATCACCTCCCTTCTCTCTCCCCACACCTCCCTTCTCTCTCCCCACACCTCCCTTCTCTCTCCCCACACCTCCCTTCTCTCTCCCCACACCTCCCTTCTCTCTCCCACAACTCTCCCTTCTCCCTCCCACCACCTCCCTTCTCTCTCCCCACACCTCACTTTTCTCTCCCCACACCTACCTCCCTTCTCTCTTCCCCACACCTCCCTTTTTTTTCCCCCCCCTCCCCTTCCCCCATCCTTCTCTCTCCCCCTCCCCCCCTCCCCCCCTCCCCCTTTTCCCCCCACACCCCCCTTCTCTTCCCACACCTCCCTTCTCTCCCCCCCACACCCCCTTCCTCTCCCCCCCCTTCTCCCCCCCAACACCCCCTTCTTCCCCCCCTTTCCCTTCCCCCCACCCCCCTTTCTTTTTTCCCCCCACCCCCCCTTCTCTCTCCCCCCCCCCCTCCTCCCCCACACCCCTTTCTCTTCCCCCCCCCTCTCTCCCCCACCCCCCCTTTTTTCTCTCCCCCCCCTTCCCTTTTTTCTCTCCCCCACCTCCTCTTTCCCCCTCTCCCCCAACCTCCCTTCCCCCTTCCCCCCAACCCCTCCCCCTCTCCCCCCCCTTTTCCTACATCCTTCTCCCTTAAAAATTTCTTCCCCCTCCCATCCCCTTCCACCCTCTCCCCAACCTCCCTTCTTTTTCTCAACATCCCCCTCTCCAATATCTTCTTCTCTTTTTCTCTCACCCCTTTCTTTTCTTTCCCACACCCCTTCCTTTTTCCCCCACAATTCCCGTTTTCCCCTCTCTCCCCAAACTCCTTTTTTTCCCTCTTCTCCAATTTACGTCCTCTCCCCCCTTTCCCTTCCCTTTCCCTTTTTCCCTTCTGTTCCCTCCACACCCTCCTAAAAAACCTTTTTCAACCCCCTTTTAAAAAATTAATATTTAAACGGCCCCCTCCCAAGAGCAACCCCCCTTACAACCCCTTTCCTTAAAAAACCCTCCCACACTTCTTTTCCTCCTTTAGCCCTACCCTCACAAAGCCCTCCCCACTTTAACCCCTACCCCACTTAATGCCTACCCTCATTTAAACCCCTACCCTCACTTTACGCCCTACCCTCACTTTCACGCCTCCCTCTTTTTCCCCTCCCTCACTTTAACCCCCCTACACTCCTTTACGCCCAAACCTCACTTTACGTACCCTACTCCTCCCTTTCCCGTTTTCTTTTCTTTCGGTTAGTTACCCATTGGAAACCAGAAATTGTAATATTGTGGAAAGGAATAAAATGAGGAAGGAATGAAATTAGAGGGAAAGAAATAGAGATTAAATGACAGACAGAGAAAAAGAAGACAATAGGGAAGTGGAGATTGTAGTTAGGAGGAAAAAGTGAAACCCATAATAAACAAGCAGTTTTAAAAGAGTTTGGGGTGAAGATTTATAAGACGGATTGAAATAAGTGTAACAGAATAAACAGAACAGGAGAGGAAGAAAGTGAAAGGAAACTTAAGGGAGAAAGAATGAGAGAAGATGGTTTGATGACTTAAGAATCGTAATGCACATTGCAAATAACCCTTTACCCCCGGCCGGGATTGACCCGCGGTCATAGAGCTCAAATTTCCAGCCCGTCGCGTTAGCCCACTGACCAGCTAGCCCCCAATTTAATTCACCAACTAGTATTTTCTACACCATAGGAAATTAGCACAGGCACCTCTTTGACCACAATGCAAGTTTTTACAGCAATCTCCAGCTAGCGTGCCGTGACGAACCCCTAGCTCAAGTCCCTTCAACTGCCGTCAACATGACTTAAGAAACTGTAATACACGATTGAAAATAAACTCATACCCCCCCGCCGGGATTGAACCCGCGTTCATAGAGCTCAAAACTAGTGTCTAGTGGCAAACGCCGGGCTGGAGTTTTGAGACTCTTTTACGCGGGTTCAATCCCGGCCGGGGTATGGTTTATTTGCAATCGTTTCATTACGATTTCTTAATCTGTTGACGCAGTGAGGAATGACTAAGTTCGTCACGCCACCTAGCTGGAGATTCGTCTGTATAAAAACTTGCTTTGTGGTCACAGAGGTGCCTGTGCTAACTTTCCTATGGTGTAAAAATATCCTATTGGATGAATCTTATTGTGGCTAGCTGTCTAGTGGCTAGCGACGGCGAGTTTTAGACTCTATGACCGGGGTTCAACCCCGGGCCCGGGGATTTTTATGGTTTGTGTAATGGAATAGGAAAGGAGGCAGATGGAGAGAGAGAAAGAGGAGAACTAGAGAAAAGGGAAAATAGGTTTCTCCCGGAAAGTAAGGAAGAAAAGAGCAAAAGGGGTGGAGCGAGTATCTTGGGTATATACTCGGTGTAGTATGAAATTAGGCAACATAGTCTAGTAATATACTGCCTGGTTGTATGATAATTAGGCCAAAATACTAGAAATTTATATGCGTTTTGGGTATGAAATTAGCCAACATGTCTAGTAATATACTACCTTGTGTTGTATGAAAAAAATTGGGCCCAAAATAGCTATTAAAATACTGCTGTGTTGTATGATAATTAGGCAACATAGTCTAGTAATATATGCCTGTGTTGAAAAATAATTAGGCCAACATAGTTAGTAATTACTCCTGTGTTGTGATAATTAGGGCCAACATAGTCTAGTAATATATGTGTGTTTTTGGATAATTAGGCCAACATAGTTTAGTATTATACTGCTTGTTTGTATGATAATTAGGCACATAGTCTAGGTAAAACTGCTTGTGTTGATGATATTTGGCCAACTAGTCTAGTATTATCCTGTGTTGTATGATAATTAGGCCAACATATTTTAGTAATATTACTACTGTGTTTGTTGAAATTAGGCCAACAAGTTAGTATATATAACCGTGTTGGGTATGATAATTAGGCCAACATGGGTCTAGTAATATAATGCCTGTGTTGTAGATAATTAGGCCAACATAGTCTGTAATACACTGCCTGTGTTGTACTGACAGTTAAACCAAATGGGAAAGTAAACGAAATTCTGCAAATGAAAGTTTTAGGACAAACTTATTCCTTTGTTTAGAACATGTTGTAAGACTTATCGCCAGTATAAGTCATTTATCCAACAACCAACATATATTTTACTTTTTTATGTATTTGGTAAATTTTTACTTAAGGGCAGGCTTTGGGTCATATAAATTGCCTGGGAATGGCGCACTGTCAATTTCCAAGAAGGGAGAGGACAGCTCCATTTTGCATCTAATGGCTTTTAAAAAATATTAAGCATCTGATTATTTCCCATAATGATAATCACATTCCGCCTTGTGAGTCACAAACTTTTATAGGAACACAGTGTTAAAACTCCCCTATACATAAGAGACTCTACTTTCTCTATTAAGGATTAAAGGGCAGCTTGTTACCTGGAGAGGGTTTCGGGGGTCAACGCCCCCCTGGCCAGTCCAGCTTAGTGAATCCAGAGGAAATATTCAGAAATATTAAAGAAAAATTTTTCCCACAATTAAGTTTTTTTTGGAAAGAATGGTTGATTTTATTGAAAAACTACTTTACTCTTAAGGAAATCATCAAGCTGTCTGTCCTTCCTAAGGATTGCAAAACGTGAAAAAAAGGGTTGAGCATAATATCTTCGATACTTGAGCAAATAATCTTCCTTTTAAAGAGAGAGATTAACATGTTATTGGGACCCAAAAGACTTGCAAGCAGACTCAAGTCATTGGTAACTGGGTGGGCGCACACCCCCCACTGGGGATGGCTTTTAAAAATTGGTGTATGGAAATAAAAACTATATAAATCTTTTTTTTTAAATACAACGTTACACCCAATCCCCGGGTATTCCATGGGAATTTTTTAATTTTGGGTCGAAATGTTAAAAAGGGGATTCACAGTTGTCTTATTCCCCGCTTTCGCTTTTGCCAATCCTACAGCTGGTGAAACAAGTTTGCATGAGACAATTATGGATTTGATATATTTTCTGTTTAATTTTATTCATTTTTGCCCCAATTTTGCCCCCTTCACTAATTTTTCCAAATTTAAAGCTTAAGCTTCCTGGGCACAGTTTTTTCTGGCAGAGTGCTGTAGTGGGGTTTGGCACTTTTATACTCCTATGGTTTCACCTGATGCTGTGGTGTTGTATCTGACACGAAATTTTCACTTCTCGTAGTGCCATCTGATACTAACATGGCACTCACCTCTGGTGCCACATGGCACTAACAGAGTCCACTCATCTTTTAAAGGGTCACATGACACTAAAATGGCACTCACCTGTGGTGCAACATGACACGAAAATGATGCTCTCACCTGTGGGGCCACATGACACAAACTTGGCACTATCACCTCCTGTGGGATTTCAACATGCATAGTGCAGCCTCAACACATATGTGGATATTTACCCTCTGTAATCTGTGTACAATAGAGGGAAGGAAGGAGCGGTGAGGGGAGTGAAGGAGGGTGGAGTGATGAAAGAAGGATGAGGGGAGGATGGGGTGGTGAAGGAGGGGTTAAGGGAGGGAGTAGTGATGAAGGGAAGGGGTGATGGGAGGGGTGAGGGGGACGAGGGAAGGATTGCTCAGCAACAAATTGGGAGTGAGGGCTCCACCGCCTGGACCATCACCACATAAAAGCAGTTTGCCGGGGTTGATGCCGCTAAAAGCTGGGTTTTACCGCGTCCACCAAACATCCCTCTGGAGGGGGTGACTCGGGAGGGGGAGACACAGGGGGGGAAGACACAGGGGAGGAGACACAGGAGGGGAGACATGAAAGGGGAGACACGGATGGGGGAGACACGACAGGAGGAGACGCGGGAGAACACTGGAGAGAAAGAGTAAGAGAGTTGAAGTGAGAGTAGAGAGTGGAAGGAAAGGAAGCAAGAGAGGGGAAAAAACTGATGAGAGAGTACATAGCAACTTATGGCTTCAGTAAGAACATAAGAACATAAGAAAGAAGGAACACTGCAACAGGCCTACTGACCCATGCGGAGCAGGTCCATGTCCCCCCCCCCCCCCGGAATTAAGACCAATGAAGCACCCCCCGGATTATCCCAATGACCCACCCAGTCCGGTCATCCCCACTCAAGGATGGAGCACTGTACCAGACCTAGCAGCACAAGCTAGTCAGGTCCAACTTACACCCTCCTACACCCACTCATGTATTTATCTAACATATCTTTAAAACTACACAACGTTTTAGCCTCTATAACTGTACTCGGGAGTTTGTTCCACTCATCCACAACTCTATTACCAAACCAGTGCTTTCCTATATCCTTCCTGAATCTGAATTTTTCCAACTTGAAACCATTGCTGCGAGTCCGGTCTTGGCTGGAAATTTTCAGCACGCTATTTACATCCCCTTTTTTATTCCTGTTTTCCATTTATACACCTCAATCAATCCCCCTAATTCTAACGCCCTTTCGAGAGAGTGCAGATTCAGGGCCCCAGTCTATCCTCATAGGGAAGATTTCTGATACATGGGATCTCTTTGTCATCCTCCTTTGTACGTTTTCCAGAGCATTTTTTATCCATTCTGTAAACGGTGACCAGAACTGAGCAGCATAGTCCTAAATGAGGGCCCAACCAAGGATATATAGAGTTGAAGAACAACCTGAGGACTTCTATTATTTATACTTCTACATATGAAGCCAAGAATTCTGTTAGCTTTATTGCGAACACTAATGCACTGTTGTCTTGGTTTTAGGTTACTGCTAACCAGAAATCCTTTAAAACTTTTTCGCAATCGGGAGTATTAAGATCTACATTATTTAGTTTTTTATTGGCATGGTTATTTAACTGTCCAACATTTAGAACTTGCATTTGTCAATATTAAACTGCATCTGCCACTTTCTCCGACCATTTCGTCAGTCTATTCAAATCATCATGGAGTGCTCTAATGTCCTCATTAGAATGAATTGGACGGCCTATTTGGTGTCACAGCAAATTTGCTTATGTCGCTATTTATTCCCTCATCTATGTCGTTTATGTAAAATTTTGAACAACAATGGGCCCAACACTGACCCCTGAGGAACACCGCTTGTGACGGCCCCCATTCTGATTTTTTCCCCCTTTATGCTAACTCTCTGCTGTCTATTTGTCAGCCATGCCTCTACCCAGGAAAAAATTTCTCCTCCTATTCCGTGTGCCCTAAGTTTCCTCAATAGCCTCTGATGTGGAACTCTAAACGAAAGCCTTACTGAAGTCCATATACACAATATCATATTCATTACCATGATCACCTCCTCAAACACCTTACTGAAAAAAAGTTAGTAAATTCGTAAGACAGGAAAAGCCCCTTTGTAAAACCGTGTTGAGAATCATTAATCAATCTGTGTCTGTCAAGATGACTACGAATTGCTTCGGCAATTATTGATTTTCCCTAAATTTTCTCCCTAGGAGGTAAGGCTTATTGGTCTATAGTTCGAAGCCAAGGACCTGCACCTGCCTTGTAAATAGGTATTACATTTGCCATTTTCCACTTATCAGGCACTATGCCAGTTTGTAGTGATATGTTAAAAAGATTACCAAAGGTATGCTAAGTTCCTCTTTACAAATTTCCCTTTTAACACCCTTGCAAACAGTTCATCAGGACCTGGGACTTGTTAGGTTTTAGTTTCTCTATTTTGTCTGAGGGCCATGTTACTAGTTTTCCGCAATCATACATAGTTTATTATCCTCCTGTTCTACGCAATCTATTATTTCAGGAATATCGCTAGCATTTTCCTGGGTGAAAACTGAGAGGAAGTAGTATGAGAATTTCACAAAAATATCCTTATAAACTGTCAGTGATCTGACCAGAGTTACACTTAAGTGGGGCCCAAACTTGCCCAATCTTACTTCTGTATACCTGAAGAACCTTTGGGTTAGTCTTTGAATCCCTTGCGACCTTAGCCTCATAATCTTTTTTTGCTTTTCTTATTCCTTTTTTATTTCTCTCTTTAACTGAATATATGATTTTTTTAACTGCCCATCCCTCTTTTGATACGCCTATATATGCCTCTCTTTTGACCAATGAGATGTTTTAATCTATTGTTCATCCATTTGGATCTTTTGTAGATTTTAATTTCCCTACTCTGAACAAAAGTTGTCTGGGGAGCTAGAACTATGCTCTGAAAAAAAGTCATATTGGGAACCAAGATCACCTACCTGACCCATAGTTAGGACATCCCAATTTAGCCCACACAAGTATTTTTTCATCCCATGAAGTCGGCCAAGCGAAAATCTGGGGACAGAGATTTGATTGCAGTTATCTGGGTAATTCCATAATATATTGAAACTAAATGATTTGTGATCACTTTCCCCCAAGCTCATCAATTTAAACCCCAAGATTATTAATTAGTGATTCTTTGATGGCAAGACCAAGTCAAGCAGATTGTTTCCCCCTAGTTGGTTCTG
This sequence comes from Cherax quadricarinatus, assembly GCF_026875155.1. NCBI lineage: Eukaryota > Metazoa > Arthropoda > Malacostraca > Decapoda > Parastacidae > Cherax > Cherax quadricarinatus. Next base: position 11,019,247 of record NC_069456.1, read on the forward strand.
TCATAACCTGTTTTAAAAAGCTCCCCGAACCGTATCAAGAAAGTCACTAGGGCTCAAGATTTCCTGTCATATTGTTCCAATCAATTTGTCTAAAGTTAAAATCTCCTATTATCACAACATTTTTCCCTATCTAAAATGCCTTATGAATTTCGTCCCATAACAGCTTACTGCACTCCCTATCAAGGGTTTTGGGGGGTTATAAATCACACCCAAAATTAATTTGTCACGACCCTCGAGAAACTGAAGCCAAACCGATTTTTTGTGTTCGATGTTTCTAACTTATAAACATGTCTAAGACAACAATTTAAATTTTCTCTGACATACATCGCCACATCACCACCCTTCCTTTTGACCCTATCAGTGTGGAATAGTTTATTACCCCGTATGTTCATTCAGAGGCATTTCTCTATCTTTCAGGTTGAACCAGGTCTCTGTTATACCAATAATTCTATATTGCCTACACTTGCAAGAATTTTAGCTCATCTATCTTATTTCTTAGACTCCAAATATTAGTAATAGTAAACCTTAAGGGGGCTAGTCACTCGTTGCCCTCTACTATCTCTCTTTGTTTGTTGATCAATTAATTTACCATTACTAGCAACTTTATTTTGAATATTGTCTTTTAACATATCCCTGAGGTATCCCGGTAATAAACTGCTGTTTTTGAAACCCCAATTGCCGCAGCCTGATTGCTTCCCACAAACACCCATACCTCTATAATCTATCAGTTTAAATTCCTAGACAAGTCATCAATTACCCTCTCAATTGAATTGGGGTAATGTAAAACCCCTCCATCCCAAAAGAGATGAAAACCCCCTCCCTTGCATACATATCACGTTTGCCAAAGAAAAGGTCCCAGTTATCATGAATGGGATTGCAAGTTCCTTGCAGTAAACCCGTCCCAGCCAGCGTTTATACCAATTGCCCTAGACATCCATTCATTGCCCACTCCCTTTCTAGGCAAGATGCTACATATGACTGGGATCCCTCCCTTAGACCTAACTACTTCTATGGCTGACCTGTACTTATCCAGCAGCTCCCCCCCTCCTGCCCTTCCCAATGTCATTACCTACCAGCACTAAGACAGATAATGGGCTTGTTCCCATTACCTGCCATAATATTATCCAACCTGCTGACTATGTCGCCAACACCAGCTCCAGGAAGACCTTTCTGTCTCTGTTACAAAATGCACGGTCCATATATCTTACCTGAGAATCGCCTACTATTAAAATATTCTTACCTTGATTAGCAGGGGAATCAGTGGTACATTCAACCTCACTAACCACTGAAGTACACTCGTCTTGGAGAACAGAGAATCGATTTCCTACCTTCACATCTTCTCTATTAACTCTCCTCATCTTCCTTCTTCCTGAACTGTGAACCACTTGCCACTTAAAGCGGCTGCCACTATCACTGCTGGTGACCATTCCTTCCTTACCAGCTAAATCCTTCTCACACTCGCTCCCAAACTCATCTATGCGAAGCTTCAGCTTCCTATTTTCCTCCTGAAGAAGTAGAATCTCCTTCTTCAACACATGAACCTGGGATTCTAAAGCACTACAACAAGCCATGGTATGGGTAACAGCCCACGCTAACTCCCAAGAGCTTAGCGGTATGACCGCACTTGACCTCTGACCTCAGCGTACTGACCACTGACCTTAGCGTAAGTCATTTTGTATGTGTGCAAGGCTAACTGGTGTGTGTACATACACACACGCACAAACACACACATGATGTAATGGAGGCAGGAACCATACATAGTTTTAAGATGCGGTATGACAAAGCTCAGGAAGCAGAGAGAGAGAGGACCTAGTAGCGATCAATGAAGAGGCGGGGCCAGGAGCTGAGTCTCGACCCCTCAACCACAATTAGGTGAGCACTATTAGGTGAGTACACACACACACACACACACACACACACACACACACTCCCACCCTCACAGGCCCCCCAAACCACAGTGTTGGAAAGGAAACTGAAGGTATGGTACACAAACGCTGATGGAATAACAAATAAGTGGGAGGAGTGGCATGAAAGAGTCAAAGAGGCATCACCGGACATCATAGCTCTCACAGAAACCAAGCTTACAGGTTTGATAACAGATGCCATCTTTCCAACGGGATACCAAATCCTGAGGAAAGACAGAGGGAACAGGGGGGGGTGGAGGAGTGGCATTGCTGATCAAAATTCGCTGGAATTTTGATGAGCTGGAGAGAGGAGACAGCGGAAAAGAAAGTGATTACATAGCGGGAACGCTTCACTCTGGACGTCCCAAGGTGGTAATAGCAGTGATGTATAACCCACCACAGAACAGCAGGAGGCCAAGGCAAGAGTACGACGAGAGCAATAGAGCGATGGTTGACACACTGGCTACAGTGGCCAGAAGAGCTCATGCATGCAGGGCAAAGCTCCTGATCATGGGCGACTTTAACCACAAGGAGATCGATTGGGAGAACTTGGACCCGCATGGGGGCCAAGATACATGGAGGGCTAAGATGATGGAGGTGGTACTGGAAAACTTCATGTATCAACACGTAAGGGACACTATAAGAGAGAGAGGAGAGGATGAACCAGCAAGGCTGGACTTAGTATTCACCTTGAGTAGTGCAGATATCGAGGACATCACATATGAAAGACCCCTTTGGGCCAGTGACCATGTGGTTTTGAGCTTCGAATACACAGTAGAGCTACAAGTGGAGGGAGAAGCAGGAAGGCCAGGACGAATGAAGCCAAACTACAAGAAAGGGGACTACACAGGAATGAGGAACTTCCTGAACGGGGTTCAGTGGGACAGAGAACTGGCAGGGAAGCCAGTTAATGAGATGATGGAATATGTAGCAACAAAATACAAGGAGGCTGAGGAGAGGTTTGTACCCAAGGGTAACAGGAATAATGAAAAAGCCAGGATGAGCCCATGGTTTACCCAAAGGTGCAGGGAGGCAAAAACCAAGTGTGCTAGGGAATGGAAGAAATATAGAAGGCAAAGGACCCAGGAGAATAAGGAGAGCAGTCGTAGAGCCAGAAACGAATATGCACAGATAAGAAGGGAGGCCCAAAGACAATATGAAAATGACATAGCAGCGAAAGCCAAATCTGACCCGAAACTGTTGTACAGCCACATCAGGAGGAAAACAACAGTCAAGGACCAGGTAATCAGGCTAAGGAAGGAAGGAGGAGAGACAACAAGAAATTACCGTGAAGTATGTGAGGAACTCAACAAGTGATTCGAAGAAGTGTTCACAGAGGAGACAGAAGGGGCTCCAGAAAGACGTAGAGGTGGGGCACACCACCGTGTGCTGGACACAGTGCACACAACCGAGGAAGAAGTGAAGAGGCTTCTGAGTGAGCTAGATACCTCAAAGGCAATGGGGCCAGATAACATCTCCCCATGGGTATTGAGAGAGGGAGCAGAGGCGCTATGTGTACACCTAACAACAATATTCAATACATCTATCGAAACAGGGAGATTGCCTGAGGCATGGAAGACAGCAAATGTAGTCCCAATCTTTAAAAAAGGAGACAGACATGAAGCATTAAACTACAGACCAGTGTCACTGACATGTATAGTATGCAAAATCATGAAGAAGATTATCAGAAGAGTGGTGGAACACCTACAAAGGAATGATCTCATCAACAGCAGCCAACATGGTTTCAGGGACGGGAAATCCTGTGTCACAAACCTACTGGAGTTCTATGACATGGTGACAGCAGTAAGACAAGAGAGAGAGGAGTGGGTGGATTGCATATTCTTGGACTGCAAGAAGGCGTTTGACACAGTTCCACATAAGAGATTGGTGCAAAAACTGGAGGACAAGCAGGGATAACAGGGAAGGCACTACAATGGATCAGGGAATACTTGTCAGGAAGACAGCAGCGAGTCATGATACGTGGCGAGGTGTCAGAGTGGGCACCTGTGACCAGCGGGGTCACACAGGGGTCAGTCCTAGGACCAGTGCTGTTTCTGGTATTTGTGAACGACATGACGGAAGGAATAAACTCTGAGGTGTCCCTGTTTGCAGATGACGTGAAGTTGATGAGAAGAATTCACTCGATCGAAGACCAGCCAGAACTACAAAGGGATCTGGACAGGCTGCAGACCTGGTCCAGCAATTGGCTCCTGGAGTTCAATCCCACCAAGTGCAAAGTCATGAAGATTGGGGAAGGGCAAAGAAGACCGCAGACGGAGTACAGTCTAGGGGGCCAGAGACTACAAACCTCACTCAAGGGAAAAGATCTTTGGGTGAGTATAACACCAGGCACATCTCCTGAAGCGCACATCAACCAAATAACTGCTGCAGCATATGGACGCCTAGCAAACCTCAGAACAGCATTCCGATATCTTAATAAGGAATCGTTCAGGACCCTGTACACCGTGTACGTGAGGCCCATATTGGAGTATGCGGCACCAGTTTGGAACCCACACCTAGCCAAGCACGTAAAGAAACTAGAGAAAGTGCAAAGGTTTGCAACAAGACTAGTCCCAGAGCTAAGAGGTATGTCCTACGAGGAGAGGTTAAGGAAAATCAACCTGACGACACTGGAGGACAAGAGAGATAGGGGGGACATGATAACGACATACAAAATACTGAGAGGAATTGACAAGGTGGACAAAGACAGGATGTTCCAGAGATTGGACACAGTAACAAGGGGACACAGTTGGAAGTTGAAGACACAGATGAATCACAGGGATGTTAGGAAGTATTTCTTCAGCCACAGAGTAGTTAGTAAGCGGAATAGTTTGGGGAGCGATGCAGTGGAGGCAGGATCCATACATAGCTTTAAGCAGAGGTATGATAAAGCTCACGGTTCAGGGAGAGTGACCTAGTAGCGATCAGTGAAGAGGCGGGGCCAGGAGCTCGGACTCGACCCCCGCAACCTCAACTAGGTGAGTACACACGAGAGGGAGTTGATAAACTCCATTAGGGAAGAAGGTGACATTCTCTCCTTCACCTGGTTATGTTGTAGTCACTGTGTGGAAGCAGGAGGAAAAGAAAATTGGAAACCAATAGAAGGGAAATCAAACAGAGAAGAAGAGAGGAGAAAGTAAAAAAAAAGGATTACATTATTTTGGTTTAAAAATAGATGCTGTGAAAGTAAAATTGAATGAGTAATGGGAAAGAAAAATAAATAATCTCTGGAAGGAATCTGTGAAAATGTGGCCAAAAAAAAAGAGATGAATACTTAGAAAAAAAGAAAAGAACACCAACCTCTGAAAAACTGTCCAAAGTTTGCACAAATGAAGTGAAAAAAATATGAAAGTGTGGAGAAAATTAGGAAAATATTGAAAGAGGGCAGTGATACTACCACTACTACTACTACTACTACTACTACTACTACTAATAATAATAATAATAATAATAATAATAATAATAATAATAATAATAATAATAGTAATAATAATAATAATAATAATAATAATAATAATAATAATAATAATAATAATATTTTTATTTCTACATGTACAGTGTATAAGGTCCTAAATCACATCAATGACATACTACTAAATAGTAAGCCGCTTGTTATGCTAAGCATTTCGGGCAAAGTAGGTCAGGATACGACCCACATCAATCGACTAACACCCAGGTACCTATTTTACTAATGGGGAACATAGACAACCGGTGTAAGGAAATACTCCCAATCGCCGGGAATCGAACCCGGACCCTCGCCGTGTGAATCGAGAACTTGAGCCACCAGGCCACGGGGCACCCGAAAAGCAGCAAGAGCAGAGGAATCATAAAGGGATGCCAGAGAAATAACTAGCAGTGGTATTCAGGAGACCAGGAGGCACATATGATAAGAGATACAGCGAGAGAACAGGTGACGACAGACAGAGCGATCAGGAGGTACAGTGGGAGGAAGACAGAGGAAGAGCATTGATCTGAGGAGTGGAGAAGACTGATGTTAGGTCAGGAAGCAGGAGATGAGAGGAGGAAGAGTTGAGAGTAATTATTAAGTGTACAGGAGGAGAGGAGGAGGATTAAAGCAAATGGTACGTTTCAGATAATCAGGAAATTACTTCTGGCACAAACAGCATCCAGTTATGCAAACCTTCTGGTCAGAAGCATCTTGAAACAGAGAGAGTTCTTGTTTACATGAATCAAGACAGAAAGGAAATGAAGAGTGAACAGATAACTGAGCATGTAAAAGAGTTTTCACTCATTGGAAATTGGGGAGGGTGGTAAGAGGAGGAAATATCCAGCATCAAAAAAATCTCTCATGGCTTACCCAATGCCCATCTCTCAACAGATCCATTTCCATATCCACTCCCTCTTTCCCCTATTCGAACAATAAATTATCACAGCCTTTCTCCTCCCCTCCTACATGTACAGCTCTAAACCTTTAACCATGCATGAACCAGTCCCAGCTCCATCTCTTTCCATCCTGACATATAGGCAAGGAGAAGAAAACACGGACAATAGAAGAAAAAGAAATTTCAGAGTATGGTACACGAATGCAGGTAAAATGTCAAGAAAGAATTTTGAAATGAAAGAACGAATAGTAGAGACAGTCCCGATTATCATAGCTCTTACAGAGACCAGATTTACTGAAATGATAATAGATGCAACATTTTCTGCAGGATATGAAATAATGAAGAATCGAAGAGAAAACAAGGTAGGGGAGGCATGGCACTGCTCTTCAGAATCCAGTGGAGTTTTGAAGATATGAAAGAGGTAAACAGTAATGAGTCGGATAATTACATAGCTGGTACAATCAAGACTGAATCCCAACTAGTAGCAGTAACAGTGATTTGTAACCCACTACTAAATAGCAGAGATGAAGACAGGAATATGAAGCAACCAACAAAATAATGGTTGACATCATAGAGAAAAACAAGAAGAGCCCCCGTGATCAAAGCTTAATTATTAATCATGGGTGGTTTCAAACACAAAAAAAACAGATAGGAAGAACTGGGACCCAAACAGAGAACCAGACAAGTGGAAGACTAAGATGATGAAAATACTCTGTGGAATTATGTTTCCTGATACTTATTTAGAATTAGTGTTTTTTGACATTTTGAGGGTGTGTTCGAGACAATATGATTCAAGTCCCAAGTCCAACTCTTGATCTACCTTTTCCTGACTGGCATCTACGCAGTGTGACAGTCAGGGTTTAGAAGTTGCTGAAGTCAGGGTCAATGATTTGAGAGTTGTTTTTTATCTATAATGGAAGACATATCGCTCGTCCCTATGTAAGGCGTATTCTTGTGTATCCCTCTACAGTCTTTGACGCTGTGCTGTTAATGAGTGTTTTGATTCAAGTCCCAAGTCCAACTCTTGATCTACCTTTTCCTGACTGGCATCTACGCAGTGTGACAGTCAGGGTTTAGAAGTTGCTGAAGTCAGAGTCAATGATTTGAGAATTGTTTTTTATCTATAATGGAAGACATATCGCTCGTCCCTATGTAAGGCGTATTCTTGTGTATCCCTCTACAGTCGTTGACGCTGTGCTGTTAATGAGTGTTTTGTGTGTTTTACTGTTTAGTGAACTGGTCTCCGTACTGCTCAAGCAAACTGCTCATTGTTTCTCTGTTTGTTAGAAGTTATAGTAGTTCATTTAAGGGCTTGTTGGTTGTATCAGACATATTCCATGACTCCGTCACACACTAAACACTCACACACATTACTTTTTCTAGTACCTTCGAGTACAATGTCGTACAGTAACGTGCCAGATGACACAACTTATTACTAGTTCAAAATTGCACGGAATGTGAAGTAACATGTTTAAGATCACAGTTTAAGTTAATGCTCATATATCCTAAATATCATAAATAATATTTACAGATATACTAAATAGTCATAAATAATATTTACAGAAGCTTTGCACCTAGTGGTGTGTAGGAGACTATTTGAGTGAACATATTCTCAGCCCTATATGTTATTTTTGTTCAGTATATCAACCTTTCTGCAGATGGTATTACTGTAATTCTCACAATCGCAATCCTATTAATGGAATCTTTGGCAAAAGTAATATTAAGAGGATAACTGGACCGTCTTCATTGAGTTGCAGAGTTAATACTGGTAACACTGTTACAAGACAGAAACAGACAAGATACTAGACAGGTACCAATAGACTGAACTAATATTATCTAGCGCAGAAGTTGGTAACCTTTTTATACTGGAAGGCCTCATTAAAGTCATTTGTAATGTAATAAGACCGCATTCAAGAAATTTCGATTAGATATTCTGCAAAATGTCGGTTATTTTGTAAAAAGTTAATTATTATATGATAACTACAAGATTTTTTTTAATTATAAAGTTATCTAACCTTTTAATGACTTTGTTGTGACTAGTTTTTGTGGGAAACCTTTAAATATTTCGTTGAAACATGGAGATCCTCAGTTGCAGCTGATCCTCCAGCTGCGTATCCGTCATTTGGGACCTTAAGGACGTCTTGGTTTGGGTTAGGTAGGAGAATGTAGATTGTTGTGTATCGTTCCAGTCACGGTATTGTGCCCTTTTTTGTTATTAGATTCTCAACAATAAGTGGTTGAGAAACAAGAAAGCATTCGCCGTGCATGGTGCCATAGATATGGGTATCCTATTGCATTTTTTCCATATTACAGTGTGATCTTTCTTAGCATCAAGCAGGGTCTTTAAATTATTATATTGTGAGAGCTGAATCAATCCCACCTGTAGTTCTTTAGGGACCTCGGAGACATTAACCAGGTAAGGGTGAAATGTTAGTTTCAGAGTCAGGTCATGATTCTGAAAGTCAGTGAACCTTTCATTGTATTCTTAAGATGATGAGTCTATAACAGCAGCATATTCTTCCAATGAATCCTCCTGTTCATTAATGGTCTTCCCTACCTGGGGAAAGTGCTTATCCAAAATATTCATTCGAGCAAAGAATGTTTTGAAAAATGATAGATTTTTTCAAAACTCTTGGATGTTTTGCCACATATCATATATAGACTTAATTTTACCTTGAAAATAAATATTCGAGTCACAGAAACACAAAATTTCTATAGAAATTGTCTTTTTAAAATCCAGAGTAGTGATCCTATTCGTCATAAAATCTAATGATAATCAAAGATAAAACTCTGACCCACACCTGTCTGTCCTTGTGATACCCAGCACACCTGTCTGTCCTTGTGATACCCAGCACACCTGTCTGTCCTTGTGATACCCAGCACACCTGTCTGTCCTTGTGATACCCAGCACACCTGTCTGTCCTTGTGATACCCAGCACACCTGTCTGTTCTTGTGATACCCAGCACACCTGTCTGTCACTATGATAGCCAGCACACCTGTCTGTCCTTGTGATACCCAGCACACCTGTCTGTCCATGTGATACCCAGCACACCTGTCTGTCACTATGATAGCCAGCACATCTGTCTGTCCCTGTGATAACCAGAACACCTGTCTGTCCTTGTGATACCCAGCACACCTGTCTGTCACTGTGATAGCCAGCACACCTATCTGTCCCTGTGATAGCAAGAACACCTCTCTGTCCCTTTGATAGCCAGAACACCTGTCCCTGGGATAACCAGACTACCTGTCACTGTGATAACCAGCGCACCTGTCCCTGTGATAGCCAGCACACCTGTCCCTGTGATGACCAGCACACCAGTCCTGTGATAATCAGTGTCCCTGTCCCTGTGATAGCTAGAACACCTGTCCCTGTGATAGCCAGCACACCTGTCCCTGTGATGGCCAGCATATCTGTCCATGTGATAACCAGTGCACCTGTCCCTGTGATAGCCAGCACACCTGTCCCTGTGATAACCAGTGCACCTGTCCCTGTGATAGCCAGCACACCTGTCCCTGTGATAACCAGTGCACCTGTCCCTGTGATAGCCAGCACACCTGTCCCTGTGATAACCAGTGCACCTGTCCCTGTGATAACCAGCGCACCTGTCCCTGTGATAGCCAGCACACCTGTCCCTGTGATAACCAGTGCACCTGTCCTTGTGATAGCCAGCACACCTGGCCCTGTGATAACCAGCGCACCTGTCCCTGTGATAGCCAGCACACCTGTCCCTGTGATAGCCAGCACACCTGTCCCTGTGATAACCAGCACACCTGTCCCTGTGATAGCCAGCACACCTGTCCCTGTGATAGCCAGCACACCTGTCCCTGTGATAACCAGCACACCTGTCCCTGTGATAGCCAGCACACCTGTCCCTGTGATAGCCAGCACACCTGGCCCTGTGATAACCATGCACATGTCCCTGTGATAACCAGCACACCTGTCCCTGTGATAGCCAGCACACCTGGCCCTGTGATAACCAGTGCACCTGTCCCTGTGATAACCAGCACACCTGTCCCTGTGATAGCCAGCGCACCTGTCCCTGTGATAACCAGCACACCTGTCCCTGTGATAGCCAGCACACCTGGCCCTGTGATAGCCAGCACACCTGTCCCTGTGATAGCCAGCACACCTGGCCCTGTGATAGCCAGCACACCTGTCCCTGTGATAGCCAGCACACCTGTCCCTGTGATAACCAGCGCACCTGTCCCTGTGATAGCCAGCACACCTGCCCCTGTGATAGAAAGCACACCTGTCCCTGTGATAACCAGCACACCTGTCCATGTAATAGCAGCACAACTGTCCCTGTGGTAGCCAGAACACCTGTCCCTGTGATGGCCAGAACACCTGTCTCTGTGATAACCAGCACACCTGTCCCTGTGATAGCCAGCACACCTGTCCCTGTGATAGCCAGAACACCTGTCCCTGTGATAACCAGCACACCTGTCCCAGTGATAGCCAGCACACCTGTCCCTGTGCCAGAACACCTGTCCCTGTGATAACCAGCGCACCTGTCCTTGTGATAACCAGCACACCTGTCCCAGTGATAGCGAGCACACCTGTCCCAGTGATAGCGAGCACATCTGTCCCTGTGATAGCCAGCACACCTGTCCCTGTGATAGCCAGCACACCTGTCCCTGTGATAGCCAGCACACCTGTCCCTGTGATAGCCAGCACACCTGTCCCTTTGATAGCCAGCACACCTGTCCTGTGATAGCCAGCACACCTTGTCCTGTGATAACCAGCACACCTGTCCCTGCGATAACGAGCGCACCTGTCCCTGTGATAGGCAGCACATCTTCCCTGTGATAACCAGCACACCTGTCCCTGTGATAACCAGAACACCTGTCCCTTTGATAGCCAGCACACCTGTCCCTGTGATAGCCAGCACACCTGTCCCTGTGATAACCAGCACACCTGTCCCTGCGATAACGAGCGCACCTGTCCCTGTGATAGGCAGCACATCTTCCCTGTGATAACCAGCACACCTGTCCCTGTGATAACCAGCGACATGTCCCCGTGATACCGAGCACCTTTTCACTGTGATAGCCAGAAACTTTGTCCCTGTGATAACCAGCACACCTGTCCCTGTGATAGCCAGAACACCTGTCACTGTGATAGCCAGAACACCTGTCTCTGTGATAACCAGCACACCTGTTCCTGTGATAGCGAGCACACCTGTCCCTGTGATAGCAGAACACCTGTCCCTGTAATAGCCAGAACACCTGTCCCTGTGATAGCCAGAACGCCTCTCCCTGTGATTGCCAGAACACCTGTCCCTGTAATAGCCAGAACACCTGTCCCTGTGATAGCCAGAACGCCTCTCCCTGTGATTGCCAGAACACCTGTCCCTGTGATAGCCAGAACACCTGTCCCTGTGATAGCCAGAACACCTGTCTCTGTGATAACCAGCTCACTTTCTAGTGAAACCAAACACACAACACTGTCTCTGATTGAAAACAGTGTTGCATTTGCATGAATATAGTTAATAATAACATATAACATTATGCAAAGTGTCTGGATCTGATAATTCTTTTTCTTAGCTGTGCAATAAACCCTTTAAGTTTCCCTGCCATAGAAACTTCAGTCCAACTTCGCGCCCGAAGCAATTTCAAGAATTCTTTGCAAAATTGAGTGTCCTGCTAGCAAGGCTGCCCAAACAGTAATTCTTCGTGGCAAAAAAATTCCTCAGTTATGGTACGAATAAAACACCTGTAGTGAGTCAGTAACATCAGTTGATACATCCAGAGTGACTAAGAAATATGTCTTCCTTTTGGATTATTGCTTAAGTTGAGGGCTAATTCATACTGCCGATCAGTTATGCTAAATTCTGACTCATTCAGAAGGCCGCACTTAATGCCCTATAAGGCTGCATGCGGCCTTGAGATCGCAGTTCCTCACCTCTTCTCTAGTAGATGTAGATGTCTTTACAATAGATTTTGTAACGATTGACTACTTTGTAGAAGTCAGTTTTGAAGGAAGAATAGCAGGTGGGAAGAGGAGAAACCTGATTTTAGAAGAGGAAATTATGCAGCCAGCCAACAAACATGTCAGCTAGTCAGACAGTCAGCCAGTCAGCCAGCGAACAAAGCAGTCAGTCAGCCAGTCAGCCAGCGAACAAAGCAGTCAGTCAGCCAGTCAGCCAGCGGAAACAAAGCAGTCAGTCAGCCAGCCAACATGCCGGTGCTTTCCAAATGAAGACAAATGGGAGACAGCAAGAGAGCCTCAGGTGCAATGGTAAGTTTTACAGTGATGCCACCAATAGTGCCAGTAAGAGTACAATCACTAGACAACGGTGCCACCAATGGTACCAGTATGACTACAATCACTAGACAAAAGTGGCACCAATGGTGCCAGTAAGAGTGCAATCACTAGTGCCAACACAATTTTCACCAATAGAGCAACCAGTAGTGTCACTCTGCGAAAGGTGCCACCACCAGTGCAGGTGAGTTATAGTGCCACCACCAGTGCCACCACTAGTGCCACTGAGCGATGGTGCAACCACCAGTGCATTGAGCGATGGTGCCTCCACTAGTGCCACTGGACGATGGTGTCACCACCAGTGCCACTCAGCGATGGTGCCTCCATAGTGCCACTGGACGATGGTGCCACCACCAGTGCCACTCAGCGATGGTGCCTCCACTAGTGCCACTGAGTGATGGTGCCACCATTAGTGCCACAGAGTAATGGTGCCACCACTAGTGCCACTGAGCGATGGTGCCTCCACTAGTGCCACTGAGCGATGGTGGCACCACTTGTGCCGCAGAGCAATGGTGCCACTAGTGCCACTGAGCGATGGTGCCACCACTAGTGCCACAGAGTAATGGTGCTACAACCAGTGCCACTGAGCGATGATGCCTTTAATAGTGCCACTGAGCGATGATGCCTGCACTACTGCCATTGAGCAATGGTGACACCATTAGTGCCGCTGAGCGATGGTGCCTCCAATAGTGCCACTGAGTGATGGTGCCACTGCCAATGCCACTGAGCGATGGTATCGCCACTAGTGCCACTGAGCAATGGTTCCTCCAATAGTGCCACTGAGCGATGATGCCACCACTAGTCCCACTGAGCGATTGTGCTACCACCAGTGCCACTGAGCGATGGTGTCATCACTAGTGCCACTGAGCAATGGTGTCTCCAATAGTACCACAGCTGGTGCTACTGCCACTACGCCAGCTGGTGACCACGACTGAGTATGTACATTTCATATTGTATATGTACGTTAAGAAATTTCTGTAGTTTTATTTAAGAAATTAAAGTATTCAGTAGTAGGCTTTAAACCTGATAAATTAGACACATGTGCAACACTTAGATATCTTTTGTGGAAAATACTGTATACATTTTCCAGAAATACGGTAATTTATAGGTAAATAGATGGCCTATATTGTATTTAATAAAATTTATGTTATCGAAAATGGGAACGAGCTGCGCCTGCGCAGAAGACTCGCCATTGTTTGTTTGAAATGGAGTAACAGACATTAGTGAATGTGAAGAATTTTTCGTACTCTAGAGGTAAAATTGTGTTGACACCTCTCAAATAGGAGGCGAAATTGTTGGATGTGCATTCCTGCATAACTTGAGATATCAGACGACTGGACAAGACAGCTCCAGGAACTCCAGCTAAGTCATGTCTATATTATGTTTATAGTTCTGGCCAGTATTATTATCATAAATGTAGACAGGGGGGTTTTCTGAGTATGATGCACTTTAATCTCCAGTCAAATTGGTGAGTGATATTAAGATATATTCTCCTTCTGTTATGTATATGTGTACATATATAATCCTTTATTAATTTAATATACAGTCCACAAATTTATATATTTACCAGAATTCCTGGTGATACATATTTCATTTATAATTAATAGGTCCAGAGCAACTTGTGGATCTGACAGTGGTAGGTATCGAAGGGGGACATTTTTTGCGACCTAGGTGTCCCAAATTCCTACTTGTCTAACTGATAAATAATAATTATCTTTGTTCATTTACTGTCATTTACATAATGATACATTCAGATAAATGCAATTTTCCACATCTTTAATGAGGTAACGTTTCACCACACAGTGGCTTCATTAGTACATACAAAGGAGATAGGTGAAGAACAGGAGGAGTTTGGGGTAATCAGTCCCTCATCCTTGAGTCGATGTAATCAGTCCATCAGTCTTGAAAGGAATACAGCATATGTGCGAAGAATTGGCTTATATACTGTAGGCAGGTGAGGTGCAGCAGTCGTAGGTGGTGTCATATTTGTCAGATGTGGAAGTAGGTCATGCCTAAAGGTTAAGCATGTGAAGAATTTCCCTGTATTAAGATCCCAAGTTGTTGTTAAGTCTCCTTTGTATGGACTGACGAAGCCAGTGTGGGGTGAAACGTTTCCTCATTAAAGATACCCAAGTGTTGCATTTATCAACTTGCCGGTTCTCTGAACCATTTATTTACATTCTTTCAACCTAACAGGCTTTAACCTTAACTGGCTTTAAACTTAACAGGCTTTGAACCTAACAGGCTTTAACCCTAACAGGCTTTAACAGACGTTAAACATAACAAATTAATTAAGTGTTGTTCTCCTCATTAAAGTGGATTATTTAGCTACCTTAGAAACTTGTGACTTAAGGTAGAGGGGGCTGAGGTTATGGAATACAGGGATACTTTTCTGGGGTCACACAGCAACCAAAACACATCTATTTACACTAAGATCACTGGGACAAGATGTATTCCCTCTGCTTCAACAGTGATGCTTTTGCCTATCGTGTCGTTTATAATCATAAACGACACGAATCAGTCGTCCCCGGCCAGGCGTGTGTGTGTGTGTGCAGAGTCTGGTGTCCCTTCACTATGTGATCCCCGGGATAACCACTGCCTCCGTTATCTTGTTATCTTCTGCAACCACTTTACTACCTGTTATGTTATCGTCTCGTGGAAATTTTAGGGGTATTTAGAAACTAGTCGTTTTTAAATGATAAATGTTATATTTGCTTTATGTGATGAATTTGATTCATCTTCTGTACTTGCAAATTTCTTAGTTATTTTCAGGTATAGTTTTAACTTGAGTATTAATGTGTGTGTGTATATAAATTATAGTATGGATTAGTGTGTATATCTTATTAACACGAGTGTTGTATAACCTTGGATTATAAGGTTTAGTAATATATTTTTCTTCTTATAGATTAATTACAGAGGTTAGTAAAGCTAACAGTTTTATCCCTCACTCTTGTTTACGTTTCTTAATCTACTCCAGAACCTTATGAAGCTTCTTCGTCTCTATATCCTTGTAGAGTTCCATGTCATTCAGAACCTTACAGAGGTTCTACATCTACTCCTCCAGACCTTTAGAGTTTATTTATCTCCTCCAAACTCTTATAAAGCTTTTTACTCTTTTTTTTTCCTTTTCTTCCAGTCTCTTACTTTCCTCCCACCTTTCTGCTCTTCCTGTCTTACTTTCCTTCCCACTCTGGAGAGTTGCTGTGGTTCACGTCTGTCCGTCTCTGCTCCATTTCTCAAGTCTCTCATATCTTCTATATATTTATACTCACTCTGAAGCTATTCCACAAGCACTATATCAGACTCTTTGATTTGCAGTTCTTGTCTCCAACTGTGTAACTTAAAGACGACGGCTTAAGGCTGCATATATTTTCCCAGCAAAATTCCGTGTACTTCTCACTACTGTCATCCACATTATCTTGTCAATCTTCTCGTATGTTGTTGTCTTACACTTCAGCGAAAATTAAAAACAATTCGGATCTTTGATTCATCACATTTTTATCATTCAGCTTCAGCAGACACAAAGTGATCATCTTGACTGGGTTCTTCAATATGCTGGTGTTTATGGCAATAAACTTGTAGGATTTTTTTTTCTTTGCACATTCTGCTGTTAAGGACCATTCATTTTTTTCAGTAAAGGAGTTGCCGTTTACTGATTGCTTTTCATTGTTGATTCGGCGTCTTCAGTAAGATGACCATCAGAAATCGTTGGTCAGTTTATCAACCAAGATTGATGGACTGATTGCATTATCTCGCCACTACTCCTGCTGCCTACATTTGTCTATATTTGACTGAAGAAGCCTGCCATGTAGGCGAAACGTCTCAACAATAACGATAGCTAACTGTTGCACATGTGTCTAATTCATCGACCTGTCGATATTTTATACCATTTTCGATGAAGGTCTGTTGTGACCGGTCAAAGAGTGAAGTTGACGGTGGTTTTGCTGTAATTATCAGTCATGATTCTCACTGTGTACGGTTATCAACTAAATTTTCTGCGTTCACTGCGGAACTCCATACAATCCTAGCTACTCTCATCCCAAATACATTTATGGAGAAGTGATAAACTCTCGAGATCATAAAACGCCTAGAAGAAAACGGACGCCATCTCGTTTGATTTAAGGAAGTAAAAGTTAGCTCCAGTTGTCTAAGTCAAGAGCCGTACACTAACGTCATGTAGTGCACTAGGATGTGAGGTTCTGCTGACGTTCAGGCCATGTTGGTGTCCCGGGAAGTGGACGAACAGATGCCGACGCCAAGACTGCTTTATTAATCTCGCTCTATAGCTGGTTTTTTGCTCCTTCCTATAATTTTTCATCTATACTGGTTTTATATGTGACGTCTTTAGACGCAAGTCTGGTTGGCTACCATACACATCCCCTACATGTTGGAGGTTAGGATATGTTAAGGGACACGTAACTTTCCCGTCTTCTAATAACATGTTCGTTTTACCACTGCAATCTACCTTTCCCATAATTACTATCACATTTGCTTTGCCTGTTTCGTAAGGTAAAATCCAGGATCTTTCCTTAATTCATGGTATAACTTTGATTTTTCAGGACAGTTGTGTTGCAGAGCTCAGACATCTGCAATACAATTGTCCTCAAAGATTACTTAAGTTATAATATGAAAGATCCTGGACTTCACCTTACGAAACAGACAAAACAATTGCGATAGTAATTATGGGAAAGGTAGATTTTAGTGGTAAAATGCCTCTTAAGTCCATGGAATGGGCTAACCTGCTGGTATGTCACTGCACTGTCTTTGCTTGATCTTTGCCCGAAGTGTAAAATATTCAGTTGGATTTTCCTGACATTCTAGTTGCGTTCTGGACTTCCTGGTGCTGGGTTTCACACTCCTGGAGTTGGAATTAGCATTTGCTTTAATTCGGCACAGTCATGCAGACAACAAATTTAATTTACAATGTTCCTGCGTTATATTCCAGTGTTCTATACTCCACACTGAAGTTTTTTACCAACATTCGAATGTGAAGAACTTTTCTACCCCATGAAAATATGAAGAACTCTAGTTTTCACTAACACTGCGTCATTTATCTCTTATAAGATCTTTGTAAGCTCATTGAGCTCCTAGTCGCAGCCAGACTTTGTTGATGGTTCGAATTAAGCTCAGTTTTTCTCGAATTTCTCTAGTTCTGCCGTCAAGGCCTCCGGTTGGTTGGTATTATACCCTGGAACATCAAATTCACATTACGAATGCTGCACACTATTTCCTCATTATCTCCTCCATCTTAATATGTATTACGCATATGACGCTCTTTTGCATTCTGCATTGTTGCATATTATGGGACGTCGTGGATACCTAGAGCAATCTGTATAGAGGTTTGCTACCCATGTGTCGGACATAAATTTAAGATCAGCTTAGTTGATGCGACCTTCAAAAACATGGCATATGCTCCGCACAGCATATGTGCTTCCGTAACAGTATATATTTTTGACCTACTGTAGATATCCTCTGTCTTGGCAGAAATCTTCCGAAGGCGCAGCAACATCTCCAGCAAGCAGTAATCGACACCATTACTCGGCTGCGTAACTGGCTCCTAAAAGAGAACGTCACAAAATGTAGATTACGTTCTACTCAGAAATACTTTAATGGAATTTTCATTATTACTAGTGATTGTCCGCTCTCTCAATCGGTATCTGAAAATCCTGTACAAAGTATCTAAACACTATGCGTCAGGCATCGGTGTAGATCCCTCGCATATTTTCATATTTGACACGGAGTTAACCCGAATATGGTATAGCAATACAGGGCTCTGTGATGCCCTCCATTTAACTCTCCCTGAGTGTATTCCAGACACGGTTCTAAGTATAGCACTAGACGCTTAATCTTCATCTCTTAGCACAGCAGGAGCAAAGTCCCGTCTTGATGCACTCACTACCCCTAGTTACTGACTGCTTGCATCTCAAACTTCTCACCCAGCTTCCTGCAGTACACACTGACACGCAAGAAAAGTGTATGCTATTTTTGGTCCGAATACACTCTGACGTTCTGTAGCATGTGCCGAGTGTATTAGCATGCTTGTGTATTACTGTAGATCACTATGCTCTATTGAGCACCCTCTCTGTATTCGACGATATCCATACAAAAACCAAGATCCTGCAAGCAATTTCTGCCAGCGGAAAGCAACAATAACTAGAACCATCCAGCAGTCAGTCGACAACCCTAGCTGGTTTGGTCAACTTTGAGTATATACGTGGTCTGATTGTTCAGAAGGCGGTTAGTTAAATGAGGAGGGTTACTCCATGTAAGTAGCTCGGTGGCCAAGCAGACCTTATCAAGAAATCAGCTCAACAATTGGTTTTTATCATACTGTAGACCCAAATATCTTTGAGTGAATAATCACTGTTTAAAGTTGAGTCCCCACAATGTGCTGCTCTACTCTTACTTTCTGTTTACATGATTTAATTGTGCTGACCTTTGTACACAGTGTATCCATGTGTATATATGTTTTGCTGATGGAATACTGTTAAATTAAAAGTTCCTACAGTGTCTTCTCTCTTTCCTCGTACTGAAACGTTTTTTTATGGTGGCCGGCAGTTTTCATACGTGCAGTATCATCGAACTGAACATATAGCACGACTCAAAATTGCAGCCGACTATAAAAGTGGGTTGGTGATGCTGCCTATTCCGTAACTCATAAAACTTGACCTCTACCCTATTACAGTTCTTAAATTTAAGACATAACACCAATGTTACAGTTCTTTTCTTAGTCTCTACAGATGGGTCGCTTAATGACTCGCTACCACGTATGTTCCTACGTTGTTTTTGTTAGAGTGAACCACCTCTACTCTGTTGTCCTTGCTTCGTTCCAGACTATCAATAATTATCTCTGAAAAGTGTTTGGCATCTTTTGGCTTCTTAATGCCTCAGGTTTTGCCCCTAACGTTCGCGTACACTTTTCTAACTCCGACTTGTCAGTATCTCATCGCCACAGATATGATGGGCAGCAAATACTTTACTGTCTAGAAACTAGATGCCTGTGAGGAGAATTTATATGGCATACGTTATCGTAGCCCATAAATTAACACAAACAGTACCAAGGTTTTCCACTTGACACATATTCCTGGACAGTCAGAAGACAGCTCTTACATTACAAGACGGGCATCTATCAACAGATCATTTAATTATCTTGCGTTTGGAAAAGGTTCACACAGCATATGTAAAATAGGATAAATTATATACATGACCAAATGAAAACCAGCCACAACTGGCTCCAACTTCATCCTCTTGCCAACGTTTATGTTACTAAATAATACGCAAAATTCTCATTCTTTTAAATTATATATAATAAAGGTATTGTTAAGGATAAGTTTTGATTGTAAGTGAAGCAGTATAGTGACTCTCACCTTGTAAAACACATGCAGGAACTCTGAGCTGAGTCTCTGTGGAGCACTTTACTGCAAAAAAAGTTAATTTGGGAATAAAGTGGACAGCTTGTCTCAGCTGGGAGTGTGCAAGGCGGCAGACAGTGCTGCTACACACACTATCTGCATAAAAGTCATTCCAAGTTGTACCCGGCCACACTCACCACAACACTCTCCCTCTTAACACCGCTTCTTCCCTCCATCCTTATGTTTCTACCTCCCTCCATCCTTGTGTTTCTGCCTCCCTCCATCCTTGTGTTTCTGCCTCCCTTCATCCTTGTGTTTCTGCCTCCCTCCATCCTTGTGTTTCTACCTCCCTCCATCCTTGTGTTTCTGCCTCCCTCCATCCTTATGTTTCTACCTCCCTCCATCCTTATGTTTCTACCTCCCTCCATCCTTATGTTTCTGCCTCCCTCCATCCTTATGTTTCTACCTCCCTCCATCCTTATGTTTCTACTTCCCTCCATCCTTATGTTTCTGCCTCCCTCCATCCTTATGTTTCTACCTCCCTCCATCCTTATGTTTCTGCCTCCCTCCATCCTTATGTTTCTACCTCCCTCCATCCTTATGTTTCTACCTCCCTCCATCTTTATGTTTCTACTTCCCTCCATCCTTGTGTTTCTACCTCCCTCCATCCTTATGTTTCTACCTCCCTCCATCTTTATGTTTCTACTTCCCTCCATCCTTATGTTTCTGCGTCCCTCCATCCTCATGTTCTACCTCCCTCCATCCTTATGCTTTTACCTCCCTCCATCCTTATGTTTCTACCTCCATCTGTATGGTTCTCACTCCCTCCATCCTTATGTTTCTCCCTATCTTCCTCCTCCTTCCGTTTCTCCGTTTCTTCATCCTTCCCTTTTTGTATATATCCTTTAGTTTGTCCATTTGTCCTCCCATTTCTCCCTCTCTACATAATTCGGTTTTCCATTCTCTCTCCATTACGCAGCTTATCCCTTCCTTTTTCATTTTCTCTCACCCTTCCCGACATCCTCCTTTTCTTCCTCACTCCCACGATACTCCACTCGAGTCGTCACCATTGTTTCCCTCGCAATGCTGTCTCCCCATCTCCCCAATGCATCGGGAAGAGGGTCGAGGAGAGGGAGGAGGCCCTGGTTCTTCACAGGGGTGGATATTTGAAAGACGGCCAGAGAGGTCATTACATCCCCCCGGGCCATAGATTGTCCATTATAAGCATTAAAATGAATGAAATTAAATATTAGAATCAAACACATCGTGTATACATTTGGAGGCTGACCTGTCAGTGTAGCGGGCACGTTAAACGTACACTATACAAATATAACCAAAAAATAACTTAGTAAAGTCTTTGGCATCTGTAATACAGAGTATTGCTTTCGGTCTAGTGTTATATGTTGGTCCTCTGTAGAACTTAGACATAATTGCATATTTCACAATACTAATTATCTACTCCAGGGAGTTACAAACTAATTCTTGTGCAACTTGCTATTTTGGGAGATATTAGTAAAAACTAAATCCTTTATTATGGTTCTAATGCCAAAACTAAAAGTTATTATATAAGTCAGTCGAGGAGTCAGGCCTATCACAGTGAAAGTAAACAATGGAGCGCCAGATCCACTTCTGCTGATAATCCAGTAACTTCTGTTTCGTTACTTTACGTTAGGTTACGTTAACTTATGCTAGATGTATCCCAGACTACACAACATCAAACTATCTACGTGGCAGAACCTTATATATATGTTTTATCTTAAAATACCCATCATCATCATCGTTATCATTATCATCATCCTACTACTACTGTTGCTGCAGCTACTTTTACCACTACTACTACTACTACTACTACTACTATAATAATAATAATAATAATAATAATAATAATAATAATAATAATAATAATAATTATAATAATAATAATAATAATAATAATAATAATAATAATAAATAATAATATAATAATAATAATAATAATATAATAATAATAATAATAATAATAATAATAATAATAAATAATAATAATAATAATAATAATAATAATAATAATAATAATAATAATAATAATAACAATAATAATAATAATAATAATAATATAATAATAATAATAAAAATAATAATAATAATAATAATAATGTTGAGCAAATTGTCATAAAAGGTGTTTTTTAAACTTTTACTATTATATTTTGTAGAGATACGAGTCAGGAAAGTAAGTGAAACATGGCATGCTTTATCCGCAGAGTTTCACGTTATGCTTTTACATTAAATGTTAGGTTGAGTTAGGTAGGTTGGTCTGGGGTTACAACCTAACCTAACATAGCCTAACCTAACCTAACCTAACATAGCCTAACCTAACCTAACCTAACATAGCCTAACCTAACCTAACCTAACTTAGCCTAACCTAACCTAACCTAACATAGTCTAACCTAACCTAACCTAACATAACATAGCCTAACCAAACCAAACTAAATCTAAGCTAAAATTCTCAAAAAAAATTCTTTATAACAATTTGCAAAACTTACTTAATGCTGTACACTAAAACAATAATAATAATAATAATAATAATAATAATAATAATAATAATAATAATCACAGAGTTTTTCTTATAAGATGAAGATTTTGTGGGGATTATTTACCCTAGGGGTAAGAAAACCAGGATAACCCAGTGTGGCTTATTTCGAGTGAGGTTCTTGATCCTCTTCCCCACGATGTGACTCCAGTAGCAAAGATACATATCAGAGCGAACCGAGAACGGAATCCTCGTATTGCATAACCACAGTCCCCTATATCCCATTACACGCAACTCGAATAATGCAGAGAGAGGCGAATGCTTGTGAAACAGTTAAATATTAGCGTTGAAGATCTGAAGTGAATGAGAGGAGGCAGTCACAAGTCATCATATGGAAACTAATATACACAGTCCAAATATAATACCAATCTTCTGCTGTGAAACGCCGGCTTGGAAGCTAAACGGAAGCTAAACGGTGTATTTAAGGATATTGGTCTCAGAGAGACCAATATCCTTAAATACACCTGCACTTTAAACTTCAAAGTCTCTCGCAAGTTGCGTTATTAAGTTATCAGCGTTGAAGGGTTGAGGGTAATCGAGTGCAACGCTCAGAAAATATTGCACGAAAAGCAGTATTTCAATTTTCTATTTTTATCACAAAAAATGGGACCTAAACAGACGACAATCAATCCACACTGTTTCTAGGATTTGCCACTTTTAAGTAAATAGTTAAGTACGTAAGGAAAAAATAAGTAAGTTTTACTGAAGCGTTGGTTACATAACATGTGTCTTGAGGACACAGGGATGCTATATACACATAAGTGTATATTAAGTAGATTTAACTTAGGATACCCTAATAAAGTCAAACACTGTAACTTATTTTCGATGAGACAAGACATTGTTCTCTTATTTCACAGAAACCAATTTGATTAATAAAATTGGCACAATAAAACTCACACAGCCTAGAATAAAGAGAAAATTGTCTTTGAGGGAAAACATATCAGTACTAAATGTTTAAGTTGAGTAGAAGATGAATTCTCAAGTTATTGCAAAGAATGCAACACAAGTTATTGCAAGGAATGCAACACAAGTTGTGCACACATAGCCTATTCTCCCATAAAATCATTTCATACATTTCATTTGATCCATCAGCCATTCAAGACTCAACTTCAGGACGCATAATCCATTTATGTAATGCAAAAATTACTACATTATATAGAGATTAAAAGGGGCAACCAGCACCAGCATCTCCATCAACATCATCAACCTTCCCTTTGGTAGGATACATCAGTTTTGAAATTCTGGAGCCAGTCAAAAGAGGCTTTCTGTGGTTATCTCATGGATGCAATTTCAGGAATAACTATTTAAAATCCATTAGAAGACACATACATTTGCCAGGTAATAGTTGAAAAGGGTTGAAAATTTGAGGACTATCGGATAAGGCATTCCGAAGATATACATAAAAGCCTTGTATGGAATTAATGTAAGAGAGGAACACTGTGGCTGACAATGTTCCGTCTCTGACACAAAGTTTTTGAAGCTTCACTAAACTCGTAAAAATTATAAAGACTATAAAAATGAAGGTTTTCAATATTTCTTTGTTTTCTTCTGCAGTTCTATTCTCTTTAAAATTCTCAACAATCGAATACGATAAAAAAAACTGATTTTTGTGCTTTTATAAGTTCATTTTTTAAATCTATTCATTCTGCAGTTATTGCAGGATTCCAAATATACCAAGTTATGTGAACTAATTTAAAACAGACAAATTGGCCAACACACAAACTAAACTTAATGATTACTGGCCTGACTGCAAGATGAATCACGAAATTATACGGGAATCAAAATTTCTTTCTTTTTATACATAAAATTCACAGATGTGCACCTACACATCTGCATTTCACTCTTCACCATCGTCCAGTAAGGAGACACCATTTTTAACGTTTGAAACTACTCTAATGAGGCCAGGTTCTTGTTCCAAGAATCTGGTCCTAGTGATCATGCATAAGCGTTGAAATTTTGTAGCAGATTGAATGAGGCCTTCTATAGTTATGAGCAAAATAAAAATGAAAAGTTGAAGGGAGGAAAAAAATGACTCTAGACAAAGAAAAGGCAGTAAACCCAGATGAGCCCAAGACTGTTGAGTAGACGTACAGATCAGCTGCGCCACCTCTAACTCGCTCTATCAGGACAGTATAAATGACATCTGTGGAAAGGGGCAAATGTAGTTCCAGTTCACAAAAAGAAGAACAGAGTGGAATTCAGCAACTACAGACCAGTGTCACTCCTGTCAATCACTGGCAAGATTCTTGAGACAATAATCTCACGGCAGATGACATCGTTTTTCGATTACCACTCACTTCTTTGTGACCGTCAATATGTCTTCAGAAAAGGTGACTCAGCTGATGACCTGTTGTTAAACCTCTCCATTATGTGGCACCAGGCACTGGATGAGTCTAAGATCAGCTGAGTAATACCACTGGACATTGCTGCTGTTTTCGACTGAGTATGGCACCAGGATTTCTTGACAAAACTGTAAGCACTAGGAGTCACTGGCTCACTTAGTGATTACCTTCAAGGTAGATCTCTAAGCGCAGTTCTCAATGGGATAGAGTCAACAAGACACTCTACTGGTGCCAATGCTTCACATGGAAGTGTGTTTGGGCCATTGTTATGGAATGTCTACTTCAATGACCTTCAGCTCATCCCAAAATCCCATGAATATGCAGATGACTGTACCCTGACATTTAATTATCCAAGAGAGGAAATGCCAGCTACTCTCAGTTACATTAATGACCGGCTTACAGATATATCAACCTTGTAAAAACAATGGCAGGTTACATTTACTTCTGAGAAAACAAAAACAATGGTCTCTACGCAATGTGATAGTAATGCTGGAGCAGAGGTAAGAATGAATGGGAGTGTGTTGGAACCCGGACAAATCTCTCATTTCAGCAGAGCCTTCAACACCTGAGGGATGTATGGGCTTTATTGTTATGTACAAGGCCAATGTTGCCAAGTTACTACACTTGGCTTTACTTCGTGGACAGCGAGAGGGGAGCTTGTACACGACAAGACGGGCAGCAAACAGCAACTACACTCTGAGTGTACCCTTCTCAAGAACATTATTTCATCTATGATCATTCATTCCTCGGATGACTCGTGTCTGGGATATGTTCGTACAGCATAATGGTATCGATGAAATAAAGCCAATTGACCAAATAAAATTACTGGCCCACAGATGGCTCCAACCTCACGATGTCCCCTGTGTGTATGTCTCATAACAATAAAAAAAAAGCTTTAAAATTGACTGAGATAAGTAAGAGATCTTAGTTTGTAAATAAAGGTAGGAACCTTTGTGTCAAAAAATGGTGCCCCTACTGGGATTTATAAAAGCAACAATAATTCTTTCAATTCCTAATGAGTTCATGTATTACAGAGGACATAATATGTATACCGAGACGTGTGTATCTTCTAGAGTACAAACTCGGAGAGTTTACTATAATACCTATTTCATGGATTAAAGTTTCAGTGACTGGTGGTTAAGAGGTGGCATGCAGACTTAATGTAGTCGACAGGCTTCAAGCCCAATTAGCTAACCTTATAAGAGGATAAATTGCGACAGATTGGTCGGTAAGTACATACCGAGGATGGTGCTGAGAGTGAAATCATCAGCAGCTAGGCCGGGGGGTCGATGATTACATGCAATCGGGTGACCTGCTTTCTAGGATTCAATTTTGCTGTCCTGGTTACAGGTCATTTTAATTTGTTGTTGCTTTGAACCCGACACTTTGAGAAGCAGAAATAAATTCAGGATTTTTTAACAACCTGCACTTTAGTTAGTGGTCTTACAACCCATATTTTCAGTACGTGAGTTTACAACCCAAACTTCAGAACGTAGCCTCACAAACCACACTTCAGTACGTGGCCCACACTCTACAACTCTCAAGGGAATAAACTAACCCCGTGAGTGTGGTAGCCACAGAGTATAGTTCCACCACCACCCAGGATGGTGATGGTCACAGAGTATAGTGGGCGGCATACCTGGAAATTTAGCATACGAACATTTCTGCCTATATCCTAAATATTTTCTTATATAGAATCTTCAAAACGTCTCCAAGAGGCCAGTTTTAAACCAAGAGTAAAGTCTTCTCCATTACCCCCAAAAACTATTTGTCTGACTGAAAAACTAGTTGTTTCTTCAAAGATTTGAGAACAGAAATAGATTATCATGACATCTTTGACGTATAATCAAATTTAATAAGTAATATAAACATGACAATAGATTTGCAATATTATCAACATCTATTATTGCTTATTTACTGGGCTGATTAAGTGCCATGATGTCATGGATACGTGACCTCATGGCGCTGGTTAATTTCCCCTGGTCTCAGAAAGCTGACACTGTTGACACATCCGGCTGTATGCATCCTTGTTAAAGGCCAGTCACAATTGGATATTGAAATGTCTATATTTAGTAGCTTGCTCGACTGGCACTGGCCATGACCTCAAGCGGAGTGGCAGATTATTTTATTAAATTCTTTCACCTAGGAAGCAACAGACATGCCCAGCAGATAACTGTTTCTGCTATCCATGTGTTACAGTGAGAGACATGTGTGAAAATACTAGTATAATTTTCTTGCAATTGAGAAGAAGTTATCATTCGAATATTAACGTGATAAAAAAAGTCTGCCATGAAACTCCGCTGGTGTTTATAGCAGCTCAACATGTGTTACAGTTCACCATGTATATATAACATTATTATATATATATATATATATATATATATATATATATATATATATATATATATATATATATATATATATATATATATATATATATATATATTAATTATTATTATTATTATTATTATTTTTATTCTTTTTATTATCACACTGGCCGATTCCCACCAAGGCAGGGTGGCCCGAAAAAGAAAAACTTTCACCATCATTCACTCCATCACTGTCTTGCCAGAAGGGTGCTTTACACTACAGTTTTTAAACTGCAACATTAACACCCCTCCTTTAGAGTGCAGGCACTGTACTTCCCATCTCCAGGACTCAAGTCCGGCCTGCCGGTTTCCCTGAACCCCTTCATAAATGTTACTTTGCTCACACTCCAACAGCACGTCAAGTATTAAAAACCATTTGTCTCCATTCACTCCTACCAAACACGCTCACGCATGCCTGCTGGAAGTCCAAGCTCCTCGCACACAAAACCTCCTTTACCCCCTCCCTCCAACCTTTCCTAGGCCGACCTCTACCCCGCCTTCCTTCCACTACAGACTGATACACTCTTGAATTCACTCTGTTTCGCTCCATTCTCTCTACATGTCCGAACCACCTCAACAACCCTTCCTCAGCCCTCTGGACAACAGTTTTGGTAATCCCGCACCTCCTCCTAACTTCCAAACTACGAATTCTCTGCATTATATTCACACCACACATTGCCCTCAGACATGACATCTCCACTGCCTCCAGCCTTCTCCTCGCTGCAACATTCATCACCCATGCTTCACACCCATATAAGAGCGTTGGTAAAACTATGCTCTCATACATTCCCCTCTTTGCCTCCAAGGACAAAGTTCTTTGTCTCCACAGACTCCTAAGTGCACCACTCACCCTTTTCCCCTCGTCAATTCTATGATTCACCTCATCTTTCATAGACCCATCCGCTGACACGTCCACTCCCAAATATCTGAATACATTCACCTCCATAATCTCTCCCTCCAATCTGATATCCAATCTTTCATCACCTAATCTTTTTGTTATCCTCATAACCTTACTCTTTCCTGTATTCACCTTCAATTTTCTTCTTTTGCACACCCTACCAAATTCATCCACCAATCTCTGCAACTTCTCTTCAGAATCTCCCAAGAGCTTCTATATTATTGTAACCAGCGACGAGTGGCATTGATCAACAACAACACTGCGCTAGGCAAGGATTCATACCCATGTTGTACTGGCGTGCCTCATATAAATGCTGCTAGTTGAGGCTAGTACACCAAACAGGGATGAGAATTAAATTAGCTTAGAGGCTCCGACACCTCCGTATGCCCTCGGATGGCGGCCCAACAGCTAGCTGTGCTGGCTGCGCCATTCTTGTAGGGTTGGGTGGTTCTGTGGTTTAAAGCGTCATGTGGTTCTCGCTTACCATGAGGCAGGCCAGTACAACATGGGTTCGAATCCTTGGCTAGTGCAGTGTTGTTATATATAATATATATATATATATATATATATATATATATATATATATATATATATATATATATATATTATATATTATAAATTCAACAAACCGGCCGTATCCCACCAAGGCAGGGTGGCCCAAAAAGAAAAATGAAAGTTTTTCTTTTTAAATTTAGTAATTTATACGGGAGAAGGGGTTACTAGCCCCTTGCTCCCGGCATTTTAGTCGCCTCTTACAACACGCATGGCTTACAGAGGAAGAATTCTGTTCCATTTCCCCATGGAGATAAGAGGAAATAAACAAGAACAAGAACTAGAAAGAAAATGGAAGAAAACCCAGAGGGGTGTGTATATATATGCTTGTACATGTATGTGTAGTGTGACCTAAGTGTAAGAAGTAGCAAGACGTACCTGAAATCTTGCATTTTTATGAGACAGAAAAAAGGACTCCAGCAATCCTACCATCATGTAAAACAATTACAGGCTTTCGTTTTACACTCACTTGGCAGGACGGTAGTACCTCCCTGGGCGGTTGCTGTCTACCAACCTACTACCTAGAATATATATGTAATATTATATATATATATAATATATATAATATATATATATATATATATATATATATATTATATATATTATATATATTATTTTAATATTTATAATTATATTATATATGCAAGGAATTCGCAAGAGCAGGTGAAATATACACAAACACTGATCTCTGGCCGAAGGAGACTCGAGCCTACGAACCTTGGAACAAGGTACGCAGTGCTTTACCATTCTCACCACACTGGACAATACCTTGGCGTCCAGCTTACGCTAGACGTTGATCCAAGGCAGCCAGATTTCAGGGAGAAGGCTTATAGCTTTTCATCTCATCCCAAGGTATTGTCCAGTGTGGAGAGAATGGTAAAGCACTGCGTACCTTGTTCCGAGGTTCGTAGGTTCGAGTCTCCTTCGGTCAGAGATCAGTGTTTTATATATATATATATATATATATATTATATATATATATATATATATATATATATATTATATATAATAATATATATAGGCAGTAAGGGAAATAAGAGCGGCAGCTCCGAAGAGAAATAAAAAGAAGCCACATATATCTACACCTCCTTCCGGTTTACTGTTACATTCGGTGATCTTTCATCGATTCACTGACGATGGTCGTGTTGGCTTTACTGTGATCGCTAGTCAAGATTTTTATTATACACAATTACCAAGAGAATTTCTTTGGGGTTACTGCGGCGCTCCACACAATCTTTACTGCTCTCATCCTGATAACTGGCTTTGTGAGATTTCTGTTCACATTGTACTCAAATTTCCAGTTTTCTGGGTTTGTATTGGCCCAGTATGCTTGTGGCCACCCTGTGGTCTTCAAGATCCAGAAGTGGTTAACTGTCTCCGTGCATGGCACCAGTATATAGAGTTCAGTTGGTGTCCTTGTCATGTTTATGTCTCATGGAAGGAACAGACAGATGCCGAGTCAAAGACTGTTATAACGACCTCATTCAAAAGTAGACGTACGTCTTACAGTGACTTCCTGAGATATATCCACAGACACAGTTTGTCCTCGTGAAGAGCCATGCCCTGTGAGTCCTACAGAAGATAAACAGGTTACACAGCGTTCGGAATGACGTGAGTGTTTTTTTCCCTTCCTCGTTCAACAGGAATTATCATTTTGAGACGTCTCTCAGTAGCCTGAGAATCAGATACACATATATATTACCCATAGCCGCTTGTTAGTAGGTACTCCAGCCCAACCCACACCGTTCCATCTCATCATATTGTTCATAGATAACGAGGTGCCCGTAGTGACCTCGGGAAACTTTTAGAAGAGTCTTTAAACATTGGTACTTTAATGGGAATTTTAAATGTAGCTGGTTATTTTAACTTGGGTGAAAGGCTTTATTTCTGGTGTGTGTTTTAATAATGTTGGAAGTTTTTACTGGTTTTTAATTTTCTCTATATTCTCTCTCTCTCTCTCTCCTCTCTCTCTCCTCTCTCTCCTCCTCTCCCTCCTCTCTCTCTCTCCTCTTCCTCTCTCTCTCCCCTCCTCTCTCTCTCTCTCTCTCCTCTCTCTCTTTATACACAGGGTTTGACAAGGTTAAGGATCCCTACCTTTATTGACAAGCTAAGCGCTGTTACCTACATCAGCTCATTTGAAAGCATTTTTATTGCTATGAGATATACAAGTAGGGAACAGGATGAAGCTGGAGCCATCTGTGGGCCAGCATTTTCATTTGATCAACTGACTTTCTCTCGTTGACATCATTATGCTGTACGAATGTGTTCCATACTCGAGTCATCCTGGGTATATATGATCTCAGATGGAGCGATGTTCTGGAGAAGGGTACAGCCAGAGTGAAGTTGCTGCTTTCTGCCCGTCTTGTGGCATAAAAGCTTGTTCCACGCTCTCTCTCTCTCTCTCTCTCTCTCTCTCTCTCTCTCTCTCTCTCTCTCTCTCTCTCTCTCTCCTCTCTCTCTCTCTCTCTCTCTCTCTCTTTCTCTCTCTCTCCTTCTTTCTCTTTCTCTTGTCTCACTCTCATTCTTTCTCTTTTATCTATTTTCTTCCTCACTTTCGTTATCAGATGTTCCTAGATCTCATGTTAAAGTCTTTTATAGAGAGGATAAAGAGGAGGAAGTTGTCTTGAAGTCAGACGGGGCACTAACTTTCTGCCATGGGTCGTGCACCAAGTTGTGGGTCGTGTACAAGTTGTCACCCCTTGTCCTGGTCTGTGTATCTCTGTGAATCTAGATGCGACCAGCCTCGTTTTACTCCTGGTCTGTATGTCTGAGTTTGGCAGACACCATCCTGGTTTGTGTATCTCTGTGAGACTAACTGCAATCAGCCTCGTTTTACTCCAGTTCTGTATGTCTCTGAGTTTGGCAGACATCACCCTGATCTGTGTATCTCTGATTCTAGCTGCGATCAGCCTCGTTTTTCTCCCGATCCGTATGTCTCCGTAAGTTTGGTAGATGCCAACTTGCCAGCACCCTCATATCACACCTCGGTCTGTCCTGTGTCACTGTGAGACCAGTATACAATACCGACAGGATGAAAGTTAAGACACATGTGTAATATCTGGTTATCTTTATTGTAGACGTTTCGCCATCCAGTGGCTTTATCAATACAGATTCTAGAACATAATTAGAAGACAGTAGAACTATATACAAAAGATGAGGTAATCAGTCCCTCAACACCAACTCCAAGGCTGAGGGACTGATTATCTCATCTTTTATATATAGTTCTACTGTCTTCTATTTATGTCCTAGAATCTGTATTGATAAAGCGACTGGATAACGAAACGTTTACAATAAAGATAACCAGATATTACACATGTGTCTTAACTTTCAAAAAAGAGTACCTGTAACTGAAAAAAAAATTCTTACCTTAAAGTCTGGTTACTGGTGCACAATACTTATGAACTGGGAGAGGTGGTTCGTTGTAGTTAATGAGATGATGTAAATAGAGATCTTGGTTTGATGCTGATTCAGGTATGATGGTTTTACTGGAGTGATCACGTGTTCTGTAAGTCATTGCTTCTCCGTTTTATCCTGCATGTGAAGGTTCAACAGCCCTATCAGACCCTCAATTAGTATTTGATAAGGCTGGTTTCTCCTTATGGAAATTAAAAGATAGAAATATCAATAATAACATAATAAGATGAACAGTTTTTATTAATATGTAAAAAATAGTAAATATAAAACACTTAAACATGAAATTAATTCTACTTGAAGCAAAGAAATGAAAAATGAAATATATGAATAATTAGTGACTCAAAGTTAATGTGTACACAATACTTAGTGGAGAATGTTGCCTTGCCGATGTTCTGGGCACGTAGCTCTGAGTCGTGGTTTGGAACGCATAGCCGTTGTTGGTGACGATGGGGGGGGGGATGGATCACAGGTGGACTTGTTGTTGGTCACGATGGGGGGGATGGATCACAGGTGGACTTGTTGTTGGTGACGATGGGGGGGGGATGGATCACAGGTGGACTTGTTGTTGGTGACGATGGGGGGGGGATGGATCACAGGTGGACTTGTTGTTGGTGACGATGGGGGGGGGATGGATCACAGGTGGACTTGTTGTTGGTGACGATGGGGGGGGGATGGATCACAGGTGGACTTGTTGTTGGTGACGATGGGGGGGGATGGATCACAGGTGGACTTGTTGTTGGTGACGATGGGGGGGATGGATCACAGGTGGACTTGTTGTTGGTGACGATGGGGGGGGATGGATCACAGGTGAACTTGTTGTTGGTGACGATGGGGGGGGGATGGATCACAGGTGAACTTGTTGTTGGTGACGATGGGGGGGGGATGGATCACAGGTGAACTTGTTGTTGGTGACGATGGGGGGGGGATGGATCACAGGTGGACTTGTTGTTGGTGACGATGGGGGGGATGGATCACAGGTGGACTTGTTGTTGGTGACGATGGGGGGGGATGGATCACAGGTGAACTTGTTTTGGTGACGATGGGGGGGGGATGGATCACAGGTGAACTTGTTGTTGGTGACGATGGGGGCGGGGATGGATCACAGGTGGACTTGACTGTTGAAACACTGAGTAGACAGTAACTCCAACATGAGTAGAGATTCTGACGAACAGAGGTACTGTGATCCTCTGACCACCAAAACACTTGTGAAGCAGTCGAGTCGCTAGTAGAAAATCACCATGATATGTTGGTGGGGTTAAAACTAGGGGATGGCTGCTAGAATGATGTGTAGCTAGATTGTGAGTCGGCTATGAGTGGAAGGGGGACCAGTGTAGGTAGAGATGCCAGAATGACTGTCAGATCCATTCAAGATCTATGCTGCCCTTCTTATCTCACCTGTGTCAGATAACCTGAGCTGACAGTCAAGGCTGAATTAAAGACATACTAAGTTGCACACCACTCGAGAAATCACTCAATGATAGGAGTACGGCCTTTAAAGACAATGGTGAGGATTGAATGGTGTTACATTACGTAAGTCCAAATCAGGACAGGAAGAATATGCAGCCTAAAAACCTAAACAAGAGTGAAGCTCTTATTGAAATCAACTTAACTCCAACACATAATAACTTAAACAGGAGTGGAACGAGTACTTACATATTTGATGGGAGCCGCAAGTCAAATGACTGACAACCGGTCGGAGAGACACTCGCCACTTTCCACTGAGCGCAGAAAGGCGGGGGGAGGGGGAGGGGGGAGAGGGGAGGGGGAGGGGAGAGAGGGAGGGGTTAGGGGGAGGGGAGGGGGAGGGGGAAGGGGAGGGGGGAGGTTAGTGGGGACGACGCACCCCCGTAACAGAACAAGCATAGTGCCCAACAAACTACCATCACTGTTCATTCTTACTTCCACCCTTACTATCTACAGAACTTTTCCCCTCACACTGCAGTACTTTATACTGCTGAGATAAAGCATCACTACTTGCTCCACATCTCATTTCACAGCAATGCTTCTGAATGTGTCAGGGTCTTTTTCTGTGAAATATTTTACAGTTTTACCAATGTATTTAGCATCTTACATGCAACTGGATTGTCAATTGTATAAGATCATGATCTTCTTCATCCTCTTTCGTTATCTATCTCTCTTCTGTCTGGGAACTGAGCTCCTCCAACATTTCTTTATATAGTTTGTATTCGTCATAATCTTCTAAGCGTTCATTTAAGTCTTCTACCTGCATCTTCAAAACTCTTCCCTGGTACTTTTCTTTCCAGATCTATAATTTCCTGAACCTGACTTTCTGGTGAGGAAAAATTGTCAAATTATTCACCACATGATTTTCTCTAATCCTCAGCTGTTGTTAATTGGAGAACTTTATGTCATGTAACATTTACTCTGGATATTGCACTGGCAGTGTTAAATTGATGCCAGAATGCTGGCACCCCAGTGTCTGAGCTTGTCATTCATTGCTTCGAGGAGTTTCTACACCACTCTGTGAGCATAGGGACACTTATTTGTCTTAATGACTCATCGATCCAGTGGTTATATCAAAGAAGTCGTGTTAAGTCATCATCCTGCAAGAGTTGAGGATGACAACGGGATCTGTCAAGAGTAAGAAGAAATTTGAATGACAGCTCTTTCTCGCCGGATACATTTTGACTGAAGGAATAAAGCAATTCTTGAACCACTTCATAAACAGTTTCTTACTTATCCTACTTGTTAAACCTCCAGATAACAAACAAAGTGGTTTTGTTTTTATCTTTTAAGGCAGAGGGATTCTGGGAATGATAAATAATCACAGTCTTTCACTCAAAATTTCAGGATCCATTAGCGTATACAAATAAACTAAAATTATCTTTCTCTGCCTTAAATCCAGGTGCACTTTTCTTTTGCTCCGGTAAGTTTTAGACAGCATGTTGCAAAATACACATTTAAGCCACCCTCAGAAAATCCTTCCTGCAGCTGGGCAGGGAAATTTACTGCGGCTGCATGGACAGCGGATGCACTGTCCCCGCTGAATTTTATGTTATGCTGCCCACTTTGCACTTTTAAACGACTAAACTATCCAGAAACAAACGAACACTTTTATGCAGGCTTCCCGTCCTGGTCGCTCACTATTTTATAACATGCCTGGGCGTGAAGCTGGTTTATCCCAATATGACAACAGTCTCACCTGGTATTGAGGGGAAATATCTCGCCGTGGGACAGTGATAGTCGAAAAGTAGTCTAAAAGTTTTCTCTTCTATGTGTGGGTTATTTGTAAGTTTACACATTGCCATCTCCATTCCACGTCACTCTTCCTCATTGAAGTTTTTTCACCCATTTTTTGCTCCATCTGCTTAATCTTTTCAAATCTGCTTGAATCTTTTCAAAATCTTTTTTGTATTATTATTATTTCCGTGAACATTATTTTGGCTAATGAAAAATTAATTGGCATGCTGCAAATTGCATCATCTATATACATATTTTACTGACTATGCATAAATAATAAAAATTTTGGAAACGCCGATCGAAACCAAGAAGTCATCCAGAGGCAACTTTCCATGGGCAATCTGTGCCCCGGATGGCCACACCATCGAAAATGACCAGTACTATTGCTCTGGGACCAGACATATGATGGAATGCGAAATGTACCCATCCCGCCCTGACCCATAAAGCATGTATATTTATTTTACCCAGCAAGACCAGCCACAATCCTGCAAGCAGCTTTGTCAGCTGGAAGTACAGTGCCCAGAGCCATCTAGTGGTGGTCCTCAACCCCTTGATAGTCTGGCGGATATTAGGAGTTCTGAATGAGTGAAGTTCTGAGTGAATGGTTTGATTACTTAGTTCTGAATAATTGTTCTAACCAGTCAGACTCTCTTAGACAATCAGTTGGTGCTCATCATACTGCAGACCATATGCTTCACCAAGTTAGTACATTCACTGATTTTTATTGAGAGAATTCAATGTTTGTTGTTGAGAGTATTCACTGTGTGAAATTTTTTTAGCATTCCCTGTTCATTATTGAATTGCTTTGTCTTGACATGTGTTGTACTTTTGGTATATTACAGTGTACATAGCATCTCATAAAGGATTATTTTGAGTCATAAGCCATTATGTAGTCGAGTCATTTTCTCACTAACTGGTATTACCACTGAAAAGAATCAAAAGGAACTATACCGTGACTGGAGCAATTCACAAATAACCTATAGGACAATGGAACTAATGACTGCTTCATTCTATGTGCAGGTTATTTGTGTATGGTATAAAGACTGTTATTAACTGTGTATCATAACACATCTTTTTACTGCATGACTGCAGCAGCTGTAATGTAGTAAGTTATCCCTGTGGTGTCTTCACAGGTAGGTAGATCTGACCCTTCATGGCACCGGTGCTTGTGGCATCATCAATGGTAGTCCTGACCCTTCATGGCGCCGGCGCTTATGGCATCATCATTGGTAGTTCCATGCACCGGCTTGGAAAGGCACCTGGTACTTGTGGCATCATCATTGGTAGTCCTGACCCTTCATGGCACCGGCGCTTGTGGCATCATCATTGGTAGTCCTGACCCTTCATGGCACCGGTACTCCTTGCATCATCATTGGTATTCCTGGCCCTTCATGGCACCGGTACTTGTGGTATCATCATCATAAGAACATAAGAACTTAAGAACATAAGAAAGAAGGAACACTGAAACAGGTCTACTGACCCATGCGGAGCAGGTCCATGTCCCCCTCCCCTCCGGATTAGCTCAATGACCCACCCAGTCTGGTCACCGCCACTCAAGGAAGGAGCAAGGCACCAGACCTAGCAGCACAAGCTAGTCAGGTCCAACTTACACCCACCCACACCCACTCATGTATTTATCTAGCCTATTTTAAAACTACACAACGTTTTAGCCTCTATAACTGTACTCGGGAGTTTGTTCCACTCATCCACAACTCTATTACCAAACCAGTGCTTTCCTATATCCTTCCTGAATCTGAATTTTTCCAACTTGAAACCATTGCTGCGAGTCCTGTCTTGGCTGGAAATTTTCTGCACGCTATTTACATCCCCTTTATTTATTCCTGTTTTCCATTTATACACCTCGATCATATCCCCCTAATTCTACGCCTTTCGAGAGAGTGCAGATTCAGGGCCCTGAGTCTATTCTCATAGGGAAGATTTCTGATACATGGGATCATCTTTGTCATCCCCCTCTGTACGTTTTCCAGAGCATTTATATCCATTCTTTAATACGGTGACCAGAACTGAGCAGCATAGTCTAAATGAGGCCCAACCAAGGATATATAGAGTTAAAGAACAACCTGTGGAATTCTATTATTTATACTTCTAGATATGAAGCCAAGAATTCTGTTAGCTTTAATGCGAACACTAATGCACTGTCTTGGTTTGAGATTACTGCTAACCAGAACTCCTAAATCCTTTTCGCAATCAGTAGTATTAAGATCTACATTATTTAGTTTATATGTGGCATGGTTATTTAACTGTCCAACATTTAGAACTTCGCATTTGTCAATATTAAACTGCATCTGCCACTTCTCCGACCATTGCATCAGTCTATTCAAATCATCCTGGAGTGCTCTAGTGTCCTCATTAGAATGAATTGGACGGCCCATTTTGGTGTCATCAGCAAATTTGATTATGTCGCTATTTATTCCCTCATCTATGTCGTTTATGTAAATTGTGAACAACAACGGACCCAACACTGACCCCTGAGGAACACCGCTTGTGACGTGCCCCCATTGTGATTTCTCCCCATTTATGCAAACTCTCTGCTGTCTATTTGTCAGCCATGCCTCTACCCAGGAAAAAATTTCTCCTCCTATTCCGTGTGCCTTAAGTTTCCTCAATAGCCTCTGGTGTAGAACTTTATCGAAAGCCTTACTGAAGTCCATATACACAATATCATATTCATTACCTCCTCAAACACCTTAGTGAAAAAAGTTAGTAAATTTGTAAGACAGGAACGCCCCTTTGTAAAACCGTGTTGAGATTCATTAATCAATCTCCCACCCCCTTGATCACTGTTTTTACTAGGCCTTTTTTAAAAATAATCAAATTTTTTACCCTTGGGGCCCCCGGGGATTTTTTTCCCAAATCACCCAAACCTTTAACCCCTGCCCCTTTTTTGAAAAACCAATTTAAACCCCCTTTGGGCAAACGGCCCCCCTTTCCCTCCCCTTTTTTTATTTGCCTTTATTTAAAACCCGGTAACCCCCCAATTTTCGTTTTTCCCAAGAGTGAAAAAATTCACCCGGTTTTTTCCTAAAGGGAAGGTTTTTAACTATTTCCCTTTGGGCATTCGACTTTCCGGGTTTAACCATTTTTTTAAACAAAACTGACACTTTTTAATTAAATGAAAAACCCAAAGGAAATTTAAAATTTTCCCCGGGAATTTTTTTTAAATTTTAAAAATTAAAAATTTTTATTTAAATAAATTATTTTCGTTTTTTGAAGTTTTTTTTGGTAAAAATTTAAAATTTTTCCAAACTTTTTTAAAAAATTTAATTTTTTAAGTTTTTTGTTGATGGTTTTTTAAAACTGGCCAAAACCAAAAGAGAAAGCCCGGTTTTTCTTTAAAAAAACCTTTTGGATTTTAAAGGGCCTCAAAAAAAGGGGGGGCCCTTTGGTGGGAACCAAAATTTTTAAGGGGTTTTTTTCCCCATTTTGGGGTCTTTTTGTTTGGGAACCCGCCCAAATAAACCTAAACCCCTTGGGACTTCCACCTTTGTAGTTTCCCCCCAATTTATTAAAAACATTTATTTTTAATTTCCTTCCCTTTCCCTTACCCTTTTAAGCCTTATTAAAAATTTTCGAAAACCTTACTAATAATATTTTAAATTTTAAATTTAAACCCAAAAAAAGGGGAAGAAGAAAAAGGGCCCCCTTTGAAAAACCGGGGGAAGAACCCAAAGGGCTTGGGGGCTCCAAACCCCTTTGCCAACCCAAACAAATAGGTAAATAAAAATTTAGGTGGGGTTACAAACCCAAAATACACAAACACAACAAAACACAACAAAACCACACACACACAAAAAACCACCCCAAAAACACACACAAAACAAACACTACAAAACCACACACACACACACAACAACACACAACACAAACACACACAACACCAACACACACAACACACAACACAACACAAAAACATAAACACCCCACAAACAAACACAACCACACAAACACACAAACACAAAAAAACCCCACACACACAAACAAACACAAAAACACACACACACCAAAACACACAACACAACCCACAACAAAAACACACAACACAAAACACAACAACAAACACACACAAAACAAAAACCAAACCACAAACACACACACAAAACACCTTCAAAACCAACACAACAACACACACACAAAACACACACACACCCCAAACCCACCAAACCAAAAACCCCCAACCAACCACAACACAACACACCACCCACACACACAAAAATTAACACAAAACACACACACAAACACCACCCCCAAAAAAACAAACAAAAAACACACCCAAAAAAACAAAAAACCACACAAACACAACAACACAAAAACACACACAAAAAAAACACAACAAACACACACACACACGAAAAAAACAACAACACACACCCACAAAAACACACACACAAAAACACCCCAACCCAAACCACAACACCAAAACCCCAAAAAACCCACAACACACACCCCAACCCCAAACAACAAAAACCCCACACAAACACACCCCCTTTACCCCAAAACACAACAAACAACACACACAAACACACAAACCCCCCACAACACACACACAACCACACAAACCCTCACACACCACAACAAACACAAACAACACAAAACACACACAACACCACACAAAACACAACACACACACACACAAAACTCACAAAATTTCAGGAAACACACCCCCCAAAACACACAAACAAAACACACAAACCCACAACCCACCCCAAACCACAAACAAATACACACACAAAAACAAAAACACCCCCACACACACAAAACCACAAAAAAACACAACCCACAAAAACACAAAACACACAAACACAACAAAAACACACACACCACAAAACAAAAACACCCCCAAAACACAAACACACAACAAACCATACCCAAAAAACAAACACAAACAACACAAACACAAACACCCCAAACACACACACAACACACACAACCCCCCAAAAACACACACACAAAACACACAAACACAACACAACAAAACACAAACAACACACCAAAAAATTACAAACTTTTAACCCACAAACAAACAAATTTACCACACCCAAACCCCTCCAAAAAAATTTTTTTAAAAACCACACCCCCAAAACCCCACAACAACAAAACCAAAGGGGGGGGAAACCACAAACCCCACACCCAACCTTTCGGAAAAATGGAGAAAGGGGGAGCTCTCGGGTTTTTGGTTTTGGGAAAAGAGAGTTGGGGAGAAAAGGAACGGGGGGAAGGGAGGCCAACAAAAAGGGGAAAACTGCCGGGTACCAGGGAAAGGTTTCCGAAGGGGGAAAAGGGCCCAAGAAATTGGGGTGTAACAGAAAACTAATAAGGAACTGGGGCAAAAAAGGAAGGGAAAGGAATTAAATTTTGTACCCCCAATTTGGAAAAAGGGGGATAAAAGGGGAAGAAAAAAGGGTAAATGGAAGGGAGTGGGGGGAAAAACCTGAGGAAACCCAACCAAAAAAAATCAGGGGGCCTTTGGCCCAAAAACAAGGGAGAAAATGAAATCCAGGAAAACGAGTAGGGGAAAAAAGGGGAGGGGGCCCCAGGGAGGAAAAGGAAAAAAGGGCAAAATTCCCAAAGTGATTTAACCACTTAGGGGGGAAAGGGGAAAGGGAACCCACAAGGACGGGAACGGGGAAAAAAAGGGAAAATTTAAAAAACCATAAAGGGAAATAGGGAGAAGAACAGGAGGGTTTTTAAAAACTTTTTCAGAGAAAAAGGGGGGATTTGGGGGGAAACCAAAACCCCAAAAAGGGTTTTTTCCCAACAAAGGTGGGAAACGGAATCCTTTCCAAAAAGGGAAAAAACCAAGGGAAAAACTCGGAAGGAGAACAAAATTTCCCCATGGGCCAGAAAAGGGGGGAACAGGAAAGGAGCTGGGGAAACCCCAAAAAAACCCGGAAAAGGGAAAACTAAAAAGGAAGGACAAAAAGGCCAAATTTTATTTCCCCAACAAAAAAAAGGGAGAAAAAAAAGGAAGGCCCCCAAACAACCCCCCTTTTTCAAAAACCCCAAACCCAAAAAATTTTTTTTTTTTTTTTTTTTTTTTTTTTTTTTTTTTTTTTTTTTTTTTTTTTTTTTTTTTTTTTTTTTTTTTTTTTTTTTTTTTTTTTTTTTTTTTTTTTTTTTTTTTTTTTTTTTTTTTTTTTTTTTTTTTTTTTTTTTTTTTTTTTTTTTTTTTTTTTTTTTTTTTTTTTTTTTTTTTTTTTTTTTTTTTTTTTTTTTTTTTTTTTTCCCCCCCCCCCCCCCCCCCCCCCCCCCCCCCCCCCCCCCCCCCCCCCCCCCCCCCCCCCCCCCCCCCCCCCCCCCCCCCCCCCCCCCCCCCCCCCCCCCCCCCCCCCCCCCCCCCCCCCCCCCCCCCCCCCCCCCCCCCCCCCCCCCCCCCCCCCCCCCCCCCCCCCCCCCCCCCCCCCCCCCCCCCCCCCCCCCCCCCCCCCCCCCCCCCCCCCCCCCCCCCCCCCCCCCCCCCCCCCCCCCCCCCCCCCCCCCCCCCCCCCCCCCCCCCCCCCCCCCCCCCCCCCCCCCCCCCCCCCCCCCCCCACACACACACACACACAAAAACACTTTCTGAAAAATGGAGAAAGAGCTCTCTGTGAAATGGGAAAAGAGGTTGGAGAGGAGACGAAGAATTGGGGGGCAAAAAGTCGAAACTGCAGTAGCCAGGGAAAAGGTTTTAGAATTTGGGGTAAACAGGGGAAGCAAGTCTCGGGGGTTTAGTCCCAGAGAAACATACAAGAAGCTGAGGGGCTGAACAGGGGGAAAGGGAAAATTTTGATTAGCAAAGGGTCAATCACCTGCAAAAAAGGGGCCAGGGAGTGAAAGGGAAGAGAAAGTGGTGCAGAGGGAGGGGGAGATGGGTTGAATGCTGAGGCCAACCATGCTATCAGACCAAAGGGAAAAATCAAGGGAGAAAATACCACATACAGACAGGAACCAAGTCACAGGGGAGAGGCTAGGGGGAGGAAAGGGGCAAAATCAGTGATTATCCAGGGGCTTCGGAGAGAGAGGAAAGGAACACCACAAAAGACGGCAAAAGAAAGAAAGGAGATTAAAAAAATCATCACGGAAATGGGGGAGAAACATGGATGGATTGAAATTTCAGAGAATAGGGGGGTATTTGAAGGGGAGAAAACACCGATCAAGCTGATTTCCAGGAAGAAGCAGTGGGGAAACAGGCCCCTCCAAGGAAAAAACCAGGGTTTTGAAAAACTCGGAAAAAGTACAAAAAGGGTGTTCCTAGACAGAGAAGAACACAACAGAGAGACAGCCTGAGGGAGAGGACAAAAAAGCGAAAGGACTAGGAAAGGAGACGGGATGGAACCAGCAAGGTCAGTCAAGCAGAACAGAGCAGAAAGGGGCAAGCACGCACACAACACCCTCAGAACCCCAAAACCATCAAAAACCCATCGCAAACAACATTACAATCCATACCCCAGATTCCCCCCAACCCCCCAACCATAAATCCCACAGATCACCGGTTTCCCCACCCCCCCGGGCCCCCCAAAAACCACGTATTGGAAAGGAAAGAAGGTATGGTACACAAACGCTGATGGAAAAAAACAAGGGGGAGTGGACAAAAAGAGTAAAAGACATACCAGACATCAAAGCGATCACAGAACCAAAGCTTACAGGTATGATAACAGATGCCATCTTTCCAGCGGGATACCAACCCTGAGAAAAGACAGAAGGAACATGGGGGGTGGGGGGTGGCATTGCTGATCAAACACGAGGAATTTTGAGATGGAGAGGGGAGACGCGGAGAAGAAATTAAATTCATAGGGGGAACGCTTCACTCTGGTGGCCAAGGTAAAATTTGCAGTGATGTAAAAACCCCACCAAAAAACAGCAGGAGGCCAAGGAAGAGTATCGAGAGCAATAGAGCGAGGTTGAAAACACTGGTGCAGTGGCCAAAGAGCTCGCATGCAGGGCAAAGCTACTGATCTTGGGTGACTTTAACCAAAAGGGAGATCGATGGGAGAACGGGGAACCACAGGGGGCCCAAAGATCTTGGAGGGCTAAGATGATGGGTGGATTGGAAAACTTCATGTACCAACACGTAAGGGACACTACAAGAGAAGGGAGAGGATAACCAGCAAGACTGGACTTAGTATTCACCTGATAGTGCAGAATTGAGGACATCACATCGAAAGCCCCCCTTTGGGGCCAGCGATATGTTTTTTGAGCTTCGAATACACAGTAGGCTAAAAGTGGGGGGGGGGAAGCGGGAAGGCCCAGGACAAATAAAAACCAAACTACGGAAAGGGGACGCACAGGAATGAGGAATTTCCCCAAATGGGGTCAGTGGGACAAAAGAATGGCGGGGAACCATTTAAGAATGATGGAATATGTAACAACAATGTGCAAGGAGGCTGAGGAGAGGTTTATACCCAAGGGGAACAGGAAAAATGAAAAAAGCCCCGGGAGAGCCCCTGCTTCACCCAAAAATGCGGAGGCAAAAACCCGGTTTCAGGGAAAGGAAAAAAAAATAGAAGGCAAAAAGGGCCCAGGGGAATAAAGGGGACAGTGTAAAAGGGCCGAAAACGAAAGCACAGATAAGAAGGGGGCCCCGCGCAATATGAAAAAGCAAGCAGCAAAAGCCAAATCGACCCAAAGGTTTTAAAAACCACATCAGGAAGAAAAAAACCGTCAAGGGCCAGGTTTTAAACAGGCTAAGGAAGGGAAGGGGGGAGAGACAACAAGAAATGACCGTGAATATGGAGGAACCAAAAAAGATTCAAAGAAGTGTTCACAGAGGGGCCCGAAGGGGCTCAGAAAGACGGAGAGGTGGGGGACACACCATGTGCTGGCACAGTACACACAAACCCAGGAAGAAGTGAAGAGGCTTCTGAGGAGCAGAACCTCAAAGGCAAAGGGGGCCCCGATAACTTCTCTCCATGGGTCCTGAGAGAGGGAGCAGAGGGGCTATGTGTACCCCCAACAATTTCAATCATCTATCGAAAAAAAGGGAGATTGTGGGCATGAAGACAGCAAATGGGTCCCAAACTTTAAAAAAAGGGGACAGACATGAAACACTAAACTACAACCAGTTCCCCAAAGTATAGCATTTCAAAAACATGGAAAAAATTGTGAGGAAAAATGGTGGAAATCTGAAAGGAATGATCTCATCACCAAACAACATGGTTTAGAGACGGGAAATCCTGTGCCAAAACCCCTGGGGGTTTTTATGACATGTGAAGCAGTAAGCAAGAGAAGAGGGGGGGGGGATTTTCATTTTCTTGGACGCAAAAAGGCGTTTACACAGTACCCACAAGAGATTAGTAAAAAAAAAAATGGGGGACCCCAAACAGGGATAACAGGGAGGGCACTGCAATGGATCAGGGAATACTTGTAGGGAAAACAGCAGCAGTAAGGTACTGGCGGGTGTCAGAATGGGCACCTGTGACCAGCGGGGTCCACAGGGGCAGTCCTAGGCCAGTGCTGTTTCTGGTATTTTTGAAAGACATACGGAAGGAAAAAACCCGAGGTTCCCCCTTTTTCATGACGTGAAGTTGAGAGAAGAGTTCAGTCCCCCCATCGAAAACCAGGCAGAATACAAAGGGTTGGATAGGCTGCAGACCTGGTCCAGCAACTGGCTCCTGGAGTTCAATCCCCCCAAGTGCAAGTATGAGGGTTTTGGGGAAGGGCAAAAAAAGACCGCGACGGGGTACAGTCCCAGGGGGCCCGAGCTACA
Organism: Cherax quadricarinatus; assembly: GCF_026875155.1. NCBI lineage: Eukaryota > Metazoa > Arthropoda > Malacostraca > Decapoda > Parastacidae > Cherax > Cherax quadricarinatus. The sequence continues at coordinate 11,064,151 of NC_069456.1, forward strand.
AAAAAATCATCAAGGAAAAAGATCTTGGGGTGGGGTAAAACCCAGGAACATCCCCCTGAACGACATAAAACCCAAAATAAGCTGCAGCATAGGGCGCCGGGAAACCTCAGACAGCATTCCGACTCTTTAAAAAGGAAAACTTCAGGACCCGTACACCGTGTACGTTTTGGCCCCTATTGGGATATGCGGCCCATTTGGAACCCCCACCTAGCCCGCTGTAAAGAAACTAGAGAAAGTGCAAAGGTTTGCAACAAGACTGGTCCCAGAGTTAAGAGGTATGTCCTATGAGGAGAGGTTAAGGGAACTCAACCTGACGACACTGGAGGACAGGAGAGATATGGGGGACATGATAACGACTTACAAAATACTGAGAGGAATTGACAAGGTGGACAAAGACAGGATGTTCCAGAGACTGGACACAGCAACACGGGGACACAGTTGGAAGCTGAAGACACAGATGAATCAAAGGGATGTTAGGAAGTATTTCTTCAGCCACAGAGTAGTCAGGAAGTGGAGTAGTTTGGGAAGCGATGTAGTGGAGGCAGGATCCATACATAGCTTTAAGCAGAGGTACGATAAAGCTCATGGTTCAGGGAGAGTGACCTAGTAGCGACCAGTGAAGAGGCGGGGCCAGGAGCTTGGACTCGACCCCTGCAACCTCAACTAGGTGAGTACAACTAGGTGAGTACACACACACACACACACACACACACACACACACACACACACACACACACACACACACAAACACACACACACAAAACACACACACAAACACACACACACACACACACACACACACACACACACACACACACACACACACACACACACACACACACACACACACACACACACACAAACACACACACACACACACACACACACACACACACACCATTAGGAGGATGGGTCTGACGAGAGGTAAATATGGATGGAACTGGTCGTAGAGCTTGGCTGACATCCCATTCCCCTCCCTCTGCCCTGCCCCCTCCCCCTCACCCCCACCCCATCACCACTTCCTCCACACGTTAAAATGCCATTTCTCCTACTGCTTCTTCCTTTCCTCTCTTAGTATTGCCATGCCCCCTACCCATTCGTCCTCCCCTTCTCCCTTTTCCCCTCTCCATCACCGTTGAGACGTTAGGAAGCGAAGTATGGAGTCGTCCCTATGCAATGACTACATTTAAATCGAAAATGATGGTGGGTGGATATCGCAACGTGAGAGAGAGAGAGAGAGAGAGAGAGAGAGAGAGAGAGAGAGAGACAGACAGACAGACACAGCCAGACAGACAGACAGAGAGACAGACACAGAGAGATACAGAGAGATGCAGAGAGACACAGAGGAGAGAGAGAGCATACATTGGTAAGAAAAATGACAGGAAAATCATTGGATCCACACCGAGGTTCTCTACAGAAGACCAACTATTATTTGCTCGATGATAAAGTAAACGGGTCGAGACAAGGATAGTAAACCAAACGACTCTCTCCCCACCCTCCTGCACTCCCTCCTGACCACCGCTCGTATGGATCAGGAATAAAACAAATACCGCAGCGTGAGGAAGAAATGTTTAGGAGTAAATGATAGAAAATGCAGACGTTAATAACAAGGCATAAACTCCAACTACCTTCATTACAGCACTTCTATATAATCCTACATGTTTAGCGCTTCCCCTTGATTATAATAATAATATTACAGCAGTTATTATTATATCACTTCGCTGCCAGCCATAACACAGTATCTAATACTCTCTACACTATACTGTTCTCTGTCTTGACTGCGTCCCAATTTTCTCTAGTTCCTGAACTTCAGCAGAAATGTTAGTGACCTGGAACAAAGGAGAGTGTGACTAGGACAACCTTATATTTACAAAGTTATTTTTTCAACTGGTTTTTAAAAGACTCTATTGTTAATTCAAGAACAGGGATTGTACCAGGACTGTGTTAGGACTGTACCAGGACTGTGTTAGGACTGTACCAGGACTGTGTTAGGACTGTACAGACTTGTTTAGGACGTACCAGACTGTGTAGGACTGTACCAGGACTGTGTTAGACTGTACCAGGACTGTGATTAGACTGTACCTGGACTGTGTTAGGACTGTACCAGGACTGTGTTAGGACTGTACCAGGACTGTGTTAGGACTGTACCTGGACTGTGTTAGGACTGTACCAGGACTGTGTTTGGACTGTACCAGACTGTGTTAGTCCCTGTAACCAGGATTGTTAGGACTGGTAACAGGACTGTGTAGGACTGTACCAGGACGTGTTAGACTGTACCAGTACTGTTTAGGACTGTACCAGGACTGTTTTGGACTGTACCAGGATTGTTAGGATGTACCAGGAACATGTGTTAGGACTGTACCAGGACTGTGTTTGGACTGTACCAGGACTGTGTTAGGACTGTACCAGGACTGTGTTAGGACTGTACCAGGACTGTGTTAGGACTGTACCAGGACTGTGTTAGGACTGTACCAGGACTGTGTTAGGACTGTACCAGGACTGTGTTAGAACTGTACCAGGACTGTGTGAGGACTGTACCAGGACTGTGTTAGGACTGTACCAGGACTGTGTTAGGACTGTACCAGGACTGTGTTAGGACTGTACCAGGACTGTGTTAGGACTGTACCAGGACTGTGTTAGGACTGTACCAGGACTGTGTTAGGACTGTACCAGGACTGTGTTAAGACTGTACCAGGACTGTGTTAGAACTGTACCAGGACTGTGTGAGGACTGTACCAGGACTGTGTTAGGACTGTACCAGGACTGTGTTAGGACTGTACCAGGACTGTGTTTGGACTGTACCAGGACTGTGTTAGGACTGTACCAGGACTGTGTTAGAACTGTACCAGGACTGTGTGAGGACTGTACCAGGACTGTGTTAGGACTGTACCAGGACTGTTAGGACTATGTTAGGACTGTACCAGTACTGTACCAGGACTGTACCAGGACTGTACCAGAACCGTACCAGGGCTGTACCAGAACTGTACCAAGACTTTACCAGGACTGTGCCAGGACTGTACCATGACTGTTTTAGAACTGTGCCTGGACTGTGTTATAACTGTACCAGGACTCTGCCAGAATTGTACTAAGACTGTGTTAGGACTGTACCAGGACTGTATCAGGACTGTGTTATAACTGTACCAGAACTGTTTTAGGACTGTACCAGGACTGTGTTATAACTGAACCAGGACTCTGCCAGGACTGTATCAAGCCTGTGTTAGGACTGTACCAGGACTGTACCAGAGCTGCTAGGACTGCACCAGAACCGTACCAGGACTGTACCATGACTGTACCAGGACTGTACCAGGACTGTACCAGGACTGTACCAGGGCCATACAGTTTTCCTTGGAGTTTCATACCATTGTATTGTATAATTACATTACCAGTCTGCACTTCAAAAAGATTTTGCTCTCGAATATATCAGATTTGTTTAGCATTCTGAAGGTATACACGAGGTCATTTTGAAGGTATACACAATGTCAACTTGAAGATATAGACAAGGTCATCTTGAAGGTATACACGAAGTGTGGCATGCAGAGATTATGCTACATTTATTAGTCATATGTACACACTCTCATATAGGCTGCCTCCCAATCAGCAAACCAGGTGCTAGGGGTTTAACGATTCAGGGGAGCCCCATCGTTAAATCAGTACCTTGGTTCAGCCAATTATATTGTGGGTCTGACAATTGTGAAGGTGATGTGGTAGCACTCACGATTCGCTCTTGCCAGATTCATCCAGCAGCTGCTTTTGTCCTTGCCTCTTGATCACCGTGATACTATTATTTTCCAAACTTGTACATGGTGTACATAGTTATAAATACATCTAATCATACTTGGTGAAGGAAAATATATGATGAATGGTTTGAAAAACCGACAAGTTGAAGATTGAGACACTTATGCAACATATGGGAATCTTTATTCAGGAAACGTTTCGCCACACAGTGGCTTCATCAGTCCAATACAAAGTAGAAAGGCATAAGGAGAAGAGGAGTTTGAGGTAATCAGTCCCTCAGCCTGGAGTCGATGTGTTGCATAAGTGTCTCAATCTTCAAGGAAAATATAATTTAAAAACTGCTGTGTTTATTTTCCCTCCAAGCTCCCATTACGGCCAGGTTAACAGGCCTTGATTACCTGAGCCTATAATATGGGAAGCCTGTCCGAGAGCTGGAGCTGGCCTTAGCAGGAGCTGGAGCTTAGAGATGAAGCTGGAGCAGGAGCTAGCCTTTGTGTCATTTGGATAGCTTGCTATCTGGCATTGCGTCAGCTTTGCCATCGCTTCCGATATTGTGCGTCAACTTTGCAATCGCTTTGCTATTGTCAGTCTTGCTATTGTGTGCGAGTATTCTGCAGTCATACTGTGCATAGCTCCTTGAGCGTGTATTGCAAACAGCATGTTATCTTGGGGTTAATGACACCTATATAAGTCAGACGATTGGTGTCTGAATTCACTTTATTAAATCTGCCCAAATTTTCTCTTCAGTGTTGTTGGCGAATTGCTCATTCTGTTGGTACTGACTATCAAAACACTCTTAGTGCTGCGCAGCTTCGTGACATTATTCGTACAAAATTAAAAGCTAAGGCAGCCATTTCACAGATGACTGACTTCTCCCTCTACAGGAGTGGTTAGTCCCAGATCTCCGCTATTCTTGCATAATAATGGGAGAGACGCAACACTGGAACACTCAAACCAGCAGTCGAGTGAAACAACAGGTGCCTCGGGGTTGTCTAAAGGCGAGTCCGCTTCATTGGCGCTTGAGTTAACAAAAATCAATCTTGAGCAGACCAGGGAACAACGAGCCTATGCTAAGGAAGAGTTTGATAGAGAGAAGGAGAGAAGGCAATTTAAGCTAGCTGTAAATGACTTTAGTTTGCAAAAGGCAGTGCAGCTAGTTACTCGTTTTGTTGAAACCTAACCTGAACAGTTTTCCGAGGCATTTGAAAACCAGGCTCGAGCTTTAAGGTGGCCAGAAGTGCATTGGGCAGCATTGGTGCATACAGCGTTGTTTGGTAAGGTACAGGAGTTTACATCTGCATTAAATAACAATGATTTTGGCAACTATCATGTGGTGAAAACTACGGTTCTAGTGGCTTATCAGTGTATTCCTGCTAAATACAGGAAAGAATTTAAGCTAGGCAATCGACAGCTGGGTCAGTCTTATGTTGATTTTGTAAGACAACAGACAAAAGACTTTACCAAGTGGTATAAGGCAAGCGGTGTCGCTAACTTTAGGGAGCTCGTACAATTAAACTTGGTGGATAACCTGCTGGAATCTGTTGGACCATAGGTTTGCAACTTCCTTCAAGATCATTCGTTGGGTACTGCATTGGAAGCAGCCAAGTTGGCTGATGCTTTTGAAACTAACCGCTTCTTGTCCGAGCAGTCTTATCTTTCTCCTCAACAGCTTGGCATGAGCAGAGATGGTCAAAGAAGAATTCCTGATTGGAGGACAAAGTGCCAGGATGAAGGTGAACAACTACGTCAGACAACCAAGTCACCTGGTGAGCCACATTACTTAACTCATGGTCAACCTGGTGAGCGACATCATACCACTCAATATGGTGAGCCATGACGTCAATATCCAGAGTTGCGTAAGCCACAACATCAGCAGGGAACCAAGGTTAAACCTGAGATAACGAGTTTTCTTTGCCATAATCCCGGCCATGTGAGACCCAATTGCCCACTAAACCTCAACCAGTAGGGAGGATTACTAATATCCTTATGAAAATGAACCAGGAAGAGGTAGAGTGTGGGATGGCCCCGTATTGTAGTACTTGTCAAATCTCCCTTCAGAAGAAGCCAAAGAAAACGGAAATACAAACATTTAGAGATACTGGGGCATATTGCTCTTTAATGTGAAAGGGAGTATTTCCCATCACTGAACAAACTTTATTATCCTCCTCAGTTCTTTTAGAAGCATTTGGAGGAGCAGTATTTTCTGTCCCTTTATATAAAAAATATGTACAGAGTGAATATTTGACTGTAGTTGTTTCTGTCGGATTTCCTATGAAAGATGCAATGTTATTACTGGGTAATAACATTAATTCTACTAAGTGTAGAGAATCTATAATGACTAAGTCTTCTCCAATGTTGACCATAACTCGGGCAAAATCCTAAGAGGTATCTGATGAGAATGCTAACCCATCCTTGGACGACTCTGATCTCGGAATAGCCAATTTGTTTTATGAGGAAAACTGGCCAGGGCCTCGTAAATTTAGTGAACAGACCAAGATCAAGCCTACATATTCCAGGGTTGCAGGATTGCCGAGGAACTGTCCTTTCGGGAGGAACAGCGAAAAGACCCTTCATTGAATTTCGCTTTTCAGACAGCCATGGGTGAATCCCCTTCAGATCACCCAGTCAAATATGAAATTAAAAACGACTTTTTAATCTGCACTGACATTGGTAAGGAGGTGGAGGGAAGACAAATAGACAGATAGATTGGTAGTTCCTAAAAAATTTAGATCACAAATATTAAAGATAAGTCATAACTCTTCATTAGGAGGCCACTTAGGAATTACTAAAACTATGTATAGAATTCTAAAAGAATTTTTCTGGCCAAAGCTTAGGCAGGATGTGAAAAATCATATCCGCTGTGGTAGAGAATGTCAACAAGTAGGGAAACCTGAACACCCTATTAAACCTGCACCTCTCCATCCAATACCCGCAGATGGAGAAAGTTTTTGCAGAGTTAATCATAGACTGTGTAGGTCCATTACCCAAGTCCAAGTCTGGGATAAAGTTATTAGATATCCAGAGGCAATCCCAATGCTCAGCATCAATACTAAAGCCATACTTAAGGTCTTAACTAGGTTTATTTCCTGCTTTGGCATTCCTAAGTCTATTCAGAGTGACCAAGGTACTAATTTTACTGTCAAAGCTTTTAGGGAAGCATTAACTAGACTAGGAATAATTCACAACTTATCCACTGCCTATCATCCTCAGTCCCAAGGCGCCTTGGAAAGATTCCATCAGACATTGAAAACCATGATGAGAACTTTTTGCATGCATTTTCCTACAGACTGGGATTTATCACTTACTCTGTTGCTGTTCGTAATGTGAGAAACTGTGCAGGAGTCCACAGGGTACAGTCTGTTTGAGCTGATCTTTGGGTGCAATGTACGAGGTCCTCTTCGGGTGCTCAAGGAAGGATGGATGGGTTGCAGGTGGCACATCAGTTAGCCAAGGCTAACTTAAAAGCAGCTGAAAATACCATGAAACAGAGGCATAACAGAAATTCAAAGTTTCGCTTCTTCCATCCAGGAGACAAGGTGCTGGTACAGGAACCTACACCTGGCCACACCTTAAAAGCTAGATTTACGGGACCTATGCATATTGTAAGTAAATTATCTGATGTAAATTATGTGGTGTCTCCCCTTGACAAGACCTCAAAAAGTAAAACATACCACACTAATGAAATTAAAGCATTTAATACTTCAGATAAAGTCCCAGTAATGACGCTGCTCTCTACCTCTATAGACGACCCTGACTCTTTGCACTCTGTCCCTGAATTTCAAGTAAAGGTTAACAATTCGGTCCTCCTCAAGGACCCTAGCCCTTTAATGGTGGGGCTGTCTGAGAATCAAGTAATAAGTTTAACTGCGTTCCTACAATCTTACCCTGATGTCTTTTCGGGTGTTCCAAAAAAATATACATTAGGATATCATGATTTAAAAGTTGGAAACTCTAAACCTATTAAACTCTCCCCCTACAGAGCTAATCCTGATAAACAGAGGCTACTTCAGCAAGTAGAATTTCTGTTAGAGCATGGGTTAGTGGAGAAGTCATCTAGAACCGTGGGCTTCACCGTGCATCCTTGTTAAGAAAGCTGATGGAGGTTTTCGAATGTGTACAGACTATCGTAAGTTGAATGAGGTCACTATTTTAGATGCTTACCCTCTGCCACATCTAGATAATGTAATCAACTTCGTGGGTAAGGCTACTTTTGTATCTAAACTACACCTACTTAGAAGTTACTATCAGGTACCTTTAACAGGTAAGGCGAAGGAAATCTCTGCCTTAATAATTCCAGGAGGTCATTATCAATATACAGTAACCCCCTTTGGAATGAAAAACTTGCCGGCATCATTCCAGAAACTGATCCATCAGGCTATTAAGGTACTTGAAGACACGGCTGCTTACCTAGATGATCTTGTGGTGGTGTCGGACACTTGGGACCAACACCTGTTTAGGCTTAAGGCTCTCTTTGAGACTTGTCATAGTTTCCACTTATCTGAGTCATCCTTAGGTCGATCTACTGTTATTTTTTTGGGCCATGAAGTAGGTAGTGGCAAAGTGGCCCCTAAATTTGCTATAATTCTTGCCATTAAAAATTATCCAGCACCTCATGGCAGAAAATCCCTCCAATGTTTCCTAGGCATGGTAGGGTTTTATAGAAGATTCTGTAGGAATTTTGCAGATGTAGCCCCTCTAACCTCCCTTACGAGTCACAAATCCCACTTTCAATGGTCCCCTGAATGTCAGGATGTTTTTACAAAAATAAAGTGCATTCTGTGTACTGCACCCATTCTTCTGTCTCCGGATTTCTCAAAACCTTTTACATTACAGACTGTGAGTCAGAGGTGGGGGCAGTACTTCTACAGACTGGGGACGATGGGTTCCAACTTGTGGCTTACTACTCGGCCAGATACCAACCTCACCAGAGGGCCTATTCCACAATTTAAAAAGAAGCCCTCACTCTGGCATTAGAACATTTTGAAGTCTACATGGGCCAGTTATCTCAAGTGGTCACGGTCTACAGTGACCAAAACCCTCTGGTTTACCTGTATAAAATGAAGAACCACAACACAAGACTCATGTGGTGGAGTCTCAGGCTGCAACACTACAACATTAAAATATTGCATATAGCTAGCAAAAGTAATAAGCTAGCTGATATTCTTTCTAGAATGTAAAATTAAATTTTATTAGGTTAGGATGTGTTAGGGACCATGGGTAAAAATAGCTCTTTTTTTTCCCCTTTTGTATATATTTAATATTTAAATGATGTGGGTTTTTTTTTAGTGAGGGGATATTCTGCTACGGTCTGCACGTATCTTAAACCTACTGTAGCCCTACTCTCTGCTGTCTCACTTTAAGTTTAGAGTTTGGCTTTATGTCCTGAGAAAAGTTGAACTCTAATGAGCTGGATGGTTGAGAGGAAAAGCGATTCCATTATTGTGCCGTGCCATGGCGGCACTTTACCCATGGAGGTAGAAGCCTAGTCCTGGCCATTAGAGCCCTTTAGGGGTGGGGGAATGGCATGAAAAGAGTACATTACATTTATTCGGCGTACGTACACACTCTCATATAGGCTGCTCCCCAACCAGCGAACCAGTGCTAAGGGTTTAACAATTCAGGGGGCCTCATCATTATTAAATCAGTACCTTGGTTCTGCCAATCATATTGTGGGTCTGACAATTGTGAAGGTGATGTGGTAGCACTCACGATTCGCTCTTGCCAGATTCATCCAGCTGCTGGTTGAAAGCGGTTGGTCTCTGTCTCTGGCTTTTGTCCTTGGCTCTTGATCACCGTGATACTATTATTTTCCAAACTTGTACATAGTTATAAATACTTCTAAATATATTTGGTGGTGGAAGATATATTTAAAGACTTACTGCTGCTTATTTTCGTTCTAAACTCCCATTACGGCCAGGTTAACAGGTCTTGATTACCTGAAGCCGTAATACAAGGTCATCTTGAGGGTATACACGAGGTCATCTTGAGGGTATACACGAGGTCATCTTGAGGGTATACACGAGGTCATCTTGAGGGTATACACGAGGTCATCTTGAGGGTATACACGAGGTCATCTTGAGGGTATACACGAGGTCATCTTGAGGGTATACACAAAGGTCATCTTGAGGGTATACACGAGGTCATCTTGAGGGTATACACAGGTCATCTTGAAGGTATACACGAGGTCATCTTGAGGGTATACACGAGGTCATCTTGAGGGTATACACGAGGTCATCTTGAGGGTATACACAAGGTCATCTTGAAGGTATACACGAGGTCATCTTGAGGGTATACACGAGGTCATCTTGAGGGTATACACGAGGTCATCTTGAGGGTATACACGAGGTCATCTTGAGGGTATACACGAGGTCATCTTGAGGGTATACACGAGGTCATCTTGAGGGTATACACGAGGTCATCTTGAGGGTATACACAAGGTCATCTTGAAGGTATACACGAGGTCATCTTGAGGGTATACACGAGGTCATCTTGAGGGTATACACGAGGTCATCTTGAGGGTATACACGAGGTCATCTTGAGGGTATACACGAGGTCATCTTGAGGGTATACACGAGGTCACTGAGGTACACAGTCTCTTGAGGGTATACACGAGGTCATCTTGAGGGTATACACGAGGTCATCTTGAGGTATACACGAGGTCATCTTGAGGGTATACACGAGGTCATCTTGAAGGGTATACACGAGGTCATCTTGAGGGTATACACGAGGTCATCTTGAGGGTATACACGAGGTCATCTTGAGGGTATACACGAGGTCATCTTGAGGGTATACACGAGGTCATCTTGAGGGTATACACGAGGTCATCTGAGGATACACAGGTCATCTTGAGGGTATACACGAGGTCATCTTGAGGGTATACACGAGGTCATCTTGAAGGTATACACGAGGTCATCTTGAGGGTAACACGAGGTCATCTTGAGGGTATACACGAGGTCATCTTGAGGGTATACACGAGGTCATCTTGAGGTATACACGAGGTCATCTTGAGGGTATACACGAGGTCATCTTGAGGGTATACACGAGGTCATCTTGAGGGTATACACGAGGTCATCTTGAGGTATACACGAGGTCATCTTGAGGGTATACACGAGGTCATCTTGAGGGTATACACGAGGTCATCTTGAGGGTATACACGAGGTCATCTTGAGGGTATACACGAGGTCATCTTGAGGGTATACACGAGGTCATCTCGTAACTTCGCTTTGCTGAGTAACAACCGGTTGATGGATTTATTTTTTTTTATTTTTTCGGGTTGTTCTTAATATAAGAGTCTCGTTGCCTCTGCTTATATAAGTGGTATTTCTTCAAGCTTTTACACAATTAAGGAAAGACATTGGACAGGTCATGTCAGGTAAACAAGAAAGTCATCAAGTGTATATACGGTTTAAGTGTTATTATCGTTGTAGTTATTACACTGCAAGTATTAGTATAAGTGTATTTGTATAATCATCATTTCTCGACTTTCAAAAAAAAAAGTTATTTTTATATCCTTATTTTTTGTTATGTTTTAATTTGTTCTCGTGAAGGTCTTCCTGTTTTCCTGACTGCTTGATAACTTGTCCAGGTCTTTCCTAATACTAGACATCGGTCATAATTATACACATCTTAATTTTCGTGTATATATGCAAGTTACCATTATTAGTGTATGTCCATTTTATATTGTTACGAATATTTAAAAGAAAAAATCTAGCCAGGACAGTCTCTGTTGCATCATTGTCACTTTCGTACTCAAACAATTTTCCCATTGAATCCAGTTTTCCTGTCAGGGAACACTGACCGTCCATACTTAGAAGACCACTCACTTATCCATTAACTTTCTGTACTTCAGTAACCATTTTGTGTTGTCATGTTTAGAAGATCAAAGAGCAAGATCTTCTAGTGTATATATGGGATTCTGTTGAGAAAACAATAATACAGTGATAAGTTGCTGCTGGTTTAACCGAGTTTTCATAAATATCCATAAGGCTGTCTTCCTGATCTCCTTGTTCTGTATAAAAAAAAATTAGCCCAATATTAATTTTAAGTCGTATGTAAAAAGTGTATGAATTTTTTATTTTTATTAACGTGTTTGAATATTTATAGGAAAAAATTAAGGAAAGTTTTAATTTCTACTACTACTACAAAAGTATGACTGCTTTTATTTAAATGTTATCAACTAGTTCGAGTCACTAGGTTTTGAAATGTTAGGCTACTCCCGGTATAGTGGCTCATTCATGTTCCAGTCATAAGTTTTAATGAACTCGACCATATTATCTCACAAAAGGTGGCACCTCAGGGCCAACTCATTCAGTGTATCTGCTTGAACCACATATAAACAGGGCGTTTATCTAGCCGGTTGTTTTAAGACTCTTGTTTCTTAACTTGGAACACCAGAGGGCAGCAGTGTGTTCCAGTGTCTGTCCAAGCAACTCCCCTCAAGGAAGGTTCCTTGATGTTGGTGAGGGGCTCTTGATTTAGGGAATTGGATCTGTGCTCCAGTTCCCCGAATTAAGCCTGAATGCCTTCCACATCCCCCCCAGGCGCTGTATAACCCTCCGGGTTTAGCGCTTGCCCCTTGATTATAATAATAATAATAATGTCCAAGCAACTCAAAACCACATTTGAACTACAACTTTTATTTTAATGTTTCAAACCAATGTTTCAGATTAATGAATCAGTTAGTGCTTCAAACAATATAATCCCTGTCAAAATTATTTATCTTTAAGATTTACCTGTGACTTATTATAACCTACTGAGCCATATATACCACCAGTTTTCAGGGTTCCTCCAGTGCAGGCAACTTGAGACCAAACTTTACTGTTGACCATCTGATCAACCAAGCTGTTGCTACCGAGGCTCGCAGGCATTTCCTTCGGGATCTTTAGTACGTCCCTCTTAACAACTTATACATTCATTTCAGTAATATATATATTGTATCTGTTTCTAGGAAGTTGAATAGTTAAGAACCTTAGTCTTTGTTAATTTCTTGTTATTACTCTGCTTCACACTGGGTTTATTCTACACTTCGTCTTATTTCTCTTATTCACTTAAGACAGCTGTTTAATGTAGGTTTCAAATGAGGAACTCAGCCCACCAGTATCTGAGGATCCCCTATTAATTTCAGTTTTACTTATACATGTATTGGAATTAGAAAATCTCTGTATAATTCTTATTTCTACAAGTACATGATACAACATATACAGACCATAGCTGACATCAATTAAATACTATATAGAAAGCCCCTGGTTAGGCGTGAGTGCTTTGAAAAGAACCTCTCTGTTTTAAGGGGGAGGGGATTTTCGTGCATTTTCTTGCTTGTGCTCTCTATGTTCTGGGTCTTCTTACATTATTCTTCCTTCTTGTCTTTTGTAAAGTAAAAGGACACAAGTGCAACTAATGTGACATTTATTGTGGCAACGTTTCGCTCTCCAGGAGCTTTATCAAGCCATTACGTAATGGCTTGATAAAGCTCCTGGAGAGCGAAACGTTGCCACAATAAATGTCACATTAGTTGCACTTGTGTCCTTTTACTTTACATATTGTCGGTAATTCTACCAACTTTATTACATTCTTGTCTTTTGTTTGAGTTCTTCACTTTTTCCGTATCTAAGAATGTGGAATTTGTCATCGTTTGTCATTGTTGATATTTTTGTAGTTTTCTGTGTGCTTTACTGAGGCAGGTTTTCCTAACATATTTTAACTTATTTTACAGGCTATCGTTCCATGGTCGAATTTTTAAAATACGTTTCCAAAATGTGTATTTTCAACGTTACTTCCAATGCCTCAGAGATTTCGTATTGGTCTACGTATTGCGACAGGAAAGATTATGTTATAGGAGTGGTGAAGGAATTTTAAAGGAGAGAATATAAGAGAAATTATGAGATTCTGTCAAAAAAAAAAATTCTGCCCATCTCCAAATTTCTGTTTCCGAGGGGAAAAATTCCTTGAATAATTTGAATTTTCCTTGAGATTGTTTCTTAACGAAGAAACTGTTTTGTTCTATTTTTCGTTCCTATTTCCAGTTTATCTTAGGATTTTGTTAGCACTGGGGATAGAAAATTAGTATTAAAAATTTTGTACTGATCCCATTTAAACATTGTTTAGTATCCAAACACAACTGTACATTAATCATTGGTGTATGAAAGTGATCAAGAGTGTCTCAGTTGTGGACTGATATACACTTGTAGGATCGTTTTTACAGTTGTTAACGTATAATTTGCTTCATAACTAATGTCTATAATAAATTTTCATATTTATCTCGGGTAGTGAGGCTCCAGACAGTGATTATTTATTTTTAACATTTATTATATTCAAAATTAATAGTTCTTCCCCTGTTATTATTTCAACTTATCTTCTGCATCTTATCCACTGATTAACATTTCATTCCAGTGATCACCATTCAGTTCCACTGAGTCAGCCATTCCAGGTTCCAGTGAGTCAGCCATTCCAGGTTCCACTGACTCAGCCATTCCAGGTTCCAGTGAGTCAGCCATTCCAGGTTCCAGTGAGTCAGCCATTCCAGGTTCCAGTGAGTCAGCCATTCCAGGTTCCAGTGAGTCAGCCATTCTAGGTTCCAGTGAGTCAGCCATTCCAGTTCCACTGACTCAGCCATTCCAGGTTCCAGTGAGTCAGCCATTTCTGTCCATAGGTTCCATGACTCAGCCATTCCAGGTTCCAGTGAGTCAGCCATTCCAGGTTCCACTGAATGTTTCTACAGTCTATTACGAATATTTCGTTTTGATCAGGAATCTTCATGATTCTTTCGATGTTAACTTCATTTCAATATTAATGTTGAGTATGAAAAGGCTTATTAAGTTAAGACAATCAAGACACCTGTCTCTTCTTCACGGAGCAGTAACAGCAGCACAGCAACGGCAATAATAACAGCAATAACAGCATCAACAACGACAGCAGCAGTAACAGTAACAATGAAAATAATAAGAACACGGGTGTAACAGCAGTTTAGGTCGTCACAGGTCAAGGAGACAACGTAATGTATCTTAAGTCACTTCAGGTCAGTTAGGCCAACTGAGCTGTGACCTTGAGAGACATTCCTTTAATGCCCCCATGCCGGGTGGAGACACATTATTTATGGTAATGGTGCCATAAATGTGTGTGTGGGTGGTGGTGATGGAGGAGGGGGGAGGAAGGTGGGTTATATTAGTGGAAGGCGGGAGCCAGACCTTCTTACTCAACCTTCCCTCACATCACCTCACCTCCTTCACGTATTTGCACTTGAAAGGTCGAGTCTCAGCTCTTGGTTCTGTCTCTCAACTTGCCACTTGCTGGGTTTGCTCCCTCCTAGCACTGTGGAAATAAATGGTATAAAATACCGACACAATGGAAATATAAACACATATGCAGTATAGTGTGATCCTTTATTGACAACGTTTCGCCCACACAGTGGGCTTTTTCAAGTCACAAGCAGATCTACTTGGGGTGGAAGGTACGCGAGTATTTATAGTCAGGTTCAGAATGCTGAGATCAGGTGGAGAATGCTGCATCTGATGATGTACCGAGTCTGGTTATAGAGTCTCCTAGCACTGTGGCCTCTGTCATACATATTTTTAAAACCGTGCAGTGGAGCCTCCATTATTGCTTCATCTAGGTTCTATTACTTCCTGGCCAACCTCAGATTGAAAATATATTTCCCAACATTCCTGTGATTCATTTGGACCAGCTCCCCGCCTCCCGGTCTATCCCTGGCTTCCCTATCAAGTCCTCAGAGCATTTTTTTTTTTCATGTCTTCCCTGTTATTATCGGTTCCTATAGTGTCTCCTCACAGATCGTTCCTCTTAGCTCAGGCAATACTCTCCTTGCACAGCTTAACACGTTCTTCATCGTCTTCATATGCTGTGGCAGGTGAAGGTACCATGTTGAAGTTTCATACTTCAAAATGGACTTAATATATATCGTATATAGGGTCGTGAATAAGTCTTTGTTTATATACATGAAGGCTACTTTTAGATCTGCCAAAACGAGCATTCGTTACAGAGGTTATTCAGATGATATAAACTACTGGCGACATGCTCGGTATTATACTCACCCCCTACGTCGTTCTACTTGCGTGAGGTTTATAGCCTTTTCCCCCCGAGCCTATACTCAGTTTCCGGTCGTCCTACTCCTTTCCTTAATTTTCCATATCCTTGCATTTATTGGGGTTGAATTCTACTAGCTAAGTCTGACCAAACCTCCGGTTTGTCCTGATTTATTTGTAATATTTCTTTCTCTTCATAAGGTTTTATTCTCATTAATTTCGTATCATGTACAAACAGAGATCCACCTGACTCGGTCATCCCTGGTATGTCGCTGACCAATATTAGAAACAGCATCGGTCCTAATACCGAACATTGCAGAACCATACTTGTTACATTTTCTCATTTTTATACTTCTCCGACAATCCTTTCTGTCTCCATTTCAGAAGGTACTTTGTTGCACTGTTGTGCATTCAAAGTTATTACTACCTTCTTAAATTTTTGACTCAGTTTCTTGTGAGGTACAGTATTTAAATGTCTTCTTGCAGTCCAAAAAAAAGATATGTAGTCCTCCCATCTTTCTGCCTCACTTCTGTTACTTTGTCACAGAAATCCAGCACGTCTGAGAAACATTTGCCTTATCTAGACCTGTACCGGCTGTTGTTTATGTAACGACTCTTCAAGTGTTCCACCTCTTCTGATTATCTTCTCCATTACCTTACATAGCATAGTACATGTCAGTGATACTGGTCTGTAGATTTATACTGTCTTCTTTCTTAAATACTGGGACTACATTAGCTGTCTTCGAGATTTCTGATAATTATCATGTCTATTGACTTGTAGAATTTAGCTAGTGATTCATACAGTGCTTCTGCTCTCATCTCTTCAAAATTTCACTAGTTTTTGAGTAGCAGTGCGATTCTTTCTCCTAGTCTGTTTCCTCTTTCTTTATCGATTACTTGATAGCTTGCAGCATATGTAACATCTTAAATTTCAATTAGTTTTGTCTCTGTGATGGCTATGGTGTCAGGGTCGCTTATGCTATCCGTTTTTTTAATTCACCGCCCTGGTTTGATAATTCATCAGCATTTGTGTAACATACTCTGAGATTTCTTTTTCCATGATCTAGTTTGTGAAACTCAGGCTTTATGTTTGCTGCGCTTTTGTAAAGGGGAGAGGTGAGGCAGGGGTTGGTACGTGCAACGTTGGATGGAGAGTTACAGGAATGGAAAGTGTGGTGTAATTTTTATTGAGGAGGAGGAAGTGGTGAGCCTTAAGTTG
Organism: Cherax quadricarinatus; assembly: GCF_026875155.1. Lineage (NCBI taxonomy): Eukaryota > Metazoa > Arthropoda > Malacostraca > Decapoda > Parastacidae > Cherax > Cherax quadricarinatus. The sequence continues at coordinate 11,081,143 of NC_069456.1, forward strand.
GGTGTCTGAGAAATGGACAGATGATTGAGCCTTGAGAGAAGATTTCTGGAGGCTGGGCGTTCTACCCTCATACAACCCAACCCTCCTTTCCTCTCCCTACCTCAGCATCTCTTTCCTGCAATTGACTACTTGTTATGTCGTCCCTTAAGTGCACCCTCTACATATCCGTTCTGTCTCGATCCAAGTGTACACGATAACATCTTGACCTCCTCGAGAACACTTTATCACTGTTTTGAGATACTTGTATCCAGGTTACTTTCGTCAGGTGTAGTTTGCTCTGCCAAGTTTTTAATCGTCTTAAAGAAATCATTTTGAGTTTTGCCATTACGAGTTTTCTCGTTACAAGTTCTTTTATGATGAATTCTCTCGTCAGTTCTATTCTTAAAATGGTTCTCTCACTGTCAGTTTTTTCTTTGTGATTCTTTCGTTATGTTCACTTGATAAAGAGTTTTCACGCTTTTAGATTTCTAGTTGTTGGTTCTTCCCTCGTCTGTAAGGCTGACCAAACTGTAGTTAGTGTTGTTGTATGTTACAGTGATCGGGTGATACATTTAGTCTCATAGCTTCTGTGTACTTTATTCCATTTATGCCTTTAGTTAGTAAGGTTTCTCAAGACTTTTTTTAAAGATATTTTAGTATAATTATGCTGTTACTTAAATTATTGGTAAGGTATCTAGCGTAGTGTTATGTGATAAATAATAATCAATTAGGGTCACACAGGACCTGGGGAATGAGAGGAAATCAGATTTGATATAAGGAAGTGGAGAGTAACTCCAATTCCTTGAATCAAAAGCCCTCCACCAGCATTAAGGTAGCACCTCTCTTAAACAGGGTAGTTGTTACAGCATTGGTTCATTTTATAGAGCTGTTGTTAGAGCAAAAGCTGAGTTTGTGGAGAAGTTAGAATATTGTGGTAAAGTTATGGTGCTGCCACGACTTGTCGTCCATGTACCTGGATATAACAGATGGATATAAAAGATGGATAAAGAAGCTGGTTATATCGATGAAAGACAATATCTGGCTCCTAATAAGAATAGGTGAAAGTATGTATCAAATTTACCACAGTGTGTGTCTCTACTTCCGGTTACTCATGCCTGGAAGCCTGATCGCCTTCA